>OY728121.1:1717574061-1718774061 GCA_963277665.1 Viscum album
CAAAAACATGAAGTGAAATTGGGTTTTCAAAGAGAATGTGTTCAAATAATTACAATGTTTTATATCATATATAAACATGATTTTTTTTAAAATGTACTAAATTTTATTAATAGATATATAATTTTACTAATTTTTTATTATATCATATTTAAATTATTAATTATATTTATAAATAATTTAATTGAAAATACCATTTTCAATTAAAATTAAGTAATTTTTACTATTTATCATAGAATTAATCTTTTCTGGAGAATCTAAAAAAATGGCCTAATCGAAATTATGAAATTATGATTTCAAAAAATATTATTATTTCATAAAAATAAATTTTAAAAAAATATCAAAACAATTTTTTTTTCATAAAAAATAAAACATATTTTTTAGAATATAGTATTTTCAAAACATATAATGACATTATTAGTCAATTATTTACATTTAAAAAATGTTATAGATATACATAATTATTATAAATAATTTTTAAAAAGTATTAATTAAAATTTAAATAATTAAAATTAATTTCTATAATATAATGGTCATGTAAGAATAACAATATAAATATGCCACATATTTTCTAAGAATAAATGTCATGTGTAACTCTTTCTAGCACAATCTTTAATGTAAATAAAGACTAACTTCATATTTATGTACAAAAAATCTTACTAAACTCCCAGCTCCAACTGAGAGACATCTATACTTTTTTAGGAATTTAACCTTTAAATAATGTAACATTGATCCTCCTCCATTAGATTTTTGAAGGATAATTTAATTTTATCACATTAAACACCATCAATAACTAATAATATTTTCATTTCATTCTCAATCAATTTTGATCTCCGTTATATGATAAGTTATGTTATTTAAAATATTCTAAGGGAATACATCCTTCTAATTTTTTATGACATCCCATCCTTAATTAATGTGTGCAATTTTTGTACTCAAATTCCAAAATATAATTATATAGAATAAAAAATCATGGCTAAATCACTTCTCCTATATTCTTGAAACCAATAAAAAACTGGTTATTAATATAATATATTAGGTCACACTGTTCACTATCTCACATTAGGTTCGATGATTCCTTTTCATAAACATGGATTTGGTATTTCAATTTCATCTTTTATTTTATCGAACATCTAATATGAATACTAATTCATGTATTCACGTATATATTTACTCAATGTTCAGTATATTCTTCATTGGGTATCACACTATATTCCTCAAGGCCACTGTTCCATTTCAAATTATGTTATGGTTGTTCAACCTTTTATTCTTCCCATTAGTTGATTTTGATTTATAAAATATCTAATGTACATAAAATAATATTATTTTCAAAATAGTATAAACATTGTTTTTCCTCTATTTCAATTAAAATGAGTTTCATTAAATAATGTTCTTAATGGAACACATATGTGCATTGTTCAGAAGTCAGGAGGCCCTATTTTTTCATCTCTTACTAACCAAATTAAAATCATTCCATTTTTTCATCATTAAACAAATGTTCATGGTTGTAATATTTCTATATAAACTGATTTCTATCATGGTGATCAATATTCTCACTCTAACTTGGTTCACTCCTTTTATATGGGAAATTTCCAAATCCTTATCCACAATGATTCACATAGTTAGCATCCACTTTTTATGGAATGTGATGAATCAATAAAAATATTACCTATGATCACATCATTTGAAAATATCTCTTTTTAATATTCCTTATTTTTTATACTGATTTTTGTTTCATATCTTCCTTGATGATGATCTCCTCCTTTTTAGGCTTATTATTGTGTGCTATATATAATTTTAAAATCTAAGACTCATGCGATATGAATGGAATGATATAGATTCGTTCTGCCATCAATAGTGTTCATTTCCTCATTATAAGTCATGTATACAAGAATGATACTAAATACATGGAGTTAAATAGCCCCATGAACTTATAATATCAACCATTCAACCACTTATCTCTCATCTATGTATTTTTATATAGAATATATCGTGTACAAACATATCTACCATGGGATGATGTTAAATGAAACCAGACAACTACAAAGTTGATGGAGATTTGCTGGATCAAGTAGCTTTCATTTTTGCAATATGTTTTTTAATGCATGAAGATTCTATCAAATTCCACAATCAAACATCATAACTTTCAATGGATGGGTGATTACATTCATGATAACTGTTAATATGTTTTTGTTGGTAACATTTTGGGTAATGGGTCTTATAACACTATACAATATAGTGATTCATGGGCCACACCTCACCTAAATTGTCCCACCTACCCAAAAGTGATATTTTCTTAGAGTAATCTCATGCGTGTTCTATGTTGGTAAAATGTGTTGGTTAAACTATTTGGATGATTTATTCCATCCATAATGTATGGTTGAGATGTCCTTTTCAAATGTTCTTGGATATGTGTTTTACATGATCCTTACAAAAAATATATAAGAGATATGTGAAATATAGTGTAAATTTAAATAATATTAAATACTATCATATTTTTCCCATAAATCCTCTGGAAAAATTTAAAATTATTACATTTGAGTATCATAAAATTCCTATTTATTTTTACATGACATTTTAAACACTTCAATAAAATAAACTTTTTCATGATCTTCACCTTGTTTAATGATAAATATAATATTCTATTGACAAGAAAACTTATCATGTATTCCTTGGAACTACAAAACACCAATTGACAATGTTATCAAGAAAAATCATTCATTACTTCCATCTAATTCCATTAAATGATTCCCTAACAATTATCCAATCAAAAAAACTTCTTACCATAAACTCAAAAAATACACCCTAAGACATCCTTAATAACAATTGCAATAGTGGGCCCATAAATCTACCCATTGTATTTCAATTTTCAATATCTATTCATATTTTATATTGACGATATGTTAAATCAAAATTGTATCCCAATTATTTAAAATAAAATAACATGGATAACTGGTGGTATTCTCATATCATCACATTTTTATAAATAATTATCAGTTCCCTTAACAGTTTTTTTCTTGAAAACTTTTCTAGAGTGTGTGATGTCAAATGGATCTCTTAGAAAAGAGACATTTGTTAATGAAATCAACATCTATATGGTTTAATTTATTGTAAAAACAATGGGAGATACAACCAAATATTACCATTTTGTCCATAAAATTCTAAAAAAATGAAATTACACTCATAAAAACCCAATTCTCAATTTAGTGAATCTATGTAATCAAATATAACAATAAAATATTTAATCCTACAATAATAACAACAAAAAATCAGTATGTTTATGAAACAAATATATATATTTCCATTTGTCTTAGATTTTTTTCATCCAATAATTACCCCTTAATTGATATGATTAATAAAATTATAAATGATGAATTAAATCTGATGGGGAAACCTCAAAATTATATTTTTTACTGAATTTTTGAATTTGTAAATTTAATACAGAGTGATGATTTATAAGATTTTATGAATTTATTATACTACTATAGGGATTTATAAATTTTATACAATTCCATACATGTCATTATAAATTCATACATATATATAATTAAAGAAGGATTTATCCTCTTTGTCATTAGGTGTAACATTAATGATGAGAATTTCCTATCAATTTTGGCTATTCATTTATCTCAATCATAGGCAAAAAGTCTTAAATTTTTTTCCCAATACATTTTTCTTCCTTATTTTCTATAGACCTAATAATTATTTTAGATTTAGAATATTTTTCATTAACTAATAATTTCTTATCCCATTTTAGATGATTTGTCCCAAAAACAAGGCATTCAATCATGACATTCTCTAACTTATCATAATTTCTACACGACTTACCACTAGTTTTCAATTGATGTCACTTCCATTTTATTATATATTTTATATCTTTTAATAGTATTATCATTTTTTCCCAATATGTGACCATACCTCATATATTTTCCAAAAATAACTTATAATCATTCATATCTGTTCTGAATTGGAGATATGGAAGGATTTCTGTTAACAAATTTTATTATGTTTGAACATACTCTCAAATAAAAAATAATAATTTCACTTTATTTATTCCTATTTTTTGGAAATGACTCATTATAACAATAGGAGTAAGATTTTTACCTATACAATTCGTAGTACTAGAAAAAACAACTAAACATGAAACTTATACCCTTATAATAATTCTATCAAGATAATTTTTATTGTGGTATATTTAAAAATGGGTATTATTTTTCTCAATGGTCAATGAATATCTTGATATATTTCATATTCCCATTGATATTGGATATTATCTCTCAATTATCCCACGTTTTATCTTTTCATTATCTTTTCACCACCTTTCCTATGTATTTATATGATTTTACAAATTTGAAATGTTATGAAAATATTCTAGGTATTAGTATATGAGAATCTAGGAATAATGATAGTAGCTTGTGAGTCTCTTATTTTATTGTGTAGTCAGCCATTATTTTAAATATTTTGAAACATATATTTATTCAATTCAACCTTCACCCCTTTAAGAAATTATTTTAGAATAGTTCATCAACCATCATTACTCATTTACCCTTGATGCGGTGGGTTTATCAGTTTCATTAACCAACCAAAATTCCATGGAGTATATTTTTTAACATGTACATGTGACTGAAACAAAATTAGTATATATAATAGTTTTTTATTTTGTAATACATTCTTCTAGGATGATGTTAACATTTTATTAGTTAATTATGTCATGATATTCTAAGATAGATGATACTCAATGCACATATCTGCGGTAGCATATTTTTCCCTTCAATTTTGTATGATTCATAATTTATTTAATCCCAGTTTTTTAATCCCACAACCATCTCTAAACACTTATTTCTAAAAAAATTATTTTCATTCTAATTGTATATCAAAATAACATTTTAATCCATACTTGACCTCTTAATTTGTTTTTTGTGAATTTATTTTGATTCTTTAAATAATTATGAATATCCTTGATTTTTTTTAAATTTATCATCTAATTGATAATATCTGGAAATAATACAACCATCAGGAAAATTTTCATGTTCATGAATTGATTCCAAAATCACAATCTCAATGGAATCATTCGCATAATACTTCCATTTTAATTATTTAGTGTCTTCTACATATATTTCATTTTAATAAGGAATTGTTTTATCCATTAACTACACATATTTTGTGATGGTTGTTTGATATAAAAAAAATTTAATGCATCTTCCATAGAGTTATTTTCATTATAGTGGGGTAATATGTCATCTTAAAGATCTTTGATGCTTTCATGAATATATGAATCGATTTATTTTGGAGTTTTATTAAAATTTCCATTGAATACAAAATTAATATTTCTATGCGACACTTCCCTATTCCAAGTTCAATTTTATTCATCAAAAGAATCATAATAAAAAGAATTATTTCAATATATACCAATTTAATTACCTTAATTTAGTGTATTTGAGATCATTATTTAATGATTCTTAATCATCATCCATTATTGGTCCTCTTTCTTATCTTCCAAGTCTTAGAATAAATTCTAATATTTCATTCCTTGTGAGTATTTTAATGTTTCTCCATCAGGTATTAGTCAATATTTTTTCGAAATCTACCCATCCTAATGACTCACATGGGTCCATATAGGGATCCAATGCTCGGATACCATCTATATATCCCAAGGCTATATTTGGATCCACTAAGAGGGGTTGAATTAGTGGTATAATGTTTTTTGAATTAATATACCTTGTAATTCAACATCAGTAATTTATTATGGTTTATATTATACTTCATGGATCTAATAGTCTCACATAGTTTTCCAAAATCAAAATATATAGAAAAACAAATTTTATTTATGGGTTTCAACATAAATACCAACTCTTATGTTAGGTTTACCCCAAACATTGACTCTCCATTATACTTTTTTTAAATACAATGGCCTTTATTGAATCATAATGTATCTTAACTCTTGAATCCAGATTTTCCTCTAGTTTCCATCATCTTCAAGGGTAGCCCTTCCTGAATCCATATTGGTGGTTCCTTATACTACAACACATAGTGTAACTAAAATGAACCCTAGCCTTATCCATAATAAAACAAGAGACTTTTCCTACTCCCATATCCAAATGAGATATAAATTACACTTCCAACTCCAACAATAATATTTCCTCTTTTACAATCTCTAAAAAAGAAAATTATTCATTCATTACAGGTATGATCCAATATAATGTTATCCATTGGTGTTATTCTTTCAGATTACTGAATCAAACATTCATGTGTACAGTTAAATATCCTTTAATAGTAACTCATATTTTCTTTCAATTTGATCAATAAATTCTGATTTTTTATATGACCTATTACCTCATTGCATCAATGCTTGATCAAATCCTCCTTCTAATGATACCTATTTCATAACACCAATTAAAGAATGCATGTGGTGCCCAATTATTCTTTTATAAAATTTTATCCAAGATAAAATAATTCGAAACTCACATATATTCTATTCTTGAAACCTTAACACAAATCGTTTATTTCATTAATCTTTTAGGTTATATTTTTCACCAACTAACATTATGTTCTGCACTACAATTTTTTTTATCATGTATCATCGATGTCAACATTTTTTCATGTTTTTGTAAACATCTTTGGTTCATATTCATATATATGTATATACATGGGTTCATGCATACACTATTCACTAACCTTTTATTTGGGAAACACAATCAATTCATCAAATACACTAATCAACTTCTAGATAGGCTATTGGAATTTGACTTATGTATTATTTATGAATGTTTAATTTTCTTAATGAAAATATCTTGTATATTAGATCCTCTTATTATAGAAGAATTATGCATGGGGTATCAACTATATTGCATAGATAATTATTTTCAAACAACACGATTCATCATAAAACTCATGAGTGAAAGATTAAAAACACATAAGGAAATGTTGTTTGTTTTCATTATCATATAATAATACTCAATTAAAATTTTATCAATAGAACAAAGTTCAAATTGGATCTATTTCACTAGAAAATGATCTATCTCATAATGATCATAATTCTTTATCAGGTTTTCTGAACTCCTTTTTTAGAGAGCGAATAATCAGCTCAACGTTTTAAATTCATCTACATAACCTCTAGTTTTTATTCCTTATAAATGTTCTATAAAAATATTATTTAAGATCCATAAATTTGGAAATATTTAAATATTTGATTCCTTATTATGTTGTTCCAATACTCATGGAATCTCTAACTTAATGATGATATCCTCTCATAAATACTTATTATATCATCCATCTTGTCATTTAATTTTTTCAAAATCATCATGTATAAATGACATACTATAGCTTCATTCCATTGTAATTAGTATCAATTTACACAACCTATGACATCCATGAAATATATCGATTTCAAACATATACGTTCAAAACCTCATCACGTCATAATCTTGTACATTATACCATTTCACGATGAGGTAATTCGTTGCATCCATAATCTCTTATACACAAACCATTGCAACATGGTATGATGTTAAAGACAATTATGTAGATGAATGGATGGAAGTCACGATAAATATAGAATAGCATACCTTTTATCTCTATGATTTTTTACGAATGAATAATATATTGAGAACCCTTATCACACATCTCAAGATCTATTGGATGAGAACTTTCATATATGATAATGTGTTCAATGTATCATTCAATATTGAAACATGTTTTTACTACCCTATAACTACACACCCTCGAGCGTCACTGGAGACAACTCACTTGAGCTATCCTACTAGTCCACTTGTTCTCTAAAATGAATTTTCACTTCTATAGGACTTATGCGGTATCTATAAGTAATATCCTTTATGTGGTGGAGTTATTCCAAAATATGGGGTTGATTTGGTTCATATATCATGAGTTTGGATGTGTCTAATTATTAACAATTAAATTAAATCCATATGATAAATATGAAAAATTGTCAAAATAACAAAATCCATCCATTCTAATAACATTCCAAAATAAGTCATCCTGAAAAATATAAATATATTCCTCCATGGCCTTCATAAAAAAAATTCAAAATTAATTTTCCAAGTCAGCATATAGACTTCATGAAAAATAAATTTTTAATGGTATTCACCTTATTGATGGTTGTAGAGAGTGTTACTTCAATATAAATAATCGCCTTGTGTTTCATTGAATCCCATCACAAAAGTAATCAAAATTATCAGGGATATTGTTTCATGGATGACATATCGTTTCATTAAATGAGTGTATAAAAATTATTCAATGATCACCAGTTGTCACCATAAATTCAACAAACACCTATTGATCCATCATTGAATAAAATACAACTTTTGGACTAATACAAATGATTAATTTTATAGGATATATCACATATAATGAATTAATAACTATCTATCCTTCTAAAACAGTTGTTTTGAAATAGTTTAAAAGTCATAAAAATGTCACTAGAGTTTGATGTTTTCTATTAATAGTGGTTTACTACAATAAATCTTCCTGAAATGTTTCTCGGTTCTCTAGTTCACTAACATTGTAAAATAATAATGGAGATAAATTCATCTAGATAAATTAATGTTGCCGCTAATTTGATGAATAAAATAGAGTATTAGTTAATGTTCAAGTGTCATTTTTTTCAACATCTAATGGAGTTTATTATATACAGTGATGTGTTATTTCTGGAAGTTGGTTGTGTCAAGATGCATGATGGTCATGTAATTTCATATTTTTCAAGAGAATAAAACATCATGATAAGAATTAACGTATTAATTATCATGAAATTTTTATTGTAGTAATTTTTTTAAAATTATTGTGTCATCATTCATATGTGGTAAAATGTAAAATATATATTATCCATAATAGATTGAATTATATATTGTCCCAAAAAAATTGAAACATGACTCCTAGGTGATGGTTTAAAATGAAAATGAATTTTGATATTGTGATTCACCATCATCATGGTAATGATAAAAATGTACTTGATATAAATATTTTATGAAATAAGTAATTATTAACTATGATGATTATAACATTATCAATTGTTTTAGGATTAAATGATTGATGGCCTTGAAAATATCAATATAGGAACTCCAATTCTTTTTGATAATCATCTAGTAAAGTCGCATTTGATGGAATGAATTAAGCATGATATGATAATAAAACATGGTTGTAAAAAATAATCTTAGATGTAAATGATTTCTATGTTTTAAGAATTTTATATTTGTAATGAATATTTTATAATATTTTAAAATAGGTAATTTGAGACATGTTATCCCTCTTTAATGGTGGAATTATATAGTAAAACTCATTTATATCTATTTTATATTAATCCATGATGAAATAAGATTCTTGAAGACCTCTATAAATATGATTTGTTGTAAAAATGAATAATGATATTATTTTGGTGATGAAAAATTATGTTATTTACTCCATGATTGATTTAATACCTCTAGTTAAAGGATATAGGTTATCTGGTGATCAACGACAATCTATGGTTTCCATTGGTTATGGAATGGGAGTAGGATCCCAACCAAAACCACCAATCTATGGGGGTGGGATTTTCAATTGCACCATCATCATAATTTTAATGATTGAGGATAGTTTGGGCCATTGAAAATTCCATAATGTTGTAAAAATTGGCGATGGATGTTGGTATCCTAGATGATTAGTGATGGCTGAGATGTTTAGTCAGAACTTGATCAAGATCTATAAAGGTGGTAGCTATTATGGAAGAGTATTTATATGAAATGTTTCAATTGAAATTTTTACTAGGAACAAGCATGTTGGTCATAGTAGGGTGACATTCATCAGTAGAGGAAGGGGCCCTCGTCAAGTGAGATTATTGGTGGCATAGACTACTAATGAGGCTACGCTATTCATGGCACCACAAATGGATTTGTGCATTTAATCCTCTTCTTGACCTTTGGGTTTGGTTCATTGGTTAGTTTAATATTTTATTGTTCCCTTAGGCCTATTAAGGCCATGTAATGGGATATGTCATTTTATAAAATAAAATAATATTATTTTATTCAAAAAAGTTTAATCCCCCCAATATGTTGTTTAAATATGGACATTATTTAATTTACAATGAAATTTCAGACATATAAATAGGTTTGATCAGAGTGACACTATATAAATAAATACTTCGTCCATTTATTTGGAATTAATGGGAATGATTAAATGTATACGTAGATTTCATAGTGGTATTACTAATGATAATTGTGGTAATAATGTGATTTGGTTAATTATTTATTTATTGAAGAAATATATGTATCATCATTATTTCTATAAGAGTATATCATTGTGTGAGAATTAATGACTCTACCATAAATTTATTTTCTGTATGAATGGTGTCCCAAATCTATTCTATCTGATTTTGAACTCATATTTACTCACATCTTTTTTAAATGACTTCAAAATTCATTTCAAATTAAATTAAATTTCAAAATATCTTCCCATTCTTAATCTGATGGATTGTCATTGAAAATTTTATAAACATTGGATTATATTGTTCAAAGATTTACAATATACTATCAAGAAATTTGGGATAATCATCAATCGAAAATCTATTTTCATATAATAACTATATTGAGCCACTTATAAAGAGGACACCATTGTTAAATTCAATAGAATGGAGTGTTCGAAAATAAACTATTTTCATGATGATGGTAGAATAATGTTATTTTGGATAGAATTAATCCATGATATAGTTGAGATTTTATATACTATTTATCACCATATTATTGAATCTCTAAGTTGGATGAAATGTGATGTATATTTTGAGATTAAATTTCTATTATTGGAGGTGGAAGATTAGGTTTTTATTAAAATAAATATTCAGAAAGGTTTCTTTATTTCTGGATTGAAATGAATTTTCATCCCATTATTTTTTATTTGTATTAAATTTAGGAATAAAAATGTTCATTTGTATATCGAGCATCCTTACCTCCATGTTTAACAGAGTAACATGATGTTTTCCATGTATCATAGTAAATGAACTATATTCTTGACGTATCTCATGTTTTGACCACTAAGGTTGTAAAATTAGAATAGAATCATTTCTATCATGAACTAAAATGTATATTATTAATCACCAAGAGAGGGTGATATGAATAGAGGTTTCCCAACTTTTAATATTTTGGATGGTCTACAATATTGTAGAAGTAACATGGGAACATAAAAAGGACCCGAGGGAGAAATATTTGTACTAGTTTAAATGATAATGAAAATTTATAGAATGAAATTCCATTGAGATAGATGATTGTTAAAACCATGTTAATGTTAATTATAAATGAATTTTGTTTTTTATTAAAATTCGTGATTACTATTTCTTGATTCACATTCATTGAAATAGATTTATAAGTATTTTTTAAATAGAAAAAGAAATATTTGATTTTATCTATTGTGACTCCATGAATTATATTGCATAATTTAAAATTAAAATTTATAAATATTATAAATTCTATTCAATAAATAGATCATTATTTTTTAAATTATAATGTCCATTATACTATGGTAAAATTTTAAAATTTTAAAATTTTTTTGGTAGAATTATGAGTTGTATCAAATTTTATATCAATAGTCATTAATTTTCATGTATTTAATAAGTATGAATTTATTTTGGACTATTTTTATGTAAAATTTTCCCCCATTATGTAATAAAAATACAAAAAAAAATCATAGAAATAATAATTTCCCTTGATTTTGGAATAAATTCTTTTGTAGGCATAAATGTGAATTTTTCTAAAAATATGTTTTTCGCATTGTTATATTACATTTATTTTAAATATATTATAAATATTTAATAAAAAAATATTAAATTAATTGTTTTTAATTAAAATTTTAAAATTTATTAATGTGGTAATTTTCATTTTTATTAATAATTTCCAAATTAAATAGTTATAACCTTATTTAATGGTATAATTGTTTAATTGGGGTCAAAAAATTATGACAACGTCACAAAATAATTTATAATTTATTATTAGATATATAAATTTTATCTATATAACCATAATATTAAATTTGATATATTTCATTCCACTTAATGATGAGAATGTCATTAACAACCATGAAATGTGAAAAATTGTTACAAGTGTTCCACTCCCAACACGAATAAAAGGGAACATCCTCTCCTAGAACATTAAAAAATATTAAGAACTATATCATGGATAATATATAATGAAATATATTTAAAAATGTCTTACCCATATCAGATGTTATATAGAAACATAAAAAGGCTAACCTATATGAATTACGCTATATTCCAAATGATTTTTTCTATAGAATATATAAAACACATAAATTATTTTATTCTAATTTATTTCTTCATATACGTACTATGAAACTACCCCAACCATATTGATATTAATAAAAATGAAACAATATAATAAATAATGACAATTGTTTTGTGTAAATTCGTTTTAATATCCATTTACATTCTCTAGGAAGTGAAAACATCACTCTTGATTACATATAGACTAAAAACTCCATGAATTAATATGTTTTTTTATCAATGAATCTAATGGATGGTTATAATGGTGGATTTATTTAATATATATTTAATTTATATAGTATTTATGATTATTTAAGGAGAATATTCTATAATACATAATACCCTTCCATTAGTTGGAATGGATAATGTTACACATGCATATGTGTGGAATTCCATCCCAATGAGGCCATATAGTTCATTTTTCAATTATTCAGTTTCTGAATGGCTCTAAATTTTTATTTAATATATTAAAATGATAATAATTTCTTGATTAATTTTTTTATATGGTGTAATTATGAACCATTTGACCATGATAAACCATAAAATTTAATTTTGTGATTATGAACCCTACATTCACAAAACATTCTACATGACCATAAATGATTTTTTACAATATTGGACTTAGTAATAAAATGAATAATGGGTTTAATAATAGTATAATAAAAATAAAAATGTTTCATAAATAGTTATATAATTACTTTATTTATTTTACAATGGGTGTCAATTTCTTACTTGGTTGTTCGAATAATGTAATGGTATTTTCCTAAAAACTATTTAAAAATTTTTAATTCTTTCATTAAGAAATTCTAAATCTATATATATTTATGTTAATGTTACAAAATAGTGGTTTTTAAAAAAATCATTTTAAATAAATTTTGAATTTCTATTTACATTCATTAAAGTAATTTTAGAATAATTCGTTTAAATATTTACTATACATGTAATTTTTGAAATAGTGTGAAATGAATTTTTTTAAAATGATTGTGGAATGAACAGAATTTTTCATTTTTTTGGAATTTTATTCATTAATATTATTCTTCTATGATATTTCATTTTTTTAGTTAATATCCTACTTTATATGATTCTCGGATTATATTTGTTTATGTGTTTTAATAAAAAAATATTTTTATCCATATCTCATGTAAATCACTAATATTATTATATATATATATATATTAGACAAATTATTTAATGATATTTATTATATGTTTTAAATATATTTTACATTACAAGGCCTTTTTCATTATACTAGGTCATCTTATGATGGCTATCTAATGAATTTGTTTGTGATTTTTATTTCCAGGGAATATATATTTGAATTAACCAAGTTGGTTCCCCATTTTTATGATTTATTCTAAGGATTATTGTTAGAGGGATATGAAAATGTTTTTCTGGGTACCTACAAGTCTTATTTATGCATTTTATTGGGTTTTTGTGGATTTATATTGATTCCAAAAAATATTGTAATGATATTGTGTTTAAAGAGAAGTTAATTTCCCTTTTAATGATGAATAATATGTTTTTCTATGAAGTTGTTTTCCATTTTATACATGATTTATAATAAACCCTTATTATTATTATTTTTTTATTCTTTTTTTCTTATATGAAGTTTTACTAAATTACTTGGGATGTAATATTTATATTACGAGTAAGTAAATTTTTAATTGTAGTTCAAGACTAATTATATAATGAGATAATTGTCTCTGGGATTTCATGTTTCTCAACATCAAAAAATAGGTTTCATTCATTTTGTATACCTTACTATAAATTTTTTCTCATTATATATTTTCAAATATTTTTTTATATTGAAGAATGTTTAGTTGAGCATATAACAATGTATGTCATCCTTCTATGGAGAACAATAAAAAATGCCTTCATGAATTAAATAATAGATTAAATATTAGAATCTTATTTTCTTAGAAAACAAGCATTCATTGGATACATCCACAATGTATTGATAATGTTGTATTTTTAAGTGTTTTTCATAAATCCCTAAAAAAATAAACATAATAGATCATTGGAATGTATAAAAATTATTTTATTGATATTAAATTCATAATATTATGTAGAATAAGGTATATAATATTATACATAGAATTTTTATTTTATAAAACATCATGAAACCCCACCGATATTTAGTGAAGTTTTTTTGGAACACATATCTTGATGAAGAACAAAATTTTCTCCATTAGAATGATCTTGTTCCCTTAAATAATTAAATTAGTCAATTTATGTTTCTCCCCTTTAACACTATAAAAATAATTAATAAATTGATAGAATTTGGGGATAGAAAATAAAAACTTCTCCAATAGAATAATTTTTCAATTAGATTTCATAAGTTGAACATATAATATAAGGATATGTGGTTATACCTTCCAAAATCCACTTAATATAGTGGAAAGGGAGTGACATTTATATCCTTAAAAAGCTTCTCAAATATTTATTTGTCTTCTATGGGTAAAATATCAGGAATTTTCTATTTAGTCAGATTTTTTTATACTTTTATATTTTATTTGGTTACCCTATCCATGATGAAGTATAACATGATTCTAATATTTTTTTAATTTGAATATTTCATATGATTTTTTAAATTATAAATTTCACTTTCAGTATAACATGAGTTCTTTATCTGACATTCAATATTCCCCCCCATGTATTCATATTTAACGTTGTTCAAATCATATTATTTTAAGAACTAGATGAATCTATGTATCTAGCCTTTTGGGTAATGATTAATCTTGGTTTACATTTCATAAAAATAAAATTCAGAAAAAATATTTTCAATTACAATAATCCTAATGTTTTGACATTTTAACATAATAATCACCTACCCATTTGGATTTTTCAAATATATGATAATTCCCCATTTGTCCTTTCTTATAAAAAACAAATCTAGAATCTCAATTGACGTATTTTTTTACTATCATTGAATCCATTTTATGTTACTCATTGAGATTATAATTATTTCATACACACACTCAGTATAAACATAATATCTTATCTAGATATAGTATGTTATATTAGATTATCTATTGATTTTCTAAATTCTGTACAATATTCAATTTCACATCACAAATCATTCAATAGTTTCAAACCATCTTGTGTTGTGATAGAAAATATCCTAGATTCTATTATCTCAAACAATATCATCATTTATATAGAAATTTTTTCATTCGATAAGAATAAAAAAATTTCCCCATTCATAAACTATAATCTAAAGATGTGGCTTGGATGTCCCAAAATAAATATCTCCTACTATTTGTTCTTCTACTGGGAAATTTACATTCTAGAACTATCTTCATATCCCGAAAAAATGAATCCATCAACATAAACAATTACCATGAGAATAAAATCTTAATTTTCAATTAATATAGATGGTTTCCCACATTTCAGATTGAGAAATTAATATCATTAAAATATTTATACAACTTAAATACTGTGATATCAGTTCCTATATTTCTTAATATTGTGATATCTTCATTTTTTATAGCATTACACTATTATTATCCTGAATATTCCTTTATATTTCTCAGATAATAATTATTTTTAATGATATCCATTTTCGAAGGATAATTTGAGATCTATTTGATGAATTTTATACTACATATGAGAAATAATTCTTATTATCATTGTTACAGCCACCTACTAAGTATTAAGATCCAATGAATTTTCAACGTCCACACATGCAGCAATAATTTACATATTTCATGGATTCCTATCCTAGATCCTTGATAATTTACCTTTATGATTTAATTTATATTTTAATATCAACTCAGATCCAATATCATTCTTGTTAGTAGGCCTTGTGAAAAGGTACCAAGTGAAATCCATTTATTTTTTATCTAACTCCTCATTCATGGATATAATAAACTCATAATTATTGACTAATTTAGGTTAATATTGTACCATTATTTAGGATATTAGATTTATCTATTTTTCACATTTCAACTTCAACCAATTTTGGAAAACTATTAACTAATATCCATCAATTTTAATGGTTTCCCAATTCATAATCTACATCTAGTACATTTTTTCAATATATACATTTTGATATTAATCTTTTTTCATTTTTGAAACACATTTATCATGTCACGAGTTAGTAAAAAAAATTATATAATTATTCAGAAATCAGATTAATGTTTTCATCAAAAACAAAAAAAAATCAATAAAATTTGAAAAATATTTTTCCATTTATTCTGATTGAATTTTATATCATTAAAGTTGGTAATTATTAGAAAAAATATATTATCATACCCATGGTATTTATATTTTTTTAGGTACCAATGAATGATTCCATCCACATGTACTAATCAAAAATATCCTTATATAATTATTAAGTATTAATGATTATTGGGATTCCAAATAATCTAAAATAACTCATTCATTTAATTTTCTTATAAAAAATTTCAAATGATGTTAGATATAGATCATTCTCTAGAAAAAAACTATTTAGGAATGTTCATATTTTTTCACCCAACATATCTCCATAATAACAATAACTTCTCAACATTGAAATGAAAAGCTCTTATGAAATAAAAATGTTAATGTTCATTAATTCAATATCATCATTATGATAAGGCTTTGTGAATTAATATTTTGGTTTAATTCCATATTTTTAAAGATGTGATTTAAATTCAATTCAAGGAAACTCTTCACTATTAATAGTCACGAGTTCATTGATTTTAATAATAATCTATTGTTATTCTTCTCTTAAGATGATTTTAAAAATTTCCACCACTTCTACTTAGGGTTTTCTAGTAAAAAACTTGTCATTATAATATAGAAATATATGAATGTAAGGAAATATAAGTCCACTCAAGTGGTATGGTCTATCATGGGTCTACCTAGATATGATTGAATTATCTCATGTGGTCTAGATTACTGTATCTCTTCACTTTTATATTCTCTACTGACCATATTTACAATTTGGAAAATATTAAAAATAACAACCCTATATCTATGTTAATAGGGAAGATTAGTAATAAATGTGTAATTTGAAAAAATTATTTTCTTATTTTGAAAATGGTGGCTAATTTGACCAAGAATAATATTCTCATGGAACTAATAATGTAAGAATCAATTGACCATCCTATTAGTAAATGATTTTATGTAGTTATTTAAAATAACGTGGTTATTATATTATAATGTTTGTTATTGATAGATTTTATTTTTTTCTACAAAACCAAAATTAATTATATAGAGATAACACTTACTTTCTGTGAACTACTACTAAGTCTATCAATAAACATAAAATTATATGAATTAAACTTATGTGGTTCAATTTTAGCAATGCATATTACATTAATATTCAATTTTCACTGATTATCAATGGGAAAATTATTATAATTATATTAAATGGGTTTCGTAACATTTA
Source organism: Viscum album (assembly GCA_963277665.1). NCBI lineage: Eukaryota > Viridiplantae > Streptophyta > Magnoliopsida > Santalales > Viscaceae > Viscum > Viscum album. The sequence continues at coordinate 1,717,591,689 of OY728121.1, forward strand.
ATATCCAATATTTTTGGATGAGAAAACACATTATACTGTTCATTGGTTTATGTTATTACTACATTTGAGTGTAACATAAAGAATAAGTTACATAATTATTGGGGATTTCTATTGAGTCTCCATTTCATTATCAAAATATATATGTTAACCCAAAATTATTTTCCTAAAATGATATATATATGAATAAGAAAAATTTTCATATTTCCTAGATCACAATCTAATTAATGATATTCATGGAACGTATCTTAGGAGGTCTTTATTTCATATGCAATTTCCTAAAAGCTTTATTGTTACATTTTTTTGATATCTCCCCCACTATGAAATCATTATTTGTCAAATGAGAGAGAAAACTTACACTAGAAAAAATAATATTTTCTTCCATAGCTTCATAAAAATGAAAATAGACATTGATTATGATTGTCCTAATATATTGTTGAGACTATGTATAAGATTTTCCTTACATAATCCATATATATCCAAAAATATTATACTTATGGTTTGATGTAATTTCAATCTTCTAAATAATAAATATTTACATTTTATATATATTACAACTTATGAGGGTTATTCTCAACCCTGTTTTTCCTACTTCAACATTTTTTCCTAAATTATTATTTAAGGTTTGATTAATATTTTCAGATAGATTAGTTGCATGGTTTATAATTATACAAGTACATAAACTTCCAATATCTTAGGTTGACGGAATAATTTTATTTAATTTCTCTACAATGATCATATTTTTTAATTTTTTCTTATGAATTAATTCATCATGATTATGTGTTGTTGTGATTTTATTCTTTGTAATACAACTTTTTTTTCAAATTAATTTATGATCCTTTCTTACTGTACAACATGAAATTTATAATTCTTTATTTACATAGAATATCCACCATAACTAATGTGAAATTAATATTTATATTTTTTCAGTGTAGAACATTTTTTCATGAGGTATTTTATTTATTTATTATTTTTTATATTCATCTCAGTTCACACCTTATGTTGTCCTCATATCAAGGGCTCCTATAGTATTATTCTCTGTCTACAAATTCACATCATGAGTTTTCTACATTCCTATAAATTTTTCAATTTAAATTTTTGTCTTTTCATTCCCAATACCCTTACGATTAGATACGTGAAGAAGAATGGTTACCATATCCATTACTAAACATGCATCAACACATTAATTTTTGTATGCAACATCTTCCTTAATCTTATTTTTGTTGTTTATAGATTTATTTACTTTAGATGTTCTTTATTAATTATTTTATTTTATTATTCTCATTATACACACTATTTTTATTTCTTCTTAGGTAGCATGGTTAGTAGTTCCCAACTAATGCACATTTGATTTATTTTGGTCAATGTTTTTCCTTATATATTCTCTTATACATGTTATCATTTTTCGAGAAAAATTCATGGAATTTTTGTATTTTTATCACCATTATTATCTTTTTTATATCCATGTCATGGTCCATTCTAATGGGGACTATGCCATGACTACCCAAAGCCCACCTCTAACAAGACATGGGCTAGAAACTTGCAACGAGTAGGTTTATCACTCGCATGGGAGTCCATATCCTATGGTACATGTACAAATTAACACCTATCCATGACTATAAAAGGTTTAAATATTTGAATATTGATAAAAAATTCATTTAGACATATGAATACTGCAATTAAAGTTTTCCGAAAACTACTGAAATCTTAATGGGATAAAATAAAGACAACCACATTGATTTTAAAATCATATCCAACATGAAGATATATAAGGGGGATACTATTAAGGTAAAAAAATAATACACCTTAGTTAGTCTATCTCACTAAGATCCACCTAGTCCTTGTCCCTCGAAGAATCATTCAAAAGTTCAATCTTCTATATAATACATGACATATGTGGGAAAATACAATGTAGGGGTATGTATAAAAATACCCATTAGACCCCCTGAAATCACTAACTATGTGAAAATAATAATATCATTCCATAATACACAAGTACATGTCTATAAAATATATAACAAGAATATTCAGATATATTTAACAGACACACAATATCTCATTGTAAAGTCACAATAACAATGTTATCATTAGAATCAAGCTCTATGATCACACATTTCTCTTGGATAAAATATCCCATGAGTTGGATATCCCAGATAGAATGAATATATGATTTATGACTCATTTATTCTCAAAATAAGATGTATATTCTAGTAGTCTAAAGAAAACAATATAGAGATTAAGATCACATCCATGTCTATTGGGTATACCAAAGACTCAAACTGGAATACTATAATAAGTATAGGATTTTTTCCCGTATATTGTTTTTCGTGATGATACTAATAAGTCCACCTAGGATGGGATGATGATTTAAGATCTTACCCTAGGAACCTCTGAAGGATTCCAACACCTCTATCTATAAATTCGTAGTAATGGGATCATCGTTATATGTGCAAGACATAATTCCATACTAACCGTCCAGGAATGGATAAAGGGAACACACCCAAACAATTATTTTCCAATAAGCATAGGACAAGGAATCTAATCCTTATTTGAAGGTGTAAATGATATATACTAGTTTTACATGGCATTTCTCTCTAGAAATAGGCCATTCCTATTTAAAATAGCTCATATCTATGTCCAATCCATGTCTATGTTAGTGTACATGGTGTGTCCCAGATAATTCCCCAATTAATGGATAAAATCTAACCCAAACCTCTAAAATGCAAAATCCCTAACTCTTTTCATTATTTTATTGTTTCGAGTTTATTGTATGAATAATAAAATTAGTATTAATATAAATGAAACAGACATCCCACCTAATTTTCTTCAATAACTAGTGAAGAAAAAACCCACACCACTACCATACGTCATATCCACACATTTTAATGCACACTGATTGATGATCCCATATCCAATGTTAGTTCATATGATAATGAAACTACAAACCCCAAGACAAAAATTCATTACATCTAATGGGTGTATCGGCCTACACAAAGTGGCCCTTATAAATTTTTATTTATAATTTTATATTTTTGGGTAGTTAATTATATAAAATAATTAATTCAATTATTTTATAAAAACATTCTCTAACGACCGCACCACACCCTGATTGTTGGACATGATCCATGGTTATGTCTTGTCAAGGGAAAACCCAATTCTTTGAATTCAAAGGTTGTCTCATTTTCTCAATAAAGGACTCTATATATATTTTATTCCACTTTTTTAGGATAACTCTATACATGTGTATTTAAATATATTTAATATATTTAATATATTTATTCTATGATCACTAGGCCTAAAAATATCATTCTTTCTTGGTGTCTATATCCATTAATAATCCATAAAATTCTAAGAATAAAAAAATGGAAAACTCAGAGTCATCGCATTATGAACACCTTTGGGATTTACATTCTAAAAACACGAAACAAATTTCTACCCAAAAATATGTGGGTACTGCTCACCAATATGGGATTCCCACTCCAATTGTCTGTACAAAAGATATATTTGTATCCATTGGAAACAAATATTGGGAACAAATCTCCCATAAAGGATCCTCTCATGTCGATCCCTAGTCTCTTATTGGTACTCAATAAATGTATCTCTATCCTTGATGTCCATCTCACCAAAGTTGATAACATGTGATAGATTAAGAATGTATTTCCATAGCTACGACACATGGATGATGTCCTGCTCCCAATTTAACTATGGTGGTAGATCTAAGTGGTTCCCCTCCTCAACAACTCTTCATCATATTAGGAAAGGTCAAGTGGAACTTGATGATAGCCTTCCACCAAAGCCAAATCACCACTATGCTCGTTGAGATAACCCCATAGGAACACATGTTCTCCCATATCAAACTCCAAAGGTCACAATATTCCATCACAATAGGACTGATGGTTTCTATATTTAGTCCTCATCTACAAATGGATAATCATCATCTTCCTAGTATTGATTTCCACAAACTATTTTCCTAGAATTTTTGTCTCCCATGGGCTAGTCCTACGTAGTGGGGACCGACGAGGTCAGCCATACAAGTCCTCTAATAGTTCAATACAAATTGTATAATGTTATTTTTTTTAATTACAAATCCACTAATGGTTGGTGATCCACCGAACTAATGATAATTTCAATCATGAAATTTCATTGCGTGGCCTCATGAATTGGAATGGTTCGCACAATCTTTCCATTACTCTAGGTGTGAAAATTTATGCTAGAAAATATTGGAGTAAAAACGATTCATGTAATCCCTTCTATAATAGAGTTGAGAATAAATCATCATTGACCAAAATGATCCTCCATGGAACTAAATTGTGTCAAACTATCTCTTGAACATAGAGGAATCCCACAATATCAACCAGACACTACTCTTAGATAGTTAGTTTGTGGGCTATCTTGGGGAGTCACTATATGATCACCCAGATAGAATTATGTCCTTGGAAGTATGTGGTAATCCCTTGAAGAATTCCATATATATTACATCCAATTTCCACTTTGACACATCACGGGGTTGAGATAAACCCATTATAACATGGTTGTTAGCCTTTATTTATTGATAGGAATGGAATTAAGAGAGAAAATATAAAACTCCTTCTTCATCCCTATCCACCAAAACTGATGTTGTGGGTAATGGTACATATTTCCAACACATGGATATAACACCAAAGGATTAGTATGAAACTCTATGAGAACATAGTCCCATATTATCACTCATACCATCTTGCATATTCTAAATAAACATCAAGATCCCCACATTTGGAAAATTCCAAAGGAGAATTTCTAGTTGATATTTTAGTACGCAGTTTCCCATAGTATGTATCCTCAAGTTGGGAATCCCTGATTCTCCTTAGAAAAAATAGGTAATAACCATCGATTATAGGTATTATTATCCATCCCCATCCACAAATAATAACTTCAATCATTCCAACAACTTTGTATACTCTCTCAAGAAATAAAATCCAGATATCCTACTGAGTTTTTCTTTAACCACATTCCACTTCCATGGAGTATAGACAATATTAATGTCATCACAACGGAGGAACATTATCCAATTAAATTATCTATTGAAATTTTTATTCTGATAGAATATGTTCTATACTATATTTTTTTCAGAATAGATGATAAACCTCTCACCCATCATGTTGTGGTTCTACAATGGTAGAGAAAAAACAACTATTGCTAACATATGATCGTGGTATGCATTGTTCATCTCATGTGATCTCAACTGACATAATCTAAATGGAATCACCACCTATATCTTTATCCAAAACAAACCATGTATCGTTCATGATCAATCATTTAATTTTATGTACTTGACAACATCCTCTAGAAATATCAAGATTGCAGCACTTGTCTGTATAGACCTCCAATACTGGAAAGCTAGTTTGCACCTCTTGGTCTAAATGAATGCATTCCCCTTTTGGGTGAAATATGTCAAGGAAGATGATATTATTGAGAAATAAGGTATGAATCTCTATTAATATCCTTCCAAACAATGGAATATATGAACCTCTTTCAAAATATTTGGTGGCCCCCATGCGATCACTGTATCAAACATCACTTAGTCCACTAATAATGAATATGTTTAGATAACATGTCAAATAATGTGGACCTCATCACTCTAAAACTATAACATTGAGAGATTTCTATAATTTTGGTTCCTTACTATAATTTCTAGAACCTTCCACGTGTGTCTCATATGATTTTCCATGGATGAAGAGTATATTAGGATATAATTGATGAAGAATTCCAAGAACTAGTGTATGAAATGATGAATGACCTTGATAAAGAGTCCCATGAAAACTGTTAGGGTGTTTGTCTTTCTGAATAGAATAACCAAGTACTAATAGTGACCATAGAGACATCAAAATGTAATATTCACTATATCCCAATCACATATGCCCAACTGGTCTTATACTGATCTAAGGTCAATCTTCGAGAACCACAATTCCCCTTTCAACTGATTAAAGTTGTAATTGATCCTTAGTAATTGAAATGAATTCATTATAGTCTGGTTATTTAGGTGATGATATTCCAAAAAGAACCCCATGGTCCTATTTATGTACATGGAAAATAAAATAGGGCAACCTAGGGTGAAATATTAGGTCAAATAAAGCCCTTCCTCTACAATTCCTCTAACTACACCCTTAGATCATGAATCTATATTGGAGAAATCTCAAATTATTGTGTGGATATTGGGGTCATCTTGGGGTGTACATCAAGGTAGATGTCTAACATCCTATGGGGAGGTAATCTAGGAATATTTTGAGGATTGAAATCCTCATACTCTGCCAAAATTGCAAGGAACAGAAAATTCATAGAAACCACTACACTAAGGGTCACACTAATGTAATGATTTTTAATCCTCTACAACAAATTATCCATGTTTCCATCATGTGCTTCAATGGATTAATTTGCACCCACAAAGGAAAATAGGTTTCCATTACTGTTAAAAAACTACATCCTCCTTCTAAAATAGATTATTTGGGAATAATTGTAGATAAGCAGTCCATAAAAAACATTAATTTGTATGGACTCATCATTTCTTCTGATACATCCAAAAAAACTTCAATCCATGATTCATGTGACACTATCTATAAATGTGTGAGATCACGAAGTCACATCTGGTGAGACTCCAAAATAACAACATTTAAGACAAAGGATGAACTATTATGTCTAAATCAAATAATATATAATTTTAAATGAAGGAATCACTACGACCTATGTATACGAGTTCATCATCTATTGTTGGAAATACATAGAGTTTACCGCATATCATCCCTATATCCTCTGGGTTTTATACCATCAATAAATATAGATTCCCTCACCCATGTCATCACTCTCTATGAGCCTTGCATGGAACCGAAAAGGGTGGTGGTGTAATATGTCAAAACATATACCACTGATTCCAAGTCCCCTAACTCTGATTCCACATCCTCTACCATATGGACCACTCGACTCTTGCTCCAATCACATTCTAGATTGTCCAATCAAGTTCATTCTTTAAGACATATGGTGGGTTAGAAAATCTCATGCAAGATGTCCTCTGCCATCACAAGAGTAGCATCCCCCTCTCAATGTGCATACTTGACCCATCCCATGAGGATTGAATCATATAAATTTTTTTAATATGATTGATTCCAAAAGTGTATCAATTATCCAGTTCCCTTATTCTAATATTGGATCCATTCTATTGAAGTATCTACTCATCTTTTCCCAATACAAATAACCACTATTAACATATTCTCATCCAAGAATCTCTCAACCACCAAAGCATTCTATACACCCCTATATAGGTAAGAATTCATATTAGAATAACATTACATCATATTTTTTTAATTCATTCCTATAGAAATGGTATTATAATAGAATAATTAGTCATGAACCATAAACATCGAGTTCCTAATATTGATTATGAAATTCTATTAAGACTCATCCACTGTAGTACTACACTAAGAAAGCTATAGAAGCTCTTAGATTCAACCAACCCTCAGTGTTGCTGAAGATAAATCAAATCTTAAAAGGATATCTACATATGAACATTCAATAGTTTTATAATAATAATACTATGTTTGTAATCCCCACAATAATTCTAAAGAGAAAAGGAGAAGGCTCACTACAAGGACTACCATCTAATCCACTGGTGTATTGAAACGATGGAAAACACGTGTCACCTCCCCATGATTGACCTATGATGACGATGGTTTGGGCTCACCTAAAAACATAAGGGGTTTCTATCAAAAAAACTTGTGAATTTTTATTAGCCTAAACACCTCTTCCATTGGTAATGTGGGTACCATAAACTGTTTACACGATATTGGTATAACAGGTGAACCTTCTAGAGGAAACACCTCTGAAACATGCCATTGTATCGATCCCTCATCACTAAGGGGATCATCCTCATAATACTAATGTCGAATCCGAGATTTAATGCATCATGGATTCATTCTAATCATTTATGATATACCAAGATCAATGAGTATATCTAGATATATGACTCGATAAGGGCATGGAATCCACAACCCATTCCTATATGATGAATGTACCAATGTTTTCAGTTTCAACCAGTGTCCACATGTACTAAGACTAATGGAAGGTGATCAGATTCATTTTGTATGGATATGTCATCTATCATACCAACACTATATTACTAGAAAAAAAATCCAAACTCCAAACACATAACAATTATTTCACAAATCCAATATCAAAGACATAAGTAGTATGGTAGAAATGACTCTACTGATTACACTATATCAAGACCCATTAAAATGTTTCTCATTCCATGATTACCCCAATCATTCATATAATAATACATTGGTTTGAAAATATAACTAACTAGGAATATCACTTACATGAGAGGCCTTACCTAAGGTATATTTTCACACACACAAAGAAAAATCTCCAAGCCCATAAAATGACTAATAGGAGAAATCTGATAAAACATGAATGAAAACATCAAAATAACACTATGTATGTATGAATGTATATAATAAAAAAAGGGAAAAATATAATCTCATGAAAAAGAGTATTAAAACAATTATGAGAGGTATGTATATAAGGGGACTACTATGAACGAAGATTCTAGAATGCACCTTGAGAAGTCTATATCACAATGTTCCATCTAGTCTTGTAATCATAGTCCTCCATTAAATGTACAATAAGATAAATAAAAAACGATATGCGTAGGAAAATAACATTTAGGGGTGAGTATAAAAATATCCACAAGGAAAAACCAAAATCATTAAGCATATTATAACAATAATAATACTATTATATATAATATTATATATCAACAACACATAAAAAAAATAGATATACTCAACAAAGAAATAATTTTTAAAATTAAATAAACATCTATAATTCTTTCCATGGAATATTTCTTGATTGATCTACAAAACACTCATCCAGAAGTTCATGCTCTATGAATCAGATATAACGGATGGCATAGGTCCGAGATGTACAACTCCACAAGTCATTCCATTTTATGTATACAATAGATGGATGAAGAGAATTATATATAGATGAGTATCACACCCAACACCATGGTGTATACCATCAAATCAATTTCAAATAATACTCTATTTAGAGGATCGATGCCCGTGTAGTGTTGGTCGTGACGATACAATGAATATCACATAAGGAAAGATGATGATACTAGATCTCACTCTGGACCTCATATAATTATTCCATCAACATTATACAATAATTATAACTCAATGTATCATCATACAATGCGTAAGAAGTGATTACATTAAAACTCCTAGGAAGGTATCTAGGTATCACACCCTAATAAAACTTTTCAAAGTCCAAGAGGACAAAGGCTCTATGCCTTTTTAGGGGGGCACACAACATTTAATTCTAGTACATGACTTGTCCTATTGGAAATAGTCCATTCCATGTATCATGGACTTATTTGGTGTTGGAGACAGTGTCCTTGTTAGAGTGCTTGTTGCGGCCCAAACTGTATACTCCTAACTATTTCGATATACTATGATCCTCCCATTTACACCATTTTTAGCCATGTCTATGTTGGAGTACACGATGTGTCCTTGTGTGCGTACACTTTTCCATGTCTGATTACCCTTCATGGAATACACACACCACGTGATATAGGACACTCACCACAAAATAATTATATCCTTGACAAAATCATTTTTCTCTAACTAGGGTCTCATACGACATGTAACTCCTCAATATATGCAATGTAATATGGGATTTTCCAAAAAACCAGAATCTCCCTCTATGTCATCTCCCACTCCTCTGACCTCCAATATAGAAATGAAGCATTTCATGGAAAGAAGACCTACTCTTTCCAATGCCTCATTATCACCACTCTCTGGAATCCTATCACCAGATTCGTACGAGAAGAAATTCTCATTATCCCTTATCAATATTAATAGCACCACTCAAACATGAGGTCTCCAATCTGATCTGATTCACTCATCACTAACATTGTCACATCCCATTATCAGATAAGTGATAATGACTTATTCAACCATAAAATGGTTAAAATTGAATTTTAGGTGGTATTTTCAAAATAGTAGACCATGATATTATTCAATGATTATAAATGAAATGTGGGAAGATATGAAAACCCAAAACATGTGGAATAATCTTCATCTAATGTTAATTTTGGGATTGATCCAATTTCTTTAAAATTATGATGGAAGATATAAATAAATAAATAATCATATTGAATTCACAAATTCCCATATAAAATCATACTAATATCTACAATACACATGATCTAAGAATCAATTGATTAATTTATTGATTCACATTTTTCATAAGGATAATAAAAAAGGGATATTTAAAAAAATCATACATTTATTGATATGTCTCTTGTAAGGAATGCTCACACATCACTATCATTATCAAGATCCACATATTCGACTACATACGGAACAATGATCCATAATTGGATGTTGTTAAGATGAGAGAGAATCCAACTCTCTCTCTAATTATTATCCATATCTACAGGTTTTCCTAGTGAACCCTGAGATATCAATACAACTAATATTATATATAATTTTATTAGATCAGGTTATTAGATAAATAAATATATTTATTCAATATATTTATTTAAATATTCTTTTACTACCACACCTCTACATGAACACCCAATGCATTGCAATGCTGGTTCATGACTAGGATAAATTCAATGATATGAATTCAATGGATGCCTTATAAATATGATCTAAACCTATGTTTACAAGTAATAAAAAAATTTAGGAAAACTCTATTTATGTGTTTTAAAATATTTATATTATATTTCAATAAAAAATCATGGGCATTCTGGGCCTCATAATATCACGTTTTCTCCAAACCTTACTATAAAAACAATCCATTCATTACTGTAAATAAATTAATGTAAAAAAAAAATCCATTCCAAGAAACATTTTGATTGAAACTATGTTTTCATTAATCACTAACATATTCTTGTATTTAAATTTTATCTACTTCTTATCCATATTCTTTTGAATGTAAGATATATTCATGTCTTTATTTATTAGATTATTATGCAACACATCAAGTGTTATATCTTTTCTATTATTAATATCTTAAACTTTATGATGAAATATATCTAGATATTTTCTCATTAATTTTTTAATAGTTGGAGAATATTATACTACGTCTCTGGAAGCTGTATATGGACTAACAATTACATTCACTATGGTGAAATAGTACTCACAATTCTCATAATTAGAAATCATAAAATCTTAAAATTTTCCGCTCCACATTTATAGATTATATTCTTTGATCATAACATCTTTCTCATATATGTTTTAATTTTTTTAGAAATATTACATGTAATTTGAGATCAGGGTTATTTTATATATACATTTTATGAAAATGATGATAGTATAAAATTTCTTCTAATCCAAGGTGCATATCAATTTATTTTATTAGTACATTTATTAAGGGAATAATTTACACATAATGAAAATACAATTGTAAAAAAATTAACTTCCTCAAATACTGTTTATTGAATTTGAGGATACATTTTATTCATTAATCTATTAATTTTCTTACTATAATTTTTTTTAATCCACTACTATTTACTGATTTAAAAATGTAGCTAAATTAAAATCAATATGATAAGATATTTAACGAACCTGAACGTCTCTAATATAGATTATAGTTCCCATATCAACTAGGGTACTAGTAAAATGTGGGGTTTTAATAAGGGGGTCATTTAAATAAAATTAATTTACATTTAAACCACTATCACCAGTTGATGTTGAAATCCTTATTCTATGTAATTTTCATCACATGTATGGACAAATAAGAAGTGAAAAAAGACAATTTTTTTTGAATGATTTCCCTTTAGGGTAAGGGATAATCCATATCATAGTAAACCTCCTTTTTATCCAAGGATGTTTTAATCAGTTAAAATTTTAATTGATCAAAAATGATTTGTTGGATTCATTTAATGGATATGTATGTATCTTGTAATTCTTGAAAGGGATAGGTATCATAAACTTAGAAAATTAAATTTATGGAATTATTTAGACAAGAACCACCAGTTTTTCATGATCTCTCTTATTCTCTTATGTGCGAATCCATGCTTCAGTCCACCACTTAATGTCCCATAAATAATGATTATATCATTATCCATGAATACATTGACTTCATTATTTATGCTGACTTTATAAATGTCATGTATGGTCCTCCAAAATGTTTTTCATGATGTTATTAGCAGGATGATGAATATCCATGAATGAAAATGATCTCCATAAACCTTAGCAGCATGTGATTTGAAAAGGTGAAAATTAGACCAGTTTACTCAACCACTTTTGTATTCATATATTTATTATATGTCAATATCATATAGTTATTATATCTCATCAATAGTGATGATCTTCAATAAAATAGCGTATCAACATCCTGAGTTTTTTATTCTCAAATTTATATTTTATTCACTAATAATTCAATAACATTCAAATAATTTCATTATTTTCATTAATGTACTAAATGACCTTACATATATTTATTCTAATTATCCAGTAATTTCTTTGATGAATATCATCTAACGCCATGTTATCAAATTACAAAATGATTTTGAAATTCCCAGGAATAAAAACATTGGCCCTCTCATTTAATAAATATTTTTTCACATTCACATACCCATGAATATTGTCTTCAATCTAATCATTAATATATATTTGACTATATATAGCAATAGTAGTCCAAAAATCATCAACATATTAAATACTATTTTGTCATATTTTTATTTTTATGAGCCTTATGTTTTCTGAAATGGTTCATATATAGCTAATCCCTATGTATAACAAAACATACATACAATGTAATCCAGAATAAATCATATATAGATATGAAATGACTCTTAATATAATTACCTTTCATATTAAATGATTTTTATTAATTCATTATATGACTCATACATCGTTCATATTGACTCAAAAATAGATCAATTAAATTTTATATTCCACAACACCGAATCATACACACCCTTGACCTGTCCAAATCTAAAACATCACTATCAATGATTCACTTAAAGGAATGTATTTAATTTTTTTAAAATCATAATGGGACTAAAATTAATCCTAAATAACTTTATAACAGATATGGAATGATCTGTATTCATCTCTAGAAAGACTGAATCATAGGTCAAATTATTCTTATATTGATTGAAGGACATTTCCCAAATTTCAGCAGAAACATCTCAATTTTATATATCATCAAAAATATATATGACAAAAAAAATTAATATCTACTTATATACACCACAAATAATCTTTAGGAACATTATCAAAACATCAAATTTCATGTTTTAAAAATATGGAATCATCTTCAACAATTCCAAGGTAAATTCACCATATCTTTTAGAAATATTATTTTTAAAACAATTTAATAACATCTTGTTCATATATATAAATTCTTATAATTACATGGAATTGTGATAATTTTTCCCAATTATTTTTTATATATCACCCAATAAATCATATTATAATTTTAATGAGTTATTATAATGTCTATATATTTTTCCCTTATATTTTATTTCATTATTATTTGAGATTATGTTTTTTTATAAAACTCCATTAATCATATCATTTAGAAAATATTAGTTAATAAAAAAGTTAACAACTTCATGATCCATTATCAGTGATATATTACCCTATCCCTATCATAAAACAATTTTTACAATTCACTCGTATATTGATGTGTATGATTCATAAACTATGTCTTTTCTTTTTGATTTTCCAATTATCCCATATATTGTGAAAATAATAATTAAATGTAACTACAAATAATAAATTAAATCAAAATTTTATGTTTTTAAATTGCTAAAATATCTTTTATTTCATCCATTATTGTAAAATTATTTAAAAAGAATTATTACACTAGAGTGTTTTCATGTTACTTTTTGGAACAACAATGTTTTATGTTTTTGTATTGTCCTAAGAAATAACCTAATAGTAAATTTATTAAAATAATATATTAATAAAAATATAATAATAAAATTCCTTTATTAATATAATGTAAGAAATAGTGATTAAAAAAATCATATTAAATAAAAAATATTCATGATATTTTAAATATTTCAAACAAGTTTATAAAATAATGTTTGTTGATTTCTAAATATTGTTTTTTAATATATTGAACTATTGAACTATTTTAAATATAGTATGGAACCAAACATAAACACCATCAACGGTGGATCATGTTGATGAGTTTGAAAATTATCTTTTCCATTTAAATATACCAATTTTTATTTATGAAATTAAACTAAAATATCCATTACTGAACAATGTGAATAAAATTACATTAATATATAATTAAATTGTGATAAGAAATAAATTAGATGGAAAAATAATAATGAAATAATACATAATTTTTTAATATAGTAAATAATTTTTTATTCCAGATGGTAGTTCACCAAGGATGTGTTTTCAGACTCATGGAAATGGTCTTTTTTTTAAAATATCAATTTTATTTACAAATTATATAAATTTTGTATATTTTTTCTTTTATGAAATGTTATAAATCTTATCATTTTTAGTTAACTGATATTATTATTCATTATTTTCTCCTTAATTAGCATTTTTCATACTATATATTTTGTAGATGAGATATTTCAAAATGATTATTGATGTTGTTATCTTATTTTTTACCTTCTCTATCCTTGTTTCTTATTTTATCATCGTATATTCTTTATTTATATCATTTACTTTTTATATATCTTTATTTATAACTGATATGAATTCCATTATTGTTCCCTAATTTAATTACACTAATTATAACACTATAATGATTCTAAGGGAATATTTTTTTGACTTTCTATCTCTATTTCATTGATTAATACACTGTAAATATATTTCATTTCAATGATTCATTATTGTTAAATTATATTATCCAAATAAAAATTTAATATACAATAGATACCTTCATTAAAATAATTTTTTATGCTTTCTTATTTTATTAAAATATTTATAATGTCTCCAATGGTTGTGAAAAAAAGAAAAATTTATTTTCAATTTTCCTCACCATTAATCTCATATTCAAGTTTTAATAATTTGATTTATATTAAAATTAGAAAAATAAATCATTTTAAAAATAATATATATTTATAGTTCTTTATATTTGAAAAAAGGATTTTTTTCCCTAATTTATTTTTATATGGAATAAATATAAATAATTTTTTTCATGTTACTAATTCTGTTAGGTTCGTTTACCATAAGGATTTTCTTCTTTTTTTGTAGTGATAAAAACCTAATTACACAAATGGTTCCATACAGAGTCTCCACCACCCATAAAATTCACCTCCTAATTTCAAGAAGTTATAAATTATTTTCCATGGTTGAATGATGTGTTTGTGGAAAATGGTTAGTACATTAAAAATTGAAATTATTTAAATGAAAAATGAAGTTAAAACATTAACATCACATTGTGGATGAAATACATACTCCCACAAATCATCAATGTTGACCATGAGTACATATTTACCAAAGAACACATGAAACAAAAAATTATTCAACAACATGATCATGAATACATATATTAAATCCATAAAAAATCATCATGTCTATAATGATAGTTAATTTCACGAAAATATGTGTTCTACAAATAACTATCACACAAAACAAGGAATAATGAAAAAAAAATGGAGGGGTTAACTAGTATAATTATTTATGGAACCCAACCTATATAACATATATGAATATATTAAATTGACTATCTGGAATGTAAAAAAATGTTTCATACACTCACTAAAATATATGGTATAATATCTCAATTCTCCTTTTCTTTCTCTTTAATCAGGTTGCGTAGAACATTATTTTCCCACATATAAAATATGTGCATACCAGGTCAGATTATAATAAACAATTATGTAGTCGCCACCCCTGATAAACATTTCATTAATCCATATACATGTTAGAAACAATATATGTGTATATAAAATGAATTAAACGGAAATAAATAGTGTTTTGGGCCTTTTTATACCATATATTTTTGTAAAAAGTTTAATTATATCTGTATAGTTGGGAATTTATTACCATTATTTATAATCTTTTGGTATAGATGGGTTTAAATCTTGTCATAGTGGTTGAAAATTATAGTATACCATTCAATTAATGATTTAGCTTATATTTTTTTAAATTTAAAGAATTCATCCCTTGATATTGGAAGATTGGTGTACTAAGATAGTGCATGGGTCTATATCTTATAATAAGTGAGGTGTGGTATACACAGTCTAGGTGTTGTGTTCATATCCCATAACCTTGATAAAACTTAGCAAATAAACGATTTTCAAATGAATATATAATTGAAATTACCCATTTAATACACATTACATCACATATATCTTTTAAAATAAATATACTATTTCAATAATGTAGAATATTTTTATTTTTCATCGAAGGGATTAATTTTTAATTATATCCACTCATACACATAAATTTTTATAATTATCCCTTAAAGAGATGGGAGTTAAGTGGAGTAGACCTATAGAATAAATACTATATTCAATGTTGATACCCATAGAAGGATGGGTTTTGACATGATAAACCTAAAGGAAACAATTGACATAAAAGTGAAATTTGGTTTTAGACTAATCCAATAACAATGGTTGAATTTGGAATGTGGAAGTAGGTAATTACATTAGATTCACCTAGATGATTTCCATACAGTAGCTGTCCCATTTATAAATATAATAAATCCAAAATATTATATATTAAATAGATTTAAATATATGGGATTTAGATTAGTTTCAAAAAATAAAAAATATATATATTCATATGAGATCCAATTCCATACCTTTTATATGAAAATATCACATTAACCCAATAGTGGAAACTGTATTAATAGTTGACGGTGGAAATTCTCATAAATGTTCATATGGGTGTTGAGATCTTATGTAGGTGTAATGCTCCACAAATTAATTTGAATATATACAAATTTTTTTTTACAGATTATATTCCATTATTGAAACATGAAACAACATCCCCCCCATTATATTATCTTAGATGTTACACTATATACAAAATCCATGTCCAATAATTATTTTAATGGCCTTTTAGCCACAATATTACCACAGTGTTGCTAGTACCCTTGACTTGTGAACTAGGTTCCTCATATACAAGCGTTTCACCCCCTTCTCTCCACTTTTATCCCTTAAAATCCCCTAAATCTACTTCTTTTGAATGGTATACCTAAAAAAATATAAAAGATATGTATAATAATGTGAAGTACTACCCAAAAACATATTGTAAAAAAATATCCCCAAAATTAGGATTGACATCCCTAATAAACATCAACCCACATTATTATGGAATAAATCAAGAGATTGTAATATTATTTTATAAAAAACTATGATGTATGATCACATATCTTTACATGTTTCACCTATACATGAAGAATAGTGATCACATTGGCTTATAATACATTATTAAATTGACAGATTATTCAAATAGGATTATATATAAAGGACACATCAAATTCAGATTCAAAATTATTGTTCCATATAATGTGTTATGAGTAAGGTATATATTTCCTTCACTAAAAAACGGGGTTAGAATAGTCAATGGAGCTATATTTTATTTTGAATAGTAATTTATATTAAAATTACATTAATTTTATAAGGATTTTTATATTTACAACATATATCAGTATGGAAATCAATTTCATAGATATTATTTGGATTTTAAAAAATGGTTAAACCCTGAGATATTTGAGATCAAACAAATCAAATATTTTGGGCTGCCTAAAATGGTCGAAACTGTATTGTTTTTCATCTATGTATTTTCAAAATGTGTCCAATTTATTATAAAATTATTTGTTTCAATATTTATTAATCTAATACACATTTCCTAAAATTCCATATCATATGTCCCAAAAGTATGAGTGTGGATGTTATTCTTATATAATTACTCATTAGGGTCCATCGTGATAGATGATTTATATTTTTTAGAATAATATAATTCTACTATAAGATTATTTTACCCTATGATACACTAAATTTGAAAATATAGGATCAGATAATGTCTTCAAATATCTAAGTAGTCCACTTAGTTTTGTTTTTAGATTTATGATGAATGGAAATACATGGTTTCACATAAATCCCCAAGGATCACTGTATCTCCTTCAAGAACTAGGATTTAATCCTTGGATCCCTACTAGATTTTAAGTTGTCCAATACAGTATATTACTTCACGATCTCCAAAAAAATATATTTTTGAGTACATCCACAATGAAATCTCTTAAATATGATAAAATATGATTAATATTGTCTAGATTATCCACTATGTCAAAAAAAACATCTATTCCCAATGAATATATTATAAAAAATGCATGATGTCCATCATGATGTTCATCACACATCGATATAGGTATACAGATGTTGTCGAAGAGTACCTATTATCATCCAATTGGACACATAACTTATCTACATGTGGGAAATTTATCAATTAAAAATATAATATCACTCATCATTTGAAGAAACAAAATTTTCTTAGAGATATTGTGTAATAATTTTTTATCCCATGGTCCAGTACTATCATTTTCTAATGGCCTTCCTTTGGCACGACTTCGTTTGTTCTCATAATGGCTATGAGCCTATCAAGAATGTATAGAAAATAATGAGAATCTTGGAACCTATTTTCAATGATCTTCATAATAGTATGCCTCTTCTAGATAAATATATTTTAAGTGTTTTAATTATCTGTTTCCTGATCCCACACCAAGATCATGTTCAAATATCTATATGGATATGGTATACCCATATTAAACCACATACACAAAAAAATAAATATTAATCCAATATGATATTAGAAATTAATCATCTTTAGAAACTTTTAGTAATTGTGATAATATTTTGAGAAGTAATAATTTGTAATTAAATCTACATTAGTGTTATTATACTATATATAAAAATATAACAATTTGTGGTATTTTACCCAGTTCTTTTGTTTTTGGGTTAACTTCAGTTTTAAGATGATTTATTTTTTTGATATTATTATGAATATAAATCAAAAAGATATAATAAAATCGATAATTTCACCGTCACATAAGTTTTTTAATGTTTTTAAATGCTAAATATTGTGATGGATTTTTTATCTAATTGTTGACTATAATGACCATATGCTACTACAAAAGGATCTTATAATAAAATTTTGTAGATTATAACTATGGATTTATCAATGTAATTTTAAAATCATAGACCTATATGAGGTAATGTAAGTATAGGATCTGTATTCTGCCTCCTCACTCACTCATGTGAAAATATTTCACACATTCCATACTGACAAACACATATTTAGTACTATATAAATGGTTTACATAGGAACCTAATTCTTTTAATAATAAAAATCATCAAATGGAAACATCATATATATAATAATAATATTTTAATTCAATCAAAAAGGATATAACATTATAATATAATAATAATTTAATAATATTTGGATAAATTGATATCCTTTCTTCTTAAAACAAATGGTGAAGAAACATCTCTTCTCGAATATATATTAACCATTTAGAAAAATAACATTTTGCTGATGTCATCTTATTGTTTCAATAAAAATATAGTGGTGTGAATAATTTTATTCCTATAATTTGGAACAAAATATGGAATCTTCATGAAAGGCCATGAGAAAAACATTATTGGATGGCTGGTATCATATCCATTAAGAAAATGAATAAATAAGTTCTGTTATATCAAAGTAGATTATTAGGTATTTAAAATTCCCAAAAATGAAATAATATAGGGTTCATTGCAATGTCTTTGAACAGGACACAAATAATATGATATAATAAATTTTAATCAATTTTAAGTAACAACATCTCATTAATTAATAATTATAATAGACTTTTAATAGTATTAATAAGTTATTTGTTCATGATTGTAACTTGGTTCAATATTTTGTAGTGAACATAGTTGTGTCTAGTTCTGTTATTAAAATTATAAAAAAAATGTATAACCAAATAAGTGATGTTATTTAATGAATGATACCTGTAGAATATAGATCCTCTAACTAAATCTCCAATAAAACATAGTCTATTGGGGCTATATGATATGTGTGAAAAGAGATCAGTTTTATACCATGATGGAAATCGATTATCAACACTCTATATTGCTCTGGGGGATTTCCTAATATTAATTATGTGAATATATTAGGGTAAATATCCACTATGATAAGTAATGAATAATTCCATTTATCTTCCACTAATCTAATTACAATTATATCAATTTTGGAAATGATTATGACATTTTATTATTGATAATTACATGATCAGCTAGAATATAGCTCACATTTTATACTGAGTGTATACTAGAGAATATATTGATATGAGAATAATAATTTACTTACCTTGAAATAAAGGCACTCTTAGAACTAAATCCACCATTATATTCCATATGTGATATTAAATGGGTTCCTAATGAATAAAACAAGACCCTAAAGATTCCTATATGATTCCACTTTTGAAAAAGAAGATGAACTGTTTCATTTCATGATAACTTATATTAATTTTTCGCTTATTAGGACACATAAAATATTGTTATACATCAATATTTTGTACAATAAGAGAAAATATTTGTTTATAAATTAATAAAAGGGAATATGTTTCAAATAAAGAAGAAGATAATGTTATTTTTTCTCTAATAGGAACTCCAATTTTATAAGACCCTAATTCCATATTCATAGTGTAATAATTCATGAATTATCACTAAAATAAACAATTATTTTGATCCTAGCATTTATATCCCAAAAATAAACTACATTATAGATAATCAACCTTAAAGACATAAGAAAAATCATCAAACTTATCTCATAAATGTTGATTTTTTATAGATAATTAAATATGATGTTTATTAAACTTATGATGTAAATGTAAAGACCCGGAAATTTCAAGGAAATTTTTTTCTTAATTTTCTTTGAAATTTTACAAGAACGCAGTATCTGACGGCGCCTGATTCTGAGGCCCGGTGTGCCCGGAATTAGTTTTCGAAGTTTGGCTCGGGTACGTTCAGTGATCGAGTGAGCAGGTTTTTCTAACTTTTGAACCGGTGCCCGGAATCGAATTCCGAGGGCACTGATGAACTCGCAGCGCTGTTTTTCGCTTAAGGAGACCTTTTTCGAGGTTGCGTTTTATGCAGGTTGACAGTTAGTTTTGGGGAAAGTTGGATGTAGTTAAATAAATTGTGGAAGACAATTTATTTTTACCCTTGTTGGTTATATCCTCCCAAAAGGAGTTAGAGGTGGGACCCACTCCCACTTAACCTCCCTTGAGAGGATTAAGTGTGGTGGGGCCCACACGAACCCTAACTTTTCAACTCCCCTATAAACTCCCAATAACTCCTCTTCTTTTTAATTTTGACAACATGAGTTATTAATTGAGATGAGTTACTTAATTTCAAACTTTTCAAATTCAAAGAGGTTAAGTGGTGTAAATAAAATAAGGCTTAGACTTATTTTATCTTGGTTGGTTTTCTTTTACCACCTTGAGAGGTTTGGGGAAAGCTTCATCATCATCTTTTTCTTCTTCAACCTCGACGAAGAACGCGAAGAACACCATTCTTCAACGAAGAACTTCACCATCGAAGAACACGGTTCTTCTGCGACACCATATCCGCGAATCAACGTTCTCCTTCCGCGTCGTCTCTTCCGCGACGGTTTTCCGCGACGAAATCACCGTCAACGACTTCGAATCCTCGATTCGCGACGTCGACGTTCTCCGGCGACGGCCGACCTCCGCGAAGCTCGTCTTTCGCGGCTCGTTGACGTGCTCCGATATTGAAACCAAGGTAGGGGATTATTGTTTATTAATTTATTTTCCGTTCATGATTCTAGTTTATCGATCATCGTGGAATGTTTTCGACTAGATATTATCTTTTAACGAGAGGGGGGTCGGACCGCAGAAACACGGCCGAACCCCCCTCTTATGATTATGTTTGATTCTTGTGGATTGAGCGGAATGACGTGGTGTCGTCGCACCACACGAGAATCACACGTCATGTATTACGCGACTTCGTCGCGCCGCGCCGTGAAAAGAAAGAACAAGGACGCGACGTCGTCGCACCGCGCCGAAGAACCACGAAGACGGCGCGTTTCATTTTTGACATGCGGATTGACGGGCGACGACGAAGCAGGCCATTTGGGCATTTGAATCCCTTCGCAGTGAAGGTGGGGTCCCGGGGGGACCAAAGGCGAAGACGGCAGAAGGAACGGACCGTCGGAGCGCATCCGGTGGTCCGCGGAAGGCGGCGGTGGCGCGCCGCCGGAAAGGAGGTGGTCGGCGAACCGCCGGCGTCAATCAACGGCGAAAAGCGGGGGAGCCGCGTGTCCGCTCGGCCGCGCCGGCCGAACCGCGGCCGGCCGGTCCGGCCGGACCGAACCAGACCGCGTCGGACCAGGCCGGGTCGGGCCGGGCCCAGCCAGGTCGGACACAGGTCAGGTCGACCTGGTTCGGGTCGACCAGGTTCCGGCCGACCCAGGGGGGGTCCGCCTGGGCCCAGACTCCCGTTTTCGGACCACTTTTGGTCAAATTCCAGTAACAGGAGCTAAGGGCCTCCATACGACTCACCGTCAATGGAAACACAATCCTTGGATCGATACGGTCGTTTCGGTATATCGCACTCAAGGTTTTGGAGAACTTTGGGTTCGGCCTGGTTGGTTCGTACACGAAACCAACCGGGCCCTCGGAGCGGAAACACTCGTAACTTGAGTTCCGGACGTTCGAATGATGTGCCGTCGACTTTGTTGATTTCCTCTAAGTGAGACAGATCTTTTGGCTTACTCCGCTCGAGGTTTGGATACCGTCGGAGTGCAGTCGGGTTGGTTCGCTCACCAAACCAACCGGGCCCCTGGAACGAAAAAGCCAATAACTCACAGACCGGGCATCCGATTGACGTGCCTCCTGTTTCGTTGAATTCCTCTTGATGAGACAGAACTTTTAGCATACTTCACTTGAGATTTGGATACAGTTGGATAGTGGTCGGGTTGGATTGCACCCGAAATCCAACCGGGCCCCTGGAACGGAAAAGCTGATATCTTTCAGACAGGACGTCCGTTTGACTGACCGTCAGCGGCGTTGTTGATCTCGTCGAGAAACGGTCCCTATGAGTATACCCTATGAGAGTTCGGGGTACAATTGAGATACATCCGGGTTGGTTTGCTTACGAAACCAACTGTGCCCCTGGGACGAAAATGCTAATAACTCGCAGACCGGGCGTCCGATTGACGCGCCGACTGTTGCGTTGAGACCCTTATGACGAGGAGGTCCTTTGATATACTTCTTCGTGGGACTTTGAGATACTTGGAGTATCGACTTTTAGCTCGTGGAGAAGACCCTCCCAGAGACAAGCGTACGGAGTACGAAGACCGTGTAGCTGCCAGAGACCTGAAGACTGCTTGTCTGGTTCGATTCGGAGTGACTTATGTAGCCCAGTGGGGAGCAATACTTTGTGAGGTGGAAGACCCACAGTAGTGGAGCACTACTATGTGAGGTGGCAGACCTGCAGTACTCGACAGGAGGAGTACCTCTGTAGGCTATGAGAGGGGAGCACTACTGTGTTTAGGTGGCAGACCCCGACGGGAAGCACTACTGTGTGAGGTGGAAGGCCCGCGGTACTCGACAGGAGGAGTACCTCAGCAGTCCTAGGTTAGTGAGCAGTACCTCGGAGTCGTGACAAGACCACTTTACACTCCAGAGACGGAGCTCTTCAGCAGTTACGGTTTCGATAATGAAAATCCTGGTTGAGCTGAGTCTTTGACCTTTGTGTTTCCTCATGATTGAGATGGGTCACTTGATAACTAAGGTATATGTATGGGCATATACCTGGGTAGTGGTTATCCGTTGATTTCACAATCCTTGTGTTTCCTCATGATTGATATGGGTCACTTGATATCTTAGTTATATGTATGGGCATATACCTGGGTAGTGGTTATCCGTTGATTTCACAATCCTTGTTTTTTCTCATGATTGAGATCGGTTACTTGATAACATAGGTATATGTATTGGAATATATCTAAGTAGAGGTTATATGTTGATATCTTCTTGTGGTTATCCTTGTTGGTTTAGTGAGACCTTGAGGGTCTCGGGGTCCCTACTGAGTATCATTATACTCACCCCTGCACGGGCTATGCCCACACCTCGTTGTGTTGGTTGCAGACGACGAGCAGTGCTGACGGAGGCCGAGTGTTCAAGGACTGGTCGGTACCTGGAGGTGGACTATACGACGAGTCAGTACCCGGAGGTGGACTACATGACGTGACAACTCACAGAGGAGGTTGACGGATGAGAGCATGGAGGAGGCTATCTGTACCTACCCTTCAGGTAGGATCCATGGTGTATGACCAGGAGCTGTGCTATCTGTACTTACCCTTCAGGTAGGATCCGAGGAGGACGACCCCGGAGCTGCTTCCTTCTTCCAGCTGTTTGTCTTTTTGTTGTTGTACCTTGTTAGGTTGTAGTCATACTTTCTTTTGGGTTTGTATTCTGGCCCATTTACATTTCATCATTTCTTTTGTACTTAGTGTTTTGCTTCCGCTTGTACTCTGTGGTGCTTGTTTTCTTTTATAAAGGAAATGCCTTCCCAATTATCGGGATTTTATGCCTTTGGTACTAGTCTCCAGCCCCTGGCCTATGGAAGGCGGTCTTGGGGTAGTCACGGCATGGGCCCCGAGGATGGGTCGTGAAAAATTGGTATCAAAGGAGTTCGGTTCTACCGCAGAACTTATAACTCTGATGTTTCTTTCTGTGAAGCAATAGTGTATAGAGTACCGAGTGTGGTTTTCAGTTCAGGGAGTCCAGTGTTGGTGCGGGCGGCCGACATATCCATACACCAGGACCCTGATAACTGATTTCCGACTTTGTGCACGAAAACACTGATTGCGTGTGTGTTTTCCAGAAGTTTTATTTAAATGTCAGCTCAAACCAGGTCAGCTCACCAGGTATAATCTTTTGACCGTGTCACGTTGTTTCATTCAGGATGCCTCCCCGTGGAAAACCAGCTAGAGCCTCGAGAGTGGTTCGTACTGATAGCCCTCCGAGCGACGGGGCCTCAGTACAGGGCCCTATCCCAGTTTAGGAACCAGCGGAGGCACCAGCGGTACTACTACCCATTGGGCCACCGATGCCACCAGCCCCAGCAGCAGAGGATGCACATCGCTTGAGCGCACTGCATGAGTTCCAGCGCCAGAGGCCACCCAGGATTTAGGGAGGGACGGACCCGCAGGCGGCTAAGTATTGGCTGGAGGCTGTGGTGAGAGTCTTCAGGCTAGTGGGGACGCCAGCAGATTTCATGGTGATCCTTGCTGCCATCCTTTTTCAGGAAGCAGTAGGCAGATGGTAGAGCCTGATGCTTGAGATGCATGACGAGGTGACACTTCTATGGGCAGACATCGAGAGCCTGTTCTGGGCAACGTTCGTACCAGCCACCCTTCGAGCGGTGCGTATATAGGAGCTACTTCAGCTGCGGCAGGGCAGCATGTCAGTGGCGCAGTACTCAGCGAGATTCACAGACCTCTCGCGCTACTCCGCAGATATGGTATGAGAACCGTTCTTCAGGGCCCGAACCTTCGATCAGGGGCTCAGGAGAGAGATTAGAGTTTCTGTTGTTTCTCATAGCATTCTGACGCATACAGGGCTGTTAGAGAGAGCCCTCTAAGTGAAGAGTTTCCTTGATGAGCAGTCTCCAGCAGCAGGACCAACCACTAGCCGGCATGCGACAGAGTCTTCTATAGCGGGCAGTAGACAAATGACGCAGGGGTCCAAGAGGATCAGACCTAGAGGTGGTCGACCGCGTGACTCAGGGTCGGTAGTGCGAGGCACCAAGGGAAGTGATAGAGCCAGACCTGCCATGAAGTGTTACTCCTGCGGCAGAATTGGTCACATAGCACGTGACTGTCCGACCCGCCATGCAGATGACCAGCAGTTAAATGAAGAACCTACGAGGCAAAGGCAGAGGTCCGATCAGGGCGGACCGCAAGGAGCAGGAGGCCATGGTAGAGGAGTTGGCCGTGCAGTTGGAGGTGGACGACGCTTCGGGATGTTTCCACCACCACTAGGAGGCCCACCCCAACCGCAGGGGACAGGAGGACATGGGAGAGCTCAGCTTCGGGCAGCTGAGGCCTATGGTCATGGAGTTCCAGAAGTAGATGGACATGAGCGGGACTAGCTTCCGACCTGGAGGCTATTGATCCTGTTGCTTCTGGTTTTGTTGATGTTTGTCTGTAGATTCTTTGTGTCTTGTACTATGACCTGCAATAGTAAAAAAAGACACTTATCTTGTTTTATTTCCTGTCCTTTTGTTTGGTTGATACTGAGTGGTCCCGGTTAAGACTGTTGACTTGACCCTCACTATCGAGTTTTCTACTGAAGGAGACTTAGTGACCACACACTGATGCGGACAATGTGACTCGACCCTTGGAGGCGAGAGTGACAGTTGGATCTCTGGGTAGTTACGTCGAGGCCTTACGACGTCATCCATGGAATGAATGCATCATTCATGTCAGGATTGACTGTATTAGGAAATTAATGTGGTTCATCCAGGGGATGAGACCAGATTTCTATTATCGGCAAAGAAGAAATCATAGCAGCTCTTGTGAGAATAGAGAAGGTCCGGGTCATCCAAGAGCGGATGAGGATGGCAAAGGGCCAACAGAAGCCTTATGCTGATAGGAATTGGAGGCCTCTATAGTTCGAGGATTACCATCACGTCCTTATAAAAGTCTCACCTCGAAGAAGTTTACGGAGATGTGGCCAGGGAGGCAAGTTATCTCTAAGGTTAAACGGACCTTTCTAGGTCCTCAGTTGGGTAGGCGAGGTGGTTTACCGCTTAACCCATGCACTTCAGTTGCACTAGGTGCACAGCTTTTTCCAGGTATCTCAACTGAGGATATACGTGCTCGACCCTCCGCATATCATCGACCATGAGGAGCTGGACGGTGGCGATGAGGTGACTTCTACGGGGGTTCCTGTGGGGATCGAGGATCGACAGGAGCGGATCCTAGGAGGACGATCGATTCCTCTTGTGCACTTTATATGGCAGAATGGGAACCTCCAGGTGAGCACATGGGAGCGGAAGGCTCAGATGTGTGCTCAGTATCGCCTTTGATTCCCTAAGTTTGTGGTGAAGCTTTACGGAGACGTTAAGCCCTGTGGTGGGAGTAATGTAAAGACTCGGAAATTTCAAGGAAAATTTTTTCTTAATTTTCTTTGGAATTTTACAAGAACGCAGTTTTTGACGGCACCTGATTCCGAGGCCCGGTGTGCCGGGAATTAATTTCCGAAGTTTGGCTCAGGTACGTTCAGTGAACGAGTGAGTGGGATTTTCTAACATTTGAACCGGTGCCCGGAATCGAATTTTGAGTGCACCGATGAACTCACAACGCCGTTTTTCACTTATGGAGACCTTTTCTGAGGTTGCGTTTTATGCGGGTTGAGAGTTAGTTTTTGGGAAAGTTGGATGTAGTTAAATAAATTGTGGAACACAATTTATTTTTAACCTTGTTGGTTATATCCTCCCAAAGGGAGTTAGAGGTGGGACCCACACCCACTTAACCTCCCTTGAGAGGATTAAGTGTGGTTGGGCCCACACGAACCCTATCCTTTCGACTCCCCTTTAATCTCCCAATAACTCCTCTTTTTTTTAAATTTTGACAACTTGATTTATTAATTGAGATGAGTTACTTAATTTCAAACTTTTGAAATTCAAAGAGGTTAAGTTGTGTAAATAAAATAAGGCATAGACTTATTTTATCTTGGTTGGTTTTCTTTTACCACCTTAAGAGTTTTGGGGAAAGCTTCTTCATCATCTTCTTCTTCTTCAACCTCGATGAAGAACACGAAGAACACCATTCTTCAACGAAGAACATCTCCGTCGAAGAACACGGTTCTTCCGCGACGCCATATCCGCGACGCAATGATCTCCTTCCACGTCGTCTCTTCCGCGACGGTTTTCCACGACGAAATCTCTATCAACGACTTCGAATCCTCTCTTCGCGACGTTGATGTTCTGCCGCGACGCCCGACCTCCGCGACGCTCGTCTTCTGTGGCTTGTTGACATGCTCCAATCATGAAACCGAGGTAGGGGATAATTGTTTATTTATTTATTTTCCGTTCATGATTCTAGTTTATCGATCATCGTGGATTTTTTTCGACTAGATATTATCTTTAAATGATAGGGGGGCCGGACCACACAAACACGGCCGAACCCCCTCCTATGTTCATGTTTGATTCTTGTGGATGGAGCGGAATGACGTCGTGTCGTCGCACCACGTGAGAATCACACGACAAGTATTACGCGACGCCGTCGCGCCACGCCGTGAAAAGAAAGAACAAGGACGCGACACAGTCGCGCCACGCCGAAGAACCACGAAGACGGTGTGTTTCATTTTTGACATGCGGATTGACGGGCGATGACGAAGCATGCCGTTTGGGCGTTTTAATCCCATCACAGAGAAGGTGGGGTCCCAGGGGGACCATAGTCGAAGACGGCAGAAGGAACGGACCACCGGAGCGCGTCCGGTGGTCCGTGGAAGGCGGTGGCGGCGTGCCACACCGGCGCGGCGACAACAGCGGCCGGCGTCGGCCGCGCGCCGCTGGAAAGGAGGCGGCCGGCGTCGGCAGCGCGCCGCTGGAAAGGAGGCGGCCGCCGAACCGCCGGCCTCAATCAACGGCGAAGGGCGGGGGAGCCACGCGCCCCGCCCGCGTGTCCGCTCGGCCGCGCTGGCCGAGCCGCGGCCGGCTGGTCGGGCCAGACCGAACCGGACCAGGCCGGACCGGGCCGGGCCGGGCCGAACCGAGCCGGGTCGGACCCGGGTCGGGTCCACCCGGTTCGGGCCGACCCAGGGGGGGTCGGGCCGGGTTGGCCCGGGCCCAGACCCCCGTTTTCAGACCACTTTCGGTCAAATTCCCGTAATATGAACTACGGGCCTCAAAAATACTCTCCGTCAGTGGAAAAAAGATCCTTGGATCGAGACGGTCGTTTCGGTATATCGTACTCAAGGTTTCGGAGAACTTTGTGTTCGGCCGGGTTGGTTCGTACACGAAACCAACCGGGCCCTCGGAGCGGAAACGCTCGTAACATGAGTTCCGGACGTCCGAATGACGGGCCGTAGACTTTGTTGATTTCCAATAAGTGAGACGGATCATTTGGCTTACTCCTCTCGAGGTTTGGATACCGTCGGAGTGCAGTCGGGTTGGTTCGCTCACGAAACCCACCGGGCCCCTGGAACGAAAAAGCCAATAACTAACAGACCAGGCGTCTTATTGACGCGTCGTCTGTTTCGTTGAATTCCTCTTGATGAGACAGAACTTTTAGCATACTTCTCTCGAGATTTGGATACAGTTGGATAGTGGCCAGGTTGGATTGCACCCGAAATCCAACCGGGCCCCTGGAACGGAAAAGATGATATCTTTCAGACAGGACGTCTGTTTGACGAACCGTCAGCGGCGTTGTTGATCTCGTCGAGAAACGGTCCCTATGAGTATACCCTATGAGAGTTCGGGGTACATTTGAGATACAACCAGGTTGGTTCGCTTACGAAACCAACTGGGCCCCTCGGACGAAAAGGCTAATAACTCGCAGACCGGGCGTCCGATTGACGGACCGACTGTTGCGTTGAGACCCCTATGACGAGGCAGTCATTTGAGATACTTCTTCGTGGGACTTTGAGATACATGGAGTATAGACTTGTAGCTTGTGGAGAGGACCCTCCTAGAGAAGATTGTACGGAGTACGGAGACCGTGTAGCCGGTAGAGACCTGAAGACTGCTTGTCCGATTCGATTCGGAGTGACTTACGTAGCCCAGTGGCGAGCACTACTTTGTGAGGTGGTAGACCCACAGTGGAGGAGCACTACTATGTGAGGTGGCAGACCCGCGGTACTCGACAGGAGGAGTACCTATGTAGGCTATGAGAAGGGAGCACTACTGTGTTTGGGTGGTAGACCCCGGCGGGAAGCACTACTGTGTGAGGTTGCAGGCCCGCAGTACTCGACAGGTGGAGTACCTCAGCAGTCTTAGGTTAGTGAGCAGTACATCGGAGTCATGACAAGACCACTGTACACTCCAGAGACGGAGCTCTTCAGCAGTTACAGTTTCGATAATGAAAATCCTGGTTGAGCTGAGTCTTTGACCTTTGTGTTTCCTCATGATTGAGATGGGTCACTTGATAACTTAGGTATATGTATGGGCATATACCTGGGTAGTGGTTATCCGTTGATTTCACAATCCTTGTGTTTCCTCTTGATTGAGATGGGTCACTTGATAATTTAGGTATATGTATGGGCATATACCTGGGTAGTGGTTATCTGTTGATTTCACAATCCTTGTGTTTCCTCAAGATTGAGATGGGTTACATGATAACATAGGTATATGTATGGGAATATATCTAAATAGAGGTTATCTGTTGAGATCTTCTTGTGGTTATCCTTGTTGGTTTAGTGAGACCTTGAGGGTCTCGGGGTCCCTACTGAGTATCGTTATACTCACCCCTGCACGAGATATGCCCGCACCTCGTTGTGTTGGTTGTAGACGACGAGCAGTGCTGACGGAGGCCGAGTGTTCAAGGACTGGTCGGTACCCGGAGGTGGACTATACGACGAGTCAGTACCCGGATGTGGACTACATGACGTGACGACTCACAGAGGAGGTTGACGGATGAGAGCGTGGAGGAGGCTATCTTTACCTACCCTTCAGTTAGGATCCATGGTGGACGACAAGGAGTTGCGCTATCTGTACCTACCGTTCAGGTAGGATCCGAGGAGGACGACCCAGGAGCTACTTCCTTATTCCAGCTGTTTGTCTTTTTGATGTTGTACCTTGTTCGGTTGTAGTCATACTTTCTTTTGGGTTTGTATTCTGGCCCATTTACTTTTCAGAATTTCTTTTGTACTTAGTGTTTTTCTTCCGCTTGTACTCTTTGGTGCTTGTTTTCTTTTATAAAGGCAATGCCTTCCCAGTTATCGGGATTTTATGCCTTTGGTTCTAGTCGCCAGCCCCTGGCCTATGGAAGGCGGGCTTGGGGTAGTCACGGCACGGGCCTCGAGGACGGGTCGGGACAGTAAAGGTATTCTATTAAAATTTATGAAACATTAAAATACATCATATTATATGATTATATGGAATGGAATAATTGTTTACCCAATTTGTAATGCTTGGAATTAATAGTTTATATTTTTATATAGTATATTAACCAGTATTAATGAAACTAAAATAGAGGCCTTCTTGAACTTGGTAATGAAGATATGATACTAATTAGGCTCCCCCAGATTTTGGTATACCTACTCTCCTCCCACATAATAACTTTTTCCAATAGAATACTAATCAATTAATTTAATTCATTGTAAAATATAATCATCCAAATAAATCATTTAGTTTTTTTTCATTTTTTGTGAACATAATGGGGATGTTAGATATTATTGGCTATTGGAAGAGTAAAATTTAGTTTTGGAAGGTCTCTATTAATCCTCGATTTCAATTCAACGCCTTGGAATCATTGTATTCACCAAGATAAAGAGTTATTCATAGCTGATTTATCATCATGGAATCATATTTAGTCAATGTCAATAAATATTTCTAAATATTAGTGAAATTTTTTTTCTCATGAACTGATGTATTTTATCATGGTATATTTATCAATGAATATATCATATAAATTCCTGAAAATATGTACTTTTCCTTTTTTTCACATAAATAATTACATCCCACCACTAATGAGATACTAATTCCCTAATAATGTTGTATATCATCACATACAGCTTCTCCACGGTTTTTAGGATCATAATTATATGGATTATGAGAATGATGCACTAGTCTTATTTTTAGAGATGCCTAAATATGTAAAACTGGAGTAAAATGAAATAAAAATTACCTTATTACTTCAAAATTAAATACATACAATCATGTAACTCCACTGAATGAATCTTGGAAAAGTTGTAAATCCACTCTTTGACCAGATAATCCACTTAGGGTAATGAAAGTGATTATTTCCTATAAGAACTTATTTTATGGTTGATGGTTATTACATGGTATTCATTATATTCATTAATCTAAATAAAATGATTACCATATCCCCCAGGGATGAAAATATAATATCTAGAATATCATTAAAAAGGTCGTGTATATAATTATTCGCATACCTCCTCTAACATTTTAGTAGTATATTTTATGTAGGATTCCATAACATGTTTTCAACCATTAATTTCACATTATAGTAAGAATAACATGATACAAGTTAAAAAATGGTAAAAAATATACTTTTTTTAAATGATTAAAAATGACATCTCTAATTATATCTTATATTATCCTAACCATTAAGTAATATTTATATGAAATAACTATTTATATATATTTAATATTTTAGTTAATGTGAATAATCAAATTGATTGGACAAGTAATATAAAAAAATAAGATAAAACCTTGGTAATTATAGAATATATCATTATCATGATATTTAATTTGTTTTTATTGTTATATTCATTATAAAAATAATAAGTAAATTTAACATAAAAGAGGATATAGTATTAACAAAACTATTTTCTAATAATCTTCTTATTAGAATGATTACATTATAAATTTTATAATCAGTATCAGAAAAAGAGAATATTATTTACGAAATCATAATATCAAAGTCATCTTAGGTTGAAATTTGCTATTTTTTTAGGTAATATTGATTTTTTGTGGAATACAAAAATATCACACTTTTTGAAAAAAAGTACCATCTTTTCAATATATTAAGTAATTATAAAATACTATTATGATTCAAATATAATTTAATTGAAACATAATTTTAATTAAATAATATTTATTCCACCTAATTACATTTTAATAAACCTTATAATGGATTTCATGTAATCTAAAATTTTTTATTCAAAATTAGGTTTTCTAAAAAGTATTTCAATGGGAATAATGTTTCGAGACATTAAAAAATTTAGATAATACCGAATGATGAATTTATTAATTTATATTTATATATTTTAATTGAATAAAAATTATTAGGAATAAAAAAATCAATATTTATATTTATATATTTAATTTAAAATCATATTTTATATAAAAATACACTTTTAAGAATATTTTTTGTCACATAGGTAGGATTAATATCAAATTTCTATTTTCAATCTATATTAGTTGAATTTGGTAAAATGGATTCAATATTTTGAATCAGAATAATTTATATTATATGGTAAGTTAGAATATTTTCAAATAAATTTTTTTGATAATGAATATTGAAAATCATAAAAATTAATTTCTATAGTTAATGTGAAGACGGGTTTGTCGAGGGGTCAAAATGAAAATATATGAGTAAAAATTAACTATAAACATGTCTAAAATATAATTATCGGATATAGTTTTACCAAATAAAAATAATTATTTTCCAAAAACCATTTTATATCTTTTTATCAAGTGATAATTATGTGTATAATGATCTATTTTCAAATATTACAATTGTTTCAATCACCTCACATAAGAAAAGCCATAACCTCACCTCTCCCATTCACAAAATTAATTCTATTTTTATCATCCGATGACTAAAAATTAATCTTCATAAAACACCTCCCCGTAACCTAGATCTATTTTTTACAAATCCATCTCAAGATGGTTTTTTGTCCTTACCTGAAAACGTTGTCTGATGAAGTGTTATTATAACACCCCGATATTTTATGAGATATATTCCTATTAATTTCTTTCATATCATTTGTTGTACGCTACACCAAGATTATCTTTCTCTATACGCAACACTATATTAGCTTCTAGTATACGCAACACTATTCGTAGACTATGTTACACACAATTTCAATTTCGTTTGATAGTAGTTATTCTATGAAACATTGAGTGTATATATATATATATATTAAATGTATAAATGAAATATGGTTGGATTATGTCATATGCAATAGAAAAGGATTCTTTCACTACACGTAACCCTTACTTTTCCTGCGTTACACGCAATCACGACCTTCCTCGATAGCGTGTGTAGTACGCAATACCAGGTTTCACTAAACAACGATATATTGTTATAATATTATTATGGACTAAAACATATGAATATTATTAACTAAATTTTTAATTTTATAACATTATTATTCATCTTACACATTTTCTAAAACATGGTATGTGAACAAAATAAATTTTTCGGGTAAAATAATTATTTTTCAAAAAATGCAGTTTCGCAGCATTTTGATGGAGCACCCATATTAAATATAGTTTTTGACAGGTTTATAAGTTCAATTTTACAAAAAATAACTCTTATTTGGAATCATGATATGAAAATTTACTTTGGAAATTTTTTTCATATTATTCTGATAACTTTTATATTTTAATGAATAGTAAAAACACGATATATTTTAATTAAAAACAACTTCTTTCATCGTAGTAATTTATATTGTTAAATTATAATATTGGATAATTTTAAATTATAAGTAATATATATTTTTAAACTCTTATATAATTTATGTCATTGGCATTGATTTTTCATTGAATTCATAGGTAAAATCATTTGTATCTTTTGAAATGTTTTAACTTTTAAAACCAGTTTTCTTAACAACGGGATTAATTTTAAATTAATTACTACAACTTCTGTGATTTGAATTTTGAAAAATGGATTCCATATTTGAATTCAGTGGGTTTATATTATGTTAATAGGTTACTTTTCTTTTTTTAATATTATGAATTGTATCTACGGTAATTTTTATTTACTGTAGTTAAAGGTTAATCGGGTAATTAAGGGTAACAATAAGATTATAAAATTACCATAACACATGCCAAAATTATATTTTATGGCTAAACATCGACACATATCACCTAAGGGTCGGATTAGATTCATTTTATGGACTTTTGACAAGGAAAATAATTTAATTATTATTAAAACCAAATAATGTGAAAACTTGTCCCTCTCTTAAATATTATAAGTATAATAAATCTAATTTAGTGATAAACTTCATGAAACATCGAACATGAATAATCTACAGAAAGATAATAAAATTATCTAAATCATGAGAATTTATTTAGAATTTTTAGGTATTAAATAATTATCATTAAAGGTGACACAATAGTGATGTTGAAATTATTTTATTGATTGAAATATCAAATAAATGGTTTTAAAAATATTAAAATAAATATTACATGAACTATTTAATGTGATCCACTAATTTTATAGTTACATATGACATATTATTAATCTATTAATGCTTTTATTTTGAACATATATTCTGTGGAAATTTTATTTAAATTCAAATAAATGAATAGTGTCAAAATTGACACCATTGTTATTTTATAAAAATTACATATTATAAAATTTATTAAAAATTTAAAAAATATTTAAAAATTATAAATTAAAATTTATATGCTTTCATATTTAATTAATCATACAATTATTCAAAATTAACAACAAGTAAGAAATTATTTATAATTATTTAAAATTTAGAATATTATTACCCCAAATAAAATTAAATAGATTATATGAGGATAAATCAAGATGATAATGTTTAAAATAAATTCCCAACTTGTCTAAATATTATTGGTTGATGAGATTACAACCCTATCTCATCTAAGCTCATTATTTGAGTCATTTTTGAGGTTTTGAAGTAGGGTTGGAATTTATTATAAATTAATATTTCTTATAATTCCAAAGGTGCCCCTCTTCTCCCTTATAAAAGGGAACCTCCTCCCTCTCCTCCTCACACCATTTTGAGCCTTTAATCTCGGAAAAACTCTGACCATTTAACTTTAACACATCCCTAGAAACCTTATAGAGGTACTGGTATTCTAAAAATACCAACTCTAGTGCCCTAAGATGATGTTTAAAGGAGGCACTTCGAGAAAGAGGTAATACCTTCTACCGATTCATTCGAGTTTCCTTCTTCTTGTACTTCCTCTTCTTTAGTGGTTTCATTATGAAGTAATAAAATCAGTATCCCTCATATAATAATATGTTATTATAAATATGAAACAACCCTATTTCACCTTCTATCCATCCAATGTAAAATGAAATCATCGTTCATGCGTATGTACAGAATACCGTCTCCACGTCGTGGTGTAATCTATTTTTCCACCACCACCTTACATGGATGGGAATAATGCTGTCAAGAATAACTATATATTATTATTATAATATCATTATGATTCTATTATATTATATCATTCACTCCAATTCAATTCAATAAATATGGGAACAATATCATCGCTCGTGCGTATGTGTGGATTACTATCTCCACGATGCGATGAGATTCATTTTCCATGTTAAAAATTCAAGAATGATTATAAAGTATATATAATAAGTAATCATGAAATATATGACATAATAATTCTACTTTATTTATGTATATATATATATTTATGTCATCTACTTAATTCCATTCAATTCAATAAGGAAATGAAAACAGCGTTCATGCGTACGTACGGCCTCCCGTCTCCATGAACGGTGTATTTCTTTCCATTTATATATCTATTATATATATGTATATTCCGAATATATATTATATATAAATCATGTTTTATATTCTAGAATTAATTAATCATGATCTATGTAATCATATTAATAATTACAAGTCAAAACACAGACGATAAGTAGAACGATTTTACCCAAAATACTACTTTAACATGAATTTACATAATAACGTGTAATATAAATCCATAAGTGAACCATATATGATATCATAAAACTGAAGATGATTCTTTAATAATTTAATGTCATTATTTAAATCATTATACAGGAGGTTCGGATACATATGAATAATATCATACCTAAGGTAAGGGATAATTTTGCAAATCTTATTTTTATCCGTGATTGCTTATATGTAAGTATTTACTGGGGTTATATTTTTCATCCATTCCATAAAATGTTTTTCATAATGTGTTTAATATTCTTCCATGTATATTTAATTTCATTTTTACCCCTCTTTGACTTTTACTTTGTGTTATGGAAGGAATATTTCTTTTGTTTACCATACGAGGAACTTTTTGAATTTTCCGACAAAAGTACGAGGAAAATGTTTTTTTAACTTATACGGAATGAATTGATTTTTATAGTTTTATAACGCCTTATTTTCATGAATCTTACTCTGAAATATTTCAACAATATTTTCAACCAAATCGTTTTATTTTAAAATTTCATGTAATTTTGTGAATAGAAAATTATTTTGAAGAAGAAAGGATACTTTCCTCAAGAATTCATTTCAAGTGTTTTATCAAAACCATTTTCCATTTAAGATGAAATTATTTCATATGTGAATGTTTCAAGTATAATGTCTCTATGATTTACATGGTTTCACCTTTATTATGATTAAATATCCAATTTTTTTATATGGATTATGTGATGATGGGATGATGTTTATGAACACGATTTTATTCATTGGGTTATGACGAATGTTTTATGTTTATTTTGTGGCACAAGTGAAAATTATATCATAATGAGATGGGTGGTTCCTATATCACCCTCCAATGCATTGGGTAAAGATTTATATCTCATGAGATAGACATGGACGGAATGGCATGTTAAACCGGATCAGTAATACAGTGCTGGAACGAGGAGTGAACTCGATTTATAAAGGGACTTTGTACACTAAGATGGTCTTGGTAGCAATGAATTGGCTACTATGGAAATCATAACATGTTCTTAATGGTTTCCATAATTACATTTTTTTTCCCGTGCTATTTCATCATGCTTAATGTTTCTTTATGATCTATGTCTTACATACTGCCAAGTTTTTTTTCATTGTTCATGATTTTGATGTTTAAACATTGTGTTCAAGTTTTTAATTTCAAATGTATATGATTTGTTTTATTTTATCCATGATTACCCTTACTGATCATTTGAGCTCACCCTTTATATGTTTTCTTTTGCCCAAGATATAAATAAAGGTATTAGGTAAAAAACAAAAGGGGAAGATCTTTTCTAGAGATGTTGAAGATCTTTCACCATGATTAGAAGATTATATTATGAGTTTCCAACGACACTAAACTATTACAGTCCTTGAGTGTTGGTTATTATTATGTATAAAATATTCCGAAAAAGTACTGTAATGTCCATGTACGTCATGCTTTGGGTTTCTACAGTTATGGTGTTTAAGTATACATGTTTATATTATTTATTCTTCCACACAATTATATTTTTTTAAATTATTATTATATAATAACTCCAGTTTATCACATGTATCGATATTTATTATGTTAATGTAATAACCTAAATCAATCTCATATTATATCCAATGGTGTATAAAATCATCATTCATGTGTACAACAAACTACATCCCCCCAAACAGATGCCATTTTTTCATCATCCTCTATCACAACACGTTATAATAATGAATTTATTATATATATAATAAAAGTGATACACATTTACACTTATGATGTTATGATATCATATATACCTTTTTAATTATAATCCCCTTCTGGATACGATATCATCCCTCATGTTTATGAAAGACTTATTCCTTCAGAAGCGATGAGATTCATCTTTCAGTACAATTTTACATGGACGGTAATAAAGACAATGTGAATTAATATGTATGATATGATTTAAATTTTAATTAAATTACATAAATATTTTTCATTCTGAATATATAATTTTTCATTTTTTCTTACACTAAAAAACATTAATGTCATTCGTGGTTACATGTGGATCATCGCCTCTACAATGTAATGTGAAACATTTTTCATAACTAAATCACATGGATGGTATATATATATTAAAAGAAATAATTTAGTTTATTTGATATTATAGTAAATATTTAATCATAAAAAAATATATAACATCTTTTCCTAATGTTCATTGAATAATGGGAACATTACTCATGTGTACATTCAGCCTACCATCTTTATGATCGTAACATAGTTCATTTTTCAAAAACATAATTCATGATTGGTTATTAAGAGTATAATTGAAGTATAAATATGTTAATAATTTCAGGGATATTTGTTTTTAAATGTTGAAATATGGTCCTATTTTTCTATAGTAAACCTTCTAAAGTCATTTTTGACATAAATCCAAATATCATCAAAACACATGACGTAATTTAAATTTAATTCAACTATTACATATGTAATTGTGATATGTGAAATATAAGGAATAGTAAACTATAAAATATTATTAATTAAAGTAATTAATTACCATATTTTAATTATTATGGGATAAAAAGAATTAACATGATGATTCAATCTCGATATAAGTGATTGAATCTCAATTTCCAGTCAGTGAGGAATATTTCAATGTTAATCACCTATATTCCATTTTCAGCTGTATATACAACCAATTTGAAATTTTATATAATTTATTTACCTATTATAGTTTAATTTAATATATTATAAATTTTATTATTTCATTGGATTATGATTCTAATGTTTCCAATGTTGTAAGGTACTTTTCATTAAAAAAAATTTATTAATTTTTTCCTTCAATTTCTTTCTCATTATTGTTTATCTTTGAAAATTGATTTTATGAATGTATTTTCATGAATAATATAATTTTTTAATGATTTTTTTATTTATTTCATGTCAATGAAAAATGAATCTTTTTACTGGATGTTTGATAATCTTTATAAATGAAAAATAGAATATTTTTTTTAATATGTACAATGAATATGAGTTTTCCCCCCACCATATTCATTATTTGATGTTTTGATTACTTTTGTAGATTTCATGATCTCTTAATTGGAAATTATTTTTCATCACTTACTGATTTTAATCATATTAAAAATGGGTTTTAAAAGAAACATTTTTTCAATTCAAATTTGGGTTTTATAATTAATGTGTATTTAATTATATGAAATCTTTTTTTGTAAAATATAATTTTATTTGTTAAAGGGTATTCTGATGAAAATGAAATACTTCAATAATTTAGATTATAATATAGTTATTTCTATTTTTTTCCAATAGGTGGTTTTACCAAAAACCATGGATTGGTGTTTAAAAATAATAATCAATGGGGGTTTGATTAAAAACAATGATGGATGGTTATGTTTTTAACCACTAATGTGTTCCTTATATGTAAATCCAGTTTGGGTACTTCTATGATAAACAAATGATGGGTGGGTCTATGAGATCCCTCCATTGAATTAGTGAATCCAACAATATAAGAAGAACACTTTAGTTATTCTATTTTTGAGGATGCAATTAATGATGAAAATTGATGATACTTATATGATTTATATAAAATTTCAATGGTTTTTAAATGATATATATGGGGAAAAGGGTTTTTATTTCATGAAAAAATGATTTAATGATTTTTTTCCCAATGAACATAGAGATAAATGTAAAAATTTATTATGTTTTAATGATTTTCACTATAGAGATGAAATTATTATTTTTTATGTCCCCCACATAGTCTATTTTTCATATAATGTTTTAAATAAATTCAGATGCTTTAATTATCAATATGAGAATGTATGTTTTAATGATAAACATTCTGAAGATTTTCCAATAAAATAAATCCGGTTTTATTTGAGATGTATTATATTGTGCATAAAATGGAAACTAATCAAAATTTAACACTCTATATATTTATGTATTTTTGTTGTATTAGTTATAATATAATTCCCTAAAAATCATGAATAGATCCCAAAATATAAGATAATGAATTCTTTGATTAAAACATAATATTTGGTAATGATTAAGGAATGATCTTTATTTTTCATGATAATTAAATGTTTTAGATTAATTTATAGGTTTGGATAATTTTAATAGAATGCCCTTGAATGATAAAAATTTATGGTTATATTGAAATGAATTTTCATCTTATGGTAACCATGTTCCATTAAATAACTTGTGTTTTTATATAATCTGTTTATATAGAAAAATAAGGGGACATATATGAGGATGGGGAAAGATGAAAATTTCCATCCAATTCAGTATACTGATATTTTTGGAATTGTAATGGGGTGGTTTTTTGTATATATGGAATATTTGAGATAAGATATAAATTTTTGTGTAATCCATGTTAGTTGAAACATTAACCATAAATAAAAAAAAATTATTTTTTCATTTCATCATACATAACGAGTAGAATTTTTTTAGATCCATAGATATAGTTTTAGCTGATAGATGGATCAATTCCATTGAAATGATGATTGGAGTCATGAGCTATTCAAAACATTAAACGTTAACCCTTTATGTCAATCATTTTGGAAATGAAGTTGAATAATTGTAGACTCTATTTACGAATACAAAAGGGATGGATGATATTAACGCCATTTAAGGGGAAACCCATAATGATATTTTACATTATAAATGTTTCCTTATGGTTTTTTGACTCCATAAGGGAAATAAATTCTTGTAATTCAGGTAAAATGATGATTATCTAATATATGTGTATGAACCAAATATTACAAGATTGTTCAGGTTCATAGAATATTTCATTTCAATAATTGGTAGTATGATCAATATATTTTACTCAATTTTATAACAATGTTATGAGAATATATTTTCTATGATGTAATTTATAATATTTGATAATATATTTTTTTGTTCTGAGAAGGTGTAGATGGAGTTTGTTGATAGTTATATTCCTCGAGATGAAAAGAGTTAGAGAAGGTCATATGTATGGAAATGGGGATGTATCCATTAGTCAAATATGGTGGTAATAAAACCATGTTCCCATGTTGTGAAATGTGTGGTGAAAATAATCGTGGGTAATGACATAAACTTTTTATGATGTTCTTTAGAGGTGCGGAATTTGATTTATACTACTACTATAGAAGTTAGGCTATCATTTGTTCTAGTGAAAGGTTGGTCACTTTTATATTCACAATTTTAAAATACCAAATTTGACTCTGGATAATCACATTCATTCGTTTATGAGAAATTTTTTTATTATTAGAAATATCACCTCTTGAATATAAGATATATTTTTTTGGTAAATATGTGAGGATGTATTATGGAAAAAAAATATTTATATTAATCTTCTTAATGTCATTTGTGGGATAGTATTTGATAAAAATCTTTTTTAACTTGATATAATTGAGTTTAATATCATTTATAGTAGGTATTTTAATTGATTTTCCCATGATAACATATATTGATGATCTATTCAATTTTTATTCAATAATTTCGCACATTTTATAACACACCATAATGACAATAAATTGATTACAAATGGTAGTGAAGGTTACCTAGTGATATTATTTGAAAAAAAAACTAATATGATTAGATATTTCCCAGTATTAAATGAATTTAATTATGTATTTCTATATGCTTTCCTAGTTTTATTTCTATTCTTGATATCAAATTTCGTTTTTATATAGTTCATGATACTAAGGTTATTTCCACGACCCAATAAAGAATGTATCATGTGTACCTTTTATAATTGAAAAATAAGATATGATAGTTCTAGATAATAGTTTCATTCTCCCTAGTACTACACTATATGGTGCTCTAATTTTGCTTATAAAAAATGGATCAATTAAAACTTTCATAGACTATAGAGCATTGAATAACATTACTATTAAGAAAAAGTGTACTTGGCCTCATGTTTATTATTTTTCATATCATATATAGGGAGGAAAACATTTTTATAGGGTGGATTTAATTTCGGGGTACCATTAAATGGTATATAATAAAGTAGATATTTCTAATACTATATTTCCTACTAGACACGAGCTATATGTTTTTTAGTTATATTGTTTAGTCTTTTTAACACACTTTCTATATTCAGTGAACTTATGAGTTTTGTTTTCACTAAATTATTGGATAAGTTTATGGTAACGTTTATTGATGACATTTTGTTATATTCTAAAATTAAATATTAATTTTCAAGATATGTATTTTTTTATAACCTTAAAATA
The DNA here is from genome assembly GCA_963277665.1 of Viscum album. Classification (NCBI taxonomy): domain Eukaryota; kingdom Viridiplantae; phylum Streptophyta; class Magnoliopsida; order Santalales; family Viscaceae; genus Viscum; species Viscum album. Next base: position 1,717,634,433 of record OY728121.1, read on the forward strand.
AAACAAAATATATTGAAAATTTTGTAATTGTGAAATTTTATTGCATAAAATTTCATTCCATAGTTATATTATTTCAAAATATGTAATGTTTTTTTCATTTAAAAATAAATATCCTTGAAGAATGTCCATGACTGAGAAATATCATATATATTGATATTCTTTTGGGATTAGTGGGTTAGTACTCGTGGTTTGTATAAATTTATTATTGGATTTAGGGCCTATTGAATAAGTTACCCTGAGAAGGATTTAAATTATTCTTGAAAAATATGGGATGTATGTCTTCTAAAACTATAATGAATATTGGAGAATGAATTTTTTTTTCCTTTTAATCCCAAAATGATAAATAAGTTATCTATAGTGATAATATAAAAATGTACATGGTTGTTTAGTAATTTCTAATGATCATGTAATTGATTTTGTAGCATTTTATTTTAAACTTAATGAGTTATACTTCCCTACAAAATACCTTGAATTTTTAAATAATTTGTTTTATTGAAAAATTGGAAAAAAAATTTGTATGCATTTAAGTGTCAAATATATAAATTACACCTTTTTTATTTTATATATTCACCCAGAATGATTTAAACATGAGACCGAGATAATTTCAAGAAATGATCAATGATTATAATTTCATGATTGTTTACCATCCTAGAAAATAAAATAAAGTTGAAAATACTTTTATTTGAAAAATTAATACAACATTAACCATAATACATTTGGAACATGAACCTTTGGTAAATGATTTGATTAATTTTGGCATAGATTTTGTGGATTATAGGAAATACTATACTTTATTAGCTTTTACATCAGCTAACATTGTCTGAAATAATTATGAATGTTCATAAAGAGATCCTTGATTTATTGGATAATATTGAATATCAAGAGAATGGAATATTTAAAAATACAAATATTGACTATAAAGGTGTTTTAATATTTATGGAAGGGTCTTCTAAGACCCGGGACACTTAGTTGATGAATTAGTTTCTGAGTGAAGCTCATAGTCCTTCATTTTACATTCATCTAGGTAACAATAATATACAAAAGAACATTGGGATTATTACTGGGGGATGTAATGAAAATATATTATTCATAATTTGTGACGAAATGTTTGATGTTTCATCTAGATAATGAATAATTAAAATTACCAAATGGAAGGACTCCACCTTTTCAAGTAACAAATTGGAAGTGGGAATATATATAAATCAACTTCATGGTGGGATTTCTATATAATTCATAATGAAAAACATTAACTTCGGTTATTATTTAATTATCATCAAAATCATTACATTTCAATAACATTATAGATAATATGTTTTTAATTACTTTCTTTTGGACTATTTTAATGAACATAGTCAGGTTACCATGAATTCTTCTCAACATTACATCAAATTGTGATACCAAATTTACATCTAATTTATTAATGGGCATCAGAATTTGTTTATCATTGAATTAAATTTCAATAAATAATTTCATACAACTATTAATGGATAGTCTCAATGGAAGATTCATACCATGGAAGATATGATTTTTTTTCATTTGAATGAGTTACATTGCATGTTTGGATCAACATCTTTTTATACTTGTGTTTTCTTATAATAACTAATTTAATTCCATTATATAGATAAATCCTTTTGAAGAATTATATGGAAGTCATTATTGATGTCCAGATCCTTGGGATGTTTTACAAGAATATAAGTTTATGAGACCAAATTTGGTAGTAGAAACATATGAAAAGGTTCATTTGATTTATAAATATATACTAAGTCTTAGAGTCTTCAAAAATATATAGTGATAACTAGAGGAAAATCACTATTTCGTGGTACGAGATCATGTTTTTCTTAATGTAACTCCATAAAAAAATTATTTTATTTGGAAACATGGGAAATCAATTTAAATGGTCAATTGAAAAATATAAAATACTTGAGAATGTGAGATCAATTTCGGATCGAGTGGATTTTCCATCATGATTGTCATTGGTAAACAACATTATTACTCTCCCAATTCTATGAAAATATGTGTTTCATTCATATTGTATTTGAGACTTGAAAACGATCTATTGGAAGGGGATGTTTCATTTGAGGGTCATCATGTTTATATTCTTGATCATAAAGATATTTTTTTAGTAATATAGTGATTTAATAGGATATGGTTTTATGAACTACCCATATTATTGAAAGAAAACAACTTGGGAATATAAAAACTCTTTGAGGGAAAGATATAAAAACTTGTTTAAAAATGGAATAAAATATTGAGGATCCAATTTTAAAAAATAGGGAATAATTTAAAAACCCTGGTAATTATATAATAAATAATTTTCATGTATATTAATATGAGTTAAATAGTTTTATTAATTATTATAATAATAATTATCTATTATATCAAAAGGAATTTATTTTAAAAAACACTTTTCTTATATGGATTTTCATTAAAATTAATATGTATAAAAATTTTAATTTCATTTATAAAAAGGAATATATTTATTTTTTACTGATCATATCAACATTAACATAGGATAATATTTTGGAATTTTTTAAAAATTATTGATTTTTCATTAAATAGTAAAAAATATAAATTAAAAAATCAGTTTCTCTTCAATAAATTGTTTTCATTAAAAATAGAATTATGTATTTAATATAAATAAACGTAAAATTCTTATTCTATAATTATATTAAATCCATTTAATTGTTTTTCAATGAATTTTATATTATAATTTAAAATTAATTTATATTTCGATTTAAAAACATTTTTTTTTAAAATGTTTTATTTTTTATAATACATATAAATTTTAATTAATTCAGATAATACCCAATAAATAGATTTTTAAATAAATTTTATATATTATATAACAATAAATATGAATTTTTATACACAAAATTATAATTATTAGTCATAGAGTTAATATATAATCATATTTTCCTAAAAATTATAGTTATTGGAAAACTATTTTCTCGTTACGTTTGCAGGTTCATTTTTGAATTGAAATCTTCCAATTATATAAATTAAATTCATAAAATAGGATTCAATATTTGGAATAAAAAGAATATAAATTATCTAATATGATCGATTTAATCTTCTTCGATAATAAATACTGATAATATTAGAAATTAAATTTCATGTTTAATTTAAAACTAGTTTATGTGTATATATAACTAAATATATAAGGGTTAAAATGAACTAAAAACATGTTTAATTTTTATTTGACATATCTCAACTATATAGTTTCTATGGATAAATAATGGTACCCTTTAGTGTTTTTTTCAGGTAGAGAACATGATTACACTTTTGTCATTTAAAAATTACTAGTGTGCACAAATCTCATATATGAAAGGAAATATCCAGTCATCTCTTATTAACACCTTAAAATACTACTGAAACACTAACTTCCTTCCAAAAATCATCCAAACTGCCCTCCCCATAAAGTGGATACATTATTTGGATATGTAATTTTAAGATGTCAGACATTTATAAAGGTGTATCAGGCTTGTGTACATATACTCTTTTCCTTTGTTTTGTGTTATTTTTGTTTGTGTTGTACCATGGGATGCATTTGGGAAAAAATTGGATATTTTATAAGGAAGAGGGAAAGTGAATGGTTGGAAAACAAATTTCCCTAATCATCCACTATGGAACAACAAAATTCGAAACCATAGATAGATTGGATTTTCATAGTTGAAACACGATTTATCAAATTGTGTTTCCCCTTAAGAGAAACTATTTTCCACCCTTAGTTGAGGAGAACTGTTAGGGCACACGATTATGGAAAACTGTATTCCCCATATAAGAAACTGTGCACGAATTCTGAATTATACTGAAAATTATTTTTTAAAATACCCAAACCCCACATTAAACCCAAATATACCCCCACTTCTCTTTATGATTTATATCTATTTTGGAGGTTCTTAATGGATTTTCTAAGGATCTAACCCATAGTTCAAGGCAATTTGAAGCATAGTTTTCAGATATGTATCAATTTGTGTTTGGGGTTTCTTCCTGATTTCATTCTTGTCACATTTCTTTTATTATCACATCATTTGAAGGGTTTTTTTTCCAATGTTTTGGATCTATATATTGTTTTATTAGATACAGATCTTGGAATGTTGGATTTAGATATGGAATTATGGGATCTTGATTTATATGATCTTGAATATAGGTTTGGGATCCAGATTTCATTCTATGTTGTCAGTCTGCCCAAATTGGGGAAATCTATTGGTAACTGTTCATCACCACACATGAGGTAGGTGGTCTATTGTCAATATTCTATAGTCTGAATTTCAATTACATGTATGTACTTGTGAAATTGTTAAGCTCTATTTTATAAATTGAATTCCCTAATTTAAATTTTTTAATTTGTTGGATTAATTAATTAATGGAACATTCCTTTATAATGAATAATTATAGAAATAATTATAAGAATATTAAAATTATTGAATTCGGAATAATTAATTGATGAATTAAAAATAATGATTTTCAAATTGTGTGATTTTTAAATAATTAATTGTCGACTTAATTATTGAATAATTTAGTTTTTTAATTAGATTACTTTTTTTCGAATTATGTAATTGAATTTATGGGTTGAATTAACTATCCAAATAATGGAAATGAAGTTGAATAATTAATTTTTGAATTAATTAATGGAATTTTGGGATTGGGTAATTTGAAATAACTAATTATTGTGATATTATGACTATATAATTGGTATAACAAATTCATTAATTAATTAGTAGGTAATTTCTATGAATATGAAATTGATTGAAATGGATTACATAATTTTTTTAAAAAAATAATCAGGATTGTGGTGACAATGAAAATGAATGAATTTTATTAAATAACAGGCGAATTAATTAATGGTAATTATTGTGATGATTTAATTTATTTATTTATTTCTAATAAATATATGTTGAATTATTTAATAGTGGTTTTTTTGTTTAGGATGTTGATTAAATTTGAATAATTAATAGTCGAATCAATTATGGGGATGTTGAGATTACTGAAGTAGAATAAGTTATTTTCAAATTATTTATTAGTAATTTTTGTGACTAAAACATTGATACAATTGGATTAAATAATTATAGAATTAAATAATGGAATTATTGTGTTGAATTAATTGTTTAATTTATTCACATAAATGACAAGGTTAATTATATGTTGAATTAATCTTCATAGTTGACCGGATTAATTAATTGTTGATTAATGAATGCCGTTTATGGGACTAAATAATTTTTTAACTAATTAAACAAATTGATATGATTAATTAGTTGGTGTAATTATTAAATAGTTCTACAAGATTAATTAATTATTGAAATAATTAACGAGATTAACAGGATTAATTATTAAATTATATTGATGTGATTAACTAATTTTTTAATTAATTAATGGAATTTATGTGATTAATTAATTGTGAAATTAAATAATGATATTAGTGGGAAAATTGTTTTTTGAATTAATTAATGGGATTTATAAGAATAATTATTTATTGAATAAATTAATGAGATTGAATATATTAATTAATTGATGAATTAATTAATGAACTCAATGATATTATTTAATCGTGTAATTAATTTATGATATGGAAGTGATTAATTAATTGTTGAATTAATTAACAGAATTAATGTTGTTAAATAAACGTTAAATTAGTTTATTGAGATTATGGTGATTATTGAATTCAATATTGTGATTAATTAATTTTTCTATTTTTCAATTAGATTTTCATTACTAATAAATTATTTAATTAATAATAGAATGGTTAGGATTGATTAATTATTGAATTATTTAATCATATTGATTTTGTTAAATTATATTTTAATTTATATATTATCTAATTATGAATATTTAATTTTTTAATTAATTAATTTTATTTACAAGATTAATTAGTTACTGAATTAATTACTATAATTATTGTGATTAAATAATTGATGAATTAACTAATGAGACTAATGTGACTAATTAATTATTTATATAGTTAGTAAAACTATTGTGACTATTTAATTGTTGTTTTAATCAATGTGATTGGAAGGTCTAATTGATTTTTAAATTAATTATATTGAAGTGTTTAATTAATTGTTCATTTGATTAATGTGTTTTTGTGACATATACAGATTAAAACTAATGAATTATTACAATGAAATTCATATGTGAATTGAAATAATGAATGGTAATAGTGGAATTCATGTGTGATTGATAGATAAACAGGGTGTGGGACATGGGAGGATGCTCTAAATACACATGAGGTCCTAGCTATGATGTTCTTGGACCCATGGCATTCATTTAAATTGTATGAGAAATGGACTGATGCTCTAAATACCCATGATGTGTGGGACACGGACTGATGTTCCAAATAACCATGGTTTGTGAGATAGAGACTGATGCTCCAAGTAATCATGGGGTGCAAGACATTGAAATATACACCCAAAATCATGGAATTTGGATTATGCTTCAAATTTAACGTATTATAAAATAAAATAAAATGGAAAATAGATGACCATATTTAAAATTAATTATTATTTTATAATGTGAAATGGTTTAGACCTCGATACAGATCAATGTAGGTACTGAGGTTCAGGTTTCCTTGGGAACCTAGGGAATTATATAGTTAAATAAAGGATAATTGAATAAATGAAAAATTCTCACTTTATTTATTTTGTTGATTAATTGTAAGATCATATAAAATATTTTAATTGGATTGTTTATTGACAGGGTGGTGTCTTATAGAGTTTCACTGATACCCTACATGGGCTTCATGATTGGTATATAAATAGACATCATGTCTATAGAACATGTTATGGTCAAAGTACTTGTGTTAGATGACTGACTTTTGATGGATCATGGATGAGGGAACCAAACATGGTTTGAGACCCACATTGGATTTTTTGGTGCCTCTACTTTTGGAGATTACATTTTGAAAATTGGAAGGTACATTATCATGGAATATCTGACGTCCGGTTTTGATACTTTACTTCCAGTTTTGATCTACTTGTAAATATTCTATTACTTTGGCTTTGTAATATTATGATTTAGTTTTTATTCGTTATTTATTTTCAATTGGTGTATTACTCTGATAAAGAGGGTATAGTATCCCCATGACTGACAAAAGACCCTTACTACTAATTGGCAGCCTCTGAAAGTAATCGAGGAGTGCCTGGGGTCATGTGACAAACCATATTTGGGAACCGACAAGTAGTACCTAGGATATGACATTAAAAAGTCATTTCAATGGAGTTTTATTTTCTTTTTATTTTTTCGTACTAGTAAGGAAATGTAGACTGGTGAATAGGATGAGTCGAGCATTAGTTATAAGCTCGTTCATGGGAGTTTAAACCCCATTTATGGTGTAAACCCCATGTACCCATTGTGGGATTACTGTTATTGATTTCTATTGTTATAGTTGTATGTTATCTCCCAACGGGTGAAGCACATGTTTTGTGACATGATAATTGTTTCTATGATTTTCTCAAATTTGACTCATGGCTTGGTATGACATGATATTTGAGTAATCATGCATCATTATAGGCCCCATGATTGTGGTGACATACACCATTTTTAGGAATGCATGGAAAATCATGTTTTAGGTATGTTTTTAATATGATATTATTTTACATTTCTTGTGTAATTAAACAAAATGAGATGACTATTATTGAATTGAAAATTCTAAACGATACAAGATGGTAATTAAAAGGGGTCTAATGGGAAAATTTATTTATGATAATGATTTCACAATATTGATAAACATGACCTTGGTGTTGGTTGGTTAAGGGTAATGACAATGCCATGGTTTTGACCATGTGTGTATATATAGGGGTAATGAGTTTTTATGGTTTTATGTTAATAGAATTTTTAATATTTTTAATGTTGTTAAATGAGTATCTTTTGTTTTGTGTATTTGGCCCTAATTGTGGGTGGTTTGGGGAGTGAGAATGGAAACATTTCATATCAGGGTTGTTGGTTGTGTGAGGGACCATATATTTTTGGATCAGTGGGGCGAGTTTATGTAATGTAGGTAAAACTAAGACATTCAAAAGGATAAGGTGTTTCTATTGTAGGGGGGTAAGATCAGTGATGAAGGAATTGTGGTGGTTTTCACTGGTTAATTATTTGTGTACTTTTAATTGTTAATGATCATATCAACTAACTTATCATTATCCCTAAGTTTGTAGAGAAATATATGGATTTAACCTAAGATAATTGAATGTGTTCTGGTTGGATATATGGCCTCTTAATGGATAAAATGATGATGTGGTATATGTGGTGATTGATGGTGGAATGAGTTCAATAAAATTTTTAAGGATGAGGTTCTCATATTGGACCGAAGGTTAATGAATACTGTTATGGTTGAGTTTCTTGAAATAGAGGTGTTAATGATGATCTAAATGTGGGGAGTGATGTGCCAGTGGGTTGGTTCTTGGGGAATGATCATGGGCTGGAAGTGGTTGCATCAGAATGAAAATGAGTAACATGAAAGATTTATGCCCAAATTCCACTAGTAAGGCCTGGCAGGCCTCAAAGGTGTTTGATGTATGTTCATTGTAGGCAGTTTTTAAGGAAATTTTGAGTGCCAATTTTTGATGGTGTTCTTTTGGATTTAAGGAATGGTGATTTGGGAATCGCATTGGGTATTTTGTGGAAGTTGATCATGAAATTGATTTATCATTTGGGAGGTATTTTATTCGTTTGTAGGATTAAATTGAGAATGTGTATCAAGGAAATAATAATCATATACTTCATGTATTGTGGTATCGTTGGTGTGTGAAGGGGAAAACATTGGAAAGATAAGAGGATGCATGCACTCAATGGGCCGATCATTCAAATTCAAAATCATTGAAATTCCTAAGAGTATAGCTTCATAACAAGCTATTATATGTTGGGGAGATTGTATGATACCAAACGTTTTTATAGGTGTCATGGGATTATGTATGGTACTATTTTTAGTAGTTTCGAGTACATTATGATTGGTTTGTACCTTGGGATGTTATTTGGTGAAAATTTAGAATTTTGGAATGAAAAGTGATAGTGCAAGGTTGTCATGCGGGTTTCTTGAATCGGGCTCCATGGACGAAAAAGTCATGAAACCCCAAATAGTGGGTATTCACCAAACTAGTCAATGGATTTTCAATCAACTCACCCTCTTAAGAGAAACTATGCAACAACCTTAGTTGTGTCGCACGGTTAAGGATCACTGTTAGTTGAAACCATGAACCCTTTATAAGACACCCTGAACAAATTTTTTAATTAGCATATAAAATTAGTTTTTAAAATTCCTCATCCCCATATTAACCACAAATCAACCCTCACTCATCTCTTTGTAAGTTATATTGATTTTAGAGGCTCTCAGAGGATTTCCTAAGGATCCCAACCATTGTTCATGGAGATTCGAAGCCCATTTTTCAGATCTACGTCACTCTGGGTATATGGTTCATTCCCGATTATTTTCACATATCATTCATATTTTCTCCCATCCATTGAAGGGTTGTTATTTAAAAATTTATTGGATATAGATATAGTATATCTATATCTAGTTTTATGATTTTGGAATGTAGATATATAATTATGGGACAAGGATTCATGTCATCTAGAATTTAGTTTTAGGATCTAGATTTCATTCTATATCATTGTTTCTATAAAATTAGACATGTCTGTTGGTAATTGTTTTTAACCATTCATGAGGTTGGTTATATTTCATTAAAATCCCATAGTCTAGATTTAAATTACTTGTATGTAATTCTGAAATTACTCGTGTTCTTTTAGGAATTTTATATCTTAAATTAAATTAATTAATTTTCAAAATTAATTAATTAAATAGTTGTGATAAATTAAATTTTGAATTAATTAATGAGATTGGTGTGATTAATTAAATGTTTAATTAATTAATGGACTTGTTTGGATTATTTAATTAATTAATTAATTAACGATACTAATCAGATTAATTAATATTTTAATTTATTAATTAACATGTGTTGATTAATTAATTGTTAAATTAATTTATGAGATTGAACAGATTAATTAAATTTTTAATTAATTAATGATATTGACGTGATTAAGTAATTATATAATTAATTGATGGGATTTTGTTGTATATGTTAATTGAGATAATGAATGGTAATAATTGCATTCATATGTGGATTGAAATGGTGTATGGTAATAAAGTTATTTATGTGTGATTGATTGATAAATAGGTTATGGGATGTGGAATGACACTCCATATACTCACAGGGTCCTAACCATTATGTTCTAGGACTAATTTCATGCATTCAAATTGTATGGGACAAGTATTGATGCTCCAAATACCCACGATGTGTGGGATATAGACTGATGCTCCAAATACCCATGGGGTGTGTGATAGGGATCGAATCTCCAAATACACACGGGGTGCTAGACAAGGAGAACTACACCCAAATTATTTCCATTGGACTAGGGATCCAATTAATTGTATTATATGTTAAAATAAAATGGATAATAAAATACCATTTTTTAGAATAATTATGAGTTGAAAATGTGAAATAGTTCATACTTCAAAATGGACTGAAGAACGTAATAATAATCAGGTGTCCTCATGAACACATGTGTTTATGTGGTTAAATAAAGTATAATTGAATTAATATAATATGACAATTTTATGGGTTTTATAGATTATATATAAAACTGTATATATATTATCTCTATTAGATATGTTTTAGATGATATTGTGGATATCGTACTATGTTTTACTCAGACCCTACTGAGGTTGCATGATCAGTACCTGAATAAATTATATGCTTTCTGGAAAGGATAAGTGAAGAGGTGTTGTGTTATATGGTTGATTTTGAATGGATCCCAAATGATGGAGCTATATGTTCTTCAGGACCCACTTTAGTGTTTTCAATGTCCTTACATTTGGGGTTTTCATTGAGACAATTGGCACATACTTTTTGATGGCATATCTACTATTCAATTAAGATATTATATTTCTAGTTTTTCTCATCTTGTGATAGTAGTATTTACCTTATTATGTTATTCAATCATTTATTAATTATTTATTATTTCTTTTCTGCTGGAGGATTAATCTAATAAATATGAAATAGTCTCCCCTTGATTGACATTATTCCCTCACTACTAGTCGGCAACCTCTGGTGTATAGGGAGGCATTCTTGAGATCATAGAACCAACTGGCCTATGGCACTGGTGTAAGGTACCCAGACCTGGAAGTTATATAAATCCATCATATAAATTATTTTTGGGATTCAATAATGATTTTTTCAAAAGAATATGTTTTATGTTTTACCTAGTATTTTTTATTTTTATAGACATTCACCTCCTTCAATTATTATTCTATTAATATTATATAAAAACCCTAATATCTATATTAAAGTGAGATGTTAGGATATTAATCAAATTCCAGATACACTATTGTTCATTTTAATAAATCGAAATATATAATGTAATATTTTTAATGTCAGATGCTATGATGGCGCATGATTCTAAGGCTTAGTGAGGCTAGAAAAAATTTAATTAAACTATTAAATATATTTTATATCAATTCTCTTATATTTTTCAGACATAATGAAATATTTTTAGAATGAGGTATCATATATGAAATATAAGTCCACTGTTGAATACAGATCATGGTGTTTACCCTATGTGAGATATAATATTAGAATACACAAGTTGATTGGAAATAGCAGCAGTCAGTAGGTAAATTATGTGGAATAATTAATTATTTAATTTAATTATTTATTTAATTTTTAACAACCAAAAACCCTAAAAAATGTGATAATGAAGAAGTCACATTGGTTATCACTATAGTCTTCAGATCATTTGGAGGAGGTTTCCCCAGATAATCATTTGAAAATCGGGATTAGACAACAAATGACAACCAGATCATGGTGAATCATGTTAAAAGGAATGTAACTAGTCATATCCAACATTTTATAGTACATTCTTCACTAATTATTGAACTAAATTGCAGTAAGGAACATTATTTGTTGTATTTCACCCATTTTTGAATCACCATGTGATTCAATTTTTTTTTGAATTAATATAATATTTTTGATATTTCTCACATTACACACCACCAGATAATGATTTTTGTTTGTAATCTGTAATATAAAACACCAATTTAATCTTGCACTACAAGCAACACCATCGTAGCATATATTATAGGAAAAATTGAGTTTCCATGAAATAAATTTTTTATTATAATTAATTAAATTAGATTGTTATGACCTAACCATTAAACATATTAACATTAATAGTAATTAATATTTTTCAAATATTATTAATAATTTTTTATATATAAATATAACATAATGGTAATATATAATATTATTTTCTGATAAAGTCTTAATTTTATTTAAGAATACAATTTTCTCAAATATATTTCTTTTCAATTACTTCTATGAAAAAATAAAATTAATTTTAGAAACCATTAGAAATTTAATTTGATAAAATAAACCAAAATTTTTAATTAATAATGTAAAAATAGTCATAGACTGAATTTTTTGTATTTTTATAGGAAGCTTTTATTTTTTGATGAATAGTGATAAATTATACATTTTAGTTAAAAACATCAATTTCTTTTAAATAATTATTAGATTTGAAATTTCTTTTTAAAAGTCACAATAGTTATAAAATAACTATATTAAACCAATTTAGTTTATTAGAGTCATTCATTATGTTGAAATTATATGCAAATACTTACTGGATATTGAACAATATTTATATCCACCTTCTCGCCATATATGAAGGATTAGAATTAAACACAATTTTGTCACTTCTATTGATTGAATACTATAAAAACAAATATACATTTTGAAATTAATATTATATTTATATTCAAATAATATCAAATTTTTATTTGGGATATTATGAGTAGTTACATTTGTAAATTTTCATTTACCATGGGTAAGGGTATAATGGATAATTGATGTTATTAATATTATTATAATATTATAAAATTAAACTAAAACTTGTCCTTATTTCATTGGATAAGTGTCTTTCACCTAAAATAAAACATAACATGAAATTTTATCCTTTTTTCTAAATTTCTATATAATGTTACATTTATTATATTTTTATTAAAAATAAGTTAAAAATTTTGTACTCATAATGGATTTTTGTAAATAATTTTTAATATAGGGTTATGAGGACGATAAATTCTAATATAAACATCCATTTGAAATATAATATATTTATTGTAAGTATGATAATTAATTTTCATTTTTTAGAGAATAAATAATATAATTAATGGACTGTATAATGATGATTAAGTAATTGTATAATTTATAGAAATGTAAAATAAATTATATCAAAAATATTAAAATAAATGAAATTTAACATAATTAAATAAATGAAAAAATTTCAAATTATAAATTTAAAATATATTGATATATTATAAATTTTTGACGTTATCATGTAAATATGGTGTTATTCTAAAGACAAATAATTAAATGTACCAATATTGAACTAAATGACACATTAAAATAAATTAAATTTTATTAAATGACATAAGATACATAAAAATATATAATTCACCCAAATGAAAATAATATGATTATAAATTACATCAATGATCTTTTTGATATTCTTTTGTCATTTTATTGTAATATATTAACCCCAAATATTAAAAATATATGTTGTCATAGTAAACAATAGAGGGTTTACCCCAAAGATAATGTTTATATTTTTATCTAAACAAGTGAAAATACAATGGTTGATAGTATTTTGACCCATAATTATATTATATATTAAATAATTCTCTTTGGAAATATTTTAAATAAGATATCAATTTATAAAAATTTAATTTTTCAAGCATTTCTTAATGTATCCCTAATTTAAAATAAGTTCACATCCTCCCCCACTTCTTCAAATCATATTGAGCCTAAAATATTAACAAACCTCAGAATATTTCTCTTCAAAAATTCCCTACTATCTTTATAGTGGGTTTGTTATTCTAAAAAGACCAAATATAGTGTCCTTAAAAATAGATGTAAATGGAGAACTTCAACGAAGAAGAAATCTCTTTACCGACTCTCTCAAAAAAATATTCTACTAATTCCTTTTTGTATGTTGTTTCATTTATAATTTAATAAATAGAGTATAAAATGAATTCTGATATGGTATTAAGATTATTTAACAACAAAATTACATCTTTTATTAATCTTCCAAAAAATGTATTTACCATTCATGATTTAGTACAACATACCCCCTCCACATCATGGGGTAATCTATTTTTCCCCACTACTTTATTTGGATTGGTATAATGATGGATTTACTATATATAAATAATAAAAAATACTTTATATTTAGTTTTTATAATTAATAAACTACAACAAAATTAGATATTAGTTGTAGTTTATGAAACTGTAGCAATTGTTTTTTCAAAATATAGCGTTCGTTTTTTAAATGCCACTGCAAAAGGATTTTTTTTACACTGAAACATCTACCCCTTTACCATGCCTACCCCAAACCCCATCTTATATGACCCTATGAACCCATTTATTAGGCTCCCCTTCTCCCCCTCACCATAAACCCCTATCTCACTATAATTGACGGCTCCCCTTCCCCCCACTTTATTGACCCCTTTCGTACCCTCACCACAGGATCCCCTTCTCCCAATCTATTTTTCCCCCTCTCCACCTCACTGGCTTCCCTTATCACACACGCTGCCAATACCCCATACTCACCCTCACCACTGAATCCATTCCCTAGTGAGCTCCTTGTGCCGAGCTTTAGGTGTTGACCACTCTCTCCCCCCTAAATGGTCTGTACCACTACTCCATAAGAATGTTAATTAAAAACGATGTGTGTTGGGATTTAAGCGTACATTTTTTACTATTGTTTCAGCAACATTATTCCATCCAGTGAGTTATTATTTGATTTTTCCATTATAGAAATTTTTACATAGGATTTTTGTTAATTAATTTAAATGACTTCAGTGATGTTTTATGTGCTTTTAGACATGTTGACGGTCCTATAGGCTCTGGATTATAGTGTGAGTAATTGATTGATGTAGGTGGTTCCCTTCATACATTTTAAAATATTAACTACATAAATGTTCATGGAAATTTTTTTCAAAGAAAAATTTCAATATGTGTTTTATTGTTAGTTATATTTTCCAAGATTTATAATAATAAAATTGCTTTAATTATAATGAAACAATTTGGGGGAATAATTTTCGAACATTATTAATGTATTCTCATTAAAATTTTAGTTTATTTGATGGAAGTGTTAATTTAGTTAAAATAATATTATGTAGAAATAAATCAAATGGTAATAAACATTTTAACCTTCTTAGGATTCATATGGAATGTGCTAATTAGATTTCTTCTAGTGTAGAGAATATGGGAATAGGATGTATATTCTCCAATATCCCACACCTTATGTCAAAATTGTAGGATGGGGGCCATTTTATGAATTATTTTGACTGTATCTCATTAAAGGGTGGTTTTTGACATTAAAATTTCATGATTGGATTATTAAAGAAATATCAGGTACCAATGTTGAATGTGTTAGTGTGTCAGAGTAGAGTTGTGGGGATTCATTTTAAATGGAAGTCATCTCATTATATGAATATTGGGAAAAACAGTCTATTTTTTAGGAGGTGGATGAGGTTGAGTTTTATGTTTGGATATTTATAGTGTGATGTATCATCCTTATTAAATACAATATTAGTTTTTCTATGATTAAATGTATGTTTTCAAATGATATTATATCAATACATTAAGTTAATATTTTGGGGTTTCACATGTACTTTATTCCTTTTATAAATGTTACTAATACTCCAATTGCTGAAAAAAATAAAGGCGTTTTCATATGTATTTCCTAAATGATAAACATATATTATATATAAATCAATTAGAATTTATTAAGGCAGTACCCATAAAGGGGTGAGATAATTTAGGTATTATGAAAAATAATATTTCTACAACATATTTGGAATATTTTATTCGGGTTTCCACTAGAGTTGATATTAGTTTATAATCATCCATTTGAAATACATTTACCCCATAATTATCATACTGTTTTATGAATAAATGTCTCATTTTCTAATTTAAATCCTTTTATATAATTCACAACTAATAATCTAGAAACAAGATTTATATTTTACTCATGCATCATGAATTTTGGAAACTACCTGAATTTTTTGTAATTCATTCCTAAAAAGGATATAATCATCATAGAAAAAAACTAAGATCCACTCCACTTCTATAATCACAATATAGTATTTCTAATTAACATCACATATTTTCAACGAAATAAAATATATTTATATATATAAATATATAAATTTGTGTTTTTGGATCATGATTCATTAATTAGACCATATAAAACTATCAATAATTGTAACTCCTTATCATTTTCCTAATCAATGAGTGAACTATTTGTTTTTTCAATTTACACTTCCTATAAGAAATCAAAATTTTGGAGTCCATACATAACATAGATCTAGTAAAAAAAATTATGTTTTCATAATATATATAAAATACCAATATTATAGCCTCATTCCATGATAGTGATGAGATTTTATCAACTTTATCAATTGGATATATATATATATTAGTATCTTTAACACTAATATAGTTCTTTGTTTTTTATGACATTTCAAACCTCCTAGTGTTTGTTTGAGAAAATTGATTTGTATTATATCATGATTAAGCTTTTTAACCATGGAATAACTTTACTAATCATATTATTTCTTATCAAATCACATTGAACTATCATCTATTTGACCCAACTCACATCATTAATAACTTCATTCAATTTTTTTGATTCCTCTAGGGATTTGAATGATTATTTCTACTACACCACCATTTTATTCATCTAAAAATTGGATATTTTGTCACTAACTATATTATTACTATTGACTTCATCCCTTTTTTTCTTTAGTCTAAATAATATTTTTTCTACATTTCATTATTTAAAAATTCCACTTCTGTGTCGTCTAAACCATGTCACACTCCCCTTGTGTAACATAATTCGTCATTTAATTATTCATCATAAACTAAATTTTAATCATATGGTGTTTTTTATGATTAAATGAACGGAATGAGAAAGGGGATAATTATTATGATTCCAGTTAACTCACAGTCAATGTTCCCTAAACTATAATAATATATTATGGTCCATTTATCTCCCTCCACATAGAATCCATGAAACAATTAAATTCCCCCTACAATATCTCTCATAACCTTGATCTTTTCCCAATCTGTAGATTAGCCGATGGCTCCCCAATAAGTAGCCTCAGCAGTGAGGGAGCATGACTCCACTCTTGGTTACTCACATGGATAATTTAGGGTCACTCTTATAGGTAAAAAATTTAAAATGAATAAAGTGAATCCATTATTTTTTAACTACTAACTGTGATTTCAAAAATTATGGAAACAATGATAGTACAAAGAAAAATATTAAATTTTCAGATGTCCATAATCTGAATAGAATAATGATATTTATCCCATATTACCATTCTAGGGTCCCTACAAATTTCACTGTTGGATTATTTAGCAATATTCTATGGTAGCTGGTGGTAGAGATAGACACCCTTTTAATTAGGTATAATGATTGGAGGTGTTTGACTTCATCTTGAATGAATGGAGTTATTGATTTAGAGGAAAATTCAATTTTAATAAATTCTGATGTAATCGAATTTCATTATTTTATTAAATTAAAATATATTTAAAATGAATTTATTTTTATATTTTATTATAAAATTCTCTTTTGCGGATCAGATATCACTATAGTGGAGATTGAAAACATGGGCATAAAATGTAAGGAATTTAAATATATATTATGGAATGAATTTGATGAAGCATTATTGAGTTCCCATCAACTGTATGATAAGGTACCTAATAGTGTACCTATATTGAAATGAACTATTTATATTGATAGTCATTGTGATGAGAAACACAATGCATTTGAATAAATTTTATTATATAATTTAATTTAACACATATACAAGAATATGAAAAAGATATTACATTGTGTAAATTACAATTAAATTACTTGTTATTTATTTAATGATGTTTTAAGGAATAATCCATTAAGTCAGGCTAATAAAATAATCCATCGCACTTCTGGGTCAATGAATTTTTCATGAATCCAATTTACTCTGATAATTTTTTCATTAGTTTAAATATTTTTAAGAATATATTTTCTGTTAAATATATTAAATTATTGATTTATCATTTTTTAATATAGACAAAGAATTTGGGGTACCAATAATCCCAAACACAAGTGCGGTTGATTGTTCATAAATATTATAGTGGCATTTTTGTTAATGAGCCTTCCCCGGAAGCGGGGTTATGAATTCATTTTTCATTATAAAATTTTATTTTCACCATTCATTTTCTTAATATTTAATGATTCTAATATGAACCATATTAGATTTATTGTTAAAAATTATATAAATATGAGATTCAAATTATGCATAGTACTTCTTAGTATCATGGGATGACCCAGTTTGTAATGTCCATGTGAAAGAGCATCCAGGTCGAATATGAAGGATGGATTTTAGACCAGTACCATATTAGATATTAAGTAGGCCATCAGGGATTTCATCTACATGTAACCCTAGATGTAGTCACTCCCTAGCCTAATAATCTTATAATTAGTTTGTTTCTTCGAAAAAAATTCATGAACAGGGGGATCTGATACACTCTTTACAAAAAGGGTTGGATGATTTATATCAGAAGATGACTGGCTCTATCTCCAATGATATTACATCGATGAATGTTGTTGAGTATGTAAATCAAAAAACTTAAAAATTATTTTATTCACAATATTTTAGTGATTTTTATATTTAAATGTAAATATACAACATTGAATAATTTTCAATATAATTTTCATACATATTCCATTTTCATGAAGTAAGGAAGGAGATGGAGAGGGTGATGAGCATAGATCACAATCATCTAATTATTAGTGGAGAGAATTTATTCATGTTTCTTTTGTGGAATACATTAGACCATGTGGAGTGATCTTGTATATAAATTTTATAAGTTTACTATGATAGTAATATGGTGAAACATTCCTATTGTGTATATGTTGTGTTCTATGACTTATGTGAACGCTGATTATGATGTGTTTCATTTATTATGTTATATTGTGCATTTTCTAGTGGTTTTCTGGGGCTACAGATTCTATAGCTCATTTTTCGGTAATTTGTCATATTGTGGTGATTAAAACCTCAAATCAATAATGGATTTTTATACCGCGATAGTTTTAAATACTTCTATATTATAGTATATTATTTTGGGAATCAGTCAAAACCAATGGAAAATACTACAAAACATGTACAAAGTGGTGGTTTGATCAATTCTACTAGAGGTTATTTTTGTAAAAAGGGTTCAAAATTTATTGGTGGTTTTAGCCATGATAAAAATATCATTATTTTTTTTCTTCACAAAACTAATGCTAAATTCACATTCAACGACACATTCCAATAAAACACCGCTAAATGGAAGGAACTGATGCGTGTTAGATGCGAAAACAATTTCAGTAATGGTTTAAACCATGACTACATGGATATTTTTTTAGTGATATATCATCAAATTCATCCATCTTTTCTAAAAATATAATGGTATTTTCACTCATGCGTATGAATGACTTATAGTCTCCCTAAATCGATGAGATTTATCTTCCACGAAAACCATTTCAAGAATGATTATAAAAATGTATATAAAGAATATATATAAAATATTTGACATAATAATTCGAAATTAATAATAAAAATATAAAAATATATTTCATTTACCATCTTACATTCAGTATGATAAGAAAAAACGACATTCATGCATACGTACAACATACTGTCTCCCTGAATGGTGTATTCCATTTCATATATCTATATATTATTTATATTTATATAATAAATATATATTATGTATAAATAATTTTTTTACATTCATTAAGTAAATCACGATCTACGTAATAGGATCATGAAAAACTATTCAAAATACGTAATACAAACAATGTGTTTATTAACTGAAACGTTGCTTTAACAAGGAACTGTTAATAAATAGGGAATATGAAGTCATGCATGAATCATACATGATATAATATATATTATTAGGATTTTACTATAATTTTATAAAATGTTTAAAGCAAGTGTAAATTTTTTTCTAAAAATATGGATGCAATCAAAAATATGGTAAGGAATTGTTTCTTCAAATTAATATATATAATGCCCATGGATTTATTTTATGAGTCTTAACCATGCGATTATATTAGTTTCATATCTATATAATTTTCTTTCTTTCACTGGTCATATTATTCTTATTATTATAATGTTATAATGGTTAATTTCACAATCTCATTGTTTTTTGAGATAATTTAAACATTATTATTTTCTTTAGTATTTTTATCAACTGTGTCCATGTTTCATAAAAAACAAAAATATTTTTAAGACTAATCTAAAGTGGAAAAAATTAATTTTTACCCATATATGTCTTTTTATTATATGGTTTTAAATTATTCTTTTTCTATTTTCCTAAGTTGGTACTTTTTTTAAATTTTGGAGAAAATTACAAGAATAAATTTTTTATCATATACAACATGAACATATTTTTATTATTTCCTGATGAATTATTTCCATAATGATTCTCTTATAATTAAACAAGGTTATGTCCAATGAATTTTTTACTTTTATAATTTATGTCCATTTCATGTAATTAAAAAATTTTCCAATAATAAAGGATATTTTCTTCAAAAATTGTTTTCAATATTTCCCTCAAAAATAATTTCCTTCTAAGATGAAATTGTTTGAGGTTATTTATCTTTTTTTAGGGATATTTTTCAATGTATAAAATCTTGTTATTTCTATGAATGGTTATTTTTTAAAAGAATAATATTTAGGAATCTTATTTATTTTGTTTCTGTTTAGGTTTGATTGCATGATGTATATGAAACTCATTTCATTCCATGGTTTTTGATATGGTAAATATTTTATGATCTTATGGAACACATATGTATGATTTCATTATGATATGGATGAGACTTATATATCACTCCAATGTAATGGTTTATAATTTAAATCTCATAATATATACAAAATGGACCTTGTCCTCCAATATGGTTATGGGAGTGACCCATGATTACCAATATAGATGTGGGACAGACCCATGACATCCGAGATGGTCATGAGAGTAGAGAATCACTAACATGATTTTATTGGGATTTTACACATAATAATATGTTGTACTTGGTAGTTATTCCTTTAATTCTTTAAAAATAATTGTATATGATTATGTGTCTACAAAAAATTCCATGTCATATTCTTATGTTATGATTTCATGGATTACGATCATCATATCATTATGAATCATGAATAATGAACTAAAAAAATTTATTCAAATATTTTTGTATATGATAAAGGATAATCACTGTATGATCTTCTATTCTCATGATATTATTATCACTCTCAAATTATTGTTATTTTGTTTACATGACTCCTTTCTTACCCATGCTGAGCATCTGAGATAACCCTTTTTCTTATGTCATTTTTTCTCCATGATAAAAAGAGATGTTATAGTAGGTTTAAAAAATTGGAAGAACGTTATGGGAGGAAATTGATATTTTAGGCCAGGTTAGATGCTTTTATTCCAAGCTTCCAAAGTCACAAAACAAGTACAGTATTTTGGTGTCTGTTTGGGAAATGTTTTTATATTCTAAATAGGTGATGAATAATCCTAGTATGAAAATACAGGGTCCATCAGTTTTATTGGAGAAAGCTATTAGACTATATTTAGACATGTGGATGAGATATATTTAGTGAAATCCCTATTAATATATCTATATATTATTTTAGTAAAGTCGCTAATGGAAAGATTATGGATGAGAAAAATTATAAGAAAATGTCCTCGAAATTTTGTAAAGGGTAGATTATGTGGTTTCTTTGAAAAAAAACCATGTATGTGTACAAAATGTCTTTGTCTATTAGGAATACATATACCAAGGATTAACAACTATGATATGGTTCATCAGGCTTGACTCAATCATAACCTAGTACACGACAATGTGTCGTGATTCAAACCTAGTTTGAAACTCTTGAGGGATATACTTTGGAAATTTATAAACTTTTCAATAACCATTATGATGGATTAAAATAGAAGAGGGATATGAATGACCTAGGATAAACCAATGTTTTCATATACTAAATAAGTATTTGAAATCATTTAGAAATCCTATATGTGATTTTCCCTAATTATATGGTATCCACTATGCGACATGTTTCTAACACTATTATTTTTTATTTTGTTCCATAGAGGGAATCCGAAGGAAGGAATTTAACATTGAATATTAGGGATATATTGGTAAATATGAGAGACATAGTTGGGTAATGACTGTATATAATTCTATTATGATTATGATGACATATTTATCGTGATATATAATTACAAAGGTGAACATTAGTTGTATTAATAAGACATCGAATATGAGGAATATGGAATTTTTTTCATGATCAAATGGTGAGGAACATAGATTAATTGAGATTAAACATTCCAAATGTCAACAAAAAGGGATAAATAATATTGAGGAATATCTAAAATGTAATGGAATATGTTATCGGTGTAGAAAAAAGGTTCATAGAGTGACAATCTGTTATGGATTTCAATGTCATATATGTAGAGGACATGGTAATTACCCAACCCAATTCCATAACCTAAAAATTTACTTCTAAACCAAGGAAGGAATCATTCTTTTCTATTAATCGTAGACGATGGATTAAAGTGTTTTTGTATTTTGATAGAATAATTATGAAATATTTTACGATTGTTTAATTTATGTGTTCTTTCTGTGGCTTTACATGTATATATTAAATGGTTTTGATAGACTAACTAATGGATGGTGAATTTTATATTAATGAAAATATAACCCTTAATATCTTCCTTATATTAATATATCTATTTTTGGATGAAGTAATGTTAGATTTGAATATGTAAATTGGATGGTAGTAGTTATTTTATGTTTTTTTTTGAAAATTTGGTTATGCAATCATGTTAGTTATTTAAAACTTTTTCGTAATTAATAAATATATCCAACAATATCGATAATAAGGAGAAATGTATTTTTTCAATAAGGATACATGTTAATTAAGGATATATCAATGTTTCTTGAAAATATATTATAAATGTATTCACAAGTTTATAATTTGACAACCATGATCTACCTTATTATTTGAAAGAGTTAAATGTCAATTTGATTTAGTGACCTTATTTCTAACGTTCTTTGATTCCAATCTTTTATACGGGTTATAATAATAACCATTAATGGAATGGTTGTGTTAAATTTTATGATATTAATGTATTCTCACACAATATGAGGATTTATGGATATACAATAGAAAATTATAACAACTTTGTGTTGACAGTAACTGATGAAAGATGGGATGGATTATCATGGATCTCAAGATCTATTAGAACACCAAGAACAAATATTTTACCTATTTTTTTTTGGAGAATTAATAGAGGTGGAAGTTGATAAAGGAATAAAAAATGGTGCTATTTTACTAAATAATGTTTGTATATCTTCTCATGAAAGTTATTTAACTCTAGAGAAATGATCATGACACAAAAATGGTTATACAAGTATGTTATTTTCCAATGAATCAAATAAAATTATGGATCATCATAGATTTATGGAATTTTGTTTTTTAACTATCTCTTACCCATGATATCTATCACAATACATAATAACATGATAGTTATATTTATCATCGTTGTCTAGATTTTCAAACACCACCTATGTTATCTAATATAGAAACCTTGTAATAGGTTATATTGTATAACCATTATATTTCATAATTTCCTTATTAATATAATGTCTATGTATAAATAATAATTATTTTGGATTCTTTGAAAGAATCATTCATATCATAATCAGATAATAACCTTGTTGAATATCAAGGGATAAATTCTATATAAAGTGGGCTAGAATATATCACACTGAGATTTTGAATTTTTTTCAATTTATTTAAACATTTTTTAAGTTTTCACATTACACAACACTAAATATATATTTTATTGATTATAGTACAAAAACCATGTTAATCTTGTGCAAAATGAATCACCGACTGGGAGTACATTAATAGCATTGTCAATTTCACAAGAAACATCAGTTTACTGTTATGATTATTTAAATAATATGACTTGGAACTATATTTTATGACTAATAATATGAATATTAATAACTATGTTTCAAATATTATTTATAATGATTTTCTATAAATTAAACATATTAATAATGAAAAATAATTTTTTTGGTAAAGAGTTTATTTGCTAAAAAATATTATTTTCTCAAATGAACTACATTTCATGACATTATATTAAAAATAAAAAAATTAATATTAGACAAAATTTTAATTTAATTTTATAAATGAAACCTAATTTTTTAATTCATAATATAAAATTAGATGTCGGTAATGTTTTATAATTTTTTTTGAGAAGTTTCATATTCTTATGAATATTGTAAAATACCACATTTTAGATTGGAACTTACTCTTTTAAAATAATTATTATATTTTAAATGTAATTTTAGATATAAAAATAGGTAAACAATAAATATATTATTCCAGTTTAGGCCATTTATTAAATTTTTTATATTGAAATTGAATATCAAAACTAATTGAACTTTGAACATTCTTTTTACCCTCCTTCTCGCCACATCTACGAGATTAACAGTAATCATAATGTTTCTTAATATTTTGATAGAATTTTAAAAAACTAATATATGGTTGTAACAATATTTATAGTTAGATTCTAATAGTAAAAAGTGATTTTAATGGATATTATAAATATTATCATTAGAAAATTTTTATTTTCCATGGTTAAGGGTAAATTCGTTAATTAAAGGTAAACATATTATAATATTATAAATTTACATTAAAACTTGTCATAATTTTATTTTATAAGTTTTATTACACTAAGATAAACCTTTAGTACAAAATTAAAACATTTTTATTCCCCTTGGGTATGAATGTTAAAATTTTTATATTTTACATAAAGTAAAGTTAAAAATGCCATACACATAATTTTTATAAGTAAATAATTTTAAATATTGGGTTATACAATGGATAAATTATACTATAATTATTAGTTGACAATATAATAAATTTATCTTCATAATTATAACTTATATCTAGTTTTTAGTTATGAAATAAGAACACTAATGGGTTTCTTAATTATAATTCAGTAATTATATAATTAATGAGAATATAAAATAAATGATATTAAAATTATTAAAATAAATATAGTTTTTCCTAATAAATGAAATTAGAGAATTTTATTGGTAAATTTTAAAAATTAGAGAGATACTGTATATTTTTTTTCAATGTTATAATGTTAATATGTTATTTCTTAAAACACGGATAATTAATAGTTTCAAAATTGACTTTAAATGTAATTTTAATTAAAATTTATATCAAATGATTTAAAACTCATAAAAATCAATAAGTAATCCAAATATCAACAATATTGTGAAAAATTTAATTACTGGTCAATTTTTGATTCCTTGAACATTTTAGAGTAACTATATTAACCCAAAAAAGAAAAAAATTAAGGTGGTTTTGGTAAAATTAAAAGGGTTCAGCTGAGGGTTAACACCAAAATATAAGTTTAATATTGTAACCTATTCATGTCTAAAATCAGTTTATAAAAGGATTTATACCAATAATAATCTTAGAATCAACAAAACTGAATTTATAGCAATTTGAAATCAAAATTAAATTTATATTAATTTAATATTTTTGGATTTTCATTAAGTTCTCCCCCCCCCCCAATTATAAAATGGCACCCACTCCCTCACATATTGACATTACATTAGGCCTAAAATCTTGTACAACTAATTAATTTTTACCTTATAAACATCCCTATTATGATTCTATAGATTCTGGTCTTCTCATAAGATCAAATCTGGTGTACCTAAGAGGATATCTAGAGAAAGATCATAGAAGAAGAGTTAATCTCTTTTCCGACTCATGGAAAAAAAATTCCCTCTTCTGTGTACTCTTTATATGATGTTTCCATTATAAAATTAAAACTCGAGTATCACCTATATTATGAGATATAATTTTGATTATAGAATAACCATATTTTAACTTTTATTCATTCTATGAAAAATCAAAAGTACCATGCATGCTTACGTACATCTTACCATCTCCACATCATAGTGTAAACTATTTTTCATCAATAATATACATGTACGGGTGTAAATATATATATAATGGATATAAATAATAAATATAAAATTATATATTTTTTTAAATTAATATACAATATAAATAATCCCCCTTTCACCATTAATCGAATGATATCACCACTCGTGCATACATATGGCCTACGATCGAAACAACGTGATGGGATTCATCTTCCATTCTACCCATTTCATGAATGATTTTAAAAATATATATAATTTTTTAATTTGAAATATATTAAATAATAATGTTAATGGAATAATATATATATATATATATATATCTGTCTCTGTGTGTGTGTTTTATTTACCTTTTTCTCTTTATCATGATAGGAAAACAGAAAAAACATCCAGGCATTTGTTTAAATTACTGTCCCCATGAATTGTGAATTCCATATGATATATAAAACATTATATATATTTTTATACTAAATATATATGATAAAGAACTCATTTTTACACTCTATAATTAAATAAATTAAGAATTATTTGATAATATCATGCATAATAAGTTAAAACAAGTACAATAAAAAATAGTTAGTTATGATATTATTTCTCACCTATACTTCTAGGAGACACATTCCTCATACACTTATAATTTCTTCTACGTGGTGTCTATAATTCCAATGAATGTCTATTGTGAGCCTTAACCCTACAAATAGGTCATTTTCATATCCATATAATTTCATTTCTTTCATGGGGCATAAAAATATACTAATTATAATGTAGTAAGTGTTAATTACATATTCTCATTATTTTTGTTGATTGTTTACAAATAAGAATTTAAAGTGATACATTTATCATCCATGTCCATGTTTTATAAAATTTTCTTAAAATTTTCCATTCTTATAAAAACATTTAAATTCCTTTTTAAACATGTATGAATTTTTTATTAGACATTTTGAAAGAAATATTTTTTTCATTTTCCTAATAATTTATTTTTTAAAATTTCCTAAAAACTACAAGAATAATGCTATTTAACATATATTACATGAACTTATTTTCAAAATTTCATGAGGCCTTATTTCCAAAAACCATTCCTTACAATATTACAAGGCTATTTTTAAATAAAATTTTTTCCTAAATTTCTTGACATTCAAATAAAGAAATTGTTTTCAAATTAGAAAGGATATTTTCTTCATGAATATTTCTTATGAGTTCTCTAAAAATTATTTTCAATCTAACATATAATTATTTTATTGTACTTATGTTTTATTCAAAATATTATTCAAATTTTCTATTCTTATTATTTCAATGTATGGGTTTTTATTATGTAATGATATTTATTAAACATATTTCATTTCAGTGGGTTATGTCATGATTTTATGATGTTTATGAAACCCATTTCATTCCATGGATTTTGATATGATAAATGGTTTATGTACTTGTGGAATATATATATATATATATTATTTCCTAATCATATGGTTGGATCATAAATCTACCTCTAATGGATTGTGTAATGTTTTATTTTACAAAATATTGGCATAAATGATCATATCCTCCTTGATGGATAAGAGAGTGAACCATGACTACCATGATGGTATGTGGAGTGAACCCATACTACTAATATGGCCTTGGAAGTGGTGAATTTAATCCTATGGAATTATTTTGATGTGATTATGTGTTAACCACAAATTTCATGTCATCCTCTAATGTTATGATTTCATGGATTATTTTAGTTATTTCATTATGATTCATGTTATATGAACAAAATATATTTTTCCAATGATTCATGTAATTGACATTGAATACCCATGGTATGATATTTTTTTCATGATCACATTCTCATAACCTTATAATCATGACTTTGTTTACAGGTATCCCTTGATTACCCTTACTAGGAATCTGAGATCACTTTATTTATTATGTTTTCTTTTCCCAAGATTATAATGAATGGTTTTAGTTTGTAGTACTATTGGTGACAATATTTATGGGAGGAACTCAAGATCCTCCACCAGACTAGGATTTTGTGTTCTATGGTTCAAAATTCACTAAAATAATACAATTATTAGTTGTGTTATGAGTAATTTTTTGTGTAATCATCAAAATTGATTAAATATTCATAAAATCAAAGTGATGTTTGTTATTATTTTTAAACTAATCAAGTGTGGATTAAATTATAATATTCTATTTCTATTGTCATTATACCTTATCATTAGCTAGAGATATAATATTGGATATCTAAATAAAATTTCTTCATGATATTCCATGTTTTATCAACCTCGATATTCGTAATGTATATATTTTTTCCATGAAATATTGAACAAAAAATGATATAAATTTGTTATTATAAATTTTCCATCATCAAAAATCATGTTCGATGATGTTGGAATATGAGGTCATGGTTTTTCCTTATCAATAATGTTTGAGCATGATCATACCCCTTGATTCAAAGAATATTTTCATGAAAGGAACTATTTAGGGATTTGAAGATGGATGAAAATCAATCATTGGATGTAAGTGATTAATTATGTTGTTCTGGGATCCGGGACATAGTGTAATTGACATGTGGTACTTTAGGAAGCGTTAATGAGGCGTAAAAACCTCATACAAGCATTTGGATTATCGATTTCTGGCCACTGAATTCCACAAATTGATGGTCATCAACATATCATTCATTTGTGGTTGATTCCATATGGTCAAGTGGTAGAAATATCAGAGATATGTCAAGATCCATAAATCATGTGATGAAAATTGTGTTTATGGGAAAAAGAGGCTATATAGTGTGTAGAATGATGAACATAGAGTGTGTAACCCCACCCTGCCATGGTAGCAAGGGTTTTGGGGAAGACCGGGGTAAAACTCTGTGTGGGACCAAGACATGGAGTGTGACTTGTTTCTGGTAGCCTGGAATATAGCCTATGAGTATTGGAGTGTATATATTTCTAGATAGGTGAACATGACCCAAAAGACATGGGCATGGCCAGGAGATCATAAGGTGGCCCGAGGTTTCTGAGACACACTTTTTAGTACCCTTACACACCATATATTACAACATGGTCAATGTTCAATGTGTCATTTGGGTCACTTGTAGGTAGCATAGTGGGGATTCAGACCATGTGTACCCCCTAAAACATCTTTTTCTTCTAGATAATCATATAAAATTCATATTTCCACCATGTTGACATTTATCTCAGCTCCAGAGTAGCCTATCCTAGGTAATATTCCATGAATACTGTGATAGTTTCCTTCATATAGGCTTTTGAGATATGATGTGATATTTTCTGAGTGTAATTTTTTGTTAGGAAGTTCCTGATGTTGTTATTAGTAAATTAATATCAATAGAGAGTTGTTCTGGTATGAAATACCACATATTATAATACTAGTTTGAATGTACTACTGATATAATATCAAGGAATTGGACATCTACATACTAAGTGGTACCCACCAAACAAATCCAGGCATATGTCCATTAACTATTGAGTGGATCCCTTATATCATATCAGGGCATGGGTACTGTAACTATTTAGTGGAACCATCATGTCTTATTAGGGAATGCTTCCTCTACAAATTTAGTGGAAACCCCAATCATATTAGGTCATGGGTCCTCTGCATATTGAGTGGATCACTCCTGTTGGGGAATGGTTGAATACCAATTAATTGTAACCCTCCATTTATATTTGGGAATGGGGAATCTACCTACTATTTTCAAACCTTCTATCATATCACGGCATGGGTCCTATAGATGTTGTTTGGAACCTTCGTTTTATATCACGACATGGGTATTATACTTGGATATTGTGGCCTATCGTTCTCTAAAGTGGTGTAAGGGTGCAGACCCTCCCCACAATTTCTTCAGACAAACACAATATTTTGGGAATCATTAAAGGAACTTTTTGGAACAGAAGTTAGAGTGTTGGGAAATTTTGTGAGATGGAGATCCTCTTTAGTGCTCATACTGGGATTCTTTTATTATAATTTATAACTTTTTTACTATTTTTTCATGCATATTTATTTATGGTGGAGGTGATTACTTCTATTTTTATCATATTTCTCGCCCTCCAATTTTCATATTATCCCATTGGGTATGTATATTTTCATCCATGAATGTTATTTTCCCTAATATGTTTTGTCATATACAAATGATGGGAAATACATTGGTGATTTTATAGGATTATTGGGATACCCGGGTGAATTGGATGGTGTATAGTGGTCAGGTCTTGGATAATAAGATTCTGGAACTCTTAGTAAATATTTTCATGATTTTTTCAGTTTGGGAAACATTTTCCACTTGGGATTGTATTTTCCACCATAAATTAAAAATTTTATTCTCACACTCTATTGTATTTCATATATTTTATTTCATTATTTTTTTTAATAGATGTATTAGTCTATTATCATTAATATTATGCACATCTATATGGAAATGGATGGGTGGATGTGTACGTTCCAATTAAGTAAATGAATTTAATTTTAATTATACCTTTGGAAACTTGATTTCATACCATAGACCATGGATGTGGTCATGGGGATGTTTAGGATTGGCCTTCTATAATCTAGGAAGGCTCAATTGGTTGAGTCACGAGAGATTGGTATCACAGGTTTTTCAACCTTATGATGGAGTTGAAGTTTTTTCTCTTTATGAGGTTTGGTTGGGAATTTTGGACATTAATATTAATGTTTCTCGAGCATGGATTTCAGGACAGGTTACCAAATATTGGTGTAGTGACTACTATATCTATTGACTTGGAATAATATTAAATTATTTTAAACATGGAATACAAATAAATTTGTTTCAAGTAATTTTTGTACATGAATCATATATAATTGAGATTTTTTTCATCATTAATGAGATATATATATATATATATGATTATCTAACCATGGTTTGTCCTGATTAAAATTTCACTATTCCCAAATGAAGATAGACATCTTTGTTATCACATTAGGATCCTGATAAAGATATGATGATTTTGGAAGCATCAGTTCTAGTTACATCATCTGAGATCTTTCTTCAAGGTGGGTAGGTATCATCGCCTCACCTGTAAAGTCTAAGATTATACCATTATGGATTATTGATAATATATATACGAATCATGATATATCTAAGTTCCATGTCTTGAGGATGATGAGGTTGTAATGTGAGAAGTATCTTCATGAATTAGAAAATTTGCCTCAGTTTGGGATCCACATTTTTGACCTTATTTACACTATGACTGATCAGATGGTTATGCTGCAAACCCTCCATTTCTGTTCAGTGGAATGTAGCTACTAAAACCTAGTCATAACAAAATATAATGCGTTATCACTCTCATGGTCTGACATCTAGGAATTTTTCATTAGTAGTACTACCCCTCATGTATGTGATCAGTTCTATTTAAGGATATTTTGGAGTTATAGTTTGGAGGGATGTCAGTTATTTAGAACTCTATGAGGTTTCAAAATTTTATCTATTAATCAATCGATATGGTTTATGATGGCCATATCTAATTAATGAATTTTTAATAATGGTAATCATATATAAATATGTGCTACTGTGGTTCCCCTATAAATTATCACATATTCTAGATTGTTAGAGAGGTAATTTGTAATGAAGATCATCCTATTGGAAGGATTCCATGTAGATGGATCTGGTAGTGGGAATCATAGGAAATACTTGTCTACAGTTGATAAAAATCTCCCGTTTTCATGGTATTAGAACATGATAACGTCTCATGGATAGACTCAGGCATTTGGTCATGAGGTGTATGGACAATGTGATGGACCATATAAAACAGCAGATGAGAGAATCTATTCATGTTATGGGAGAGTTCAAATTGAATGTGATATCCAGATAGAATGTTCTAAGGATGGTAGGATGACAATGGATAAACTACTACAGTAGAGGTAGTTCAATGGTCATCATTCTCCAATGTGTGTCCAAGGGGACTTTACGGAGCCAGACCTGGAAGAGGAGCAGTAGGGGATCCTTGAGGTGGAATTTTTAGTGTTGGAATATGTTATGATGTCCTTACACAACCACCAGCCAATGATTCATGTTGTGCTCAGGGAGTTGGAATTCTTGGTCATATGCAACATCAAGATGTGGATAATTATGACATGAAAACTGAAGATATGATTAGAGTTACGATCATTGTATATTTCAATTTATCTACAATACAAGAAGAATCATTTTGGGGTAATTCCCTAATCTACATACCAATGGTGTGACATATGAGGATCAGATTAGAAACACTAGAATAAACTATTTTTCTTGAGGTTCCTACAAGGAATTCATCATTGATATTTTTAATATAATGGAATTGGATTCAATACATTTGTGTATATATTTTATCACTAGGAATATTATTCATCAGGATTGTATATTATAAATTCATATAGGATATAGAATAAATTTTCATGGTCGCAGTGCTTATTGACTATTTCCATAGTCGAGTTACATTCCATCAATGATATGGGATGAGATTATTCTTTTTGGGTGACCAAGATCACATAGTGGGGTGAGTGTGGCATCTGAGAAGTAATATGTAATTCATGTCCCATTACTTAGTGAGTTATTCACTAGGAATAGTGGGATTTACAAGTATATAGGCACCTTAAATCATGGAGGATTATATTGGTGTCTTCCCAAAGGATGATCCAGGATTACCTGTAAGTCGAGAGAAGGATTTTATGATCACCATAAACCCCAAGACCGCTATAATATATTATATTACATATCATATGTAACCTATCATATTCCATGATTTGAGGTTTTAGCTTGAGGACCTCTATCAGAATGGTATTATCAGACCTAGTGTGTCCCCCTAAGAAGCAATGGTTTTGTTCTTGATAATGGCCTATGGTAGAATATTTCTTTATGATGATTTTTATCACATGAACTGAACCAAAACAAAGAAAAAGTACCCCTATATTAGGATTGATGACATATTCGATTAGTTACAAGTAACGAGATAGTTCTCAATGATCGGTCTTAGGAGCAGTGATAACCAATTGAGTGTTTTTGAGGATGAAAATCTAGTGTAATAATTCCAATGATTCTATGGAAATTATGAGTTATTGGTGATGGATTTTATTGTAGAGAATGACTCTAATGTGTTTATAGCTTTTAGGAATCTATTTTCCATCCATACATGGAAATATTTTTTACTGTTTTCATTTATAAAATACTCATAAACTCATCATTATAGGAGGATCATGAAGAGCACTTCATGAGGGTCGTATACATGATTTGGATTAACAAGAATTATTTTTCTCACATGAATTTCTAGTTATGGATCCATGAGATTCAGTTTCAATGGAATATCATTTATGATAATTTATTAGATATGGTCCCAAAAAATTCTGATATAGTTCTTTCCTGGGATCCACCAAAGATCATGATAGAGGTTTTGATTTTTCTTTTATTAAAAGGGTGATATTGGTGGTTCATTGAAGAATTATCCAGGATTTCATCGCCTTTGAACACCATAATAATGAAGGGAAATACATTTAACTATATTGAAAAGTTCTAAAGATCATTTTGGGAGTTGAGGATGATGCTGGTGAGTGATCTAATTTTGAGACAACTTGAAGAGTGTCTAGGGTATATCTTGAAATATGATGCCTTTGATATGGGCTCAATTTCTTATTGATGCAGAGGCTGGTAGTGATTTCATACGGGTTGAGGTAGTTGAAACCCCTTGAGGAGAACTACAAGAATAATTTCCTAGTGTTTGATATGGTAGTCTTGTATGTGATGATGTTCATGCACTATCATCTCGAAAGTCACTTTTTTACTGAAAACATTACATTATCATGTATGTGTACAAAAAGTGAGACCTGATATTGAGAAAGAGGTTCATGTTAGAGTTCTTGTATGAAAATGAATTTGAGTTAGTCATTATTCTTGGAAAGGGAAATATAGAAGTAGATTCTGTTAGTTTGGAGTCCCATTCACATCTGGTAGAGGAAATATATGTGTAGTATTATTTATTTCGGTTGACCCTAGTGGAGGATTAGGGATCATTTTATATTCATTTAATGGTTTTGAAACCTCCACCTCTCCCATGTGTGAGGGAGGATTAGTTGTTATACATTGACTGTTATTCCATACATTAGTTAATATCCTCAGGAGATTAAATATATGGATTTGTTTAAGGAGGTAATCACATCATCCTTTTCCTGGGAGGGATGTTGGTTCTAGTAGATATATGATATGAGGTAATGATGGAGGTTGACAATTATTATTCAGTTGTACATCTTGGTTTAGGGAATATATACATGGGACTTCAGTTGATTTTTTTGGTTGGATGAATTAAATGGAGAGTTTTAGGGTTTATCTCATTGTTTCCCACTTGTTAGTGGGTGAAGGAAGATCACTAGGTTTCTCTAGTATTGTTTTATACTCTTGAGGTAATTGTATAGGAATCAGATGGCATGTATATGGGCTTTTAGTTTGGCCTTCTATAGACAAATAGAGGTTATGATTCTATCTAGGTGACATTTGTCTAACATACCATGTTATCACACCTCCTTTATATTATGGAATAGAGTTAAGAAGAGTGTTTTGGAATGTTGAACATGTTAGAGATAATACACCACTATGGGGTACAATTAATAATTGTCTCTAAATATGGTACATGGTTCACATTTGGTTTATGGAGATCCATGCAAGAAAAAATCCGGATCCAGTGGAGGATGAATACATATTTTCACCCCCATAAAGATGGGAAGACTGAGCAGACTATCTAGGTTATGTAGGATATATTGAGGGTTGTTCGATTAGACGTCGACCAGAGTGGGTGGAGTCACTTAAATTTTATATAGTTTTTTTATTATAATATCTACCAGTCTACTATCATTCAGGATCCTTTCTTGGATATGTAAGAGTATCCCTAAATATCTCTATTATACTAAACTATGTTTGGTGAGGCATATTATGTTGGGTCATAGATAGTGATTGAAATGAATGAGATGTTCCAAATTTTCAATGATATTATATGGCTATCCCGGAGTAGGAAAAAATATTATTAAGATAAACATTGTAGGCCCTTGGATTTCGATTAGGGATAGAAAATTTTCCAGAGTGTCTGAAAAAAAAAAGGATTGTAGGGATTCAATTGTTGAGGGAATATATCTCTAAGGATCACTGGGTTTTTAATGATCATTTAGAGTATAGAAAATGTTTCTTATTATGTCACCTTACCCCATAGATGGTGAGGGTGCATATTGTCATCCACATATCCGAACTGAAAAGATATGTGCAATATCCTATGTACTCTACTAACTGGGGCATGATTAATATCGATGAGAGAGACACCTTCTTGGATTATCTAGTTTGAATAGAGTATTGGAAGGACTAGATTCTATGTAGACATATCAATCAATTGGTTTGGGTGAATTGGTATTGTGGGTGCTTGCAAGAGAACTCTTGAGAGTAGGAGAGAAAGATGCATGCTTTGTTTCCAGACATTTTTTACATAGTTTGTTCATTTTTGGGTTGAAAATATTAAATTAGGGTATTATTTAGAGTCCCTTTTTTCCAATTCAATATTTTAAAATATATTATAAAATGTTTTCTGAGTGAGATGCTAAGACAATGCCTAATTCTGAGGCTCAGTGAGATAAGAATGAATATTATAAAATAAATTACATATATATATACATATTATATCACAAATTGTTTTCCGATAAATATTGTTTTATTTACTGAACAAAGTCACATATCATAAATTTGAGACCCCACATGAATCCAGATAATAGTGTTTACTCCAGAAATGACTTAATATTTGTAAGCATCATACTTTCAAATAAGAATCCATTGGCACATATTTTAATTGGTTTAATCAATTAATTCCCCGAATTAATTAATTTAATTCATAAACAGAAAATTTTTACTCTACAAATAAATTGTTATAATGAATCACCATGGTTTTCTACATATCAATAAGATCATTAAGAGGATTATTACATTGACCATAATTAGAAAATTTAGATTGAATAACGATTGAATCATAGATCAAGGTGAATCAAGGAATAATGAATGTAACATGTTCTCTCCACAAATAGAAACATTTTTTTTAGAAATAATCAATTTGAATCTAGTTAGAAAATGTTACATATTGGAATTTATCACTTTTTAAATTAATCATGAATCGAATTCATTTTATTTTTATTTTTTTTGGTGTTTTCCAACTTTCAGATGTGAAGTTTATAAAATATTGATTTTCTAAATCTAATGATTTATTGAAAAGCCATTTTCTTCATAAATGATAATACTGATTTGTGATAATTTTCTAATAATGAATGGAATGTTATTGATGCCCATTTTTTATTGTGTTTTCCCTCATCAATCATCTTATTGTTCATCATTGGGCTATGGTCTCTTGGTTGACTTTTTTGGGTTGGATTTGGGCATTACAGAACCCCTAGATTCTTGGATGATTCTCATTTGATGAATTGATTAGATGGATGAGTATGGAACATGAAATATATTGTAATTCAGGGGGATGAATCATGTGGATCTTGGATTTTGAATTGACAAAATTTGTTGGGCGACGCATCAGATAGTATGAGGGAGGTGCTATAACTTCATACAGGTGTTAGGATTCCAAATTTCTCACTGCCATATCCAAGAAGTGGATTTTAGTAATATATCATAATTGTATATGTTATTAATTGTGGTCAGGAATCAAAAATCACAATGGAAATGTAAAATACATAATTTTCAAGAAGAAACTATTGTTTCTGTGAAAAATCAAACTGCATGCTGTGTAGTATTATGAAACCACACTATGTAGACCCACCTAACTATGGTGAAAGTTTATTTGAGGTATATATGGATCACATCCCTTATAGGACTCACAAAGGATGTGCATCCTAATTTTGGTGTGCCAGCATATAGATTGGTAATACATGATTAGGTACACTACTAGACAAATGAACACAAACCAAAGAACACAGGAACAACCAAGAGAACATGTAATATCCCATGTTTACTAAGACATTACATGCAATACCATTAAATTCAATGAAATAATAAATGTTATATTAAGAATGTGTTTTTAGGACACAAAAACATAGAGGATAAAGGCCTCATGTAATTTTAAAAATTTTAAATGTCCTATACATCTTGATAATATTCTACCTATTATATATCTTTCGTTTTTGAGATATTTTGGCCATTATGTATCCTATATTGAGTGGGTCTCCCAATAAAATGTGATCATGGAATTCATTACTAATTGCTAAATACTATGAATGGTTTTTTGAGCATTTTGGATCTTTAAGAGTCACTCGATAATGAATGTGATCGGAGAGGATCAACCAATAGAGGTTGTGGTTGGAAACTCTATGTACTCCTCATTCTCTATTGAGTGGTATCATCTGGTTGTATCAAGGAATAAGTAATCTACCAGCTGAGTGGATCCCTTACATTATTTTAAGGCATGTGTCCTCTACCAATTGGTTTGAACCCATATATCATATTGTGGAATGGGTCCACTACCTATTGATTGGAACCCATATGTCATATTAGGGAATGTATCGTCTACCTGTTGAATAGAACACAATTTTCATATTATTGTATGTTCCCTATACATTCTATGTGGTTCCCTATTGTTTTATATGTTAATAGGTCCCCTACCAGTTGAATGGCACCCTCATATTATATTAGGTCTTGGGTCATCTACTTAAAAGTGGAACCCTCCAATCATATCAGGTCACAGTTCATATACATGATGATTGGAACCCTATTTCTTATTATAGAATTGGTCTTCTACTTAGAGATTGGGCCCCAAAAGGCTTTAGAGTTGTAGTACCCAATCCTAGATGACACATTAAATTTTTGTATGGATAGGTTGAAAAATAGTCATTTTGTGAACCTACACAAATTTCATTAGCTAATAACTAAAAGTTAGTGTCTAAAGAGGTTATACTCGGGAGATAGTAATATCGTACAGTGATAATAATGATGTTCTATGTATATTAAACTATTGACGAATAAAATAACACAATGGAAGTGATAAAAATAAATTGAAGATGATGAAAAATATTGAATCAATAATAGTAGACATGCCTCAAATCATAGTACTATTTTCAGATATGTAAAACCAATCATATAAGGTTCTATAAAATAGATAAAAAGAAGGTTTTACCATATCCAACAAATAGTTAATACAAATATAATCATGGTGGAATAAAATTGAACTATGAAAATATGCATCGTCTGATGAAAGAAGATCTAAGGTCCCTTCCTACCCATCCCCTGAAAAAGGTCCAACCTGACCACTCTATTTGATCTCTTGGTCATAGCCATTTACCTAATCCCAATGCATTATGTCTATACGCATCCCAATGGGCCCTTGTATGGTTTGAGAATAAAACCTAGAAGGCCACCAGTAACAGTTTCTTATTTTACGTCAATTATTGTAATGGTGTATCTAAATAGAAATAAAACATAACATGTACACCATATTAATACACTAATTTCCCATGTGATAAAAATTCGTAGTGAAGTTATCACCTACCTTTTCCATCATAAGTTAGATTAAAAAATTTCCCCTGGTAATATTTATGGAAAACATCACTTGTATGAATATATATAACTATAGACCCTAGTATCCATGAAATAATTCCCTAGGAATTATTTGATGAATGTGATGTTAGGTGAACCATTAGGTTCCACCAATAATCAATTCACTCAAGACCAAGTGCCATTAATTAGTGTACGGGGGTCAATAAAGGACTCCCAAATTGTAAGTACTTGGTTCCTCAGACCTAAAATTAGATGTCACCACTATCTCTCATATTGAAAAATAATGGAATAATGAGATATTTCATCCAACATCTTATCCCAGTTGACACAATGCATGTTATACTTAGGCACAATGATTTTTATCACTCCAATAATGTGACCCAATGGCCCTAATTTGTACATTGAGCTTCATTCCTCAACTATTTTTCTCACCACCATGGACTGATGGTCCATCACTATTCACGTGGATTTCTACGGTTAGAATCCCCATAACATCAATACCATCACCTATACTACATGGTATATAGGGGCCTCTACCCACACAATTGGTAAAAACAACAATGATAAGAGGTCTGTTTTCATGCCCATGACACATAAACTCTCATAAATATTGTGATATCAAATCAACCAAACAACCTAAACCACAAAATTCATGGACCTTGCTCCCCTACAATCAGGTCACTCACACTGATGGAAAAAATAATCTCAAAACACATGACACATTCCGTCATCCTCATAACTTCATCACCTAAAACTAATGATCGTGTCACCTAATCCAATGATCAACACCACCCAAATATATAGATCTTGGGCCTCAACCAACTGATGGTTTTGTGTTAACTAAATCTATTTGACCATCATCCCATCATTAATCATGCCATGATTTTCGAGTTCTCATGTAATAACATAATTCAGTATAATCAATTTAATTTAAGTCAAAACAAACACCCGACCAAATCATTCTAAGTTATCTCTAACAACTCTATTGGATCAGCATGTATAAAATGTCTAGGGAATACATAATGGAATACCATGAATTTGTTCATCAATTTATGGACCTGAATTTATATATTTTGGGTCTCTATCAGACTACCCAAAGTGAACATGTAAATAACATCCACAAACCACTCATAAAAACATAGATAAATATAGGAATAACCTACCTCATACTCATAGAAAAACTATTATATGATATTGGATTAAAACGTGAACCAAAAATAGGGGAATCTATTATTTAGATGAATTCCCAAAAATAGATTAAAAAGGATCCAATAGATTTAATGGACCATATTTCAAGAGAAAATAACAAAAAGCTACCAGAATAATGTTTTTACTATGATTAATCTATAGACACCAATAGATCAATGATTTGTGCTCGGTTGTAAGGATTAGATCAATTCCTAATGGAAGGGGGGGTGTGAGGAACCCCCTATTTGTGTGAGTTAAAGATAAGAGAAAGGGTTAAGAAATGAAAATAAAGGGTAAGGGGAATTTTAGTAATTTCAGCTCTTTCTATGACCCGAATGGTTTGTCCACATGGTTTGGATAACCATGGGACAACTATGAAGCTCCCTCTACCTATGAAACACCCATGATCATATGGGCCAAAATTATCGAAACCTAAAGCAAACCATCCGAATTACCAGTGTTAAAGAAGGAATAAGTGCTTATATTACCATGTTCCCATACCCATTATGTTTGAAAAATTGTTTTTGTGTTACCGGTACGTCACACATTTTCTTTTTAGAGGCATCGTGTTTTTTTACCAAACCATGAACCCTAGTATATTCTTTATTAAATTTGTTTTTTGGGCCCTTATGTTCTTGAACCACATAAAATCCTCTGAGGTACATACTGATCCATAAGACCAATAAAAAAACTCATGTGTTTGTAAAAAATCATGATTGGGTTCCAATTTCATGAATTCATCTTGGACCACTCAACAAACAAAAAACATAAATTTTACCCAGAAAAAAGAACATTGTAATACATGGGATTTTATATTCTTCCCACCACAACATATCTCATCTATGATTTATCATGCATTAACTGGGGATTGTACAAAACATACCCATATGAGAAAAGTAAACCCAGTCCACCATAGTCACTATGTCATTGGTTAGCTCCCCTCATGTCACTTAACACCATATGTGTTGCCTACCAATCTACATCTTTACACAAAATAAGAAATTTAGAAGGTCCGTTATTTATCCCTAGACTCAAAAGTCTTCCAATGATGCATTGTCTCGACCACAACATATTCTAAAATAAAATCATGATATTTTTGATATATGAAACCAATGATGTCCCACATATCATCTGATTCCCTCCCCTTTCCTATGTTGTAGAAGACCCCTCTAAGTTCCCACATCTGTTTAGAATCTCATAAGATTCCTTGAGGCCACGTACCATACACATAATCTACAAAACACCAATTCCTCTATTCTAACAATCCTCAAATGAATCCACATTTGTGTGGATGAAAATAAATAATTATGGTTCATAAAAAGAATATATATATATATATATCAGGTATATGGGAGAATGTAAACACAGTAACCAACTACTGGTTAGTACTAAAATTATAAACTTTCACCTCATGCATAAAAATTGACAAAATCGCATAAAAATCCTAGTCATTCACATCATCATTGATTAACATTGATTGTATTCATCTCCCCAAATTTTTCAACACATGGTAGCCCCACTACATGGATTTGACAAGATCTCTTAATACATATGGCATGGCCTCCCTATAAAAATGAACAAGCTACCATCCACTCACATAAATGATGTGTCCCAAAGACTCTACCAAAGCCTCTTTCTATAGCAGTATCTAAGCTACTAGATCCTTTTACTAATCCTTATCCAACATTAAATTACATAAGTTACCCTGGTCCCTTGATCAAACCTATTTTAGAAGGATTCTTGAAGAACATCTCTAGTTGTTTGATCTGGACATGTTCCCAGCACTCCTTTGGATGTCTCATGAATTTTTTTTGCACATGTCCTGGCTACATGAATTGGGAGAATATATCTAAATACCTACTTCTTAGTGGTATTTATTAATATATAGCCTAAGACCCAATTAATATTCCTCTCAAATCCAGTTCGTTCTACCGAATACATCACTTCTAAAATCCCATGTTACTATCACTCAAATAGAATATGATCCGTCCTTCAGATGTACCTTATATATCAGTTCATAATTTACTGACTTCAAAAATGAATTCATCTAGATGATATTAAACATCATCTTGATTGAATTCCTCAGGACATTCTAATATCTTCACAGTGTAGTTATGTCATTTACTACTATAATAGGTGAAAACATAACCTGACTAAAATATTGGATGAATTTTCCATGACTGAAGTATCCTCCTAAAAATGATTCATGAACTTATGACCTCGATCCGTCAATAATGTCTCTAAAATGATGTTATAAAAGAATATATCCTCAAAATCATTCCAAGAAAGTCCATCATGTGTTCCCAACTATACATTTACATATAAACATGGATTTTCAGGTCCCCAGAGCATGCATATCTACAAATTCGATCTCTATCTGGGGGTTCTTTGAGTTTGTCATAAATTTTATGAAATGACTCAAACATCCCATTAAATATCAGGTCAAAGGCTAAAGACCAATAAAAGTCAACAATCACACATTGGTGCACCCCTTGAGTGGAAATCAAATCTAATATAAAATTAACACTATTGAATTTTAATTTACCACACATGGAAACATGGTCTATCCCCCATGCATGGGGTTATAGGCACCCAAACAAAATCTCTATGCATAGTTTTGATTAAATCCTAGTCTCTAGTATACCATTACCAAAATTGTTTGACCCAAAAAATAAAAGGAAATCATTTTCTACCATTAGTAGACAAAGTAATTATTATACTCAATCCCATTCATGTATAATCCTTTGATATTAATTGTAGCACCCTGACCTGGATTCCACCTTAAATTGTTCTTTAGGAAGGTTGATCACTAAACCATAGGCACACCTTTTTGTTTTACAAGGTCTACAAACTAACAGAATGGGTGTAATGAGTTTATTGTGGGGATACTATACCCACATATAGTGGTAATACTTTTGGTCTATGTTTATAAAACAGTGGAAAAACACAATAAAACTATGGATAAATTTTCATGAAAAGTAGAGGAATAATAAAAGTTGAATGAACAAAAGAAATTCCTAGAATCCCAATACCCTTTGCATGAAACATTCTGCAAGTCATATTAGGACTTACAAAATAGATAAATCGAAGGGTATCATGTGTTGTCCATCACTACATAAATATGTAAGAAATTTTGAATAAAAAGTAAACTCAATATTAAACTTCCTCTCATGCATGATCATACAATGTCTATAACCTTCAATCTTATAAAAAAGTTACAACCTGATCACTATGGGATTACTATTGATCTCTATTCCTTTCCTTAAATCCTATAAAGAATTTCCATCATGATCAATAAGGGCTATCTCTTGAGGTAGGACCCTTAACAAATCCAAAAAAAAACATATTTTTTATAT
Source organism: Viscum album (assembly GCA_963277665.1). Taxonomy (NCBI): domain Eukaryota; kingdom Viridiplantae; phylum Streptophyta; class Magnoliopsida; order Santalales; family Viscaceae; genus Viscum; species Viscum album. Next base: position 1,717,677,588 of record OY728121.1, read on the forward strand.
GCATCTTAATGGGACCATGTATGTTTTGATAATAAATCTCTACAGGCCACCACCAATGTGTGCCTATTATACCTCTATGATAGTTTGGGTGCATCAAAATAGAAATAAAACATCACATGGATATCATAAAAATATCCATATTCCCTTATTCTTAACAACCACGCGTAAGTGATCACCTACTTCAGTCATTGCCGGTATATATGAACATGTTCCCCTATTTATATATATGGAATACACCACATGTATTTCTATATATAATTTTAGTGGTGAAGATTCCTGGAATACAACCCAAGAAATCCCATGAAGTGTGTCATTATAGGAGAACAATCATGTTATACCAATAATAAATTATCTTCGCACCTCATAGCATAAATCATAGTTCTCATAAACTAGAATGAATTCAAAAATAAAAATTACTAGGTCCCTTGGACCCCAACATAGAAGTCATTGTTTACTCTAAACCCATGTTTCTGAGGAACACAAATAAATTTCCACCAATATTTAATCCATATCGGATAAAATCCATTTGTGTGAAGGAATAGTTATGTCTCTCCTCCCAATAACATATCCTTGCATCCTCAAGAATTATATTGATTCTCATCCCCAAGAAAACAATCGCATCACCATAGCCTGAGGTATGATCACCACCCTCATGGATCACTATGTTGAGAACGCAAAAACATAAATGATTATCAACACCATCAACTATGCTAAATTTTCTTAGTGGAATGAAACCTATATGACTTCTCAAAACTACAATTATGTGGGTTTTATCATTATTAACATGATTCCCAATTGTGTATCTATAGGTTCCGGGCGCAGCGGAAGCGCGTTGGTGGGTTTTCCAAACATTAATTTTATCATTAAACAACGTTCAATCCGAGATTAGTCATGATATAAAATGTCGAATCTTCGGAATATAATAAATAACAAAAAGAAAAGAAGAGTCCCCGAACCCTTGAGGAGGATCATCATTTGTTGATTATAATTAATTTAATTAATTCATAAGAAATACCTTGTTGGAATTCATTCTTCGTTGATTTGTCCGGTCATGACTCTGTGATCCATCATTGCGTCATAGAATCCAAGTGTAGGATTCCTCTAGCGGTGATCCACACGTGTGTCATTTATCTCCAGACGTCGCCAAAGGGATCTCTAGGTGCTAGCGCGGAAGAACCTTCGCTTGAGATGACCGCCTTCGACCGCCTTGATCTGGTGGAGGATCTTGCTCTCGTAATTTGAGGGCGTTCTTAGTGGAAAGGGAATTATATCTTTGTCTTGAGACTATTTCCAAATCTGTTGTTCACAACAATGGCTCAACAAAATGGTGGGGTTGCAAGGATATTTATAATCGGGATTGAGGATAATAGAGTTATGACAATAAAGAAACGCATTACGCATTTTATTTATTTCATTAACTCTTATTGAAAACCCACATGTCGAATTATTAATTCCTTGACATGATCCCACGCTGATTATTTTAAATATCATTATTTAAAACAATATTAAATCCTCAAAATCCCAACTAGAAAAACTACACAGCGTGTAATAATTAATACACTGTGTGTACTAGTTTTCCATAAAACTACTTGGCGTGTATATTTAATATACACGGTGTGTACTTTTATTTTCCATTTTTCTCCACCACATTTATTAGACCTTGAGTAATGAATATTTAATTCTTAAATAAATGTTACTGCATTACTCGCTAATAAATATATTATTTCATCCACAATATATTCTCATGAATAACTAGTGTCAAAATAAATTCGATCACACATCCTTAAATAATTATTAAACCACAGTCAGGAATAATATTTATTTAATTTGTTAAATTAATATTTAACTAAGATACATGGACACACATAGTGTGTGACCCTCTAGGCCTCTTTTTTAGTGGAATTAGGTTGAGCCTGCCTAAAGTCCAAGTTTGGCGTCTAGAAACACGCCAAGGCACACATAGAGAAATAAGTTAACCCCGCAATGACGTGTCACCTCCTACGAATGCTTACTGTGTAATATAATCCCTTTGTCTCGATATCTCCAATGAAGCGGGTTGCATGCTAGTGCCATCAACCCATGTGATTGATTTAACATTCTTTGACTTCTCGGAATTGAACTTTCCCATACCTTACCATGGCCATGAATTTATTTAGGCTATATCAATTCCCTCAAAGGGCCTGAGATATCTACTTCCGTTATGGAATGAAAGGGACAAATCCTTTATCTCATTATCTATTAATGCGGTATTACTCGTGACACACCCAAAATATCCTACCTCGCTGCGAACAGTGTGTTGTCACAGTTTTCGTCAATACATCTAATTGTGCATGTTGTAATACCCTTTAATAATAATATTAAAGTCTATATACCAATACACACGTCCGCAGATAGGAACATCCAATGACACAATGAAATGTGGATTTCCTACTGGCGGGTCTCGTTCTCATAATATCCTCCTGGATATTACCAAGGGCACACACCATGAGAAGGTGCCTCAAAGTTTTATGAGTCCTCACCCCTAATGACCTGTATTATTTGTGTCCCTCAAATAATATCATCCGTCCATAGAACATACATTCAAGAATAGTGTTATAGCACTTCCGGATCACATCATAACATGGATCAGCTACGACCCTTTAATGAAATAGCTATCCTTAGTACATTATCACATGACATGTCACGCAGAAGAACAATCAAAATGTGATAAGGCTTTTATTTAATGAAGAAATTAAAAAGTAGTTGGTTCTAGACCACCAACTCTAACAGACTCCCACATGGACTAGAGCCAACTGCTAACAACCTTTAACCCGCTAGCTCTCACATGATATTCATGCTTCTTATGAGATAGGCTTTTATTCAATGGGTTTGCCATGTTCTCTTACGTGGACACTCTGCTCACTGCAACATCACCCCTTTGATAGAAATCCCTCAAGATGTGATACTTCTGGAGTATGTTCTTTGTTAGTTGATGTGACCTTGGTTCTTTTGCAAGAGCCACTGCTGTAGTATTATAACAATACAATGTAATGGGATCATTACTACTAGGCACCACATCAAGCTCCTGGACAATGTTCCGAATCTATACGGCTTACTGGGCTGCCTCAAAAGCCGCTATATACTTGGAATCCACTGTAGAATTGGCAACAACTGGCTGCTTTGAACTCTTCCTGCTCATATCTCCTCCATTGAGACAGAAAACATATCCAGATTGCGACTTCAGATCATTCTGATCTGTTTGAAAACAAGCATCAGCATACCCTCTGATGACAAGATCCTCGTCTCCTCCATACACCAGGAACATATCCATAGTTCTTCTCAGATACTTAAGTACAGTCTTAACAGCAGTCCAATGTTGTTCTCCTAGATCTTCTTGATATCTGCCTCCCATGCTCAGTTCATAGGCAATATCAAGCCAGGTACATAACATGGCATACATGATGGACCCTATAGACAAAGCGTATGGGATCTTCCTCATCCTATCATTCTCCTGCTGTGTCTGGGGACACATTTTCTTAGAAATATGTATGCCATGTTACTGGAACCAATCCCCTCATGGATTTTTCCATACTAAATCTCTTTAGTATCTGGTCAATGTATGTACCCGGACTTAGTCCAAGCAGCCTCTTGGATCTGTCACGAATTATCTTGATCCCTAGAATGTAGGCAGCATCTCCTAAGTCCTTCATGGAGAAACACTTGTTCAACCAGTCCTTAACTGACTGTAAGACTGGTACGTCGTTTCCAATAAGCAATATGTCATCAACATATACCACTAGGATGAAGACCGCATTCCCATTAAACCACTTATAAAGACATGACTCACATTCGTTCTTAATGAAATAAAATTCCTTTATGGCTTCACCAAATCGATTCTTCCCTGACCTGGATGCTTACTTCAATCCATAAATGGATTTATGCAACTTTCAAACCCGTTTGGATTCACGTAGTGTCACAAAACCTTCTGGTTGTGTCATATAGACATCTTCCTGAAGGTTCCCGTTAAGGAATGTTGTTTTGACATCCATCTTCCAAATCTCATAGTCATGGTAAGCTGCTATGGGAAGTATGATTCTTAGGGATTTAAACATGGAAACTGGCGAGAAGGTTTCATCATAGTAAATTCCTTGACGTTGTCTGAATCCTTTAGCCACTAGCCTTGCTTTATAGGTGCTAACTTGACCTTCCATGTCACGCTTTCTTTTGAATACCCATTTTCGTCCAACAAGATTTAAATCAACTGGCTCGTCAACCGGAACCCAAACTTGGTTCTGATACATGGAATCCTTCTATGAATTCATAGATTCTAGCCATCTTCCAGCTTCTGAGATTTCTACTACTTCCTTGTGGGAGAGAGGTTCATCATTGTCCATCAATAAATATTCACCATCCTTGGTGACTAGGAATCCAAATCTCTCTGGTTCCCTAACCTCTCTTGAGCTCCTACGCAGTACCTGTTTTCAGGAACCTCTTCCACGGGGACCTGTGGAACTTGTTCCTATACCAACTCTTGTGTATCTTTAGCATTAACGTCATCAAAGTCAATCATGCTCCCACTATCCTTCTTGAGGATGTGTCCCCTCTCAAGAAAGATGGCTTGTCTGGCGACAATCACTTTCTTGTCTTGAGGGTTATATAAGTAATATCGTTTCGTTTCCTTGGGATATCCTATAAAGATACACTTCCTACCCCGGGGTGCTAGTTTGTTTCCTGAGAAGGCCTTAAAAAATGTCTTGCATCCCCATACACGTGTGTGCGAAATACCGGGTTTCCATCCATTCCATAACTCAGATGGAATTCCATTTTCCGCCTTAGTTGGTACTCATTTTAATGGGTATGCTATAGTTTGTAATGCATATCCCCAAAAGGATAATGGAAGATTCATATGAATCATCATCGACCTCACCATGTCTAACAAGGTGCGGTTCCTCCTTTCACTAACACCATTCCACTATAGTGTATAAGGAGGAGTGAGCTGAGATAGAATCCTAGACTCCCGTAGATGATCGATGAACTCTTGGTTCAGATATTCTCCACCTCGATCCGATCGAAGCCTCTTTATCTTCTGACTAACTTGATTCTCTACTTCATTGTTGAATTTCATAAATGTCTCTAATGACTCTGAATTATACCTCATTAAGTAGACATTTCCATATCTACTCAAATCATCAGTAAAAGTAATGAAGTAAGATTATCCACCTCTAGCTTCTACTGGAAATGGTCCAAACACATCCGTGTGTACCAATCGTAGAAGTTCTATGGCCCTTTCACCTTGTCCACCAAAAGGAGGCTTGGTTATTTTTCCTTGTAAACAAGCATGACATCTATAATGTGGTTTTAGCGTAGTAGATTCTAAATATCCATCTTGGCAGAGCATTGTCATATTCTTCTCGTTCATATGACCAAGGCGGTGATTCCATAACTGGGTGATGTATGAGTCATGTGATTTTGTTTCGTTATTGATTTCCAACACTTGGTTTTAGTAATTCAATACATAAAAACCATTATTTAAATGTTCCATACCATAACATATGTTGTTCTTATAAAAGAGACAACCCTTATTTCCAATTTTGAAAAAAATCCATCCATATCCAAACAAGATACAGAAAATTATGTTGTTGGTAACACTAGGCACATAATAACAGTTATGTAAAACCAAAATCATCCCAGATGGCAATGAGAGGTGGTAGTCGCCAATAGCCAACACAGCCAGCCTTGCGCAATTGGCAGCTCAAAGATCCACCTCTCATATGGAGATATTTATAAATCTACTTGGTTCCTGCATTTGAATACATATGTGAGCCCCACAAGATGTATCTAAAACCCAATGTGTAGAAATAGAAAGATTGCACTCGATAACAAACGCACCTTTAGCATCCCCACGCTTCTGGGTGCAGTTCCTCTTCCAGTGGCCTTGCTTGCCACATGCAAAACACACTGTGTCTCGTTCCTTGCCCTACCTCTATATCTTCCCCTTCTTTGAGGGACGGTGCTCGGGGGCTTCAGACCATTTATGAGTCTTTGGACCCTTTGCCTTGTCCTTCCTTTTCTTGTTAACCATAAGGACCACGGGTTTATCAAACCCCATGTCCTTATCTACCTAGAGAATCAAGTTCAGAAGCTCTGATAGACTCCTCTCATTTCTACTCATGTTATAGTTGACAATGAAGCTAGAGAAGGTCTTGGGCAGTGATGATAGGATGAGATCTGTACGCAACTCATCTGGAAATTTAATCCCTAAGATTCCAGGCGTTCAATGTAGCCAATAATCTTGACTACATGAGGCCCAGCTGGCACTGACTCTCCAAGCTTCATGGTAAACAAATCATTGGAGATCTCATACCTCTCCTTTCTCACCTCCTCTTGGTGGAGATCTTTAAGGTGAGACATCATGCTATACGCGTCCATGTTTTCATGTTGCTTCAAGAGCTCATTAGACATGGCCGATAACATTAAAAACTGGACATCTGTGGAATCATCCATGTGTTTCATGTAGAGAGATAATTCCTCATCGCTAGCCTCTTTCCCAGGAGCAACTGGAATAGGCTATTCTAGCACATATAATTTCCTTTTGTGGCGAAGCACGACGCGTAAACGCCTCTGCCACTCTTGGAAATTGGTTCCGGTGAGAAGGTTTTCTTTTTCGATTATGGTGCGCAATGATATGTTTGAAGTCATTTTTTCCGTTTCTACAAATTAAGATGAGAACAAGTTTAGTAATTTATTACAAAAATTGAGACAAATAAATAAATTAATACTTATTAGTCTCCCACTATTTTATCGAAATCCAATAGCCCTCACCATTGACTTCGGAATATTCCATTGCATGAATATTCTAGTGGAAAGGATCCCTATTGCCCTTTGCATTACACCAACTAGGGTTTTTCAAGAAACTTGAATGGTTTTAGGTAGGCATTACAAATTCCAACAGCATTAACTCGCAGCTCCTTGATCCGCTGAGTGGACTCCCCAATCCTGAAATATTTTTTTTGGATTTCCTCAACCTTTGCCTCTTGGTCACACCAAGTCCTGTTGTGGCAGTCAAATCTTGATGTGAACCAAGTCATGTCAACCCAAAACCTTGAATTAGAATTCCCCGATAATTGAAAGCACCCCAACTAGGGTCGGTCAAGCACTTTGAACTATGGTTCGACTCTAACCAAGATTATGGAAGGTTATGCCGACTTAATATTTATTTTTAGGGGTTTTATCCTTATACATAAATTCCTATTTTATTATCTTTGATTACATGCTTGTTAATATTGAGTGGGATATACTTAAGTTATTAACCATTTCTAAGATAATATTTACGTATAAGCCAGTTTTATTTTAGTTCCATCTTGCATGCTCGTTTAATTCATTAATTGTGTGATCATGAAAACACACCCGCAATAAATAAACCATGCAACTGACAGAAATAAAATAAATGGTATGATCATGAGATTTTCTATTGGTTAGTTTATATAGCGGTTGATAAACTAACCCAAGACCTAGGGGAGAAACACCTTGAAACTTTCGGTTTTTAGTTTACTGCTTTCCACCTGTCCACCTTTGTATCTCCTTGGATTGGTTTCACCATGGATCCGGACTTGAGCCACCTCCACTAGCTTGGGAGCTCCATCCATTACATATGCATTTATCTCACACACAGGTGAGGGGTAAAAGGGGTTTTTACATAAAATAATCCTTGGGCACGCATGCCCTATATATTAATGAGGAGATGGCTCGCAGGCCAACAAATTAAATTTAAATAAAGTAATTAAATGAAACTGTTCACATAAAAAGGTCTCAGTCTAGATCATGATCATCCACACATGCAACGATATTTATGCATAAATAAAAAAATAGCATTCAATTAATTAATCGTTCTTGTTTAAGATAAATCATGCTCGAATAAATTAATTATCTTTAATTAATCAATAATTTTATCTTAAATCCCTTTTCTAAATTTCCTTGAGATTCTCATCCATCATAATCTTAAACAAATGAATTCAGTTAAAATTATCCTTGTATGTAACTTGTACCTTGGAGGCATCCCGGTGAATTCCCATTTATTACGCAGATGCCAAATTAAACACATATATATAAAACACCTATCATGTTTGGTGCCTCAGCTTTACGCCTGCACCATGGTACACATCGCAAGGGTTTGTATAACATAATAATAAATTTTAACAAATCTGCGTAATTTGGGTGAGTACACGGCATGTAGTTCCGACTACATGACATTTACTTTTCGTCACTGTTCATCTGAAGTATATGCCCGGGGACTGGGCGTGTTAATGTACTTCGGAAATTTTCGTAGTACACGGCGTGTACAGTGTGACACACGCCGTGTAGTTTCTGCGTTACACGGTTTCCAGCCGGTCAGGCTGTGTACGGAGTACACGACCCAACCCTAACCCGAAGGGACTACACGCCATGTTCATTGGACCACACAGCGTGTATTCCGGAAACCGTGTGCCACCTGTTTTTGGTCAACACACGGTGTCTTAAATTCTTATAAAAAATCCAATACATGGCATGATTTGGTGGATCAGTCAATTCATTGAACCTAGACTACACGACGTGTACTTTCGAATACACGCCATGTATTCTGGTGTTATAGGGCCAGAAACTTTTGGCTCCTCCAGATGAGTTCCTCAATTTTATTTTAATCAAAATTAAAAGAAAAATTTGTTTCTGTGAGGTGAACGAGAAACGATGGAGGAGGAATAGATCTCGATATTCAGATTTCCAGAACAATTAAACATGAATTGAAATAACTAAATTATTAAATGTGTAAATTACCAATGAAAAACTAAATAATTATAATCAACGATATGACCCCCCTCTGATACCACTTGTAGGTTCTGGGCGCAGCGGAAGCACATTGGTGGGTTTTCCCAACTTTAATTTTAACGTTAAACAACGTTCAATCTGAGATCCATCACGATATAAAACGCTGAATCTTCGGAATAGAACGAAGAACGAATAGAAAAGAAGATTCTCAAAACCCTTGAGGAGGATCATCATATGTTGATTAGAATTAATTTAATTAATGCATAAGAATTACCTCGTTGGAATTATTTCTTCGTTGATGTGTTCGGTCATGATTCAGTGATCTGTCGTTGCATCGTAAAATCCATGGGTAGGATTCCTCTAGCGGTGATCCACACGTGTGTCACATATCTCCAGATGTCGCTGAATGGATCTCCGGGTGCTAGCGCAGAAGAACCTTCGCTTGCAATGTCTGCCTTCGACCGCCTTGATCCGGTGGAGGATCTTGCTCTCGTAACTTGAGGGCGTTCTTGGTGGAAAGGGAATTCTCTCTTTGTCTTGAGAGTATTTCCAAATCCGTTGTGCACAACAATGGCTCTACAAAATGTTGGGGTTGCAAGGATATTTATAATAGGGTTTGAGTTTAATATAGTTATGACAATAAATAAACGCGTCAGCATTTTATTTATTTCAATAACTTTTATTGAAAACACCCATGTCGAATTATTAATTCCTTGACATGCGCCCATGATGATTATAATAAATATCATTTATTGAAACAGTATTAAATTCTCAAAATCCCAACCAGAAAAACTACACGGCGTGTAATAATTAATACCTGGCGTGAACTTTTTTTCCATAAAACTACACAGCGTGTATATTTAATATACACGGCGTGTACTTTTATTTTCCATTTTTCTCCACCACATTTATTAGACCTTGATGAATGACTATTTATTTCTTAAATAAATGTAACTGCATTACTCTCTAATAAATATATTATTTCATCCACAATATATTCTCTCGAATAACTAGAGTCAAAATAAATGCGATCACAAATCCTTAAATAATTATTAAACCACAGCCGGGAATAATATTTATTTAATTTGTAAAATAAATATTTAACTGAGATACATGGACACACTTAGTGTGTGACCCTCTAGGCCTCTTTCTCAGTGGCATTAGGCTGAGCCTGCCTAAAGTCCAAGGTTAGCATCTAGCAACACGCTAAGGCACCCATAGAGAAAGAAGTTATCACTGCAATGACGTGTCACCTCCTACGAGCGCTTACCATGTAATGTAACACCTTTGTCTCGATATCCACAATCAAGAGGGTTGCATGCTAGTGCCATCAACCCATGTGCTTGATTATTCTTTCTTTGACTTCCCGGAATTGAACTTGCCCATACCTTACCATGGCCATCGATTTATTTAGGCTATATCAATTCCATAAAATGGCGTGAGATATCCACTTCCGTTATGGAATGAAAGGTACAAATCCTTTCTCGCATTATCTATTAATGCAGTATTACTCGTGATGCACCGAACGTATCCTACCTCACTGCGAACAGTGTGTCATCACAGTTTTAGTCAATACATCTATGTGCGCGAGTTTTAATACCCATTAATAATAATCTTAAAGTCTAAGGACCAATACACGTGTCTGTAGATAGGAACATCCAATGACACTATGAAATGTGGATTTTCTACTGGCGGGTCTCGTTCTCATAATATCTTCCTGGATATTACCAATGGTGCACACCATGAGAAGGTGCCTCAATGTTTTATGAGTCCTCACCCCTAATGACCTGTATTATTTGTGTGCCTCAAATAATATCATCCGGCCATAGAACATACATTCATGAACAGTGTTATGGAACTTACGGGTTCTCATCATAGTAGGGATCCTCTATGACCCTTTAATGCAACAGCTGTCCTTAGGACATTATCACATGACATGTCACGCAGAAGAACAATCAGGATGTGATAAGGCTTTTACTTAACGAATAAAGTACAAAGTTGTTGGTTCTAGACCACCAACTCCAACAGTATCGACCAAAAAATAGTGAGAATCAATCTCCAAAAATTACTAAACCTTATAATCCCAGCACTACATACAATTGTGACCATGTCTACAATCATGATGGTTAACACCATCTCAAAACAGACGGTCTATGAAATCTTATGGATAAACTCACATCCTTCAACTGATAAAATTGTCCCCTCACCCTGTGATCAACATCACCCAAAAATATAGATCTGGAGCCTTTCCAAACCTAATGAGTTTTATACCTCAATCTAGGAATCCATCACCACCACAATCCTTGGGCTAATCCCATCATGTTCACACGGAACCATTTAATTTAATATAAATAATTTAATTGAAATCAAAACACACACCAAAACTAATATACCCAAGTGGCCTCAATCCCATCTCTTAGATCAGCATGTATAAATGTTCGAGTCCATTCCCAACAACATACCATGGTATTAATTAATATATTGAAGGAAATTAAATTAATTATTAAGGGTTAATCTCATACAACCCATGTGAAACATTTAGGGCACACCCAAAAACACCTTAAAAACATGAAAAAAACCATGAACCATGTTCCTCAAACTCGATGTAATTTACTCGTCCAATATGAGCCTATAACTTGAGATGAAATGAGAGGAGTCAGTGCTTTAGATGAACCCCTTAAAATTAGGGTAAAACTACAAACACAAATTTGGTGCCCCATATGGTGGCAGAAAATAGAAATAGAATTGAGAGAAATAATGTTCTAATAATGATGATTCCATATTACCCGATTGAAAAAAATTGGAGCTCAATTGGATCGATTTTCCCCAAGATTAGGGGGAAATGAAATATTAGGAACCCCATTTGTGTACTATTGAGTGATGGTAGAAAGGGTGGAGAAAAAAATAAGGTGTGAAGGTAATTTTTATAATTTCACCACTCTATGGGTCCCAAATTATTTAGATACATTGTTTGGATAAATATTTTTCACTATATTCCTATGAACCTCACACGTATGATCAAGGTGTAGGGTTTTCCAAACCATGTATAGACCATGTAAAAGAACTATGTTAAAAAATAAAGAGGTTCTCCCACAATAATGATCCCAACATGTATTGTTTGAAAACCCATTTATGTGTAATGGTATTCTATATGGTTTCTTCCAGGAGGAAAATAGTTCATCAAAACCATCTACTATGGCATGGTCTTTCCTAAAACATGGTTTTTAGGCCCTAACATTCTCAAAACCAATTAGAAACCATTTTCCACTTACCAGTCCTTAAGACACATCCAAAAAAATGTATTTGTTCATTCAAACACCCAAAATTAGGTTCTCGGGTAAATAAATCATGTTTCTATGATCACCAAACTCAAATGTTCAAATTTACCTAAAAAGTAACCATTCCAAAAAATCATAACATTATAGGAGAAGTGGGAATTTGTAGAAACTCTTCACCACTTCTTCAAGACAAAACATGTGATGATGGGGTTTGTTGAAGGAACACGGAACTAAAGTTAGATTCCTTGTATATGCATTGATATGTAGATCTATATCTCTCTCTTACTATGTTTCTTTTATTAAACTTTTTATCATTTTATTGATTTTATTTTCCATTTTTCTTTAGGTTGAGCGGGTTACTTCTATCGTGTATCCTATTACACTACCTCTGTATCTTTTTCTGGTATACTACACGACTTGTATATATACTCATCCCAATATGGTATTTACCCACACATTTCACATCTTATATAGAATATGGATAGGTCAACAACTATTTTAGATAATCATATAGATATTTTGGCATTTTTACATTGTACAGTGGTCAAGGAAAGTAGATCTGTATTAGGCTCCTTCATCATTTTATTTCATTTTTTTAATGTTTGGACATCTTTTTTTGATGGGCATTCCCCCCTACATTTTGGATTGTAATTTCAAAATCATTTTAATTTATTAGAGGTTATTACCTTAATGGTATTCACTATTGAAGTTACCTTATATTTTTATTTTTCCTTTTTGAATTCATCATGGAGATGGTCAGTTGTGGATTTAAAGATACTTTTGGCAAATGCCTCCCATTTTCAGTATTTCATTCAGTGATTTTCATCAGCCCTTGGCATATGGTTGGGTTATTGGGGTAGATGAGACTCTATATTTCATAGGATAAGAAGACCATAGTGGTTCATTTCACGATTGGAATGACATAAATCTATCTTATCTTCTGTAAAATGGGATACAAAATTATTTATTCTTTATATAGAGGACCACCACCTTGCGAACCATATGTCATTGATTTTCTATTATCCTCTCTCCAAAATTAATATTATTATGGATTTAAGCTATAAATTTATGTTATTCTTTAAATATTTGTATGTATGGTGTTTTTATATCTCATATAACTTCTTTTCCTTCATTCCATGGGGGATATGATAACATCGCTTCTGTTTACTATAGACTACCATCTCAGAAAGCTATATGATTTATTTAACAATAATGATCGACATGGAAGGTAATAAGGATGATGTTAATGAATTTATGTTATATATAAATAATAATTATTATATTAATGAAATATTAGTAATTATTTAATGAAAATATATAATTTAAATTCATACAATGAAAAATGTTAACTTTATTGATGCATATGTGTGGACTACCACCTCGATGAAACGATGCGACTATTTTTTTCAACCCCAAATGACATGGATGGTATATATAATTATTTTTTTAAAAAATATTTTACTTATGGTATAATTATCATTAATTAAATATTAAATAATATATACCTTATTCATTTAATGATAGTTGAAATATGGAAGTGTTACTCAAGCCTATATATGGAATACCATCTCTATGATCATAACATAGTTAATTTATCTTAACATTCATTAATGATTTATTTTAAAAATAATCATAAATGTTTAAATATGATAATTATTTCATTATTATTATTATGTAGATGTCAAAATTATGGAATCATTGACTAAAATCAACAAACAGATGTTATTTTTGGACATATAAAAAAATATCATCTAAATATGTGATGTAAACTTAATTAGTTATGTACTTTTATAAGACACGGTGATACGGAAAATAAATGGAATTTGAAAAAGAAAATTTTTTATTAATACATTAAACATCTAACATATGTATATTATTCAATATCATATAGAATGTATGTGATGAATCAAACATAAGGTAAGGGACATTCCCCCAAATTCCATTCCTTGAGACATATTTCAATGTTATGCTCATATTTAATTATATGAGGTGTATGTATAGGCCATTCAACATGTTATGTCATTAATGTATATATTATAATAATAATTAATGTTTAAATTTAATTATTAAATCAGGATTATGATTCAAATGATTCAAAGTAGAAAGGAAAATTTCTTTTAAAATATATTCTTTTAATGTTTTCTGTCAAAAACTCTTTACATTCAATGTCAATGTTAATAAAAACAGGGAATAAATGTAATTTTATAGATATCATAAATTTATAGTGGGAATAATGGAATTTGTTCATATTTTTATAAATAACCGAATGATTGTAGGGAATGTTTTACATTATCAACAGATGAAGAAACGGAATGAAATATTTTAACGTGTACAACGACAATGAAATTTCCCACCATCATTATGGTTATTTGATTTTTTTTTCTATTATAAACTTTCATATTCTATTCAATGAAATAACCATTTTCCATTTTTCTGAGAACATTTGTATTAAAATATGTTTTAAAAGAATATTTTATTTTGGTATTTAATATTTTTTTAAGGAAATTTGAATTTCGAAATTCTATAGATTTTTTAAATGGGATTAAATGGCTTTTTAAAGTGTTCTATGATGAAAAAGAAAGATATCTTGATTTATGATTAGGTTATGGTCATGTGAATTGTATATTATTTGTGGTTGTTTTGTCATAAATAAATGATGGGTGGTTAAAATATAAACCCATGTCGGGAGGTTGTTTTAAAAACCAATGATTGTTGGTTATATTATTAACAAAGAATGGTTGGTTTTATGATAAAAAGGGTAAATGATTATGTGATAATATAAGGATGTAAGGGTATATGATATACCATCCATGAATTGAATACTCAAGGAATGGAATTTTTCTATATCGATTATTCCATTTGTGAGAGTGATATGAATGAGGATGTCCATTAATACCACATGGATTAATATGTTCCATCCACGAGTTTAAAATGATTTTTTTAGAAATATGTGTGTGTGATTTCATAAAAAAATGATATAATTCATTTAAATCATTGAACATTGGGATAAAGGTTAACATTTCATTATTTTCCCTATTTTTAAATGGACTAATTAATTTTTTCTTTTTATGTAGCTTAAGGAAATTTTTTACTCATACCTTATTTAAAACAATTTTCATAATATTTAAGTGTGGGTAAGGTGAATAAATACATCAAATTGAATTTCGTCAATATTTTTCGTTAAAAATATCATGTTTTAAATAAAAAATTTATATTATAAGAAAAATGGATGTTGATTTCATTTTTTAACATTGTATATTTTTTAATGTCTGATTTAGGAACTATTTCTATAAAAATATGTACATAAAGGATCTTCAAATGTATGAAAATTAATTGTTGATATAAAAAACATGATTATGAAATGTTTTAGGAAGATTCCTTCTTGAATTTTTGTTATTACATGGATTACTAATTTTTCCTCCACATGGATACATAATATGATGTTTGAGACTTACATAAATATAAATATCTTAAAGAAAAGGAAAATCTGATCTCAGCATAACATTATAACTTATCCAACCTCCATAATGTTTTAGCCATAGAAAATATGGGTTACATTTTGATTCATTCTAATCATATCTCTTAGAAACTATCAAATCCCCAACTCTAAAACTCTTAATATGATAACTAATAACAATTCATAATGTACATTATACACTTAAAAACTTGTAATAGGATGATTCAACATGACACATGATGTACTCTTTGTAATTGTCATATGATATTATAATTATTAAGGGTTGAATTACATACTAGTATGAGATGTTTTTCATCCTTGGAGATTCAAAACAATTAAATAAATATGCACCATGAATTTTTTTAACTACTGGGGTCTATAGATATTTAACCAGAAAACACTACTGTATTACATACATATATGATATTATTAAACCCAAATTAATAAAATACTAAAAAAATAAAAAAAATATGAATACATATATAGATGTGGACAAAAAATTAATTGAATTCCATGATGTCTGTAAATGTAAGGGAAATTTTTTTATACAGAAAAAATTATTTAAGACTGTGAACTAAGAATTGAATAAAAAATAAACTTGTATGGATTTTTTAATGACAAAAATCTGGGAAGACCCTAGGTCTTTCAGTATTATTCCCTCTAAATGATGAGAAACTTGTCATCCCTAAATCTAAATCCAAAAAACACTCTCCCCCATATACCAGTTATTTAATTATATATATATCACATAAAATATTGTATTTTCACATCTAGTTGGGGTATATGTTTTGAAAAATTATAGCGACTATATTGGTGATCTCTATCTCAACCCTACTGACATGTAATAAACCCATGTGCATCCATGTGATGATATATGTATAGAATAAATGAATAATGACACAAACATCATAGTTCGGGTGTTGTGAGGAAATATTGTAGATGTAGGGGGAATTGGCATAAAATGTTTTTGATATACAAAATCCAATGGATTTAGTGTAAATGGAATTATATGTTCGTTTTTCTATGATCCCAACCAATCAACATGCTTGAAATAGTGATATAAAAGGATGGAAAACATATATAGGAAAAATATACTATTTTAAACACAAATAATATTATATAATTGTTATATAAAATTCCTAAAATTGTTATAGGATGTAAAAAAAGGGAACTCACTAATAATAAGTCACTATCATGCATGTATATCATTCTTGGAATACCTATTCTATAGATTAATATTGATAATAAAATATTATATTTCTCACATAATATATTTAAACTAACCTTTTAAAATAAACACTATGATATCCCATTGAATGATTATAAATATGTTTAAATCATAATAAAACAAACTCTACATTAGATTTATATAAAACAAATTATGGAGGAATTAATTATCAAATTTTGAGCATTTTAATTTAAATACCACCTTCCCTATATATATATATTTATCGTAGTGGGTATGAGATGGATAGGGGTACACTAACTCAATGAAATGCATTACACCATCTTATATACCAATGTGGGAAGGTTCAAGAACAATTATTACAAATTAATGTACATTAAAAATAGTACAAATTGGGTTTTTTATTATTCCAAAGGGGGGTGTATCCATAATGTGTTACAAGAGAATTAACTTAGATCTCCTAAAATAACGTCCTAGAGTAGATATTTTTTGAATAATACAAATTATTCTTAATATTAAACTATATATATATATATACGTGATTTAGACACTCAATAATTAAAAATTATGAAATTAACAATTTTTGGGATAACTCGGGACATTCCCATCAAATGATGAGCTCGAAAGATGAAATTGAAGGATCCATGATTATGAATTTTGGGTAGAATTTTAAAGAGTCTTTAAATAAAGATATATTTATCTGTAGGTGTTTTAATGACCCTAAAATGAATTTTAATCCTAACTAATCTTAGTTTTATATTATTTTAAACGGTAAAAAAATGGATATACCTGAAACATTAAAAACCACCACATAGGGACCCTAAAAGACACTCTAGATATACCAGTGACAATGTTTTGTTGACTCTCCACAACAACTAGACTACCCCCATGTACATGGTTTCTCTAGTAGTAATACACTATCCCATTTTCACATTTTCTACTCCAAAATAATTAAAACCCCAAATCTAAAAAAAATACAAACTATAAATACATTAATGTAAAATAATAAAAATAAATATATGTTTAAAAGTTTGAGGTTATTATAAGGAAAATACTCATTCATATTTAAATATTTTATAATTTTATATGTTTTTTAATGTCATGATTATCATGAATATGTCATATAACAATGGTATAATTAAATTCATTATCCAAGATTCTATGGGTATGTGATCAGATAAAAATTAAATATTTTTCCAATGAATAATCCATCACAACAATTATCATTACATGTATGTAATTAAATAAAAAAATGACCTTTAAACTAATTATATTCTTTTTTAAAACATGTTTTCCTTCAATTAATTATAGGGTGTTCATAGATACTCATAGTTTTATTGTCTAGGTAAAAATTTACATAACCATATTCCCCTAATAATATTTACTACAAATAACCTAAAAATCATTATATGGATTTTATTTTCATTACCTAGATATCGAGTTTATATCATTAGATAATGGTTTCACATTAAACGGATTTTCATTCAATGATTTTGATTGATTTATTTCATTTTACATATTTGTGTTCCCCACATGTATATGTATATTTCATTTTAAGATGAATAATCGCTGATTTATTTGAACAATCAATAAATTGGGTAATTCCTTATTTGTTTGGAGATCTGTGTGTTATGCATACAAAATACATGGTTATCATTTTTAAAATATTATAAAAAAAATGATGTGGATGGATTTTTTTATTATGTTATGCATCAGTATGATGAGGGTTGCATTGTCATTAGTGTTTTGATTCCCTTAGTAGACAATGATGATTTTTTTTCTATATTTTTTAATGTTCCAAAATCCTATTTTATTCTACAATAGTTAATGAAAATTCTATTTTGATTTTATATCCTTTCATTAGGAAATATTAAATTCATTTATATAAGTTATTTATTAATTTTATTCTCTTTAATTTTTTATTCTCTAATAACTCATGTCCACTTCATAAGATTTCACGATCCTATAATATTAATTATTTCATTTCATCCATGATCATATATATCATTTATATATGATATATTGAAAAATCATATCTCTCTCTCGTTCATATGTCATTGACTATTTGATCTCATTGCATTCATTGTTTTCTTTATTTCATATGAGATTTTGGTTTTTAAAATATTTATTTTTTTTACAATTCCTTGATGGATGATTTTATTTTTTTCATATAAAAAATTATGTGTTAATGGTGTAATAGGGCCCCATTTGAGAAATGTAGTATGAATTGATTTTTAATAGTCTATATCAATTTATGGTTATATAATAATTTCTATATACGTTTTCCCTAATAAAAAAGTTTGGCTCCATTTCAACATTGTTTTTCATTTGAGTACTGATTGGGTATTTTTGGGAATTAGTAATTATAAATTTTAGATATGAATCCTTATATTAATAATAATTATATCTAGAATACATGGCGAAATTTAACTGATCTGATCACATTAAATTAATATTTGAAATTAATTTGTCTATAATTATAAGATAACATTTTCATTTTGAATGTTTACGGTAAAATTATGGAATATTAATATTGTTTTTAAAATAGTGAAATAAAGTGAAATACCACACTCGCTTTGAAATTTTTTTTAATAAAATATAATTACATTTAACATGAAAATATGAACACATATTGGGGTTTGTGAAAAAGTAATCTATAATTGGTGGGGAAGGATGAACATTTTTTTGTCATAATGTTTCAAATAACACCCATTTAATAAATATAATAAATAAAAAAAATCTGTTTTTGTCGGTTGACAGTATAGTTTGATGTGTATACATTCCAAAAATTCATTTCTTAAATGATTTCTATGATCATTATATTGTGTTGTTAATTACTAACTATTTTTTTTTGGAATATAAATAGCTCTTGGTTTGTGATGAGCTATCTGAAGTATCTTTATAACATTTACATTTAGATAAGATATTGGAATATTCTTCAAGAAACCTATAAATAATAGTGTGTCTTTATAGTTTACATTCATCATTGGTTGCACTAAATTAAACTAAAATATTATTTATTATATGCTAACTAACTCAAATTTGAAGAGAAAATATAGTTTTCACAAAAATAGATTTTATGTGAACAATAATGTCCAGCCCTATCTATATGTCAAAACAATAATTTTCAGTTCAAAGATACCATTAAAATCTATAAAACATTTATTATACCCTTATATATATATGTGAACACATTTTTCAAACAAAAAATATAAGAACATTTATGATAAATCTATAATAGGACATAAAGATTCCATGCATACACTATTTTTTTTCTTATATGTATTTCAAAAATTCAATATTCTTGTTCTGAAAATCAATTATTTTTTATTAATAGTACCACTAGTCCCATATTTACTAATCTCAGCTCTAACTTTTAGTGGTGTAAATATTTTATTAAAATTATTCATCCAAATTTTCCTTACCAATTATTGTATATGTCTATATTGGGATATGATGGCGTAATCTAATTTTTAATAAATAATTAATGATTTTAAATAGATATTTTCTTCTTGAATATATATCTAAAAATGTATATTCATTTTCTCAACACACACTTTTCGTGTATTTTTTTCAATATAAAAATAATATCATCAATATAATCATACACTGTAATGGTACATGCATCCATATATTTTTCAAAAAGGTTTTCATCCATAAAATATTAATTAGAAGTATTTTTAATCTACAATCCAGTATAGAATAACATGATCTAGTTACCATGTTTTTGTTACATAAATGCATCTTTAGCTTATATGTTTAATCTCCTCATCAATCGACACTGATGAAAATGTGTTGTACAATGAAATCATCTTCTAATACCTAATGATTTAAACCATAATTCATTAAATAAATTTGATACACATTGTAGTTTTTGATAAATTCAATTTAACGTTAAAAAATATTATCTCTATATAAACCACTAGTGAAAACTTCTAATCACAATAAATTCCATTTTATTTTTGACTAACCATTGAACTGAATCATTCCTTTTTTTTCATGTATCCTATAAATTTTAATTTTATTCTTTTCATGAGAAAAATAGGGTTCCAATAATTGATTTATTATCAGGTATTGATTCAACTTCTCCAGATGGGGTTTTCTCAATATTTTCATGTTCATAAATCATTATAGTATTTCACAAAAATTTCTCAACATCCTAAAAACTATTTGTGTCACGATTTTAAATATTAGTAATGTTTTATTATCATAAAATAAAAATCATGTTTATACTAGATAATATTGATTCCTAATGATATATTTAGAATAAAAAAGCATCTTCATCTTCTGAAGTCTAGGTTTTTTAATAACAAATAATTTTTGTTCATACAAATTTTGGGTAAAATTAAAATAAATTGAATTCTTCTCAATTAATTATATAATTAAATTTTATTTTACATAAATTTAAATGTTTTCAGAATCTCTAATTTCTAAATCAGATTAATATTAATCATAAAATTTATACAAATTCTTGTTAACAATCACTTGAGAACATTCATATATTTGGGTGTTGTTTTCAAAATTATTTTTTAACCCTATCATTAGATATGTACCCCAATAACATTTCTACTTAATTATTTCATTATAAATTCCTAGATTTGATTTTATGATATTACTAAAATAAGGATTACAAAAACACTATAAAATGATCTATTGGTTTCCATTAATACCACATCTCAATATGTTTCATACATGTCCCATTACCAGACAAACACATAATTTTTTACTGAATAATAGTACAAATAACTACTCCCTAAAATAATGAAGATATTTTATGATCTAATAGAATAATACATAAAATCTGAAAAGACTTCTTTTTTTACTCTTAGTAATTCAATTTTGTTAGGGAATATATGATGTACTTCATTTAACATGTTTTTGATGTATTACAAAATACTGTTCAAAAGAACAAAAATATAGTCCCTTATATCATCAAATCATAGATTTTTTATATTTTCTGTAAACTTCTTTTAATATCCAAAGCCTTTTATTCAAATTATTACATGATTTTAATAATATGTTAACATTATATACAATCCATGAATCAAAAATACTAGTCTCTTCCAAATTTTAGATATATAATTAGAAATCATTAAACCTAAATAAAAAAAACTTTTGTATACTATCTATAAAGAAATCACAACTTAGTTTTTTCTCTTATATCTACAAAGGATTACATGGTGAATACATGAACAAAGGTATGAGAAAAGTATCATAGCTAGGGAAATAAAAATATGAATAATTAAAATAACTTCTGTTATAATGTATAACATGAGGAAATAAAATGTAATAGAATGTGAATAAAAAAATGGAAGAATTGAATATAGAGAATGTTGTCTTGTAATCCTAGAATCATATAACTATGAAAAATCATACAATATTATGTAATCATGAGTCAAAGGTAACTATCAAGACCAGTTCACATGACGTCCCATGAGGTAAATTATTACCCAATGCATTAGAGAAATATACAAGAACAACTATCTTAAAATGATCATTAATAAAATTTGACATGAATAATAATACATAAGGAATAAAAAATAAACATACGAATTACCAATGGGAATAATTTTGCGTCATAATAATGTCAAACTACATAACAAAAAGGAATAATATAATGGTGTCCATGAAGGAATGGATTTAAAACATAAATGGAAATTCATAATGTGAAATAGGAATTAATAATTATAATTTCTCTCAATCTAAAGTGAAAACATATAAAAAAGAGTATTTATGAAACATTATAAATAAAATATTTTAGTGTGAATGACGGAAAATATTATAGTGTATTTAAAGTAGGAAAAGGGATAATGTTTTATATAAAACCATAAATGAACAAAAATTGATTTTAATGATATAATAATTTATTTAATAATAATTTTGGAATAATAAATAATATTATTGATGGTACATGAAAATGGGTAAAAAATTGGAAGGTACCCTTTAATCGGGTTTGTTTATCGTGAAGAATTGACAAGGGAACCTTATTAAAAACTGTATTTACCTATCAAATAATAATGGAATAATATTGATACAAGAATGTGGAACATTTATACATAATTTTTTGTATTTATATATCAATTAATATGAGTTACCTTATTTTAATGAGAGAGGTTGTGTGACTTGAAGTAAAAAAATAGAGTTTTGGAAAGAACAACTTACAACATGACTGGATGATTTAGGGACTTGAACATAAAATCTAGCATAATAAAAATATATAGATTAATTAAATAATAATTAAAAAAATTTACATTTATTTTATTTTTTATAATTTAATTATGTTCACATATACCCTTTAAGATGAGTTATAATATAAAATTTTGTTGTCCAGGAGTGTCTGTTTTGATGGTTTTCATGATAGGATTAATTGTATACCTATATGGAAAATCGTGTAAAATGGTATTAGTTATCCATAATTTAAATAATATTTTATTTATGAACATGATTTATATTTAATGGCCTTTTAAATCATTTTGTTTCAAATTCGAGGATAATTCATTAGATAAAGCTTTAATGATAAATATTTAGAATATTTAGTCATTTCTTATCATAAAGAACTATTGTTGTTTTATTAATTAATATCATATATATATAATGTCTAAAAAAATTATATAGGATTTAATATATATATTATAATCTATTTTAAACATAAAATTTTTAATGACTATACTTTAATGTGCTAATTGAAACTAAAAAAATTTCATCCTTGGAGGCTGTAAATCAACACCTCACATATGCAGTTTTCATTTTTAGAATTAAAATATATGAGAAGATAAATTATGATTGGTTGTTACATTAAAAATAATATTTTATTTGAAAAAATATAATAGACTTATCATGTCACATAAATATTAGGAGGTGAGTATAGGAATGGAAAATAAAATAAATTGAAAGGGAAATAAAAGAAAAAGAGAGATGTTTTTACCCATTTAATTCATCCATTTTTGAACACCCTTATGGAATTACAGTTTAAGCTTTTATTTAATAAAAAGGCTTTTAGAGGTGGTGAAGATACATGGGAAGTGTTTTGGAATTAATTTGTAATAGCTTTGAATATTTTGTGGTGTGAGGAGAAGAGGTGGTGAGAGGTGGTATTTATTATAGAGGAGAGGGGTTTTTTTCTATTATATTATTCATTCGTTTATTATTTAGTATCACGACTAAGATAATTAAGGATTAACGATAATAAATACAATAAATAGATCAATTTAGTTCATTATAATGGCCACATACATCATCCATGACTCAACCGTGACTCAAAAATTCATTTATATACTAATAATGTTAAATAATGTAAATTATATTATTGTAATATTCAAAAAAATCATCTATTTTAGAAAAAAAAAAAAACATTCCCAAACCATTTTTATATGATTATAATAAAAAATTTACTCCATATTATAAATTTTTACTAAATATGAGAAACTTAATTTAAAATTAAAATCATCATTTATTAAAAAACACATATTTTAAAATCATGAATCATTTTTTAACACATTAAAATTTTAATTAAATTCACAATAATCTATATTTTAATCCTATGAAAATTATTAATTTTTTAATCAATTATATGAAAATTAATTTTCCATTAAATCATTATATTAAATATAAAATTGTAAATAATATTTTATGATTCACAAAAATACCAATACAAAATTTATCTTTAAAAAAAATTCTATTATTCTATGATAGAAACATATAATATTATCATTTATATGACTTATATTTTTTTATACTTCCATAGGTTAGGTTTTTATTCTATTTTCTGGTTTACTATTCTTAATTGTCAAATTACTATTCCAGATTACATTTTACAATTCAATCTTTTAGCATCCATAATTTCATATAATTACTTTTCATTTCATTCATTCATAATATATAATGATTTTATTAATGTTATCTAAGTAATATTTATTTCATTTATACCATATGACATAATTATTGTAAGGGAAATTTCATTAATATAATTTTTTGTCATTACATTCTTCCCCCCTTTGGAAATTTCACCCTCAATATTTCATTTTACACTATTTAGGGGGGAAAGGTGATAATACTTCTCCTTAATTGCTTCATCTGGTTCTTTTTTTAACCTCTTTTTACTTTTGGTTTTTCTGTAGTACATTGACCAAATGGGTTGTGTTTTTGTTTAGAACGTTATATCTATCATATAAGATCTTCACTGGATGATCCTTGTAAGAGTGATTATTTTACAACTATACCACCTCTTAATTAGGTACATGTGAGGGATCTACTATGTACATCCTCAATAGGCATATGAGGAATATGTGATGTCGTTGAAACATGGTAGGTGGTAGTGTATGTCAACAGGCTTCATTGATTACATGATCAAGGATATGAAAGGGAGTGATGTACCTATTACATTGCTTTCTTTTCATCCAAATCACATGATTCTCATCCATGGAGATATATGGTGGAATATCATGTCACCAACCTTAAAATCCAGGTGTATTAATTATTGAATGTATAGCTATTCTATCGAATTTGAATTTCCTTAATGTGCAACTAAATGGTTTTCATATTTTCCACGAATTCCAGTCATACCATCTTATGTTCACTGATAACATCCTAGAATGCAAGTTCTCTAAATATTTTCTCATATAGTGCTCTATATAAATCTATTTTGATGTCTGAGTGGAATGTATTGGTGTATGATAACACTACCAATGGCAGTTGATGGTTTTATCCTCTATTAATATCCATAGAACATTTTCTTATATTTTCATCAAATTTAGTTATAGTCCACTTAGATTATACAGTAGTCTGAGGATGATTTTCTATACAGAAGTTAAACATAGTTTTTAATTCATATTATGGAATTTTCTAGAACAAAGAGGTGAATCAAATATCTTAAACATATACAATCAATAGTGTTACACCATGAAGAGTAACCACTTCTATGATATATATCCATAAATGATGTTCTAGTGAGAAATAATCTCAAATTATGATAAAGTAGATGTCTTTTTTTGATTATCCAAATTAACTAATGTATAATTGTTTCTACAGGATTCCATTATATGTGTTTGTAAAATGTCTATGTGATGTTTTCCGACTTCCGTGTTGGTATAGGTAATGTTTGGATCATCCCGTAAGAAATTCTTACTTTCATCGTTCACATTCTAACATACTAGGCACTTTGCTATAAATTTAGTGATATATTTCTTCATATTGGCTCACCAATAGTTCTCTTAGAGTTCTCAATATATCTTTCTGATCTAGGGGTGAAAAGAGAATGGTGAGATACATGCATCATCCAAAAGCTCGTTCTTTATCTTTGGACTGGATGGTGAACAGAATCGTGACCCAAATCTCATGACTCTTACAGGATAAACTTTTTAACTTTACGAATTTTCCTTTTTGTGATAGCATCCACATTTCTTATAATTTCCACATAATTTAATTGAGAATCCTTTAATTTATCCATGATGTATAGTTGATTAATTATTTGAGAAAGTATTCATGATGTTCCCCCTTAATGAATATGATGTCCATCCACTTCCAATCTAAATATATTCTATCCTTATAAATTATTGTTTGGTCACTAAGGTGGAGAGTTTTGTAGGCGATGGGGATATGAGGATTTACCATTCCCTTGTTTTGACCCATTAATCATCATTATCTTCTAAGGAAGGTCAAATTAACACTACAGGAACTGTTGGACCTAGCAGGTGATTGTGTGCGGTTCTAGCACTCATTAAATCAATCCTTCTTGGATATAACATACACAGATGGTCTCCAACAGGTTTATTCGTAGAGCCAAGAACACCCAACTACCTTGGTATCCATTATTCATGGAACTACTTTCCAAAAGTAGGAACTCATCGACCGACGATTTGGCCAATGACCCTTAAGCAGTCTATTGGCAGAGAGGATGGGAGGTCAGGCTCACCACACCCTTCCAGCAGAGGATTTTTGCCTTTTTTGGGAAACTCATATAGATTTATGTCATGTTCATATGTTCATGAACCCTTGGATCATTCCCAAAGAGTGTGTCCAGGGGCTACCCTTGGTTGGTACGGTCGTCGTGAGCATGCATATTTTTGATACCATGGAGGTGATGCTGACTTAGCCATATTATAAGGCGCTTTGAGTTTATCATCATCCATGGGAACATATGGTGACATGATGTTGGGATCGGGCCAGATGGATGGATTTAAACATATCCCTATGAGAGGAATATAGACCCATGTTTTTCAGATTGTGTGGGGCTAACACACAGAAGCTTCCCATTTTACGGGACATGATTGGGGGACCCTTTATGGGTGGACACCCATTTGAGTTAAGGCCTTCTGGTAGTTTTTCAAGGAATCCTATTTTGATTAGTAATCAGAGTTCTTGTAGTTTATAAGGTCTTATGATGTTGTAATACTCACAACCCTTTAAGGCCATGTGATTAATGCTAGGTCTGAGAAACAAGATGATTTGAATGATTCAATCAACACCCATGCCTCCACCCTATTGGAGGGGGAAGGAAATATCATGGAGGAAGAGGCTAGGGAGACTGTTGGTGAGGGCACAAAGTGATGAACTATTCCATGTGAAATGGAATTAAAGGTCATGCGGAACATTCTTAGAATATTAGGGACTTACCTCAATGGGAGTAATCTGGAACATGTTTTGGGAAGGGGTGGTGTTTTGTCCACAGACAATGGGGTCAAGAACATAACCCCTTATACTGATCATTGTCCCTCATTGAATGGAAATGAAAGTGATTACCCCTATTCCCGGGAATCGGTAGGTTCACGTCTGCATCCCATGGCTGGACTCTAAGTTACTATGGGAATGTAGCCTTAAAGGCATTCCCAAATCCCACACCTTTTTTGGGAGGGACTTTGTGACTCCACTTACCATGGGGTTGTAGAGTCAATGGGGCATGCTGATGCACCTGATGGCTTGATCATATAGATCCGATGGATTTTGAGGAGGCTTTGTCCATGTGTCAGTGGACTAGTTAGTAGAGCGATCATTATGGACTAGATTATAATAGTGGGGGAGGTTAGAAATGGATGGAACAATAACCCAAAAAACATTGTTCTGCGTACTGGTTTCATATGTTGGATGGGGAAGGCTTCACATACGAGGGTGGTATACGTGCCGGAGGGCCATCTGTGTACTAGCATGGTACGCGGGAATTTGTATCACCAACCTCGATCCAATGTGGTACATGGATCACCATTCCGCTTATGGTTATATCCACCTACCAATTGGTTATGTGGGGTCGGTTTCAACCTATGTAGTGGTATGATACATGAAGAACCATATAGAAGGAGGGTTAGGGGGATTATCTTTCACAGTAAATTCATCTACGGGAAGTTATTTTTTTGTAGTTTACCTATTGGGATTGCGGTTCCATTATTACTATTCAATTCTACCATTTTATGCTTCACGACCAGTTGTACCTATGGAGGAATTGGATCGCGGTTCTTGTTTCGTTGATTAAACAAGATGGAATCCAGTGTGAAACCTCTGAGTCTCCCTCAATCCTTCACCACCCATCATTCTCTCTATATATCTACTGTTTTTCTGTTATTGTTTCTATATTCATTTTATAGAGAATTAAAGCGATCATATCTAGTGGGAAAACGACACCATTTGTGGAGGATCATTGATGAAATAATTTGACCCATATATGACTCGTTTTACTAGGGGTGGCAGAGGATTGAGTTCATGATATTGGGTTGTGGAACCCTCCATATCCTCTTAATCTGCGAACTGAGGGGTGTGTGGCATGGTAAACGGACGATCATTCGTGCAGGACATCATCGGTTGATGTGGTTCACTATTTTCCTTGCTCACTAGCCATCACTTCACTGACCAGTGGTTTTTGATGCCTCTTCTTTGCGTACCTTTCCTGGTGATGGTACATGGTCCACTTGACTACTTGAATTCATTCAAGTTCCTTAATGAAATTCAACTCAATTTGAGCACCTTCACCATGATAAACTTATAGATTTTCCTGATACCTTCTGCAATGTAATTGTGAGGCTATTTATTCTCCTTGGGAGAATTATAAAAACCACACGAATGAAACCCATTGAAATGGTGTCCATTGGAATGAAACGTGGACTATTCCCATTTATAAGTGGTACTAATCTGAAATGGTTAATGGTAGAATAGTTATACCCAGTATGAGGGGACCACACCTATAAATATGGACCCATGTCTTCTGACATTTTCCATTTCTTGTAGAGAAATTTGAACCCGATTTCCCAGCTTCCATTACTCTCATGTACTGTGCTTCTTACGAAAACCACATTCGAGAACCACTATGTTAGTTCCATGAAGTGATTTCTTCACTATACCACTTTTAGTGAACTATATTACGGTTTTCACGAATAGGACTGTGAAAATTTATAACTTAAAATCTAGATCCCGCATTTATGAATGCTATGTGGTTGCCTTGTTCATGCACTGAGCATGGATCAGTGAACCAAACCACCAAAACTATTAATAAAATCTTAAAGTGTAATCCAAAATTTCTAACCGTAAACATAATTGACTTCGAGGATCACTATTTCTATATTCCGTGGACCGTTTTTTTAACTAGCCAATGGTTCGTGGGCCTGTGCCTCCTAATCATTCTGTGTACCATGGAGGTTCATGATGATTTACATCTATGTACCATAGATTAAGGTGGATAGATTCTACGTGTATGGCTATACATGGAATGCTCTTTCATCATACAACTTTTAGGAACAGTCAGCATAGCCCTTTATAGTCATGTTTTAAGCCCTTCATCCATTTTTTCATAGAATTAGCCCCACAATTTTTATTGAACTGACTCCTCGTCAGGATCTGGATCATTCATTGTAGGCTACAATGGCTGATTCATATGCTATTTTAAAATCGACGAAGATGAGGGCTTCCATGGTAAGGAGTAGAAATGACCATCTTCAAACCCATATCATTTCTCATGACAGCTTTCTGAGGGTCTCATTGACACTAGATCTGCTTGTTTTCCTGTTATCATTATAGTTTCCACTTTATGGATTTTTCTATTCCACCAACATTCCATTGTTGTTACCTGAACCTGAAATCCCTTTTGATCATTTAGATGCACCACAAGATCATGATCATGCCAACATTTCCCCCTTTGGAGAAGTTGTCACTTCTCTTATTCGGGAAAACATCTTCATATTATGTGGTTCGACATGGACACCTATAAATTGTAGGTGCCACAATGGTGTCCCAGTTTTAGACATACAAGAATACCCATCCATTATTAGAATATCTCGAAAAAATCCTAGTGGAGGGTAGAGCACCAATTGGGATGTGCAGGCTAGAGGATGTTTCTTTGATGGTTGGGCTTGGGAATTCTCAGTGCATCAGACCTTTTTGGAGTCCCCCCAACATGATGGAGGCATTGGGATTTCACTAGGAAGCATGGGTGTCTTAGATTTCAATCTTCTCTCCATGTGAAAATCTTCCCTAATTGCTGATTCACTAGTGTTCGAGCACGAACAACTTTAACCTAATTCATGGAGAGTTGAGGATTATTCTATTGGACATCTACCAACTCGGAGGCATCCCTATCCTTGGAGAGATGTATGATGTGATTCTCGCAGCAGCCACTACATGTAATGACATATATCACATGTCTCATTTGACAAAGAGATTACTATTCATGGTATCATAATCCCTGGATCATCCCCTGGAGGCTTATTCCATTATCCCATTCAACGCGTTGATTAGGTTATTCTGGCAGATGAATGGGCCTATGAGAAGGTGAGCCATTGTCGAACTCACCCAACATGTCAGTCCCACCAAACTCCATGGTCATATTGTGCTACCCTTGAAGAAGGTTAGTATTCCTCATGTAGATATGAGCTTCATCGTGACATTTCACTTGTTCTTTGGCTAGTAGGTTTCTTTGTCATGTTCTTAAGTAGTTGGATCTTCCCATCCTGTGACGTATACACTGGGGTTTATGAAATCACCTTGATGATGGAAGACATGCTGGTGTAGGTTCGACCAAATAATTTGGCCCTTCCTAACCTCGTTGGGATTTATGAATTATTGTGACAGATTCAGGAAGGCCAATCTCTGCATCATCTCAGTGGATCGTTTCAATTCCAATACGGGTGGATGGAGGAACAATTCCCTAGTTAGTAATACAAGAATACTTCTTGGGTTACTCATTTTAACATTCATTCAGCTCTTCTCAGTATTTCTATTGTTCATCCTGGGACCCTATTTGTTACCAATGTGTTCAGGTTATTGGGTGACGCCTCTCATTTCTTGTGTTCACCAAATCTAACTCCTCATGTATCCTTGAGAGGTGACAATAGCAGTTCATTGGATGGATGTTCATACCTCATCACTCTTTATAATGGGATTCTCACATCTGGTGTATACCATGTAATTATTTGTGAACCATACCTCTCCTAATGATTTTCCAGGCAGTTTGGATGCCTTCAACAGACTACGCTACTTCCGTTTGATCGACTAAGGGGATAATCCCATCATGTGGTTATCATCCAATTGTGGCTTATGATGATTCATGATGGTCCTGCTAGAGAGATATATCTTTCCTAACATGTCGGGGGCCCACCTTCCTATCACTATAGTATGCCATACTAAGGGTTAATTGTTACCCTGCACAGATGTTGAAATAACCTATTCGGTTGTTATAAAAACTCTTGATTGTTTCCTATCCTGTTCGTGCCCCAAAAACAAAACCAAACATTCATTTTATCGTGAAAGGTTCAATATCCGCACCTTCTACTTCCATACCTATAGCAACCAAGATGGACACACCTTCTTCTCCTGTTGTCATGGTGAGATGGTGCTCGATGAATTGTTAAAAGCCTCCGAGAGGGGTTTCATTAGTACAACCCATATCGGTGGGGAGGTATTTAGACTACCCCCATGCTATGGATATTTCCAAAGATCTTAATGAAATTGGCCCCAGATGGGAATCATCAATCATCATAGATGCTGCAGTTAGTCCTCTGTATCCGACTCTCTTGGTTAGGCCATCATATGGAAAAGTGAGTCTCCCAAATTGGGTAAATAGCCTTAAGTACATTCCAACTCCAATGGCGAGGCTTAACACTTAACAACATGTGGAAATATAGGGAGGATTGAAGTGCCAGTTCCATAGTGAGACCCCAGTAAGTGCACAATGATGCATGGAATCCGTAACATTCTCATGCTTCGGAGACACCCCTGGACAATTTCACCGATGATGGTGAAACATTTCAGCCAATATTTACATAGATATGTTCTGAAGGATTTTATTATTAGAACCTTCACTTACATATTTACCAAATCATCATTTCCTGAGAAGACCTCACCACCTCGAAGGAAAATCTATAAAGATTTACTTTTAAACGTCACCAGGTGGTAACCATCTATGATATTTCAGAAGAATTTAAACTTATAATGGCCGAGGAAGTGAAGCCTTATTATTAGGTGGTGTCTTGAGAGGAGGAGCTACATGAGTGTGAATCCCACACAAACATGTTGAGGGATCAACTATCCTCTTCGCATGACAATTATAAATTCGTCAAGAAGAAAGGGTGTGGACTTAATGATTTCGTGGACAGGGTGTGTCTGACGGTCAAAACTCAAATGGAGGAAATAAATTCATTGGAATAGTACATCGACAACCCGCAGAAATTACTCGCCATTCTTTTAGAATGTGTGATCCAGGACCTTTTGTAGTTTAGTCCCAAATTTCATGCACTCTACCCTTTTTAAATCTAGAGAGTCTCCAAATTGGGGATGTTTGTCCATTTTTTCGGAACCCAATGAAACAAATTTGGATTTTAATTATCACTTCTTCATCTTTTCATGTCAACATCAATTCAATCATGTGTTAATTTTTATCCTTGACTTGAAATCAGTAATCTTTGATAACTGAATCAAGATATAATTTTTTCTTGAGCCAGGGGACTTATCGAGCATAGTCTGACTATTTCTATGTTTGAATGGAATACCTCATGAACATTTAAGTCTTCTTTATTATTAGCATAATTTTTTTCCCATGACTACTTGAAAAGGTATTATTGGGCATAACATGGCTTTTTCATAGTCCTCCCATTGTGGGTATCTAACATAACAAACATTGTGCCTTTTCTGATGGCTCAATACTTTTTTAACTGAACCATTACTCAACTTACATAGAGTTTCCTTCATGGTATTTTACCTATGATGGGTATATTGTAATTTTATTCAATAAGATCACAATCCTACCAATCAAACATAATACTGATGTTTTAGGTCGAACAGATTTGACCAAATTTAATGGCGTAGGGCCTAGACTGAGGACCGTAAGTCAAGAATATTCCAATATCCTTCAAACATGGATTAGACATTTTTCATGATCTTGGAATTAAAGATTTTGGACATGCATGGGGATCAAGATCTGCTTTAGGCATATATAGGTAGGAAAGGACTCTCCTAGAGATGAATTTTCCTTTGATTGATGGCCATATTTGGGAGAGGTGTATGTAGAGCCACTGGGGCATGATGTGCATTGTCAATCAAAGGTGTCCGTGGGACACCGACCTTCCATTTCCAAGGGCCCAGTGGGATTTGCAACATTATGAATTTATCTTGATGTTGGGAGCCACAATTGTTGTATGGATTGAGTGTTGTTGTCTAAGAACATTAAGAAATATCATATCGCCCTTGAGTGAGAAATTTCTCCTGCAAATTTCTTACTTGCGTGAGGGAGAGGTGGTGAATGGTCAGTTCAACTATGAGTCCCCCCTTTTCTTTTTATGTAAGAGGATCTTGGTAATAATGAGGTACATAACACATAATCCAATTTTTTTTCATAATATGTGGGTGTGAAAAGATGTGATCATCATTTGAGCATACGAAGGATGAAAAGGATTCTCTTGGGGGAGAATTTTCCTTTGATTGATGACCATTTTTGTCGCTGACTTATTTAGAGCCACTGAGGAATGATATGCATAATAA
Source organism: Viscum album (assembly GCA_963277665.1). Lineage (NCBI taxonomy): Eukaryota > Viridiplantae > Streptophyta > Magnoliopsida > Santalales > Viscaceae > Viscum > Viscum album. The sequence continues at coordinate 1,717,711,240 of OY728121.1, forward strand.
TGAAAAGGTTCTTATAGGACATTGGCCTTCTCACACCGATGGGCATGGAGGATTATGGGGATTTGGATCTTTCTGAATACGATGTGTGACCTTCGACCAGGGGTGCCCCTAATCACAAAAGGAGGCTTATAGCTGAGCTTCTTCTAGGAGAACCAAAAACGAGTGGGGGAACTCTTCATTTCCATGAGGATCAACTTTGCACATGCGGATGGGATATCTTTTAGAAACCTCAAAGGTTACCAGAGACGTACAGGGCTCATATGTGCTGATATATCTTTCATGTGTCAATGGTGGAAAATGTAAACATTAGTTTGAGGTCCCTTGAATCACATGAAATTAAATGAGTCTCATAAGCCATTAGAAAAAATTAGATAGGAGTTAACTCTCATGAGAAGGAATTTTCCATTGATCGACAACCATTTTTTTGGGAGATATATACAGATCCACCGGAGCATGATGTGCATAGTAAATCAATCGTGTCCACAAGACACTGACCATCCATCCTCGATATCCTTATAGTGTTATGGGGACTCATGATCTCTCAATTAATAGTTTTTGGAATATGGAAAGAGCATATCTAGAAATATTGGTAACATTTGGTATGTGATTTCCTCATTGAATGGTATCCCTTACATAGATATGACCCATACACAGGGTGAGGTATTTGTTCCTTCTTTGGGATACCAGATCGTTTAACATCATATGGCCAGGACAAGGGGTTCCTCTCAGGGGATGGAACTATGACATGCCATTTAGGGTCATACTTCTAGGACCAATTAATGGGGCCATTTTTCCATAATGTCTTGGCGAATCCTTTTCTATGATCCCTAAGCTCATGTAAGCTATGCTCGTTGTGAGAAAAAATAAACCAGAAGGGATCCATGTCACCATATGAGAATAGTATAATCAAAATTAAGGATCATTTTTTGGCTAATTCCATTGCCTTGTAGTTTAACATCTTGCAGTGACGATGATTCTGGCCTTTAATTTTAACGTTGTGTAGGGAGAATGATTTTGGACATGCAGTTTAATGTCAGGCGGTGAAGAGGATTTTGGCCTTGTAGTTTAATGTCAGGTAGTGAGGATGATTTTGGCCTTTTTGTTTAATGTGGTGTGGTGGGGATGATTTTGGCCTGGGATTTTAACATCATACGGTGAGGATGATTTTTCCCATGTATTTTAACGTCATGTGGTGAGGAAGATTTTGGACTTACAGAGGTATTCAAAAATTATTGGTCAATAACAGTCATGGTTTGTTGGCATTCATTAGATGTGAGTGATGATAGAAGGAGTAAACAATAATCCTAGGGGAAACATGAATCAGGAGAGATGAAATGGGGCATGGAAGACATTGGGCGTACTAAGGTAGGAGATGACTCTCTTAGAGACAAATTTTCCTTTGATTGACATTCATTTTGCTGGTCGACATATGCAGAGCCCTAGGGGAATGATGAGAATAGTCAATAAAAGGTGAACACATGACTTTGGACTTCCATATCAGATGGACTTGAATGATTATGAGGTTCCAATTTTTCCAGAGGTATGGAGTGTGAAAAATGGGAATGGTGTGCCTGGGAATGTGAGAACACCCAGACTGTGATTAACTTTGACCTTATTGGAGCTTCCACATTGGCATGACCAACACATGGGGGAAATAGGATATTTTTACTGGTGGTTGGGCCATGATGTTGAATATGAGTGTCACAACCTATCCTGCGAGGGTAGGAATCCGGCCACACGTAGCTCAACATGTTCCCTACAAAACCGTCATACATTGTGTTACGGACACATGAAGGAATTTTGGTTTTAAATGATATGGGTTTCAGGCCTACCATGCTCCCATATAATTTTTTTTCATAAGACAATCCCTACCACTGATCATAAGCTTACATGATTTATACATGATGTGACAAACAAAGAGTTGTTATAGAGTCTCATTCGCAAGTGTAAAGAGACTAAAAATTTGATGGGTGAATTTTCATTCCATCCACCATGGTTTTCAGGTCTACCATGTTACCCCATAATTGGCCATCGTAAGAGAATCTCTATCACCATGCTTAAGCTCATAGGGGTTGTACTCGATGTGAGAAAAAAGGGGTAATAAGGGTTCCCTATACGAATATGGGTTGATAGAGGGTGTGATGGAGGAATTTTTTTATTAATGGGGATGTTTTAGGATCAAAGATTGAGGTGTCACTACGTATCCTACAAAGCCAGGAATCAAACTACATGTAGTTCTTTGTGAGATCATGTAGTTCATTTTCATGCGATTAGGATGTTTTATGATACGTAGTTTAATGTATTATAGAGAGGACATATTACTTATAGTTTGAAATCATATGGAAAGGACTATGACTCATTGTTTAAGGTCTTTGAGTTTGAACAAATATTTGGGAGCATTTTTTACTCATGTTTTAAGGTCATAGAGTTTGGACCATGATATGGGGGGAATTTTTAATGCATTGTTACTCATCATTTAAGGACATAGGGCTTAGAACTCGGTAGGGTATGCATTCCTTATGACTCATAGTTTAGGGTCGTAGAGCTTGGACCTTAATATTGAGGGCATTTTAGTTTAATTTCGTATTGCATAGACTAATACCATACAGTTTAACGTCTTTTGGCTAGGATGATGACTCATAATTTATATTCATAGTGTTTGGACCCTAATATAGGGGGTTTGTCGTTATGAATAGTTTATAGTCTTAGATTTTGGACCATAAAATGTTGGATTTTGTCATTACACTTAGTTTTAGGTCATGGATTTTGGACCATGACATGGGGGTTTTATCATTACTCATTGTTTACGGTAATAGAGTTTATAAAATGACATGGCGGTGACATAACTCATTTTTTATGATCATTGTGTTTGGACCATGACGTGGAAGAATTTTTATGCAATGTATTTCTTCAAGAACATTGCATTTGTGGGATCCATGATGAGCTTCCCATCCATTGATATTAGGGAGTATGCTACATTGGAATAAACCCTATGGATGACATATAGTCCGTCCCACTAGGGTTCATGATTCGAGGGATTGTTATATATTATGATCGAACATAAGAGGACTAACACCATTTCTATATCTAGGAAAGATAAAAGGAGAACCTTTTTGTTGATGGATAGTGCAATCTTGTTTTGGTAGATTTCTAAATGGTGCAGAATGTCCATCCATTTTTCGTCTAACTACATCAAATCATCAAACTGTCTATAGGATTGCTCGCCCAATGACAGTTGATTGAAATTGGACTCAATAAGTGATAGCACATGGATTTTTATAGGTAATTCAGCCTCTACCGTGTACACTAGTGAGTACAGGGTTGCCTGATTGGGAGTGCAGGTCGTGGTCTGGTAAGCCCACAATGCAGGAAGGAGATTATCTAGACATGATTTCTAATCCATTTAAATAATCTTTTGAGGGATGTTTGACAGTCTTTTTGAAACACTATATCTTCCCATTGGGCTCCATGTGGTATTGGGATGAATGGCTGATCTTGATTCAATATTCCTGGTATAGCTTATCAGGATCAGTATAACAGAATTTAGTGCCATTGTCTGTTAGTATTGTATTTGGGTCACAAAATCTGGTGATGATGTTGGCCTTCACAATGTTGAAAATGTTTTTTCACTAACATCCTTACGGGATATGTATTCAGCCAATTTAAAAAATAATTCAGTTTTTGTGATGGTGAACTTGAAATTTTTGGCTATAGCGGAGGATATGGTCCCACAACATCCATCTCCCATGCGACGAATGGCCAAAGGAACTTAAACATATGAAGAAAATCTTTGGGGAAGGGTGTATGAAATTAGATTGAACTTGGAATTAATTACACTTCTTAGTGAATATGGTGAAATTATGTATCATGGTGGGCTATTAATACCAATGCCTTCAGATTAGGTGAGAGATCATGGTTGCTGACAATTGTGGTTCACAAGCTCTAATGTGCACTTCTTTCCCGACGGAAAGAATCTCTTCACCATCAATGCACTTGAGAAGAACTCCATCAAGGCCTCATTTGTAGAGAACCCTCTATTGGTTCACTCTATTGTATAGTATTATATAGACTGTCCATCTTCAGACCTGCTCCCATTAACCTCTAACTAGTGGGAGTTCCCCATTCCGAAGGAAAATTTTAATGGGTGTCATCCAACTAGTGGTATGACCATATATAAGGCCCCAGCCTTAAAACCCTACTTAATATTGAATTAAATGAATAATTCACATTGAGGATCTTTTTAGGTTTAGAGTTTTAGAGAATTAGAACATAACTATTACATCCCAAAAGATTACAAAGTAGTCACTTCTACTAAGTTTCCATAATAAAAAAACCCTTAAAAGATACATGTCTAGTTCCATGTTTTATATAGCATGACGTTCCCTTGATCCCATCCTTGACCTTATTCAACATTAAGTCCTGTGAAAAACATTTCAAAAAAACATGGGGTGAGCATAAAAAGATCAGTATGGGATACACAAAGAATGAAAACTATTAGTTTTTCAAACATCAAGTAAACCATGTATACTCTATCAAAGTAATACCTTCACCTTCGTGAAGTAGTAAAAACTCTTCACTGAATAAAGTATCATTACATACCTTTTTGTAACCAATGGATTAACATAAAACCCATATAATGAACACATAACATATATAAAGGTAACTTGGGACATAAACATACTTAAGTGGAATAACCATACAGTCGACTTCCACACATATCACTTAATGGAATATCCATACGACCAATTTCCATACATACTTAATGAAATATCCATACGGCCGACTTCCATACCCAATGCATTGGAGGTTATAATGTAACCACCCGTCCTGGTATTCACGGAACCACCCGTCATATGGTTTATAACGTAACCACCCGTTAAAATGTCCAAGTACCAATACAAAATCATAAAACATAAAACCAATATAAAGGAATGATAACATTCCCACATTTCAATCACAATATATCATAATAGAATCCTTTATCAAAACCATTTTCAATACCAAAATACATAAAATAGTACATGGTATTTATTTCAGTTTAAAAACATTACGGCTTGTTGAGGAAGCCAAAGGCCAAATAATACTCGCGGCAGCGGAAAAGGTCGTTGTCACCGCGTACGTTAAAAAAACATTCCTTTTTGTCATTTAGTAAAACGCTTCGTAGAAAAAGATTCTTTTTGTATAAAAGTAAAAGTCAAAGGGGTTTATACACCGTATAAAAGAAAGTTGTGTATAAAACGAAATATGCCTCAATGAAAGGAGATTGAGACGAAGTCCCTTACCTTGGGTCCGACTTGACTCGATCGTTATTTAACGTCCTGAATAATAAACTTGAGTTAATTTCTACTTTATTAAGAACCCTTTTCAAGTTCATTTTTCCTTTTATATCACTTATTTCCATGTTATAATCATTATGTAACCATTTAAGTTAATAATGATTGTTTTGTCGATATTTGGTTCTTAAGTCGAAAGTGGACTTCTTACAATTACATGTTGTTCGTGTGGTCAAAGGTTCTTTATATCCAGAATTCCATTCCTGATTTTTATATCATATATATCATATATATACATCATATACATGTATTCATAATATTACATAATCATTTAGAGGTAAGAAATGAAATGCACCCTTCATGGAGAGGGTAAGCCGTACGTACGCATGAACGCTACTTTCATTTCTATTTCGTATTTTATAGAATGGAATCATAATGATATAAAGGTTTATTATAATTCCAGTATAATATCATATATAATATCATAGTTCCATCCTTTATATGTCCCACATATGGTATTTAACAAATCAACTCACTTTAAGGGGGCGGTAGTCCGCACTTCCTTAAATGAAGATATCGTGTTTACCCATAAGGGAAACCATAAAGGTATGACCAAAAAGAAAAATACAGAAGCTTAAGGAAAACATAAACATATTATATATCATATATAAATATAGTGACATCTTAATGGCCAACTTTGAAGGTGTTAAAAGAATGTTGAACAATCATCGTTTCGGGAGGCATAAATTCACCATCCACGGAAACAGTATTTTCGTTAACCATTTTATGTAGTTGTGTGAGAGTGTAGCTCGAATAAATCTTATAATAACATCCTAGTATATTTAAGATACTGGTGTTGTTACAAAATAAGTAAATAAAAAGAGTTTAGGGGGTTAGAGAAGCAAAATAAAACAAATGAACAAGAGAGAATGAATTACCTTTAAAAGTGTAACTCCTTTTGATTTGAGACTAAAGGCTTCCATTGAAAGGATTATGCCCAAAGGGAATCCTCTAGTATGAGGATAGGGATGTGAAGAGAGTAAATTGGCATGGGATGGCCGATCCAAAGGCATGAGGAGTGTGTGAAATGAGGTAGAGGTGGGGGCCTTTTATAAGAGGAGAGGAGGGGCACTTTTGGAAGGTAAAGAAATATTACTTTATTTGAAAAAGAGTTTCGGATTAAAAAGGTCCCAAATTGATATAATTCTAGTATAAGGTGATAAGGGTTCTAAATATACTCATCCAATAGGTTTTGTCCATGTGTAGTTCTTAGATTTTTCATTATCTTTCCATTTTATTTAAATCATCAAATAATGAGGTCATCGCTGCATCATCATGATGTCATAAATATTTTAACTTATTTAAAGTCTAAAAATTATAAAACAAATACTATGATGTAGGAAATTTTTTTATCTTTCCAATTATTATTTATAATAAAAATTCTGATCTTTATAACACCATGTAACAATTGTTTTCGTAAAACATATTATGTTTGTGTCATTTTTACTTTTACATTAAATAAAAAGTTATTTATGTCATTTCCCAACCAAAGTGGCTCCATGGGGTCCCCAAGTTGACCCATGGATTTTCTTGGTCGGCCATGACACATCCAATGAGGGTAGGACATGTTTCAAGCTCATCTCATATTATTAAAACATTATTTTTACCTTAAACTACACTAATTACCACTAATGGTGATTAAAAACTTAATAAGTTACTTTTCACCAAAAAATTATTTTAATCTCATTGAACCACATTTTACTTATTAATGAAAACAATTTATGTCGGATTTTTGAAAATAAAAACACAATGATGGAAAAATTTCATTTAAACGGAAAATCAGTTTTTATAAGGACCACTTAGTGGTATCACTATTCATAAAAATGGAGATTTTTCAGAAAATTACCAAAAATTCACCCTAAGATATATTTGATATTACGAATTCAAAAATGATGTCTATTTTAAAAAATTCAAAACATATAAGTAACATTAATTAATTTAATAATTAATTCCCGCTGTCAGAGCAAATAGGGTGTTTTTATGAAACAATAAGTATCAAAAGATTGACACTAGTTTAAGTCCGATTTCAAAGTGAAATTAATTCCAACGACCACTATTGGATTTAATGGTAAAAATATTTTCTAATTTCACTTTAAAAACAATTAAAAAGATAATCTAATCATATAAATTAAATAGATTAAAAAGAGTTTTTGAATTAAAATACAACATTTTACACTATTCATTAAAAAAATGAACTTTATCGGAAAGATACCAAAAATTTACACAAAGTAAATTTTTATGTCCCGATTATAAAGAAGAGTTATTTTTGGTCCAATAGAATTTATAAGATTGATAAAAACTATTTTTAATGACGGTTTTCCGTCAAAAGGTGATAAGTGAACCCTTAGTGAAAATTAGGGTATAAATGCCTAAAATTGAACTCTTTCCGTATTTTAAGCCTTTATCTTTTATTGGGTAAATGTAAAAACATTTAAAAACATATATAATCATATTTTAGTTATTTCTATCCATTCCCTCCAGTACAACGGCTACTTGTTAACTAACTTTTAAAATAATATTATTTTATTAATTGAGTGCAACGTAAGATTTTAAAGAAACTCATCGTTGCGTATCGAGTACGCTATCGAACGTAGAAACCCCTTTTAATTAAAATTAATTTTTAATTAGTAAATATTAATAAATATGAAAATTCGTTATTCTTTAATTACTTGGGATGTTACATCCTTCCCCCCTTTTGGAAATTACATCCTCGCTATTTTATTCACATATCAAAATAAGTGGGGGTATTTATCCCTCATAGCATTTTCAGATTCCCACGTTGCCTCTTCAATCACATGGTTTTTCCACAAAACCATTAACTGATGAATCACCTTATTCAATAACACCTGCTCCCTATGGTCAAGAATCTGGACTTGTTGTTCTTCATAAGATAGGTTCTCCTCCAGCTGAACTACCTCTGGACTCAAAACATGAGATGGATTTGGCATATACTTCCTCAACATTGAAACATGAAAAACATTATGTACCTTAGATAAACTCGGAGGTAAAGCCACTTGGTAAGCAACTGATCCAACTTTCTCCAGAATTTCATATGGTCCAATAAACCTTGGACTCATCTTTCCTTTCTTACCAAATCTCATCACACTTTCCATGGAGAAACCTTGAGAAAAACATGATCACCTACCTTGAAAGATAGATCTTTCCTCCGGTTATCCACATAACTCTTCTTCCTGCCCTGAGGTGTTCTCATGAGCTTCTGAATCAACTGAACTTTTTATGCCATCTCTTCTACCAATTCTCATCCCATCAGCTTCCTTTCACCCACTTCATCCCAAAATGATCGAGTTCGACACTGCTTCCCATATAATGCCTCAAATGGTGCCATCTGTATACTAGAATGAAAGCTGTTATTATATGAAAACTCAACCAAAGAAAGATGATGGTCCAAACTTCCCTGATAATCCATCGAACAAGCTCGTAGCATATCCTCCAAGGTCTGAATTGTTCGTTCTGACTACCCTTCTGATTGAGGATGAAAATTTGTACTAAAATTTAATTCAGTACCCAATGACTTCTGAAGGCCTTTCCAAAAGTTAGATGTGAACCTGGGATCACGATCAGATAGAATGGAGAGGGGAACTCCATGTAACCTGACTATCTCTTTAAGATACAAACGAGAAAGTTGATCTAGGGAAAAAGAATCTCGTATAGCAAGGAAATGAGCAGATTTAGTCAAGCGATCAACAATAACCCAGATTGCATTATTACCTCGAGATGTCTTCGGTAATCCCACAACAAATTCCATGGATATGTTTTCCCATTTCCACTCTGGCACTGGTAAAGGCTGAAGCATCCCATTCGATAACTTCCGCTCTGCTTTAACCTGTTGACATGTCAAACACTTCACAGTAAAATTAGAAATATCTCTTTTCATTCCATCCCACCAGTAATACTCCCGCATATCTCTGTACATCTTAGTGCTGCCAGGATGAACTGAAAACGGAGAACTATGAGCTTCACATAACAACTCTCCCCTCAACTTTGAATCACAAGGCATACACAATCTCTTCCCAAATCTCAAAACTCAATCACTATCAATGTTGAAATCAGGAAACTTACCTTTCTGAACCAGTTCTACCTTTTTTTGCAACTCACTGTCTCGCTTCTGTGTTTGCTTGATTCTGTCTGATAGAAAAGATTTCACTGATACCTGAAACAAAACAGAAGAACATCATGTACCAACAAATTCTATGCCAAAGTTCATCAAATCATTAACCAAAGGATCACGTTCCAAACACAACATTTCTAATGAAGCATTACTTTTTCTACTCAAAGCATCAGTCACTTTATTTTCTTTTCCCGGATGTTAATGAATTGTACAATCACAATCCTTGATCAATTCCAGCCATCTCCTCTATCTCATGTTCAATTATTTCCGAGTGAATATATACTTTAAACTTTTGTGATCAGTATATATTTCAAACATTACTCCTAACAAATGATGACTCCAAATTTTTAAAGCAAAGACAACATCAGCTAATTCCAAATCATGTTTAAGGTAATTTACCTCATGAGTTTTCAACTGTCGTGAAGCATAAGCAATTACCTGATCATTCTGCATAAGGACACAGCCAAGTCCCTTCAACGAAGCATAACTGTATATAACAAACTCACCATTCCTGGAAGGAAGTTCCAAAACTGGAGCATTCACCAATCTTCTCTTCAACTCCTGAAAACAATCATCACATTCTTTTGTCCAGATAAACTTAACACCCTTCCAATTTAGCTTAATCATTGGACTAGATAACAGTGAAAAATTTTCAACAACCCTTCGGTATTAACCTTCCAAACCAAGAAAACTAAGGATCTTGGTTACATTTTTGGGTCTTGTCCATTCTTCAACAAATTTTGTTTTAGTAGGATCAACAGTTTTTCCATCTTTTGAAACAATGTGACCCAGGAAAGAAATTTGTTGTAACCAAAACTCACACTTGCTGAATTTTCCATATAGTTTCTTTTCTTTTAAGGTTTGCAAGATAACCTTTAAATGACTTTCATGCTCCACTATACTTTTATAAAACACCAAAATATCATCAATAAAAACAACCAACATTTTTCACTTGAGTCAACTGAGCCATCACTACAGCAAACTGTTTGGTTCTGATTCTGACCATCTCATGTTGTGATTAGGAAGTTTGTCTTCCTCCTGATGTCGTCCCACAATAGCTTCTTTGTTTCCACTGAGGAAAACCATTCTGAACACAGAAATATCTTAGGTGAAGCAACATGGTAATCCGTAAATGCTATATCATTTCAATCATATTATAATTTAACACTTTTCTAACTCCTAAAGTTTTCTAAACCGACCTCTGATACCAACTATAAGGCTCCAGCCTTAAAACTGTACTTAATATTGAATTAAATGAATAATTCACATTGGAAATCTTTTCAGGTTTAGAGTTTTAGAGAATTATAACATAACTATTTCATCTCAAAAGATTACAAAGTAGTCACTTCTACTAAGTTTCCATAATAAAAAAACTCTTAAAAGAAACATGTCTAGTTCCATGTTTTATATAGCATGATGTTCCCTTGATCTCATCCTTGACCTTATTCCACATTAAGTCCTATGAAAAACATTTCAAAAAAACTTGAGGTGAGCATAAAATGCTCATGAAGGGATACACAAAGAATGAAAACTGTTAGTTTTTCAAACATCAAGTATACCATGTATACTATATCAAAGTAATACCTTCACCTTCGTGAAGTAGTAAAAACTCTTCACTGAATAAAGTATCATTACTTACCTTTTTGTAACCAAAGGATTACCATAAAACCCATATAAAGAACACATAACATATATAAAGGTAACTTGGGACATAAACATACTTAAGTGGAATAACCATACGGTCGACTTCCACACATATCACTTAATGGAATAGCCATACGGCCAATTTCCATACATACTTAATGGAATATCCATACGTCCGACTTCTATACCCAATGAATTGGAGGTTATAACGTAACCACACATCCTGGTATTCACGGCACCACCCGTCATATGGTTTATAACGTAACCACCCGTTAAAATGTCCAAGTACCAATATAAAATCATAAAACATAAAACCAATATAAAGGAATGATAACATTTCCACATTTCAATCACAATATATCATAATAGAATCCTTTATCAAAACCATTTTCAATACCCAAATACATAAAAGAGTACATAGTATTTATTTCATTTTAAAAACATTACGGCTTGTTGAGGAAGCCAAAGACCAAATAATACTCGCGGCGGTGGAAAAGGTCGTTGTCACTTAGTACGTTAAGAAAACATTCCTTTTTGTCATTTAGTAATACGCTTCGTAGAAAAAGATTCCTTTTGTATAAAAGTAAAATTAAAAGGGGTTTATACTCCATATAAAATAAAGTTGTGTATAAAACAAAATATGCCTCAATGAAAGGAGATTGAGACGAAGTCCATTACCTTGGGTCCGACTTGACTCGATCGTTCTTTAACGTCCTGAATAATAAACTTGAGTTAATTTCTACTTGCTTAATAACCTTTTTCAAGTTCATTATTCCTTTTATATCACTTATTTCCTTGTTATAAACATTATGTAACCATTTACGTTAATAATGTGTATTTTGTCGATATTTGGTTCTTAAGTCGAAAGTGGACTTCTTACAATTACATGTTGTTCGTGTGGTCAAAGGTTCTTTATATCCAGAATTCCATTCCTGATTTGGATATCAAATATATCATATATATCCAGCATATATATGTATTCATAATATTACATAATCATTTAGAGGTAAGAAATGAAATGCACCATTCATGGAGACGGTAAGCCGTACGTACGCATGAACGCTACTTTCATTTCTATTTCGTATTTTATTGAATGGAATCATAATGATATAAAGGTATATTATAATTACAGTATAATATCATATATAATATAGTAGTTCCATCCTTTATATGTCCCACATATGGTATTTAACGAATCAACTCACTTTAAGGGGGCGGTAGTCCACACTTCCTTATATGAAGATATCGTGTTTACCCATAATGGAAACCATAAAGGTATGACCAAAAAGAAAAATACAGAAGCTTAAGGAAAACATAAACATATTATATATCATATATAAATATAGTGAAATCTTAATGGCCACCTTTGAAGGTGTTAAAAGAATGTTGAACAATCATCGTTTCGGGAGGCATAAATTCACCATCCATGGAAACAGTATGTTCATTAACCATTTGATGTAGTTGTGTGAGAGTGTAGCTATAATAAATATTATAACAACATCCTTGTATATTGAAGATACTGGTGTTGTTACAAAATAAGTAAATAAATAGATTTTAGGGGGTTGGAGAAGCAAAATAAAACAAATGAACAAGAGAGAATGCATTACCTTTAAAAGTGTAACTCCTTTTGATTTGAGCCTAAAGACTTCCTTTGAAAGGATTATGCCCAAAGGGAATCCTCTAGTATGAGGAGAGGGATGAGGAGAGAGTAAATGGGCAGGGGATGGCCGAGCCAAAGGCTTGAGGAGTGTGTGAAATGAGGTAGAGGTGGGGGCCTTTTATAAGAGGAGAGGAGGGGCACTTTTGAAATGTAAAGAAATATTACTTTATTTGAAAAAGACATTCGGATTCAAAAAGTCCCACATTGATATAATTCTAGGATAAGGTGATAAGGGTTCTAAATCCACTCATCCAATAGGTTTTGGCCATGTGTGGGTCTTAGATTTATCATTATCTTTCCATTTTATTTAAATCGTCAAATAATGAGGTCATCGCTGCATCATCATAATGTCATAAATAATTTAACTTATTTAAAGTCTAAAAATTATAAAAAAATACAATGATGTAGGAAATCTTTTTAGCTTTCAAATTACTTTTTATAATCAAAAATCTGATCTTTATAACCCCATGTAAAAAGTTTTTTTTGTAAAACATATTATGTTTGTGTCATTTTTACTTTTACATTAAATAAAATTTTATTTATGTCATTTCCCAACCAAAGTGGCTCCATGGGGTCCCCTAGTTGACCCATGGCGTGTCTTGGTCGGCCATGATACATCCAATGAGGGTAGGACATGTGTCAAGCTCATCTCATATTATTAAAACATTATTTTTACCTTAAACTACACTAATTACCACTAATCGCGATTAAAAACTTAATAAGTTACTATTCACCAAAAAATTATTTTAATCTCATTGAACCACATTTTACATCTTAATGACAACCATTTATGTCGGATTTTTTAAAATAAAAACACAATGATGGAAAAATTTCATTTAAACGGAAAATCAGTTTTTATAAGTACCAATTAGTGGTTTCACTATTCATCAAAAATTGAAGTTTTTCAGAAAATTACAAAAAATTCACCCTAAGCTATATTTGATATTACGAATTAAAAAATGAAGTCTATTTTAAAAAATTCAAAACATATAAGTCACATTAATTAATTTAAAAATTAATTCCCGTTGTCAGAGCAAATAGCGTGTTTTTATGAAACAATAAGTATCAAAAGATTGACACTAGTTTAAATCCGATTTCAAAGTGAAATTAATTCCAACGACCACTATTGGATTTAATGGTAAAAATATTTTCTAATTTAACTTTAAAACCAATTCAAATGATAATCTAATCATTTAAATAAATTAGATTAAAAAGAGGTTTTGAATTAAAATACAACATTTTACACTATTCATTAAAAAATGAACTTTATCGGAAAGATACCAAAAATTTACAGAAAGTAAATTTTGATGTCCCTATTCTAAAGAAGAGTTATTTTTGGTCCAATAGAATTTATAAGATTGATCAAAACTATATTTAATGACGGTTCGCCGTCAAAGGTGATAAGTGAACCCTTAGTGAAAATTAGGGTATAAATGCCTAAAATTGAACTCTTTCCGTATTTTAAGCCTTTATCTTTTATTGGGTAAATGTAAAAACATTTAAAAACATATATAATCATATTTTAGTTATTTATATCAATTCCCGCTAGTAAAACGGCTACTTGATAACTTACTTTTAAAATAATATTATTTTATTACTTGTGTGCAACGTAAGTTTTCAAAGAAAATCATCGTTGCGTATCGAGTACGCTATCGAACGTAGAAACCCCTTTTAATTAAAATTAATATTTAATTCGTAAATATTAATAAATATGAAAATTCATTATTCTTTTATTACCTGGGATGTTACACCATAAGCCTAAGGAATGGGGATAATTTCATCAATAACCTCTGTATTTCATTGGACGAAAGGAAAGACTATCCAATGATGATAAATTCTAATGACTATTCATCCCTATCAGGATTAGCTAAGGTTGTGGATACATTTTCTAAATCTTCGGCTTGAGTATTCTATGACTGGGGTACATGATTCAACATTGGTTATGAGGGGAATTCTTCCATCTGTGCTTCGACATTGTTCATCCAGGGAACCGATAGTTCTTTCTTGATTGCACAGTCACCTTTGAACTGTTTAAAGACTAGATCTAAATCCAAACATAATTTTAGGTGTTTGGCATGCACCAGGAGTTCTAATTAAAGTCCTGCAATGAGGGCCTCATACTCCACTCTATTTTTCATACATCCTTCTGAAAACTAGAAAGAGTAAGTCAAGGTGGCCTTTCCAAGAGATATGAGTACGACACCCAAATCCACTATGTTGACCATGGTATCCACCATCCTTTTCCCTGTGGGGTGTCTAGAAGCACTGTCAAAGTACATTTCCCACATCTAGGGGTTCCTCTGGATGTAACAAACTTCATCATTTAGAATTTTGGTATTTAACAGTGTTTTTTCATCCAAGGTGTGATTGGCCAAGAAGTCTACTAACACCTTTCCTTTGATGGAATTTTTGGGGCATTATAATATGCCAAACTGTTGTGGGATGACTACCCATCGTGATGGGCATCCATTAACATGGGATTGTTGATGATATACTTGAGCAGGGTGCAGAAAGATATTAGGTAGACCTCATGGTGATGCAGGTAATTCATGTGCTTCTGAACATCGATGATTAGTGCTAGGAAGTTATTTTGAATCACCGAATACCGAGTTCCAGAGTCAATTATTGTCTGACTAAGGTAATATTGTGTGTTCTCACTACCAGCATCATTTTTCTAAGCAATGATGGTGCTCAATGAACGTTCCAGGGAAGTTACAGGTAAAATGAGTGGTCTCCCCTCAACTGGCGGCATGAGCACCTGTGGGCTTAGTATATAACTTTTGAGTTTGTCAAATACTTATTAACAATCATTATCCCATTCATAAGTAACTCCTTTTTTCATAATCTTGGTGAATTATAAAGAATTAACTTATAGGTTTTCTATGAAGTGCTGAATATATGCGAATTGACTATGGATTCCTCTCAAATCAGTGATGTTGTGTGGTTGGGACATTCCAAGAATGGATTTTATCTTCTCGGGGTCGACATTGATTCCACAATGACATAGGTCGAAGCTGATGGATTTTCTCGAGGTAACACCAAAGATTTTTTTCAGGGCGTTCATTATTAAAAAGTGCTGCCACAATTTGTTAAAGGCAGTTTCAAGGTAGGCTAGGAGGTTCAAAAGCTATCGTGACTTAACCACGAGGTCGTCGACATAACACTTGCGGAATTTTTCCAAAAGGGCTTGAAGATATAATGAATGGCGCTCTGATATGTGGCACTGAAATTCATTATACAAAAGGGAATCACTTTATTACAGAACACTCCCTGGGATTCCCTAAAAGCTGTATCTTCTTCTTCTCCTCAGGCCATCCAGATATTATTGTATCACGAATAGTCATCCATGAAGAAGAGGGAATCATATATAGTTGTTTCATCGATCAAAAAATATGTGATCGGCCATGGGAAGTCATCTTTTGGGGAATGCTGAGTACAGTCCCTGAAGTCAATGTAGATTCTAATATTCCTATTCATCTTTTTGACAAGGACTATGTTCACCAGCATGATAGAATATTGGACCTCCACGATGAAGTTGGTTTTAATACGTTTATCAGCTTCAACCTCTATTTTGGTAGCATGGGTTGGATGGGTCCTTATAGCTACATTTTTATAGCCACACTATCATTTTTGTAAGCCCAGCAGATGGTTGATGACTTCAGAATCGAGGCCTAGAATATCAATGTAATTCCTGGAGAACATGTATCGATTCTTCTTTAAGAAGGAGGTATATAGATTTTGTTCCTTACATGGCATGGCCACACTGATTAAAGTGTGACACAGTTCATTTTTAGTGCCTAGATTTATCTTCTAATGTTAATTGATGGTTGTAGAAACATCTTATTCCAAATGAAAGAGGGGTATCATTGAGTTCATTACACTATTCTTCTCCATCATCTTCTTCATCTTCCCCTTCTGATGGAGAAAGGATTTTTTGGATAACTTCTCCAATATTGGATGAGAAATCATCTTTTGACATAGTGTGTTTGGAAAGGGTTGTTTGATATCCCATGGATGGGCTAGGAGAATCCTTGAAAGGTATTTTACTAATAATATGGGAGTCATAATTCTCTTTCACGTCTATAGACATGGTGGTCGTTGTAGAGACAATGAAAAAAACTGAGTCTATATCCGGTCATATAATTACACATTCAACATGGTTGATGGGAAGTACCAACACCTCTCCAAGCTGCTAGAAGTGGTAAGTGGGATAGATCTCCATTCCATTCATGGAATTGATCCAGTCAACATCGTTGGCTGAAAGTTGTTTTTCTTTAGACTCATAGGACCCATCGTCGATATTGTGTGATACACAGAACTCAAACATGGATCTATCGGCATGAAACATCTCAGTTTTCCCATTAGTTCAATATTTAATGCATTGATTGCATGAGGATGGAAGTTCAACAAGCTGATGCGGCCAAGGCCTCCCTAACAAAACAATAATGGCCATACTTTTCCACACCACCAGGAACTCAGTATCTGATATGAGATATCTGTGCCATGTTTTATTATTGATTCATCCCAATGGTTTCTCCTCACTTTTATTGTATCCTAGAAGAGTTGTAGTTCAGGGAGCCATGTTGTCTTCATAATATCCTAGTCCATGAAATGTTATATGCCGGAGGAAGATAAATCCAGAGCTATTGTCGATGATGATCCTCCGAACATCAATTACATTTATATTTCTAGACAAATATAAGGAATCTATGTTCCATTTCATGATATTGTCTTCAACCATATCCATGAAGGAGTTCAAAATTTGAAATTCTTTAGGACTAATCTCCGTTCAGTAGACTTCATCCGCTGAAATTTCAGACTCGAACATCTAGAGACATAGGAAGGCATTGATGAGTGCCTCCCTATGATATGAGAACAAAATCAACATGTCCAGGATTGAAAGCTTCCATGACTCTATAGACAACTACTATAAAATTTCAGACTTCTTCTCTAAAGTTCATCGCTTCCTAGCTTAGGGATTATCTTTTATAGAAACATTAGAGGATTTTTCTTTGAAAGTATATGTTTCAGCCTCTATAGTAGGGACAAGTGGTACTGCAGTCCTTTCCTCAATTGGGAGAAGTAGTCTGCATGTTTACCTTTTTTAGTTTGGTAATTATTTTTCCCTTGATGGATACTCCAACATAATTGAGCTCTGATTTCATCCAATGGGGGTGAAGGAGCATTCTGGTTCACGTTGTGTCTGTTAGAGGGTCCTTCCATGTGTTTCTGTGATGTTAACAGTTTGACTTGTGGAATGGCTGGAAATTTTATTCATGCCATGATCATGCCTTCCGAGAACACTCCGACCTCTATGGAATCTTCCTCTAGATCTCCAGTTGGGAGTAGGGAATTCGAGTTCATATACATAGACTTTATCAAAGAAGGGGTTTGTCAAGTGAATGAAATTATTATAGCTGAAGATCTGTTCTTGGTCTGATATTTTTCATGTCTGACTGCCTCCTTTAGATAGTACCATTTGGTGGTATGGTTCCCATTGAACCATTTGGTGGGGAGGTTCCCATTGAACCATGTTTATTGACATAAAATCTTAATGTGCCAACACTTCGTTTTTGGGGTCAACACAAATTTTTTCTCCAAATTTATGCCCTTCTATCCTTTAGAGGACCACAGGGCCATAGAGGCTGGATGTGCTGTATTAGGAGCATTAGGGTAATAATAGGTTGTTTCAATAGCCCCAGGAGAAAGTGGGGGGCTCTGTTGATGGTCATACATGTCATCCAATGGTCAAATTTTTTCTCCATTCTGGTGACTTTTTTCCACTCTTCTTCATCTCTTAAGTAAGAGGTGGAAGCATAATACACTTTTTCTAGAAGCGAGCCCAACATGGGTTTCCTAGAATCCATCATCATTATCAGGAGATCCTTGAAAACAATGAATGCCATTATGGTTTGTACTAGTATTCGATGACACAAAAAAATAATTTGGTCAGTTGTCGATACCCACTTCATCGACTGGCAGTGGCTGTGGCAGCTGGAGCAGATTGCATTTCTTGGCAGCTACAAAATAATAATGGACCTAGTCATCTAGAAATGGAGAATTTTTTTATTTATTCATTAAACTGATTTCTTTTAGCACATTGTTACACATCTTTCCAATTTGGGGGTGGTTGTTGGCATCCAGGGGTTCCCACATAGTCTGGTGGGGGCCTTGGAATTGCGACTAGTGCCGGGGGCGGCTTAAGCATGATAGAAGATGCAACAGCTTTACCAATTCCTTTCCTAGGGGTTAGTGGGGATACTCATGACATAATAATGGTCCTTTTTGAGATGTCTTCTATCCTTAGGTTAATGTCATAGAAGACTCTAAACCCACTGGTGTACTCCACTAGGATGAGAAGTGTTCTAATTCATCCCTAAGGTATTCGATGCACATAGAGAGAATCTCATCTTGGTGGAGTAGACGATTTATGGAATATGTTAGGCCATTCCATCTAGAAATGATGTCTGATACTCTCTCATTTTCTCAATACATTCAATTCATGAAATCATGGAATATCATATTGGGAAGCGTCAAACTAAACAGGGAGAGAAACTATCAATAGAGGTCCTCCCAGCTTGTGATTGAATTGGCTAGTAGGCTAGTGTACCATACAAAAACCGAGCCCTGTAGGGTTCATTCGAAGAACATGAGTTTTATGGATTATTTCTAATCTGGATTGCATGCCACGTTGTTACAGTAAGACTCAGAGTGCATCAAATTTTGTTCCCGGTCCCCGAGCCATTGAATACTGGGAACACGAGGTTCTTGAAGTTTGGTGGTGGCAGAACATTACTCACACACTCAGGGTAGGGAATGCACTATAGTTGTATCGGAGTGCGCCACCAATCCATGGCTTATAGTTGGGTTGTTAGATACTCAATAGTGTTTAGGAGCCCTTGATGCAAAACCTTTCGATCTTGGGAATGAGTTTTCTGGCAGGGGCCAAGATTGGGTATGCCGGAACTCCTGGAATTTTTGGTGGATGACCAGCTGGTGGCATCTTTGGTGAATTTACCAGGGTATATTCTGGCTGCATTACCAATGGGGGAAGACTTTTTGTCCTCCTAATGATGGGTTTAATGGTCCTCTGAGCTCATCTTTATTCACTGGAATGAGTGCCTGTGGTATGAGCATCTCATCTGGGATCACCTGCTAACGTTTTGCAGAGGGAACACATCTGGTGTGATAACTCCCTCAGCATATCTCGAAATTAAATCACCGGAGCTCTTTTATTTCATTATCCTTCTTAGAAAACCATTCCTTGAGGTTTTGGGATGCACTCTCATGGGGAGGTGGAGGCAGGTCGTAGAATTCCTTTGATCTGCTTTTCTCCATGTTGGGGTTTCTCGGGGGAGGTAATGTTGGGTTCACGCAGGGGGAACCCATATTTAGAACCATCTTATGCTTTCAGGAAAGCACACCATCAGGATTAGTGTGGAATTCCTCTAGGAGGGAAAAATCTTAATTTCCATCTTCTCCCCCTGTTTCATTTCATGTGAGATCTGTGGGGTTGAAGTACACCATATTCGCTGAGGCATACTGCATTGGGTGCGGTGTACCATATGAAAAATGGTAGGAAGGATTCTTGTGCCATTTATTGGACTTCCTACTTCTATTTTTTGGTATTATCCAGGATTCATGACAAATATTGATCTCAAGGGAGCCCTAGACTGATCTCTTAAAACTCCTTTGTCTCATAGGGTGCGAACCATGAGAAGGGGTGGAATGGGTCACTCCTCTATCCATCGTTCTTCTTAATCGGTGGAAGACAAATGTCCATTGTGTGGGGATTTGAGGTAAAAATTCCCCCGTCCCTGCGGTATGGGGTTGTTCTTGTTCTCCTATTGATGTGCTATGACCTAGATTTGTTGGACTTGAAGGGGAATTTTGATTTAAAAATTCCTCCAGCCCTGGGGACTGGGACTAGTCATGTATCATGGCAGTAGCTGCCTCTATTATCACCCATTCAATTTTACATACTCCCTAACGAGATTAATATGATTGGGGCATTGGGACCACAAGAATTATATGGTCTTTTTAAGACAATATCTCTTCATTTCGGTTGTCTTCCCTTAGGCGGTAAGCCTAATGAATGTTCCTAGTCGCCTAAATCATATGTTTTTCAATCGATTGATCTCTTCATCCCTGACACTGCTGAGACTTACTCAGGTCCATTTTTTGATTTGTGTCCCATATTTCTTGAGCAGGGATTTTGTTTGATTGATGGCTATATGTGATGAAATTGCAAGATGAAATTTCCATTGGGGCCTATTGGATGGGACCTGGGGTGAAGTGTAAACTCCATGTTCTCCCCACCCCCAAATGTGAACTCTAGTTGAGGTTTTACCAGTGAGGTGACACAATTTATGAAGTGCGTGAAGGAATTCTAGTTCATGTTATTTAATTCTACTTTCTGATTGTGGCTGCCTGGCATACATGAGGTCTTCCAAGACGATTAGATGGCGATGATCCACTATCCTGCTGACATGATCTGCGTGCCCTTCTTAGGGTAGGAATTTTTATTTCAACTTCTGAAAAGTTGTCCATATACTATGGAAAATATCGTGTGTGCATTCCCCAGACAATTTTTCTGGTATGTTGAAGTGATAAGTGTTCATCGGACAATACATCACTGGTATATTATCCATATCTAGTTATATTCTCAGAAGAAACATATCATGTTGTTTTTCTTTAGGAGAATACTCTACATGATATACCCTACTCGACTACATCATAATGATTTCATTCCAAGAAACTAGGCTGGTGGGAGCCTTATCGATTTTTAGACATTGCTGGGGTGGCTTAGAAGATGATCATGGCCTCGGGCCATCCTCTGGTTGAGAAAGTATATCACTAATGATAGAGGGAGTGCCTGATGTGTCTCACTCCCTTTCGAGTGCCTCCATAGAGGAGGGATTTCCCAAATTTTTTCGGAAAAGGGGAGGACCTTCTTGTCATCCAGTATTTGGGTTGCGAGGAGGACCTTCCGAAGTGGTGCTGCGATGGACGGGACTACCATGGCATGTTGATGCATGACCGCATGAATTTTCATGGTGGCATGAACCGCGGGGAGGGCCATTAGGGTGCGTTGTAGAAAGTGTATGACAATCTTGCTGCTTTACTTTAATATATATAGGACCTTCATAGTAACTGTCATTGCAGGGAAGGTGTTCACAATGACCGTCATTAGGGCGATGACTACCATCATGACTTGATATCTGACTGGAGGGAGATTTTTTTAGTTAAAATCCTAGGTAGGGCCTTCTGGATATAATGTAATGAGGGAAGACCTTCTAGTTTCTTCGATTTACTATGGGTAGGACCTTTATAGCCAATATCATTGTAGGTAGGGCCTTCGTAATGACTTTCACCATGTAGAGGGCTACAATCATGACCCGATGTCCGACTATAGGGAAAATCATATATGGAATGTATACCGCAGGGAGGACCATTAGGGGGGTGACAGTAAGGGGATGACCTTCTTGTTGTCTGATCTTCAAGTTGAGGGGAGGGATTCCCCAATGCGGATCAGGAGATAGGATATCCTGATCGATAATTGATGACCCACAGAGTAAGCCCCCATGGGTGCTCTGTGGGGGACCCTCAGAGCTGTTGGTAGCCACATTGCGGGGAGGACCTTCACAACAACTACTGCCACATCAATAATTTGTTAATGGACTAATAGGGTCTTGATACATTGTTGATATATGTTTGAGGGCATCAACAATCCCAGCTTCCTGTAGAGAAGGATCATGTATGTTCTCTTCATTTTCCTAATGGCATTGGTGCTTTTAGTTTTTTGCTCTCTTTAGAGGGTAACTGGGGCCATCTGCTAATGGAATTGTCCTTCATATATAGTTCCCTATCTTCTTGTTTTTCGTGAACTCATTGGGATTTGATGAAAAGAATGTTGTGTTTTTGTAGGGAAATATGCCTTCCCTAGAGAGGCCACCACGTTGGACCGACGTCCCCCAGTTGGAACAAATATTTATTCCCACACCGATTATCTATATGTCATGGGATATTTCCATAGACCCTCCTAGACAAGAGTGCAGATGTATAACTGCTCTTTAGTCACTAACTCATTTTGTGATTGATTGACTCTACTCGTGGAATTCATGTCGTGGGCCCAATTTCATTCCTTTGATGTCGATGTAATGATATCTTGGATTGTTTGGAATATATGATCTGTAATTGATGTCTGCTCTTCTATCATTTCCATGATGTGCGGGGATACATCATTGGTTTGAATAGGTATTAAGGCCCATTCAGATGTCAAAGAAAGAGTTTGTGCCTCCTCCAGTCCTCCATGAGTTGCTAGTAGATAATGGTAGTTTTATCTGCCAGAACAGAGGATCGAGTCTGTCACCGGTTGTCTTCTCTAGTTACCATCGTATTACAGTGTTTTTATTCATATTCACAATAAGGGATTTTCATCCACTCACTTTTTGATGTATTTGTATCATGGGATTTATATGCATTTGTAGGTATTTGAATCAGCTCATATTTGGTAACCTCCCTATTTGGATGGAGGGCTTGAAGTGGATCAATGGGTGTCTGTGCCTTCTTTTAGCTGAGTGCTACCCAATTTAGTTAGAAATATTTAAATGAATCAGTTGGTGTTTGTGCCTCCATATAGATGGTTTCCACCCAAGTTAGTTAACTGGATTCTAGTGTATCAGTAGGTATTTGTACCTATGTATAGCATGTTTCTTCCCTATATAGAAGAAGCACTTGAATTGAATCAGAAAGTGTTTTTTCCTGCATTTATCTTAGTTCCACCCTATTTGGTTGATGGGATTCTGGTGCATCAGCGGGTATTTTTTTGAGCGTATTGCTGGTTGTCACCCTGTTTTTATGGTGGGATTGTTGTGCATCAGCAGGTGTTTGTTCAGGCGTGTAGCATGTTGTGGTTCAATATAGGTGTCGATCTCGTTGTTCGTCGATAGATATTGGCATCTGGTTGTAGTTTTCCACTATATATACATGGTAATACTAACGTGAATTAGTAGAAATGTGTGTGTGCTCATATTTTACCACCAAATTTCTGGGGTGGGCTTGAAAAGAGAGTGCAGAGACATATGTCTCCCCCATTTAATACTATTGCATTAGTACGATGGACAAACTCTTTAGGAACCAGGTAGATAACATTGTCCTGATTATATATTCAATGCCCTTGGCCGGAGGCCCGGGTGGATCGGGTCTCCTAGACTTTTGCAGGTTCGCTCGGCATAAGGTCCTCCTCAGCGGGAGGAGGACTAGTCATCTGGTGTCGGTAGTGATGCTCTCTAGTGGGAGCCCGTGGGTAGGGAACCTATGCGGTTGAGATTGAGTTTTCATCATTGACATCATCATCCTCCCAGAGGTAAGGGAGGTAGCCATTGTCACATTCCAGGGATAGGCTCATGAAAAGCTTTGAGACAACAATCGGGGCTACCCGGTACTGGGCTGTCGGTAGCTGCTGAAGAGGCAGCTGGCGGACTTTTCGGAGTGGAGGGCTTGTCATGATGACTCTAGAATATGGATATTACCGTTTCGGTGGAATTTCTTGATCATCAAATTTGAAAACAATTGTTGATGATGTTGGGTGGGAAATGGGGTCATGATCTTCATTGAATCCCCAACCGCCTGTAGGATCGCTAATTTATGCATCTTCATGGATCATGGGGATGTTATTTGGAATTAGGTTGTCTCTGTGGTATCCTGCAAAACATGTATATGAGATAAAGTCCCCAAACCTCGTCAAAGTATTATTCCTTTAATCATATACGTATTTTTAAATTCATCATGGCTCTCTTTCCCTTTTATTGTTCTGCGGGGTGAAGGGGCCTGATTGGGATGAGACCACCACCCTGCATAAGGATTCAAGTGAGGTTCATCATTTTTGTTCAGCCTCTTATGTTGTGCATTTTTTCACATACCGAGGCAGAATAAATTTTCCAACGTAAAGTGTATTTTTTATTTTTTCATTGTGGGTAGAACTACAACCTTGTTTATGGATTCACAATGGTTTAACCATATTTTCCCGCATTTGAGGTGGAAAATTTTGTAGGCGGTGAAGATATGGTGGTTTACCATTCCTTTATTATGACCTGTTCAGCATCATTATATTTTAGCGATGGTAAAATTAACCCTGTGTGGACTGTTGGTCCTAGAGGGTGATTTCGTGGGGATCAATCACTCATGAAATCATTCCGTCTAGGATATAACTTCCTCAGATGGTCTCCAACGAGTTTATTCATGGATCCAAAAACACCCAACATCCCTGGTATCCATGATTCATTGACTTTTTTCCAAAGCTAGGCACTCGTCAGCTGAAGATTTTTCCAATGACAATTAAGGACTCTATTGGTCAAGAGGATGGGATTTTAGGCCCACCACACCCTTCCGGGGGATGATTTTTTGCTATTATAGGACTCTCTTATATATATAAGTCATGTTCATATGTTCGTGAATCATTTCTTCATTGCCAATTAGTGTTTCCAAATTCTACCCTTGGCTTGTAGTGTCATTGTGAGCCTACAAATGTTTGATTGGAGGTAAGTAATGCTAACTCATCCATATTATAAGGCGCTCTGGAGTTTTTCACCATCTAGGGGGGATGTAAGGTGACTTAATGTTGGAATCATGCCTAAAATGATGACATCACATGTATCCTCAGGAGAGGAATGAGAACACACATAGTTCTGATTCTGTGGGGATTACACACATAAGATACCCATTTGACAGGACATGATTGGGTGGACCCTTTATTGGTTGGAACCCATTTGAGCTCAGGCCTTCTGGTATGCATCCTATGTATCCTGGTTTGATTAGGAATCCATGTTCTCCTAGTTCAGAAGGTTCCATGATGTTGTAATACTCACAAACCTCTAATCCCACATGATTCATGCTTGGTGTGATAAACCAAATGATTTGAAATATTCAATAAATTCACATTCCTCCCACATATTGGTGGGGGAGGAAGATACCGTGACAAAAGAGTCCAGGGTAACCATCGGAGAGGACGCAAAGAGATGATCCTTTCCATGTGAAATTGAATTAAATGTCATGCAGCCCTGCCTGAGACAATTGGGGACCAACCTCAGTTGGAGGGCCCTAGAGCACTTTTTGGGAAGGGGGGAGTTTTTTCCTCATAAAGTGGGAGTGAAAACAAAAACCCTCTTAATCTCCATTGACCCTCATTGAATAGAAATGAAATTGATCACCCCTAATCTTGAGAACCTGGATGATCACATCAAAATCCTACAGTTGGACTCCAGGTTGTCGTGTGAATGTAGCCTTACAGGCATTCCCAAATCCTTCACGTTTATTGGGAGTGACTTCGTGACTCAACTTACTCTGGGTATGTAGACTCAATGGGGCATGATGATACAGTCTATATCCTAATCATACGGGTATGGTGGATATGGGGGAGGACTTGGACAATTGCTAGAGGACTGGTTAGCATAGGGATAATGGAGGATTGGATGGTAATGGAGGGGTGAGGTTTGAGCCAGAAGGAACAATACCCGAAAACACCCCATTCTGTGTACTGGTTCCTCATGCGGGATGGGGAAGGCTCCGTATAACAAGGCGGTATTTCGGAGGAGGTACATCTACGTACGGGCGTGGTATGTGGGAATGGGTGTCACTAAATAGGTGCGAATGTGGTACGTGGCTCGCCATCCTACTTTGGGTTATATTCACGTGCTGATTGGGTACACAGTGCCAGGTTTAGTCCAGGTAGTGTTATGTTGTGCAACTCACCATACATAATAAGGTTCAGGGGGATTATCATTCATGGAAAATTTATATATGAGAAGTCATTGGTTTGTAGTTTACCTATTGGGTTCACAGTTCAATTATTACTATTTAACACCCCATTTTATGGTTTGCGCCTTGCTGTACCTATGGAGGAAGTGGTTCATGGTTCTTGCTTGATGATGAATCAATACATAAGCCATAGTGAAACCTTTGAGTCTCCCTCAACCCTTTATCGCATTGATTTATCCCTATATGCCTCATCTTTTCTGCTTCTTTATACCGTGCTCCTTTTATAGAGAGTTAGAGCAATTGTGTCTAGTGGGCACACAACACCATTTGCAGGGGCCCATTGAAACAATATTCTGACCTGAAGAAGACTCAGTCAACTAGGGTTTATAGAGGATTTAGTTCGTGATAATGGATTGTAGAACCCTTCTTGTCCACATAATACGTGAACTGAGGGATTTGCAGCACGGTACATGGTTGGTATTTTGTGCCGGACTTCTTCTGTGGATGTGGTTCACTATTTTCCTTGTCTTCCAGCCATCATATCATGGGCTAGCAGTTCACGAACCATCCTATATACCTAGTAGTTCATGATCCATCTTCATCACATACCTTTCCTGGTGATGGTATGAAAACCACTTGAAAACATGAATTACATAAAAGTTCTTTCAATGAAATGCAACTCAATTTTAGTTGCTTCTCCTTAATAAAATTATAGAAGCGCGTTATTCCTTATAAAAAGTGATTTTGGGGTTATTTCCTTTAATTGGAATATTTTTCAGGAACCAACATTTATCATCATTAATAAACATAGCTAATATTTTCTTTATAGATCATCGTTCAACTTATTTTTTTACTATGGTGGTAGTGGATTGAGTATTCATAATTTTTGATGATCTCTTACCATCTTCACAAGTTCATATTATGCTTCTTATATGTAAATTTATACATTAGGATCTTATGGGAAATACATATTTCACACTTTTCCCCTAGAAATAATTCCTTGAGAATTTTAACACAAAGATCATATCCTCTAACTCCAAATCATAAATGGGATAGATTTTATATTAAATTTCAAATAACATTTTGTTTAGGCTATCAAAATATCATTTTCCATAAGTACACTACCTAATATATATTGTTTGCTGTTCCATTATAAAATACAAAGTGTTTTCCACTTGGCATAGTGTGGGTATTAGGGTAATGAAAATAAACTTTTTCATCATTTTCAAGCAGTATTCACTTTCACTGGACCAGATTAACAATACTCAAATTTGATTCATCTTGGTTAGTGGGTTATAAATTCATGATAATTTATTTAAAAATAATCAGTGATACCTATAAAGTCCAATGAAATAGCAGATATATCTTACAGATATATTCTTCTTCCACTATTTGATTTCCTTTGTCTTGGTAGGTCCATAGATATTCTTCTTCCAGTGATAACATTTCCCATGATTGATACACTATTCATCCATTACAATTATATACTTTACATTTTAAATAGTTTCACATTTTTCAACATCTTTAACATACTATTCAAATTATCACGATTTTGTTCCTTCCACTTAGAGTATATTTGAATATAATCAATAAATAATACCAATTGTTTTGTGGTAAAATATAATGACTCCCTTCATTATACCCGTGATAATTTCTGGAGAATTATTGGGACTGAAGGGAATCACTATTAACACACATTTTCCATACCTCATTCAAGAAGAATTCATAGAAATATCTTCCTTCCTTTCCATTAATTGGTGATATCCTGACTGAAGCAATGTCTTAGTGAAAAACTCGTCCCAACATAGTTGATAGAAAAAATCATATATTCATGGTAGGTGATACTTTTTATTTATCATGATTTTTAAAATAATGTTAATAAATATAGTGGAGCATTGATCCATCCTTCTTCCTAAGGGGGATGAATGGTGTTCACCACATTTAAGCACTCAGGAATATAAAACCCTTGTACAGATACCCCTGTAACGGCTTATTCAACTCTCCCTACATGATGGTGGCCATTATATATGGTTTCATTGATATAGGAAGAGATATGGGAATATATTCAAATGATAACTCAACCTATTGATCTTGAGGAAGGATATAAAATTTTTCAACTAACACATCTGTATAGTTCCTCATAATGGACATTTCATCGACAAGGATCCTCGAAATCATCACAATAATTTGAGTTAGAAATGATTTCTTGTATATAAATAATATCCACACCTGATATTATTATTCTGATAAAGATTCAACCTCCTCCTTAAACATTTAATAAATTGGAGGATGCCTTAGGATGTGAATAGTGATTTTTCTCTCCATACAGTTTGGTGTTAGATATTTATAAAGATAACTAATACATGCCAAATATAGAATCAAACTCCAAGAAATGATGTAACCCTTGATTTCCATGGTGTTTCAATCAACAAAAAATATTTAGGTTGGATCTATAAACATTGGGTGAAATAAATTCCCCATTTGATGTTCTCACAGATTACACAAACTCCATATTTTGTTGTTTTTTTTGAATAGTTATACTAAACATGTAGGATATGAAATAATGTATTGAAATAGAATAAAAAAAATATTCTCTATTCTTGACAGAATAACTAGTGTACTTAATACCATATCATTTCCAAGATATACCTTTATGGAAATGGTCTGCATAATTACTTTGTTACTTTCATTTAAAACACCACACTATAGGCTAATAGTTCATCTGATCACTCTATTCTTCTACCACAATGGTGGGACATTTTATATCCTTTTTCCAATTATTACCTAGAACCTCCATTCTTCCACATTTGATGCAACTCATGATTACCTTTAAATAATTCCTAGGATACTTCTTCTCAGAACATTGAGATGTGGGATGTTGTGTTTTCATTCCAGCATGGGATTTTTCTGTTGACCCTACAATATTAAACACCATTTTTCTAATTATTACCTAGTCCCTGAAGTCCATTGCGAGTAAATAATATGAATTTCATCCTTAAGGGAACAAAGAAAAATATCATAAAAGATTTCAAATTATCGAATCACCAACACTTTTCCTGGAATAATCATTAGTGTTTAAAGAAGCAATACACCATGGTTTCACTATTCATGATACATCTAGATGTGTATCTTGAGATCCTTATTTGGTTTTCCTCATATTCAATGATAGAATCTTCTTTCATACAATTATGTATGTGGATCTCCCATTTTATATTCAGATGGAGTGTTCGAGGAAAATATTTATTGAAAAATATTTATGGAAATATTTACATTCCATGGAATCAACATCCTCCTTGGAATTTGGTTTGTTGATCAGTGTCTATCTCTAATCATCATTTGTATAAAAATGATAGACTTTCATCACAAAATTTCTATCTTATATGAACAATAGGATAGAGAATTTCTTCTCAATAGAGATTATAATTTTTTTTCTAATGTGTGGCTAATAAAATACACTTAACATAGGTGTAATATTATGCATGATGGATTTTACTAAATCTTTATCTATCATATGTGATGTATGCCTCTCCACCCGATTCATGTTTTTATTCTAACCTAATCCAATTGAGAAAGTACTTTCATTAGTTTTTGACCACCCGTTCCCATGAGAGTTTGGATTTCCTTAGGGAAATCATTACATTTTCTATCAGATCCATTATTAGCACACGATATCCTATTTACATCCATTAACTAATAATGGGTACAATCAAAGTGAACCATGTATCCCCACTCTCCTAGATGTTATAGTGCTCTCCGCTTGTCACTAAGGGTTTCAACTTTCCCGAGCGGTGATGCTTCCACCATAATGCTCCTCTCAAGTTATTCTTCTATCTCATTCTATATATACTACACTAAATGTCAGATTTTATTTCTCTATATCTTCAATCTCCCTACTCACTGAGGGTGCTCTAATTTTCTTTTCGACCATATCATTGTGCTTTTCTCTCGCATTCCCTATCTCCTCTCCATGTATGATTCGGAGTTTGTTAATCACCGAGTGTTTGGACTGTGGTTTGGCATACAATATATTTATAGGAATTACTAGAGATGGTTCTTCTTACTAGGTGATAAATCCCAAGCTCCTTTTTGAGGTTTATCTCACATTCAATTTTTCTGGTCCCAATTTTTCACTAGTTTCCAATCTCCTTCTATGTCTGTATTAGTGTTTAAATCATGTTTTCCTATTATATGTTCTATAGTGGCTACGAGGTGTGATTCTATTTCTATTGGGGGTTCTGATGGAGTAGTATATTTTGTTAAGTAGGTAAAGGTTCGTTAATTATTTTTTATGGGGATTAAAACTGGGTTTTCTATGTCGTGGATTGTTATGGAAGTCCTTTCCTCTATTAATTCTCTTTGGCCTCCAGATCCAATTCACCCTTCCATGTTGGTCGGATGTGGATGTTCCTTATAGGATTTGGGTTGTGTTTTGAATTGTGGTGGGGGTTCCAGGTATCCTTTCTAGTGTTTAGGTATTAGGGGGAACTCAGTTTGGTAGGGCGATGATTGAACATAGATAATGATTAGGGTGGTGGATCAGTGTTTTGGTCTTTCATGATGAAGGAGGTCTAGTGAAACTGCGGTGATGGTGTTTTGTTAATGTGGTGGACATCTGAGAACATGCTGATAGTGTAGAGCTGATGTGTTCAGATGAGAAAAAAATTGGTGATATTTTTGATTTTGTGATATTTTGTGATTCAATTATGGTAGAGACAATAATGATTTTATCATCAGCGATGGCGGACGTTGGTGGTGTTCTCAAGCGATTGGATTTGATGTGGATTGGATGGCAGATGAATTCAGTGTGTGACTCATGGAAAGATGCTATAAGTGAGGTGATGCGTGGATTGATATGACTGGATGATGATGCATTTGTTTTGGAATTTTTAATTATGTGGTTTTTGGATGGCAACAATGGGTGTAAGTATTTTGAATTTTGAATTTTTTTTCATTTTGATTTTTTTTGTAGTGTACTGATCATAATTTGTGATATGAAAGGGTGGTTTGAGGAAAAAAACTAACAATGATAATGTAATATTAAGGGGCCTTGAATACATAGCAAATAAGTATTTAATAAGGAAACTATGATCACAGAGGAATAATCTTTTAAATGAAATGTATATCCTATGTTTTGATTCCCTATGTTTCAATATAGGATATCAATGGTGGTAGAATCATTCATAGTGTTCATTCTAATTTTCTCTAGTCTTAATATTAAAAAATAAATATATTTTTCAAAAATTTCATCTATAAGAACCCTATCATTTTACACATACAGTTACATAATTTTAAGCAGAACTCACTATCAATTACGAGATAAGGATCATTATGTCTATGGTTCATGGAAGATTAGATACATAATTATAAATCATGAAAACAAAATTAAAACATATTTTATTTCATATCCATAAAGAGGTTCTAAATTTAATTTTACTCTTACAACTACATAGGATAACTGGGGGAATACATGAACAAATGGATGATCTAAAATACATTAAGGGAAATAAACATATGAATTAATAATACACAAGGGTTAGAGGACATTACACGATGACAAAAAAGGGTCGGGATCCTAAATAAAAATATAGAATAATAACTTATATAACCTTAGATCATGAAAAAATGGAATCATAGAAATGTGGAAATTACATACGACAAGACATATGTATGATTCAAGGATAACCACCACTATCTTTCACATGGGGGATCGTGATTCAAGGAAAACAACCAAGACCACTGCATGTGATTAAAAATTGTCAATGCTATACAAAAAAACCATTTCACATGGAGTCTTGTGAGTCAAAAAGGTACCCATTTCATTAGAGTGATATCTGGGAACACCCATCAAATCCTATCCATGATTATTTCTTCCAAATGAAGAATAATACATAAGTAATTAGACATAAAATTATGTCTTCTATGAGGAAACAATAGGGCATCATAATCATGTCCAATGTCATTAAAAAGGGAATAACATAATGGAGTCCATGAAATAATGTATTCAAAACTTACATAGAATTTTTAATGGAATACAGTAATACATCATGATAAGTGAAGATAAACTAATGTGAAAACATGTAAAAATGTGTTTAACAAATTTTTAAAATAAAACATTTTATACCAGTTTAAGAAAAATATTAAAGACTATTAAATTGAAAAAGGGATAATCATTCATTTAAACCTAGAAATATACAAAAATATTTTCTCATGATTAAATAATTGATTTCAAAAGAAAAATACAAGCATAAAATATATTATGAATTGTATTAAAATATGTGTAAGAAGATGGGATGTTCCCATTAATCAAGCATGCTTTTCAGGAAGAATTGACAAGGGATCCATATTAAACCATGCATTTCCTCTTAGAAGAAGGTTGAAATGATTTGTATACACAATTTTTAGAATATATAAATTGATTTAGGAAGGTAATAAAAATAAAGATGAATTACATTCCGTTAAAGGGAGTAGAATCATAACCTAAAAAATATGTAGATTTTGAAAAATAATTTTCTTATGTCTGAAAGTGTATTACAGCGGAACTAAATTCCATAGAAATTAAAAATATATCCTTTAATTAAATAGTTAAGAACATTTTATTGATTTTTTTGTTTATTATAATTTTATAATGGTAATTTATGGACATTTTGATGAGTTAAAAGATTCAATTTTATCATTCAATAGAGTTTGGTTTAAATTTTTTCATTATAATTTTACTTGTACACATGTATAGAAAATCATGTAAAATTATAATAGTTGAACCGAATTTAAATTATGGGTTATTAATGAACATGAAAAATAATAATTTTTTATATATAATTTTGTATTATATGTGATGATGAATCATTAAGTAAAACACTAATGATAATAGTTTATATTATTTGTGATTTTCTCAATCATCACAATCAACTTTTGATTTATTAATTAATATCATTTATATACAATGGTTCCAAAACATTAAATAGGATTTAATTTATATTTTAATATCTATTTTAACTATAAAAATGGATTTATGACCATCCATCTAGGTGGTAATGGAAATTGAAAACATGTCGTCCTCGAAAGTGATGAATCAACACCACACTAATGGAGTTTTCATTTTTAGAATAAAAAATAAAGGGGAAGGGAAATGATGATGGGTTATTACATTGACATAATAACAGTCTAGAATATAAAATATAATGGATTTATGATATCACATAGACATGGGAAGGTGTGGATAAGAATTCAAAATTAAATAGATTGAAAATCAAATAAATGAAAAAGAATGTGGTTATTACCTCTAGATTTCTTCTCCTTTAGAACCTCCTTGAGATACATAGGTTTGGTATTTTATTCAAAATAATTTATCATGGAAATGGGGGAGACTTGTGAAGTGTTTTAAGTATGATTTTTACAAGATTAATGGCTTTTCAGGTTTATAGATAAGATATGGTGAAGGGGTTTTATTTATAGTGGATGATGGGAGTGTTTTTTGATTATCTATTTCATTTGATTATTATTTTGGGTCAGGACTCTGAATAGAGAAGATTATTGTGGATAATGGAATTTAATAGAGAATTTGAGTTAGAGATAATGGCCACATACATAATACATTACACAACCATATCTCAAAAATTATCTTGTTTACATGTAATGTTAAATATGGTAAATTTCTATATTTCACTGTTCACAAAATTTAACTTTTTAAAAAAATCCTAAATATTAACCATAATTTTTTTTTTAATTTTTATCATTAAAAAATTGACCCCATTTTGTGAAAATAATTTTCTAAATATGAGAAATTTATTTTTTTGTTAAAATCATAATTTATTCAAAAAATACCAATTATAAAATTATAAATTATTCAATAACACAATGAAATTTTTTTAAGGTCTCATAAAATGATCTTCTAATAATAAGACAAAAAATATTAATTTATTAATCATCTTTAAGAAAATAAAATAAAATTTAAATAATTTTATTAAATAAAAAATTTTAACTAAACCTTCATGTTTATAAAAATATCAATACTTAATTTATCATTTTTAGATAATTTATTTACTTATTTCATGACCTAAATATAGAATATTTAAATTTATAAGATTTATATATTTTATGTTTACTTCCATTGGTATGGTTACTATCTGATTATCTGGTTTAATATTCTTAATGGACATATTACAATTATATTGTCCATGTTTCTATTCAATTGGTTTAGGTTCATTCATTTTTATAAATACTTATTATTTCAGTAATTATTTATTATTTAATATTGTATCTATTTTATATAATTGATTCTTATGTTAGTTATACTATATTAACAATTATATGAATGGAAATTTAATTGATTCACTTTTGGGTCATTAAATTCATCCCCCTTATTAAATTTCACCCTCAAAATTTCGTTTTACACTCTTAGGGGAAAACATATGAGTATAATTCCCCTTAATTAATTCATTCAATTGCCATTTCCCATCATCTAAATTATGGTTCTTACATAGTACATTGACTATATGATTATTATTCTTGAATATAACTTTATCTCCACGGTCTTAAATCTTCACTTGCTACTCCTCTTAAGAGAGATAATTTTAAAACTGAACCACCCCCAAATTAAGTACATGTGGGGGATACTGTATTTACATCACTAATAGGGTTATGTGGAATGTATTGTGTACTTGAGACATGGTTTTCACTGGTTTTAAATTATAGGCATAATCACTAACATGACAAAGGATCTCAAACTGTCTCATATACCTGGGACATAGCTTTCCTTTCCTCGAAAATCTCATGATTATCTTCCATGGAGATATGTGAAGAAATACCATGTATCCATCATTGGACAATAAAACCTGTCAATTATTTTCTACATAGCTCTTTTGTTCATTGGGCATACTTAATGTGTTGCTGAATGATTTTTTACCTTTTCCACCATTTATTTGACCATTTCCAGTCCTAGTAGCTTACGTTTACTGAAATCATCCCACAATGTTGGTTTTCTACATATTTTACCCTAAATGGTTTCATATAAAAAACATTTGGATGCTCGAGTAGAAACTATTTTTGTAGGCGAATTCGACCAGAGGTCGGATTTGGTCCCATATTATATTGAAGTCCCCAAACAATTCTGTCACTATGTATTCTTGGGTTTGAAATGTCCACTGAGATTTTCCATTGGTTTATAGATTGTAAGCCATAATTTTATTATCCCATGTTTCATGTTAGTAACCATTTATTTATTCTTTTTATTCCTGTAGTGTATATGGGTGATGTATTTGAGAGGTTAAAGATCATTTTTAGACTTTTTGGTGATTTTATATAGGTGCAAGGCTTGGAAACAATATGATACACATACAAGAAACCATGCACAATGATACGTGGGATAAGGTGAAGGTTCATATGTGTCACATGATTTTTACAAAGTCTGTAAATACCTAGATGAAATCATGATACATGAGAATATGAGATTGGGCATGGATGGAACTCACTTTGAAAACTATGTGAGCCAACCAGGTGATGCTCATCCCTAAGGTAGTGGTTCGTGCATAGTTAGAGCATGGATTTCCTAACCGTGGGAATAACCATGTTCGGGATAAATGTGAGATCATAAAATTGTGAATCTAACTTATTTTATTCTCTAAATCCATTTATTACCTCCTTACCAGACCTAAAATGATATTATCGCATCAAAGAATTTTAGGAAGCTTCTCCGATTTATTCGGAGGCAATCCAAATGTATCTCTTGGTTATTTGATGCCAGATTCTCACGGTATGTTCTCATTCTGGGTAGTAATTGCTGGGTTTTCAAATTTATACTTCTCTATATCACTCAGTCTCATATATCAATGTCTTATTTGGATAGTTCTATGATATTTCATTACAAATATGCTTATATATGGATTTATTAATGACATCGGATGAGATTTAAGCCATGTTTTTGGAGAGTCTACTTCATTTAGTTGGCGTTTGTTGATGATGTTTATCCTTATCAAAAATTTCTCAAGGTAGGTATCATCCCTCTTGAAACCTATAACTTTAAAAATATGGATTAGTCTCATCTTGATGTAATATATTGAATATTATTATCTATGTTTTTTGGAAAATCATTATAGATCCCATCTTTCATGATGTTTTTTTTATTTTTGTGGAACTATGGAATTATTGTGCAATGTACATTGATAAATGTTTTTAAAATGTGAATTTAAAAATATATTTTTGATAATGGAAACTTTTTTTCAAAAAAAAATTATGTTTTATTAAAATGTATTTTTAATTGAAATGGTTTTGCAATGTTTTTATTGGAATGGTTGTTTGGCATACAAGGTTGTGTGTGTTCATATTGCATTACAAGGCTTGGTTGAATCATGAAATTGTTCTCAGTACCAAAGCTATAATGGGACAAGAGATTCAATTAACATTTGATGACATAGAATATTTATTGGAAACCAATCATGATAATGGAACACTCATAATGATGCATTAATGTGTTTATGTGTGGATATGTGGATATGTGGAGTGTTATGAAAAATGAAAATATGGAAATAGTGGAGGGTTTTTGATGAAACTTCATTGTTTCATTCATGGATAATAGTTTTGGTTTGTAAAACAATTTTCATAGATTTTATCATGGTTTTTTGATATACTATTTCTTGTTTTTTATATAAATTGTTTTATCCAATTTTATCCTAGTGGTGTGAGTAGGGATGTCATTGGGGAAAAATTATGAGTTTTTGTACTCACCCCATTATTGGCTCTTCGGTGATTTTTTAGATGTTTTTAATTGATTCATTGGAAAAGGTAATGTATCAAACCTCTTTAGTAGTACGTAATGACACTTGGAATGTTTTTTTGAGTTGAGAATGGAGCAGGTTCGAGCATTGGAGTAATTGTTGTATTTTATGTTTTGGGTTTGTCATCCGCTGTTTACATGGAAGTTTATAGAATTTTGTGGTAACATCTTTTGTTTCATTTGATATAAATGAAATTGTTGAGTTTTATTTCATTTTGATCAGGCTTCATGAAGTTGTTTATTTGGTTATGACGTGATTGGTTAGTTGTTTTATTTTCAAAAGTGTAAATCGGCCCCCAATTTTAAGTGAAGGCATTTGAATTTATTTCTAGCGTTTGACATCTCTGGGATGTTGCATAAGCCTGAGTAGCACTTCCAACCTGATTCAAGCCAATCAGATGGCTTGTTATGTAACAACTTGTATCTGTTCTTTCGGTCCAAAAAATCTATGTTAGGAGAGTGGTATCATCTTCTTCCTTTTTAATTTCATGTAGGGAAAGTGGTATTTGTATTGGTTGGTCTTTGTCTTGGTATCAGTTTTCAATCATGGAGTGGAAAATTCATTCCAATAATTTCCATGAGTCATGAACATAAAAATGAGTTGGATTATCAGGACATGTAATGTATATCATAAATAGACATAGGTAACCTTTTTATGCTGAAATTTATGTTACCATGGAGTTGGGTACATATGTGTTTTGGGACACAAATTGGATATATAGTCTCATTTTCATGGGTTTAGGTAATGAGATGATAATGATGTCCATCAGTGGAATCAATTCCCATTAGAAGTGCATATTTCATTTTGAGTAATGATTTGGTGTAATGCATTGATTTTTGGAAAATGTTGAAATTATTTTGAAATGGATTATTTTGTAGAAGTCCATGGTTGTGTTATTTTAAAAATTGTTTGAATTTCAATGCATGTAGATATTTTTTAGAATTTGTTCAATCTAAAAAATATTGATTTTGGGACGCACTATTATAATAGTATGTTGTGGTAGAATTTGAAATTATAAAACTTCTATGAATAGATATTGATACATATGTTGTTTTTTGTCTTTATAGAATATTTAATGCAGTATGAATCCTTAAAACCAACTGGAGGAAGCTTCTCATAATATGGTTTTAGCTAGTCCATAGGAGAACAAAAATTTGTTTTAGAGTATAATTATATCATTCTAGGTCATGGATAGAAGAAATATATTGGATGAGACATGGAAAGTGGGACATATCATCCAATTATAGAAATACAATAAACCCATTTTTTTGGGTGAATTTAATCCACAAAAGTCATAGTTGTGGGTGAACAAGATGAATCGTATCATCAATTTCATCGGCACACCTATAGAGATGTATGTAATCATGGTGATGTATATGTTAGAATATCTTGCACACCTCTGCTGAGATTTATTTATTTAGGCTAAATTATTCCCTGACCTCACATGGGAGGATTTTGAGTAATTGTTTAACAAACAATTCTTGCCTCATACGTGCAAACTCTAATGAATGACTCACATATTTATCTAGATATATGAAATCATTTCTATTATGGAGTATATAGATAAGTTGATTATTTTTCTTCCCTTTTCACATAAGGAATATACCAGTGCATCCTTATGACACGCGTTGTTGAATAGGGGCTCCGACATGATATTTTCTTGAAGGATATTGTGCTCGATTTTTGGATTATATAGAGATAGTAAATAGAGGAAATAAAGATAAAAGGGAAATACCAGAGCTACGAGAAGTGGGAGTATGCTGATACATATGGTAAATGGTGGGAACATGAATTATAGGAGTAAGAGGAAGAGGGATAATTATTTCCAAGGTGGGATCTTGAATCAAAATTAGATGGATGAATTAATGAATATTCCTCTGAGACCCATGACTAAATCTGGATGTTTCCAATGTGGTCTGCTAAATAACATGAAGAGATTGTGTATTGTACCAGAAGGGAATTCCATAATTTCCAAAAAATAGGACATCCTTAACAAAAATTGTTGTAGTGCTCTAGGGTACTGTGTTTAAGACAATTAGATCATGTTTTATGGAGTATATGCTTCGATTGGATGATAGATGAAGAATTAATCTCATGACTAGAACATATCTACAAATACTGAATCTAGGAATATCATTACTCATCTAGTAATTAATTATCAATGGGGGAATTAATGGAAAAGTGATGCAATAATGAAATTATATGTAGATAAACAAGTTATTATAGATGATCAATCTATACCATCAACTATGGGAGTTAATATTGTTTTGAATCCATACCTTAGGAAAGTGTTGTTTGATATGAGTGAATCTCGTTCCATTATAGAATCACGATATTCGGATTTTCTATGTTTAAATTTAGTGAATATTCCTTTGGTATTAAAAAATTAAACTCCACATGGTCAGAAAGAATATAGAGATTTTTTTAGAGAATGTTCTATAAATATTCATGGAGCTGATTATAAATTGGTTTTCTCTACAATTTAAATGGATTTCTATGACATCATATTATGTATTGATTGGTTTACAATGTTCAATGCTCAAATTTATTATTATATCATACTGATTAGTTTCACGACTTTTGAAAACATCGATCAACTATTTATAGGAGAAAGGATTATAAAGGTAAGTGAAATATGATTTCTCGAACATGGTTTTGGAACAATCATATACATGATTGTAGAATTTTATTCCGCATTAATGTATGATATTAAGAATAACAATTTTCAATTAGTATTTGTTCAAATTACTGAAGTGTTCCTAAAAATTTATCAGAGTCCCCACCTATGATAGATGTGGAGTTATATGATTGATCCCCTTTTGAAGACCAGTCCTCATTTCTCATGTCTTATCAAATTGAACCAAATAAATTACGGTAGATGAAATAGATGTTTGAAGATCTAGAAAGAAAAGTGTTCATTTGACCCAACATATATCTGTGGGAAGCTCCAGTCCTTTAAAAAAAAGTTGAAAATACAATTTTTGTGTGTGTGGATTATCATAAGATTGGCCTAGTTATTATAATGAATTGATATTTACATCCATGATTTAATAAATTTCTTGATCAATTGATAAGATCACATTCTTTCACTACGACTGAGTTATAGATAGGATATCACCAATTGTGAGACCAGAATGAGGTTATTCCAAAGAACGAATTCAGAATTAGATATGACCATTTTGATTATATGGTAATGAATTTCTATCTTATGAATACACAATCAGTATGTATGGAATTGTTGAATCATATATTTCTATGACATCAATATTTGTTCATAGTGGTGTGTGTGGATTGCATATTATTGTATTCAAGGGAAATGGATGGAATGAAAAACACTTGGAAACAGTGTTGGGAATTTTGATGGATCATCATATATATTCCAAACTATCAAAGTATGATTTATGGATAGAAGAGGTAAATTTTATTGTCCATGTATTCAATGAAAGAGATGTTTTTATGGATCCAGCAACGATCGATGTTGTGATCTCTTGGAAACATTTGATGAATATCATTGAGAATTTCACCACCCACCTTTGGAAAGATGATGAAAGGGGTGGAAAAGTTCCCCAACATTTGTTCATCAAGGCGAAGAAAAGATAGTAACACCCCGAGTCCTGCCTCCCGTAAGCCTGAGAGATGCAACTAGCACCAATGGTATATATTTTCACAATATTGGAGGCATTATAGTTTTTTTATTTAAAAAAAAGGGTGATAAGAAAAGAAAACCACCAAATATCAACGTAGAATATGTATAAAAAAACCCAAATCCAAACCCACATTAATGTGTTTAAACAAAACTAAAACAAAAGTACCAAAATATCCCAATGTGAAATAACAAAAAGGAAAAAGGGAAATGAGAGAAGATGGGAAACTGAGCACATGCCAGCAATAACTCCCAACATCCATACTAGTAGGGTCCTGCATATCCCTTAAAGCCCTCCTGGAAAATAGAATGTAAACATTGCGTGATAATACAAGTATACTCAGTAGGTTACCTGAATCTCTAATGGACAAGTAGGGAGGGATTTTAATTCCACATGAAAAACAGAAGTAACCAGACACCATAAAAGGACACTAACAACCCATCCTCACAATAAAAACTCTCCAAATATCAGAAGCCCGGTATATAGTAGTGTTTCACAACATTACAGGGTACCCTGCAACACCCAATCGATAGTAATCTAGACATCCTACTCATAAATCCTCACACGAATGTTCCACTTCTATATCAAACCCACATAAAACTGGTCCAAAACTATCCACATATCATGCCTGAAAACACCTGAGCACTATGACAACTACATCCCACAATGTTCTACCCACACACACACACACACACACTTGGGTTGAACAACAGTCACACATTATTCCAAAATACTCTTTGATCTAATTCTGAAGACACCTAGAAAACTATCACCACACCACTCGCGTGAAGGGTCATGGGCCTCATCCCGAAGAAACTTGGAAATATTATTCCATAAAACACCTAGGCCACATATACATAACAGAAAATTGCCTAAATATTCTGGTCTAAAACAACACAGCATGTCCAATGAGTCTTGGGATAAATTAACCACCTCAGACCATCACAACCTCTATGATATAGAGCATAATGGAGCTAAC
Source organism: Viscum album (assembly GCA_963277665.1). Taxonomy (NCBI): domain Eukaryota; kingdom Viridiplantae; phylum Streptophyta; class Magnoliopsida; order Santalales; family Viscaceae; genus Viscum; species Viscum album. The sequence continues at coordinate 1,717,753,156 of OY728121.1, forward strand.
AACTAGGGGAAGAACCCTTTCTCATGAGGTGGGGGTGTTCGGTACTAAGTGCTCAACATGGGTGGGGTGCACTCCAAACATGAATAAAATACATTATTTATACTGAACACGATCTCTGCCCATCCTATGGATTCTAAAACGAAGATCCAAGAACATGCCACAACACTACTACCCGTACAACATGCACATAAAAACAATCCCAAAACTCATAATCCATGTAATCAAGTTTGAAAAATTATAGTTCAACTATTCCTTTACTATTGGATAGGTAATAAAAACTACCATATGCTGGAACAACAACAAAATAGAAACATCCAAGCAGTGATTTAATAGTTCACGACCAGTGGAACACAGTGATCTTCAACAGCACCACCACATAACTTGTACAGGGTGCAAAAAAAAAATCTTCATATATATCATTAAAAATAGATTAATCATTTTACATATTCAACATACACTATCCACCATGTTCATCCTTTTCATTTGTTTAACCTGGGAGATCACATTGGGGTTACTTTCATCATGAATCCACTTGAATATCCATGTATATGTGATTAACATTCTTTTTCATGTTGCAACATTTTAATCACTACCATGTCAAGAAAATAGAGCATTACTAGTGCGAAAACAAAAACAAACAACAAAAATTATTTTCAGTAGGATTAAGTATATACAATCCATAACACATAAAAGAATAATAAAATCATCTCTGCCCTATCCCCTTCCATTTATCATCCAATTATCATCTATGATAATGTACGGTTTTCAACTAAGTATCGTGGAAACATTGTCACACCAACCCCGCATGATGTGTGTAAAAGAGAGACTAAGGTATAATTTCCTACCTTGATGGTCAAAGATTGTCATTTCATTCCTCACGGAAATAAATTATGTTAGAACATGATCGATACCTCCCAATTTCTCCAAAAAAAGGGGGGGTGCAATAGAAGTAGTGAAACCCCACGGAAGGGATGATCCAAGGAGTGCAGATTGATCACAAAAATTATTGGGAACATAGGAAGGTTTGGAGAATCTCACACCTTGTAAAAAGAAAAACTAACAAAGGATGATGATATATCGTCCCTTTACAAGATTTATTGTGTAGGTTTAAGATACAGTGGATTTTCTATTAAAATAGGATCACATTAAACCATGCAGTTTGACTAAGTAAAATCATCTCGAGCCTTAATAAAAATTAATATATGAGTTATGGCCTTTTAATCGGTCTTTGAGTCTTTAAATTGATGCTCTAAATGAATTTTATGTCAATGTAAATAACAAAATGGAGAAACTATAGGATGTTGGTAACACTATATAGCAAACATGAAATTTGAAAAAGTGCTGGATGACTCACCATTATGGAAATATCTCTGGTTTGGAAACAATGTATAACAACACTATTCTAGAAACCTCACAGGTCTAGAAACAATATATAACCACATTGGTATAGAAACCACATAGATCTGGAAACACTGATCATGAACCAGAAATTTGGAAAAGGAAAATATTGTTGTTGGATGGATTGTATTCTGGAAACAATGTTCTTGATCTTGAAATTTGGTAAAGGAAAAAAGGTTGATGTTGGATGGTTTATATGTTAGAAACACTATTCAAGAACTTGAAATTTAGTAAAGGAAAAATGCTAATATTGGAGGGTTTCTGATCTGGAAACACTGTTCAGGAAATAGTAATTTGGAAAATGGAAAAAGGATGAAATTGGAAGGTCTATATACTAGAAACACTATTCATTAACTAGAAATTTGGTAATGAAAAATGGATGTTGTTGGATGGTTTCTATTCTGGAAACACAATTCATTAACTAGAAATTTTGTGAAGGAAAAAAGGCTGTTATAAGAAAGTTGTTGTTCTGGAAACATTATTCATGAACTAGAAAATTGGAAATGGAAAAAGGATGATGCTGGAAGGATGTTGATGGAAGGTTTTTTTTCTGGAAATAATCTTCAGGAATTGGGAATTTGGAGAAATAAAATGGTTGTCATTGGAAGGATACTGTTGGAATGTTTCTCTTCTTGAAACACTGTAAATGAACTAGAAAATTTGGAAATGTGTTATGAATAAGTCACCTTGACTTCCCAAAACTCCTAAAACACCTTATTTAATAAATGTAATCGACCAGAGTGTTCTGGGTCATTAAATTAAATACCTCTCAAAAAATTCACATCCACGTTTTAAAAGCTACACCAACCCCAATGATCACACTATCTCGACACATGGTTCAGGGAGTTCTTTCCTATATGTCATAATATTATCCACTTTGGGCGGCACTGACTCACCCGCAAAGTTTAATCACATCCACATTTATGTGTCCTGATTTGGAGTCAGGTTCTCCCTTTCCCACAGATTCGGACACATCATACATCCATAGAACAAGGGAACAAACAATATATATCCAAAAAATTCAATCATAACATCCCATCAATGTTATAAAAAATGAAATCATCAAAGAAAAACTCCGCAAAAAACATAAAACATCTCTCGGTTATGGACATGCATCTACGAATCCTACTCCCATGTACTCTCCTCAACACCACATTTTCTCTATAAGACACAAATAATATTAACAGAATGCCCATGACACAACGTATCCATGAGGTCATGGATATCTACCTGCTGCTCCACGAAGGTTGCATCACCGTCAACATCAATCTCGCTCCAATAGATGATGTGTGAGTCATCATGATGATAATTAAAGAGATGTGATACATGTAAAAAATCATGTTTCTGGATCATCTATAGGGGAAGTGCTATTTGATATTCCACAGCTCCAACCAGACCTAAAACCGGAAAATGACCCAAGAAACAGGGAGAAATATTAATCCCGCAAACAAACCTTCAATACCCACGACTAGATGAATCCTTTAAAAATACATGGTATACAATGTCAAACTCTATAGGCTTCCACCTAAAATCATCATATGACTTCTTCTGGTCCTGAGCTATCTTCATCTTCAAACTCACAATCCTAACATTCCTTTTCATGCTCAGTACCACCTCAAGCCCAAGAACACTTACCTCACCAACCTCTTTCCATCACACTGGTGAAAGACACATCGTTCAATAAATATCCTTGAATAGTGACATACCATTGGTAGAGTGATAGATATTATTGTAGGAAAAATCTACCAGTGGTAGGTGTCATACCCATGATCCCCCAAAATCTAGAAGACATTCCTGTAGCGTGTCCTCCATCTTTTGGATAGTCCGCTCAGTCTTCCCAACTATCTTGGGCTGGAAGGCAGTTCTAAGGTGTAGTCGGGTGCCAAAATCATGCTGCAATCCACTCTAGACTCATGAGGTATACAGTGTATCCCAGTCTGAGACAATGTTCCTCAGAACTCCATGCATCCACCCCACCCGATTTACGTATATTTTCACTAAGCCACTCACCAGTCTCGACTCCTTGATCATGAAGAAGTGATCCAATTTCATCTGTCGATCCACCACTACCAAAGTAGCATCATAGACTCCATGAGTCCTGGGTATCCCTGTGAAGAATTACATTAAGATTTCACCCCTTTTACACTCCGGGACATCTAAAAGCTACACAAAACCTCTAGGATCATAGTGTTCAGTCTTTATTTTTAGACACACTAGGAACATTGCCACAAACTATGGCACTGCCCACTTTGCTCTAGGTCACCAAAACACTCACCTCAGGCCTCAGAAAATTTTGGAAACTCCATTGTGTACCATTGGGAATGATCTATGGAACTCATGAAGAACTTCCCCATGCTTTGCATCTTGAAACAACAACCATCTATAGAAATGAAAAAGATTCTGACAATCCTCTGACAACCCTTTTGGAGCATTGCCCTGTTCAACGTGATCACGCATCACTTCAGCCTCCAATACTCCCCAATGAGACTCCTCCACTTGCTGCCTCATAGATGACGACACCGTCATCTAAAAAAATAACCCTCTTCCATAATCATACCATGCATTTAGGTGTAAGGCGGTCAATTCTGCCATTGACCTCCAAGCATTAGCAGAGTCTCAAACTACTTCATTCTGTGATTTTATGCTCAACCCAACTTCCATAGTGTTCACCTTACCTTTAGTGTAAGAGACCTTGAAATCATAGTCTTATAGAAACCCCATCAATATCTTCTGCCACAAATTCTAATCGCTCTGGGAAATGATACACCTTAAACTCTTATGATCAGTGAAGACCAAAATGCGCTCCTCGATGAGGAAATTCCTCCACAACATAAATGTGAAAACTATTGATGCATGCTCTAGATCATGGGTGTAATAGTTACACTTATGAGGAAGTAACTTACTACACCCATAAGAGAACACTCTGTACTGTTGCATAAAAACACATCTCAATCCAACACCAGAAGCATACCAAAACACCAAAAATAAAACTCTTTCATCTTTCCACCTGATAACTAGATCACTAAATAGATTCTCCATTATATAGCTGAAAATTCCTAACACTACTCGCTAGACATGAAATCTTTTCCTTCATAGTCAAATTTGTCAATGGAGTTATAACTCAAGAGAATTCAGGAAAAACCTCCAATAATATCCTTGAAAGCCCAGAAATCTTCGAACTTCCTCCACATTATTGGATGATACCCAATAAAAAATTGCATCCTCCATCGACGGGTCCACTTATAGCCCTTTTTGAGACACCAAGAGTCTGAGTAAATTCACTTCTCTTGTTAAGAACTTGCACATGGACAACATCCCATAGAGATGGTGGGGTCGAAGGACCTCGAAAACTATTCTGAGATGCCCAATGTGCTCCTTTTCAGACATAGTGTAGATCAGAATGTTGTCGATGAACACAATGAAGAAAAGGTCAAGAAACTAACTTAATACAATGTTCATGAGGCTCATGAACACAGCTGGTGCATTCATGACACCAAATGACAAAACTACAAACTCAAAGTGCCCATACCTACACCTGAAAGCCATCTTTGGGATATCACTCGACTTAATCCTAAACGAATGATATCCAGACCACAAATCTATCTTTGATGACCGTCCTTCCCCCTTAAATTGGTATAGGATATTGTTTATCCTTGGGATAGGGTAACCGTTCTTGAACGTTACCTAATTAAACCTCTGATAGTCTATGCACAACCTAAGATCACCATCTACCTTATTCAGAAACAACACTAGGGCACCCCATGGAAACACGCTAGGTCAGAAAAAACCCTTCTTCACCATTTCCTTAATCTAAATCTGGAACTCTCACATATCAGAAGGCACCATCTGATAGAGATCCCTCATAACCGGACGATCACCAGTTTGTAAGTCTATCTTGAACTCAGCGTCACATTGAGGGGGTAGAGTCACGAAATCTTTAGGGAAGGAATCTATAAACACTTTAAAAATCATTGGGACTCATTCCATCTCTACATCTACAAACTTCTCTGACAGAATGACCAACATAAAAAGAAGAGGCTCCACACATCGGCTTCCCATCTGACGACTCCGCTCACTGACAAAAGCCACACACTGAACTTCCTCATATGAAAACACGAATCTTCTTCAGAATCGGTGGATAAAAGAACACAACGAGAACAACCAACCAATTCATATAATGACATCGTATAGTTTCATCTGCCATAGAAGAATATCCCCAGTAGACTGATGTGGCCTTAACATCAGTCTAAACCCCCGAAAAACATAAAACAAACTGGTTTGACCTCCAACTATTGTACTCAACAACCGGGGCATGGGAAGGATTTCGGCGTCTAGACCCAGAGCATAGGAAAGATCGACTAAAATAAAGTAGTGCAAGGACCATGTACTAAATAATGCAGAAACAAGAGTGCTGGAAAGATAGATCATACCTCGAATGCCCTCCGACCCCGCTTACACTGCTAACTTGATAGCATGCATTGTATGAGCCTAGATCTTTTTTTATATGCTATCGACAACCTCCTAGAACATGACTCAGCTTAGGTCCCTTATGAGAACCCTGACGTCAGCTTCCCCCCACAACATCTTCCCTCGGAGGATTAGGGGCCTACTGCTAAAATTTCCTCACAGGAAATTGTTGTTCCTAAGGTGGGAGATGAACATCCCCACCATCACCATACTGAGCTCGAACTATTCACCAACACTGAATGTGCATGAAAAATCCAAAGGAAAAGAATCGCAGTCCAGGGACTATATGAAAAGGTCGAGGATTCGAGGAGGGGAATAGGAACTGTAGAAGTCCATACCCGATAGCCGAAACCTAGAAGTCCTTGTCACCAACAATCAGTTGTTAACTGCATTTCCCTTTTATGAACTTAGTTGGATCCCCTCTCATTGAACACCTACTCAGGAGTGAATCCTTTCCCCCACCTCAGCCTTCTTCTTCACTTCCAAATACATTAGTAAGGTAATGGTTGTATCAAAATACTAAAAATATGACCAAAGTTCCTCCTCTAAACATCTCTCATGAGACTCCTCATCTAGAAAGAGGTCCAGAGAAAAACACAAGAGAGCCTTGATCTTGATCTCCACTTCCCTAACTGACAAACATACTTACTGAAGGGAGATAAATTCTTGTCACTTCTCATATTTCTCTATAGAAAGAAGGAATTCCTTCTTGAAAATGTCCCACATAACCTCTATCTCCATCTTCTCACTGAGGTAGAGTGTCCTCCCCTGATGCGCTTCTCCACTCATATGGCTGACCGAAAATGGGACATAGTACTCCCTTAGAGGATGGATCAGATTGAAGGAGATCCCCAGCTCCATGAACCAAACATCTATTCCACACATGGACATATTTCAGGTTCCATCACTACAAGGTAAAAATGTAATTCCTAATACTTAGTAGCAAGGAATTTTACTTATGACATATTTATCATCTTACTAAATTTTCTCCCCTAGACACCCAAATTAAACAAAGAACACACGTCATTATGATGCATCTACCATTCATTGGGTCTCTACCTGCAATCAATTTAGGCTCACTTGGTGATTTGGTACGTTTTGATTCCTTGAATCAGATCATGGGGGGACCTAAAGTAATGTTTCCTAGTTGGTATTCCCTATCCTATGTCATGAACCATGATTTCCTAGCACTGTTTCCCTACCATCCCATGCAATTCTCATTGTACCTAACTCTAGACTTCTTCCTATCTCCCTACCCTCACATTTGTTACAATTTTGTCCCAAACCACCTTTGTAAAGATGAGGGAAGGGGCCATAAAGTGCCCCACCCATCCTTCCTCAAAATGAAGATGAGAAAATGACCCCCTGAGTCCCGCCACCAGTTTTCCCCGGAGTGGAAAATAGCACCAAGGTTATATATTTTCACAATATTGGAGGCATTACCCTTTTTTTATATTAAAAAAATCCTGAGATAAGAGAATCCAACCACCAAACACCTAGTTAAAATATGTGAAAAAATAAACCCATAGCCAAACCCACATGCATGTGTTTAAACAAAACTGAAAAAAAAATTACAAAATTCTCCAAAAGTGAAATACCGAAAAGGAAAAAAGGAAAACTGAGCAGTAGTAGGAAAACTGCGCACCAGCTAGAAATAAATCACAACGTCTAAACTAGTAGGGTCCCACATGGTGTTTAAAGCCCTCCTAGATACCTAAAATTAAACGTAGGGTGAGTATAAATTTATACTCATTAGGGAACCTAATACTCTCGGGCACATGTGGGGAGAAATTATAATGCCCTGTAATAAATAGATGTAACAAGACACTGTTCAAGGAAACTGACCACCTTGACATATAAGGAACACTACCCAAATATCTCAAGACAAATATATAGTAGTATATCACATCATTAATAGGTACCTCAGACGACCCTCCTACAGGTCATCTATACACCATACGCATCAATCCACCCTCCCCCCACAAGTTCCACTGTCATATCCTTCCCTCACACACTTGGGAAAAAAGAATCCAAATATCCTTCCTGCAAACACCTTGTCCCTATCACAACCACATATCACACAGTTCTTCCCACACACACGTGGGCTACACAATAGTCACACATCTCACCCAAAGACACCTTACCCTCATCCTGAAGACACATTGGAAACTACAACCTCACCTCTCGCCCAAACAATCATGGGCCTCATCTTTAAGACATCTAGGAAAATTCTGCATGAAAACACATAGGGAAAATATCCATAATTGAAAACATCCCAAATGTTCCGGCTTAAATCAATTCACCATTCCTAGAGAATCTTGGGATAACGTAACCACCTCAAGCCATGATAGCCTCTAGGAGAGGGAGAATAAAGGAACTAATATCCAGGGGAAACACTCTCCACCATGAGATGGGGGTGTTTGGATCTATTTTCTCAACATGGGTGGGGTTCATTCCAATCATGAAAAAAATTCATGATTATTACTGAACCATATCACTTATTATCCTATGGATTCTAAAACATAGATCCATCCATGTGCCACAGGACTGCTACCCCAACGACTTCCAAATAACAACAATAAAAAACTCCATGTTCATGTTATCTTGTTTGAAATTTTTTAGTTTAACTATTTCTTCTCTACTGGGCAACTAATAGCCATAACCATAAGTAGGAAAAAATAAAAAAATAGAAACTACAAAGCAGTGATTTAACAGTTCACAACCAGTGCCACCCTGTGAACTTTAACAACATCACCACATAACCATTATAGGTCTCCAAATAGATTCCTCATACATATCATTTAAAAGATGATTAAGCAGTTTTCATATTCGACCAACACTGGTCACCATGATCTTATTTTTCTTTGGATTAACCGGGGTGATCACACAAGGATTACTTTCATCAGACAACCGCATAAATAGGTAGGTATATGTGATTGACTTTTTTTCAAGTTAAACATTTTTAATCACTACCATGTCCAGAAAATAGAGCATTACCAGTGTGAAAACAAGGACCGCCAACGACCATGATGTTTAGTTGGCTTAAGCCTATACAAATCACAATGATAAATAGAATAATAAAAACATAATCTCTACCCCATCCCCCTTCCAATTAATAGACATTTATTATCATTTCTAAAATCCATATTTCAAATAATTTTCATGGAAACATTTTCATACCCACCACGCATGATGTACGTAAAAGAGATACGAAGGCATAATTTCCTACCTTGAGGATCAAATATCGTCATTTCTTTCCCACGTCAGGATCTTATATTAGAACTTGATCGATACATCCCATTTTCCTCAAAATAGTGGGTTGCAATAGGATTAGTGAAACCCCAATGAAGGGATGATTTGAGGTGTGAATATTGATCCCATGACTGCTTTAGAATAGAAGAAGGGTTTGAGCATCTCGCACCAACGAAAAAGAAGGAAGAATAAGGGAGGAAGTTATATCTTCCCTTTAACTCTTGCAAATGTTTGATCCCTAAGGGGCACCGCTGCGAGACCTCTCCCCCGTCACCGCCGCCTCCCTCATCCCGCTTAGGCTCCTTTCCTCTTAGTTTCAATGTTCACAATGACGGCCTCCTTGGCTCGGCCTTCTTGACGGTACACTTGATTTTTCGGCTTCTTGGCTCAACTCCACTATTTGGATAGGGTTTCACAGCGGTGCAGCTGCTCAAAGGCCGAGTCTTGGGTTCTGCCGGTTGAGGGAGCTGTTTCTTCTGTGGATACATGTAATAGATGGTGAAGTGTGTCTCCTATGGGCTGATAGATGGCGGTGATGGGATCTAGATCTGGTTCTCTGGTGGGATTTCATCCTGTATTTTGGGCAATTTATTCTATTTTCTTTCATTAATCTTTTGAGTAGGGTGATGTGGGTTTGATGTTTGGGAATATTTTGATTGTATGATGATTTTGGACTGGATGTTCTTCCGAAGAGTTGGAGTTTTTCTTCTGGAAAGTCGATGGTGGTGTCGAAGGTTGATGGTGATGCTATCATGCGATTCGGTGGATGCAGATATTCTTGTTTTCTTGTCTGTTTGAGAGAGGTCATGGTTCGTGGTTGTTTTTTTATTTCCTGGTGGTCGTGATGCGGATGGTGGTCTGTGGGTGCTTCGGCTCCAATGCTTGATATTGGTCCTGCTGTGAAGGGTGTGCGGCTCCGACATCGGCTCTACTGTCTTCCGCATGGTGGTGCATGGTGATCCGTCGATTGGAGTGGATGTTGGGTTTTTCACGCTTCTCGAGGTTCTGCGGCTCGAGTTGTTCACGTGGGATGTTCTAATTTTGAATTTGAATGCTGATGTGTTTTTTCGTTTGGATGTTGGGGTTTCGATGTACCCGCAGTTTGGATGATGGCGGTTTGGTTGTGTGGTTTCCAGTTATCTGAAACCGGCTTTGAAAAAAATAATTTCCAGCACATCATCCCTTTAGATGATTTATCGAGTATGTTTATGATATGATGTACTTTTCATTGAAAGAGGATCACATTAAACCATACAGTTTGACCATGTAAAGGTATCCCTAGCCTTAGTAGAAATTAATATAGGAGTTATGGCCTTTGAATTAGGCATAGAGTCCATAAAATGATGATTTAAATTCATTTTATGCCAAAGGAAACACCAATGCGGAGAAACTATAGGAATCTAGATTCTATATACACTAAACATTAAATTTTTCAATGTGTAGCATGACTCACTATTTTGGAAACAACACTGTTATGGAAACACTGTAGAACCTCACTATTCAAGATACCTCACTAGTCTATAAAAATTATAGAACCTCACTAGTCTTGGAACCTCACTGGTTCAGAAACACTATTCATGAATTAGAAATATGGAAAAGGAAAAGGCTGATGTTGGAAAGCTGTTGTTGGAAGCTTTCTGTTCTGAAAACACTGTTCATGAACTAAAAATTTAGAAATAGAAAAAGGCTATTTTTGTAAGGTTTCTATTATAGAAAAAATATTCATGATCTAGAAATTTGGCAATGGAAAAAGGGTGTTATTGAAGGTTGTTGTTCTATAAACACTATTCATGGACTAAAAATTTGGAAATGGAAAAAGGCTACTGTTGGAAGGTAGATGTTCAGAAAATACTATTCAGGGACTTGAAGTTTGGAAAAACAAAAAGGCTGTTTTTGGAATGTTGCTATTCTGGAAACACTATTCATGAACTAGAAATTTGGAAATGGGAAAATGCTGTTGTTGGAAGGTTTCTATTCTAGAAACACTATTTGTTAACATGAATTTTGGAACAGGAAAAAAGGCTGATGATGGAAGGCTGTTTTTAGAAGTTCTTTGTTCTGGAAACACTATACATGAACTATAGAATTTGACGAAGTGTTTAGAATAAGTCACCTTGACCTCCAAAAACACCACAAACACTATATTTTAGCAAATTAATGGACTACTGAGTTCCATTCCATTATATAGATACATAGTTTTCATTAATTTCGTTTTTATTATGGATTCTATATTCAAGACATATAAATAATTACATCACATATGACAACATTAAAAATAAAAATAATCTATTCTATGAGGATGAAGAATGATTGAAGACTTTACGAGACCTAAAGTTTCTCCTTATATTTTCATCAATCATGATATTTCCAGATTTTGGAAAAAGGTATGTGGTGTATTGTGATGCATTAGGATCAGGGTAGGGGTGTTTTCTCATGAATGGATATCATGTTGTTGGTTATGGATCAATGCTGTTATGAGTTCATGAGATGAACGAACTAAAACATGGTTTGGAGTTAGTTGTTGTTGTCAATGATTTAAATACAATATTTCATTATATCTTTAGTGAAATTTTTTCACTTTTTATGAATCAAAAGATTTTGAGTCATATTTTATATCAACAGGATATGACCTTGAAAAGATGAATATGGATGGAGTATCTCCAAATGATTTTATTTGTCTTGATGTATAAACTCGGTAAGGGAATTTTTCTAACATATGCATCAAGTGGAATATTTTATTATTTGTTGGAAAAATAGCACTCATATAAGTGGAAATTGATGTTAGAGATGGAGAAAATATACAGAGAATGTGAAGACCAAGGCGTGGTTTCAATTTTCGTTCAAATATCATTGGTTCTGAATTTGGTAATTATGCTAAAAGAGGCACAAGTATCCTATTCATAATGGGTGGAGATGATGTCAAAACTCAGAAGTAGGGAGACCACTAAGGGTATTATGCTAGATTAGAGTCCATTTTTTGTTTCATAAATCAGATGGTTGTACCAATGGACTATATAAAACAACATATTCATACATAAAAAAAATTAGATATCGATTGTAAATACTAGAATACAGAAGATGTAAAAGGTGTTGAAAGAACAATTTTGGTGGGTATACATAAAAGGAATGTTGGATGAGATTATATCCAAAATTTTATCTTATCAGTGGATTAGGGAAGAACATCAATGACCTTCTAGTATATTGCAATCCTTACTTATGAATGTTTGGAAGTGGTAGTAGATGGATTTGGATTTTTTTATAGGTCTCCATAGAATTTTTCATCAAAACAATTTCATATGGGTGATACTGGATCAACTCACCATGTTGTCTCATTTTATTGCTATTCATGAAACTCATATGGTGGAGTAATGTTCAATACTCTATATCTCATTAGTGGTATTGAAAAACGTAATACCATTCTAAAATTGTTGGATAGATATTTTTGATTTACGTCTCATTTGTGGAAATCCTTACAGAAATTTATTGGGACTCAGTTGAGTATAAGTACAATGTCTCACCCATTGATGGATGGGAAATATGAAAAAATGATACAAATATTTTAACTCATGTTTCATGCCTGTGTAATGTATATTGGTAGATTACTGGAAGATCATGTTCTATTAGTGGATTTGATGGATAAAATAATTTATCAGGCCTCGATACAAAAGGCTTTGTTTGAAGCATTTTATGAGAATCCTTGTCATTATTTAATTTTTTCTATGGAAATTGGTGAGACATCACTAGTTTGGACGAGCCTTGTCCAAGAGATAATATAGAAGATTCAGTTTATCAGGAAACAGATGGAGATAGATGAAATTAATAAACATTGTATGTGAATAATCATGGACAACATTATAATTCAACGGTGTTGATCATGTGTTCTTGAGGACCCTATTATGGGTAGGAAATCATTGTTTTGAAAATCATGTAAATTTATCTAATCGATACATAGTATATTATGAGGTACTGGAATATCTTGGTGAGGTGGTCTATCAGTTGGCATAACCACCTTGGATCACTGCAACACCAAATATGATTAATGTAACTCATTAGAAAAATTGGAAGCCTGATCCTGAACATGTTATTCAAAGGGATCAAAAAGAAGATGAGGTATATTTAGTATTGTAATAGAGGATAGTGTTGGTTTCTGATAAGAATATGAATGTATTTCATTGAAAAATCATCTTTCTATTATGGGTTTAGTGGTGAAATTGACAAATTCTAGAATAAACATGGGAATGTAATAATGAAATGAATGTTCATTGGCCAAAACACATTCTATATGTTTTTGGTTTTCCACTATTTAGGGATGGATAGTCCACTGGTAGGGAGAAAATAGCACCCCTAGTTTCAAGTATGTAACCTTTTATTTATGAATTTAATGTATGTATAATATATGGGTGAATATTAGTCGGATTTGGGAAGATTTTAGATAATTATTGTGTATTTTGTATAGATTCAATGTTGGTGAACGTTTTGGGAAAACAATGAAAAACATATAAGAAACAGTTCACAATGAGAGAGGGGAGAAGTTAAATGTGCATGGGTGGAACAATATTTTTCAAAACCATGCGGAAGGCCAGGAGAAACCCTTCAACATGAGATAGTGTTATTTGGAATGGTTGGGAAATGGTTTTGAAAAACACCTAATGCTTATCATTATGGTAGTGTCTGGTGCCCAGTTAGTCCATGGTTTTCCTAACCATGTTACTAACCATGAATGATTTTATGTTATATCCAAGAAATTTTGGATCTCAATTGTTTTGGTCTGTAAATATCTCATTTTCCCTATATTTGTCCCTAACACAATATTTTATCTTCCCAAAGGCTATGTAGGTTTATCTCAGCGATGTAGAGTCAATATGTAGCATTATCATTGTGATTTGAAGCTGGGTTCTCATAGAATATTTTCATTCGTGGCAGTTTTTTGGGGTTGTTCTTAGATATACTTGTCTATCTATCTCAATTATTTATATATACCTCATCTATTGATATATCTATGATTTTTGAGGCTATATATAGTAATATATTAATTTTTTTAATGATATGGGACGATATCTATGGTGGGATTTGGAGTTTTATCTAGGTTTTGTTGGTGTTTTACATGTCGTTAATTGTGTTCTCCAATTTCTAAAGGTCGGTGGCTTCACTCTCCACTGTTCATTGTACAGCTATTTGACACTATTTCAAATTGATAAAATAGATTGAATTTTATTTTGAAATATTTGTGAAAATCATGTTAGAAACCCTCTTTATTGATTGTTTTATGATTTCTATGGAATTGTGTACTTCTTATGCTATGTAAATGTGTAAAATAATTTTAAAAATATGGATTTTAAAATATGTTCTTGGTATGATTTATGTAAAATGGTTTTCAATAATAAGGCTATTTTATTGAATTTTTTTTGGAATTGAAATGTTTCATCATGTTTGTATTTCCTTGATTTATGGGGATACATGGTGGGGTTTATTTATAATTTATTATGAGGCTTAGAAAAACATGATTATATGCTTGTTTATGAATGTGTAATGGCACATGAGATTTAATTATTGTATGAAGACTTGGTAGATCAATGAGAAACATAACATGAGTATAGAACTTTTATAATTATGAATGCAAGTTTAGACATGTGGATATGTGGATATATTGATTGTAATATGGTATTCCAAAAATTTAAAGATGAAATGGTTTATAAAAACATGGTTAGTTTCCTTCAGGGAAATTAGTTATGGTTTTGAAAACTATATTGTACGAATTATTTTTCGATGTCTGATAAACAATTTTATGTTGTTTTATATAAATTATTTTAAATAAATTATTTCCTAAAATATGAATCCCAATTCTATACAAGAGGAATGATTTGAGAAGTCATTCGGGAAATACACTTGAGTTTTATTACTCATCCCAAGCTTTTCACTCGAGTTGTTCTACATATGTTTTTTATCGAGAAAAATTAAATACAAAAGTATAAAGAATCATCAGCATTATTTAATGATACTAGTTAAATTTTTAGGATTGGAGAATGTAGTAGGTTATTGATTTAGTGCTATGGTTGTCTTTGAGTTTTATTCGGTTTTTCATCAACTCTGTAATTGGTAGTTTGTATTCTTCCATTGTGGCACCCTACCTAGTTATATTTTATTTAAATGAAATGGTTGAGTTGTTTTTCATTTTTTACATACATAATGTACTATTTTATTTGGTTATTTCATGTTTGGTATGATTTATTATTTTTAAAATATAAAATCCTCCCACAATTATAAATGAATCAAATGGAATATCATGCAAACCATTGGCATAATTGGAATGTCTATTAATGTCATGAATCAATTTTTCCGAATCAAGATGATGGGGAGGGGTGGAATATTAAATAGAAATTTTCAACTTACTATTTTGAGAAATATGGAGACTTTTCCAGGACCTGACGTTGATTCTAGGATCACAGTCAGAGGCAATTGATAGTGGTACACTATGTAGCCACATAGCTTAACCGACGTGTATCCTTGCTTGTTTATTGAATGAGAAGTCCTTTATAATTCCATTAAAGTGATCTATCTTTGTCATACGATCTGAAATAACCAATATATAATTGTGTCCTTATAATGTATTAGTTGTTCAGTGAAAATTACCATGGTGATGTTTTCCCACTTCTATGTCAGTATGACTAATTTATGTTCCATCCCATTATATTTTTCATGTCATCTGTCACGTCCAAACAAACCAGGAAGCATGATGCATATTCATTGATCTCATTCATCATATTTTCCCATGATAGAACTATTATTTTACTTATTTTTTATATGTATTTCAATTATTTAAACCTTACAAATTTATCAATTTTTTAATTTTAATCAATTTTGGATTTATGGGTTGTTTTGTGCTAAAATTTGAAAATTCATTAATTCTTCAATTTTAACATATATTAATCACTATGGTATTTTTGGAATAACATTTATCATATTATACCAATTTGAGTAACATTATTTTTTCAGATCCATTTTTTGATGGTCATCCCAATTATTTTCTAGACAAGCAGAATATTTGAAAATCTAGAGGCACAAAAAAAGTAATCAAGTTGACATATTGTTTAGGGAGAAATAGTGGAACCACCTCCATAAATGATGCATAAATTGGTCTACTCAAATATAATTGAAACTATTAAATTTTTATTATAAATAAGAATCATATAATTTCTTCTAAATTAAATTAGGGTGAGTTTTTCACATATTAAGAGGTCCATTAAGTGAACAAATTTGAACAATGATTCTAGAAACATTCATCCAGAATTAAAAATTGGAGTAAATTGGACATAACTTCTTCAACACATGGTATATAGAGCACCAATTTTGAGGGGAAATGAATTTTCCACAACATTATCAATTAAAAAGAGCAATAAATTTTCCAAAATAGTGGGGTTAGATGTTCCAACATTGTAATGACAGATTATGGAACCATATTTTTGACTATTGAGAAACATTATGTCCCAAAACAAATTAAATTTTCTATTATTCTACCTCAAGTCCTTTTCCATGCCTATAAATACGAGTCTACGTTGGTTTAAAAATGATATCAATCGAAGAGGGGTTATGTGGATGGTTATTGTAGCTTAGGATTTTATGTTCTTTTTGTTTTATTTTATTAATTACAATTTAATGTATGGATATTTATTAATTAAATTTTCATTCTTTCTTTATCCATTCTCAATCTATCTTCCAAATCTCCATCTTCAACCATGATCTATTTTAACATTGCAATGGTGGGTGACTTAACTAAGGGTTGTCCCTAAGTATGGGTTCACAGTGTTATTTCTTATTATTCAACAATTCATCATGTTTTAATTATTTATGTGTTGGATGAAAGAGTGTTTCACATGTTTGGTGGTCATTTTCCATGTAATTATTTTTAATTTCATTCCTTTTCATAAATTAATGTTTCCCTACCTTCTATCAAGAAATCCTTTCAACTGGACATAATGGGGTTTCACGAAGAGATCAAATGGAATAAGGTGGAATCAGGTCGTGTGAGAATAACATTATCAATTAAAGTGTTATCCAATTTGACTATTAGATTAAGTGTGGACTAGTGTGATGAAGACTTGTTATATTCACATAGTTCAGAAATTAATGAAATGTAATTAAATAATGTGGTTTCACTAAATGAATTATCAAATTGAATTTGATTATAAAATAAATAATTAATGAACCTATTATATCAAACCATAGAACATGACCTATGTTATCTTATTTTAATTTTTTAAGTTATTAATTTTGATTTAAAATTTTAATTTCATTATTAGAATTGCTCATTTTTCAAAAAAAAAAATCATTGTCAATGAAAAATTCAAATAAAAAATATAAATAGAATAGGTGAATTGAAAATGAGTGATTCAACCAACTATGATTCTCGTTATGTTAGATGACCCTAATAAGCCTTTGTGCTGCATTTTCGAAATTAAAATTCACTTTTCATTCCCTATGATAGGTGTACATAATAACTGACACTATTTAGGGATGATAAATAATTATTTCAATGACTTTTTATAATTCCCTATTTTTTAAATATTTTTCATTATTATATTTATATAGAACAAATCATAATTTTTTTCCCATGATGTTTTCAAATGTCCATTTTTTCAAATCATGGAACAATTTCTCATAGGTGCAGGAAGAATACATTAACTATACTGTAGAGGAACTCCAACAAAGTGTTAATTTCTTATGATAATGTTCTTTATAAAATATTCATAGATACTTGTCTCTCACATATATATTTGGTGTACCTTATTGATGAACTCTAAACTGACTTGAAAATAATCATGTCCAAGAATTTTGTGCCACTGGTTATCCACAATTTTACTAAGGAAATCCAAGATGTTGAGTTCAAGAAACAAATTCTGAATCATAAGTACTTACCTCTATTCCTAAATTGTCAACACGAAGAGGAAATTTACATCTATGAAGAGATTCCTGACGAACATACTCAAGTAGATGATATATTCAAAAAATAATTTTATTTTAATTTTATTGAATATATTTTTATTATCACACCTATTTTGAATTTTTTTGAAGCTAATGAATCTTATTACTCCCTGGAGTGTGATGATGAAAAATAAATTAATAACATTTATGAACAATTAGATCTCCCTAAATAAATTTAGTATTTTCTAGAGGGATTAAATGAAGAGAAATTCAATGTTTCTGAAGTAGCAATGAATGTTGGGGAGGTTCCATACTTCATCCGACCCCCACCATAAAATTTATACAACATTAAGAACTTGATAGACCTGCTATACCCTATACATGTAATTCTGATCAACAAAAACAAAGAAGTTGATGTTGGGAAAATCAACATGTGGGATTTCAAGTTATAGATTATCTAGAAACCATATGATTATAGATAATAGTTGGTACTTCCATCTAGAGGTAGAAAATATTTAGGGCCCCTTGGGGAATCATTCCATGATTTATCATTACCTACTTTTAGTAAATTTGGATTTCAATTTAATTTGTTGGATTATTCAAGCATGTTCCACACTCCCAATTTTCTTTTTGAGCATAAATGACAAGATATTTTTTATTAATTATGTAATTTTCCTTTCTAGGATTATGATAGAAGAAGGAAAATCCAAAAATTGGAAGAAGATGATAAATACTTTATTTCAATCTGGAGTTCAATTTTGTTGGTTATAATTTAAACTCAATTAATTTTTATTCAAAAATAATTTTGGAGCCTTATTATGACATTTCATGACCACACATGAATTAAACATTACATGGTTTCTAGGTGAGACATGAGATTCTTATGAATCCTATGATGCCATGTTTATGATTTCTATGTCAATGAAATTGAGTTAGTGAAATAAACATATGAATTTTTAAAGATATGAATTTATATTAAAATAAGGACTCCTTATTTGAAATAATTATATAATTAATGAATATGAAATATCTTTAAAACATTTCAAGCTTTGAATTTATGAACATTAATTGAATTTAATGGCCACTATTAGTCATTATATGATGGATTGGGAAAAATCATATGTATCATTAACAAGGGGAGTTCTAGACAAAGTAATTTATATTTATTCATTTTTAAATATTTGGAGTGATGATGGGACATGAAACCTACTAGAACATTATTTTAACCTCATAAAATCAATGAGAATACAAATACAGATTTAACATTATTATGGAACATTTTGGTAAATCACTTTATATTAAATAAATTCCTAAAAAAAATTCTTCTACAGCCCATTAAGACCATGAATTTACATTATAGATATTATCTATGTTTCAAGACCTTTTTATCTATTCTTACTATCCTCTTAGTATCATCCGGAAATTTTAAAACTGAAGAATATTAGGGAAATGATTAATTTTGGATGGGATAAAATAAATTGTAAGGAAAACATTTATCGGTTAATACTATGAGAAATTAAGGTTTTGGATCAATTAGTGATACTACAATGTTTTCCCGTATTGAAATAAAAAATGGAATATTTAAATGGAACCATAAAATGAGAAAAATGGATTCTGATTTGTAAAATAAAAAATCGCCATTAATAGACCTATGTTTTATATTATGTGGTTAGGTGGTGGATTTTTGGTTTAATATGATAATATGTATTTTAAGAAAATAATAAATAGATATTTTGAAAATAAATAATGTATTAAAATAAAAAAAAATTCCAAGAGGGTGCACAAATCATTAATTATGCATTATTTGATCATAAACATTATATTGAGTTTTGGGGAAGTGGCGGTTTATAGTTTGAAGGGGATAATTTCATTACAATCTTTTTTTGATATAATGGATTTTAGATAAGAGATAAACCTCCTCCTTGGGACTTAATTTTCAGTCATTAATTCCAACCAAATCTAAAAATTAGATTTCTTTTAACCATTTATGAAAGACCTCATGATTTTATGAGTTTTTATCTTTAAAATGTGGATGACGTGTTCCATTCGTAAGCATATAGAGAAATATATTGTTATCATTATGTTAGTATAAATCTACTTTATTTGAATCTTTAGTTTTGATTGAAACTAATCAAAAGTGAGATTGATCTAGATTTAGCATGTTTAATAATAATGAATTGAAGAACATAAAAGAATGAATGGAGAATGACCATCATTTTACAAAGGGGAAAAATAAACATCATAAATGGATTGTTTCATTGGAAAATTGTAAATTGAATAGATATTTTATGTGAAATTTGATAATTTTATTTGAAAATGAAAATTATTTTATATTATTGCTTTTGAATTTGAAAATTGATAGAATTGGTGCCATCAGAATTCCATGATGATATTTTATGCCTGAGGTCAAGAATGTATTAATTGTGTGGTAAATGATATAACTAATGTTTTACACTTTTTTAAATGTATTTATATTATTTAAATCCCCAATATTTATCATTTTCATCTTTTAAAATAAATTTTGGATTTATGGGTTGTTTTGGGCAAAAAAGTGAAAATTGCTTAGTTCACAAACTATAGATGATTTTAATAACATTAATATATTTGGAATAAAATATAAAATATAATACCAATTTGAGTGATTATTTTTTTATGATCCATTTATTTATGCATTTCAACATTTTCATTTATACCATGAACATATTCAAACTTCCAGAGGCCTAAAAAAGTCAATCATATTGAAATAATGTTCGGGCGAACATGTTGGTCCCCACTTCTAGAAACATGAATAATTCATAAAAAACCCTCCAATTATGGTGATTTTGATTATATATTAAAAATTACTCATATAAGAGTATTTGAATTAAATTTAGTGGACTTATTCACTAATTATATTGGCGATTAAATTCTCATCATTGATGAAATATTCTGGATACATTCATCATGAATGAATAATTAGAGCAAAATGGAAAAAATATATTCTACACTATATATATATAGATGAAATTTTGAGGGAAAATGCAAAAAAAACCCAGACTTGAGAAGACCAAGTTACCTAATTCTGAAAACATGATTGTTTCTGTTGCGAATTTTTTTAAAGTCATTTTATAGAACTATAATTTCAATAATTGACTACATTTATATCCCAAAAAAATTAAATAATTATTTATAATGCCCTGTAGAAATTTTCATGCCTATAAATAGGAGTATTGGGTGGATTTAAATAGATATCGATTAGAGTGGAAGGTATTATATGATGGATGCAGTTTATGATTTTTTATTCCTTTATTATTTTCATTTCCCTTGTTGAACATGTAATTTTTTAATTAATGTGTTTCTATTTCTTATTCTAATATCAATCTATCTTCTAAACCTAATTAATTTATACCTTCCATCATAAATAGTGATCACTTTTAACTATTAAATTTTAGGTGACTTACATAATTATTGGCCCTAGGTAAGGATTCAATTCATTCAATATTATTTTTCTTAAATTAATAATGTATTCATTCTGTTTGTTGTGGATGCAAGAGTAATGTCGGGGTGCGACGATCAACCACAATGGAATTATTTTAAATTCAATTACTTTTCATTCATTAATTTCATAACCACCTAACCTCACTAATACCTATCATATGGTGGATATAGTGTTTCCCAATTATATGAAATGGAATATAGTAGAGTCAAGACTTTTTGGAATTATATTTGTAGTCAAGGTGTTGTCCTATTTGACGATTGGATGAGGTGTGGATTGGTGTTCTAGAGAAAATAAAAAAATCGCACACTGAATAAATCAATGAAATATATATATATATTGACTCATTACAAAATTATTTATCAAATTTAATTTAAAAAAATAGTAAATAATGAACGAACCTATGATATCAGACCTTGGACTGAGACGTTTCTTCTCTAATCTGTATTTTGTCTGTATTTTCTTTTATATTTCTATTCGAAATTGGATAATTTTAATATCATAGTATCCATAAACCCTGAAGAACTATTTTTAACTAAATAATATAAAAACAAAAAATAAAAAGATTTGGTGATTTATAAATTATTTATGGAAATTACTGTGACACTTCTCAAGTGAGATTACAATGGATTCCCACCATGCTACATTAGGAAAATTAAATTTATTTTTTTCCACTACCTGTGAAATACATGCATCAAAAGAAGCACCATTTCTAGGAAGATAACTAGTTATTTCAATAAATATTTCTAAATTAACATGATTTTTAATATTTTTCGTTTTTTATTTACTAAAAAAATTCTTAGAAATTTATTTTCCTATTTGTATTCAAAAGACCATTTTTTAATTCCTAGAACAATTACTCACAATTTATAGAAGAATTAATAGACTATAATGAGGTGGAATTCCAATTAAGAGTTTATTATCTTATAATTATTGCCATGAATAAACAATGAGGTATACAGAAATGGATCTCACATCATGATTTTATGAGCACGATCGACGAACAATGAACTAACATGTAATTATTTGAGGGCGAGATAGTAGTGCCCTGTTTTTTTCCCAAATTTCACAATGGAAATAAAAAATATTATAAAAAACATAAAATAGTGGATCCACACTACGTAACAATATCTAGGGATGATAAATTACAAAAATATCTTTCCATCATATAAGATATTCTTGTCGAATCAGCTGTGGGAGATGAAACATTCATAAACCCAAATTATTTTAAATTTTGTAAAACCAATTTGAGCATCACTCGAAATTATTTCAAATTTTTATTATATGATTACTATTATTATTCCCTATAGGTTGATGATTGAAAATAAATTTATCTATTGAGGAATAAATTGGGCTCCCTAGAGACATTGAATGTTCTACTAAGGAGTACAATAAGAGAAAGGGAATGTTGTAGAAGTAGCAATGAAAAAGGATGTTGTTATATACTTCATCCTAACCACACCAAGAAACTAGTACGACATTGAAAGGGGGATATAGTGCATTAAATACATTTAATTCTCATCTATAAGTACAATGATTTGGAAGGTGGTAAAAGAAACATGTGGTTGTTCATGTCCATGAAGTTCCACCCACCATATGATTATTGATAACATCTGGTACATTCCAATAAAGGGAGTAATAATTTAGTGTCTACAAGGGGGATCATAATTTTTTTTCATTAAACTCTTTTTAGAAATTTACACTTCAATTCTTTTTTTTGTATTAGTACATCATGTTACCCACTCCCTATTATACTTTTTATCATAACTGACACGATCCTTACGATTAAGTCATTAATAATCTTTGTAGCATCCGGATTGAAGAAGGAAACCCCAAACATTTTAGGGAGAGGAACAAATATTTATTTCAAAATAGAGTTTAATTTTTTATTTTCCTTTTGAAATGCATAAATTGTTTCCCAACAATATTTTTTGAGGATTAAAGATGAAATTTATGCCCATGCTTGAATTATGATATACATAGCAAATCTAGGATTCACAAGTTTCTTAGTAATACTATAATGCCATGTATATATTTCAATATTAACTAAATTTAATGAGTAAAATGTATAATTAAATTATTAATGAGATGAATTTATATTGAAATTTGGACTCATGATTTTAGGGAAATATCTGATTCATGTAAATAAAATATCACTAACATTTATAAGGCCTTTTTTGTAATTTTTTTGAATTGATTTGTTATTATTAGTCATTTCATCGGTGATTGTATAAAATTTTATTCATCCTTACTAAGATGATTTATAAACATCATAATTTCTATTTATTCATTATCATATTTCATGACATATTTTTGGATATTAAACCTACTATAACATTCATTTTAACTCGTCAAATCTTTTCCTATCATAAACATTTTAAAAGTAATAAATAATATTTTGATAAATTAATTTATTTTAAATGAAAATGTATACATAAATCCAACTTAATAAAATAAATACCATGAATAAAAAATATAGGAATGATCCATGTTTTAATTCATTTTTATTCATTGAAACATTCCTCTTATTATTTGCATGATATTTTAAAATTGATGTTTGGTGGAAAAAATTCATGGTGGATGGGATGAAATACATTGTGAGGAAAACGTTTGTGGGTGATTATTGTGTGAAATTATAGTCATTTATTCATTATTTATACTTTCTTGGTTTCTAATATTTAATTAATAAAAAAGAAAAAGGAAAAATAAATCAAAAAATCATGAAAAATGGGTTCTTATTTGGGAGAAAAAAAAATCACAGCTACTAATCCTAGAATTTATTAAATATATGGTTACATAGTGTGTAGGTATTTAATTAAAATCATAACATTATGAAAAAAGAAAATTAATATTCTAAAAGTAAAAAAATATATTTAAATTTAAAAAAATATTCATGATTGTGCACTAATCACTCATAATAATTTATTTGATTATAAACTTTTCAATTGAAATTTTGGGATGTTTGAAATGCTACATTGAAGGATAAAACGTCACTAAAAATTTCTTTTTGATATTATGATTTGTAATTAATAAATAAACCTCCTCCTTTAGTCTTATGTTTCAAACATCAATTTGTACCAACCTTAAGCCTCATAGTCATTTGAACCTCTAATTGAATCCGTCGTGATTTTATGTGTCTTTTTTTCCAAAGTGTGGAAAGTAGTTATTTATATGCCTCAGGATAATGATCATGTTATCATTAAATGAGAATAAATCTACTTTAATTGCATCATGATTTCTACTAGATAATAATTAACAGTGGGTTAGATCATGATTAGGAATGTTTAATATTAATAAATTGGGGAATATAAATGAATGAAAGGAGATGTTCCATCAATTTCACAAGGGAAAAATATATATAATGAAAGATCGTTTCATTGAAAAATTGGATTATTAATATATATTTCACTTTAAATTGGAATATTTTATTTGAAATTGATTTTTATATTTCTTTTAAATTTGAATAATTAGATCATTGCGTCCCTTTTAATCCCATGATGATATTGTATGCTTGGGGAAAATAATGATTTATGTGAGGGGGAATTTATTGAAATAATATTTTACTCATTTATATTATGTATTTAAATTATTTTAACCCAAAAAAAATTATCAATTAGAGAAAATTAGAGTCATTTATTTATTTATAGGTTGTTTTTGGCTAAAATGTAAAAATTCATTAATTCTAATATTTTAGCATATTTTAATCACTATTTTGTAGTTAATATATTCTTTAAAATATTATAAAAATTTGAGTGAATTTTTTGGATCATTTGATTTATTTTATTTAACATTTTCTTATATACTAAGAATATATTCTAATATCTAGAGGTCTATAAATGTAAATCAATTTGAGATATTGTTCGGGAAAACATGGTGGACCCCACATCGGGAAAATTGGAATAAATAAAGATACAATCCTCCAATTGAGGGGATCCTTATTAAATTTTGAATATGAATCATTTATATGTTTCTCAAAAAAAATCGGTGTTTTTATTCACTAATTTATGTGTCAATTAAATGCTCATCTTTGAAGAATTATTCTGGAAGTATTTTGAAAAAAATAAAAACTCAATGTATCTTTGGAATAACATATTCTACAAAATCTAGATAGAGGTGAAATTTAGTGGGAAATGAAAAATATAATTTTTCACAGGTTTTGAGAAGACAATGATCCTTTATTTATCCAAAACAAGGGGGGTAGACCTAAAATGTTTATAATGGTATATTCTAGGAACAAGATTTCTGTCGTTGAATACCATTATTCCGTGAAACAAATTAAATTGTATGTTATGATTCCCCAATTCCTAATAAATTACTCTAAATAAGAGTATATGGTGGATTAAAAAAAATATTGACTACATATTGAAGTTGTGGATGCCGATTTTTTACTTAGGATCTTTCATTCATTTCCTTTTATTTATGTTTTATTTTCTCATGTAATACAATATTTTTTATTAAAGTCTTTATATTTCATCTTCAAATCCCAATATCACTTAAAAAATTAGTCCCTTTCTCTATTATATATTCGACTATGATCTCCTTTCACTTTTCAATGGAAAGTGGCTCACTTGTGTCTTGGCCAAGGGGAGTTTTCGTTACATAATTTATTATTGTTCTTCAATTAAAGAAGGTTTTATTCTATTTATGTGGGATGTGAGAGTATTTAATGGGTGTAACGGTTATACACCAAGATATTATTTTTAATTACAATAATAATATTTTATTTAATTAATTTTCCTCCATTATATCCAGAAAACCCTTCAAAAGGTGGAGCTGGGGTTTTCAAATGATAAGGAACGACACACGGTGTAGTCAAGTCCTTTATATATTACATTCTCATGTTTTGTGTTATCCAATTGGACAGTTAGAGGATATGTGTATTGGTGTTCCATAAGAAATATAAAATCAAAAAATCAATAAATTAAGGAAATGTAATTAATTAATGATGGTTCATAAAATGAAATATCAAATTTAATTTTAACAAAAAAATAAAAAAGAATGAAAATGTGATATTAAACCATTGACCATGACTATTCTTCTAAAATTTGTACTTTTTCTATATCTTAATTTAGATTTAAATTCAATATTTCATTATTTTAATTTCACGGTTTCAAAAACACCCATAATAATGTTAAATTAAATAATATAAAAACAAATTAGAATTTTATTAGGTGAATTTTAAATTAGTGGTTCAACTGAAATCAACCCTCCTAAAGTAAGGCAAACCTGGTTAGCCTCCGTGAAACATCAGGAATATTATTCTTTTAGGCACCCTATGACAAGTATACATAAAAACTAGCACCATTTTTAGGGATTTGAATAGTAATTTCAACAAATTTCATTAAATTCACATTTTTGAATATATTTCATTACCATATTTATTAATAAAAAATATTTTATTTTTTTTCCTCTTGATGTTTTGATGTGAATATTTTTTTCAATTCATGAAATAATTACTCACAGGTGATATACTGAGACATATAATATAATGAGGATCAACCCCAATGAAAAATTGTTGTTCATATGATAATGTTCATGAAAAAAATTATTCATAGAGACATATATCTATCATCAATATTTCAATAGTATGATCAATGAAATCCAAACTGAAATGAAAATATTCAAGGTCAACAATGTAGTTCACCTAGTTTTACCCAATTTAATTGAAAAAATCTATCACATTTAGGCCAAAATCACAATGGAGGAGCCCAATTGCCGACCTCCATCTAGCGATGCTCAACTCTATGTTCAAATTTCCATCGACAAAAAGATTCCTGCCAAACAAAATCAGGGATATGATGCATTCCAAAACCCAACTTCATTTCATTTTATAGAAACTAATATTAGTATGACCCCTAAAAAGTTTCAATTTTTATAATTTGATAAATATTATTACTCCATGGAGGATGTTTATGAAAATGAAATTTCACATATTTAAGAACCGCATGAGCTCCTTGAAGACATTGAAAATATACTAGAGGGAGTACAAGAAGAGAAAAATAATGTTTCACAAGAAGCTATGGATGAGGAAAAGGTTCCATAAACCAACATTCCCTCACCCTGAATTATGTAAAACAATTTGAAGGGGTGGATCTTGGGTAATATATATGGAATTATATTTAATATGAACAAATATGTGGTTGTTGGGAAAGGCCAAATGTGGTGGTAAAGTATAAGAAGATCCACCCACCATCTAATGATGGATAACAGCTGGTACTACACAATGTAGGAAGTATAAAATCGAGGCCCACTTGGGGGATCATACCTAGATTTATCTTTAAAATATTTCTAGTAATTTAGATTTCATTTTCATTTTTTAGATTATTCATGCATGCAGGCCACTCCCTATTTTCTGTTTGGGAATAAATTACATGATCGTTGTAATTAATTATGTTTTTTCCATTATACAATCATGATGGAAGAAGTAATCTCAAGAAAAAGAGGAATAAGACCAAAGGTTTATTTCAAAATTGAGCTCACATTTTATGTTTATCTTTTAAACTCCATAAATTTTTTTCAATACTACTGTTTTAGCTTTAAAGATGAAATTGTGTGTCCATTGTTCGATTGGGATTAGCTTTTCTAATCTAAGAGACATGAGTTTCATAGGAATCATTTGATACACTAGTTTATATTTCAATGTTAAAAAAATTAATGAGTAAAATAGGTAATTGATTTATTAAATTGAAAAATGGATATTGAAACAGGGACTCATGATTTGAGGGAATTATTTGATTCATGTAAATGAAATTTCCCTATTATTTTTCATGATTTGAATTTTTGAAATTTTTGTGAAGTGTTTTTTGATAATTAGTCCAACTTTAACTGGTTTTCAAAAGTAATATGTCTCACTACTTAGAGGATTTCTAGGCCAAGTAATTTATATTTATTCATGGTCATATTTCTTTAGTAATATTGGAATGTTCCACCTACTATAACATTTATTTAAACCTGTAAAATATATGACTTTGCAAATGAATAGTTAAAAAATGATGAATATTTTCATAACCCAATTAATATTAATGGAACACATAAAAATAAATTATAATTTATCTCATAGATACAATGAATTTTTTTAGGAATGATATATTTTCCAAGAAATTTTTATCTATTCTTACGTTCCTCTTAGTATTTACATGATATTTTAAAATTGATGTTTGGGGGTGAAGGGAATCATCATGTATGGAATGATAGATATAGGAAAGAAAAATTGTGTGTGTTCATATTATGGGAAATTGTATTTTATGACTCATTCATGATACATCAAATTTATACCCTATTGAATAAGTAAAGAAATTGAAAAATAAGAACCAAAAAATATGAAAAAATGTGTTCTGATTCTAGAAAAACAAAAGTTTCCATTAATATATAAAGTTTATTTTATCATATGTGGATAGGTTCTGGATGTGATGTTTATTCTAATCATAACATAAAAAATTATTATTTCATTGAAAATGGAAAAAAATGTAAAAAATAAAGAAAAATATTCAAGAAGGTTCACAAATCATTTACTATGACTTATTTGTCATAACCTTTACATTGAGTATTGGGGTATTAGATGTTTCTACATTAAGGTGTGAATTTAATTAAACATTTATATTTGATATCAATAATTGTAATTAAGAGATAAACTACACCCTTAAAACATAATTTTTGAACCTAAATTACTCTAAATATTAAGGCTTGGAGTCATTTGAATCTTAAATGAAAGACCTCATTATTTAATGTAATGCCCCAGCCCCAGTTACCTAGAGTCAGGGCATTATTACATAACAATGGCACAATCAAAAGAAAGATAAAATCTCTAAATACTGATTGGTTTAGAATCCTTGGTCACACTAGATATGTTAATAAAGTTTACATTACTTCATAAAATTAAAACTACAACAATATAGTCTCCATATTCCACATTCTTATCCCCTCATATTATCCCTACAGGTCATTCATAAATTACTTCACCTCCTGGGAAAAATAAAACATAGAAAAGGGGTCAGCTCAAATGCCCAATAAGGATAACAATATAGCAGAAACATTCATAAATATGAATAAACATTTAAGGCAATGTATAAGTAAAACAAAATCTTTTTAAAGTGGAACTTCAACATAGTATGACAAAAATAAAATTAAATAATTCCATTTACTTATTCACATGTATATTCTACTAATAAAATAATCACATTCAATATCAATAACAAATTTCATAATGATGGAAGTATTGTGTCATAATAAATCAACTCCAAATAAACATAAAATCCATGAAAAGATGTTGACATAGATGAAATTAAAACACTTTTTAAAGAAATATCTATTTCTATATTGAAATTATTTAAGAGTCATATATTTATAAAATAAAACATTTTCTTGGAAAATATTCTTAAAATATTGTAAGTTATTCTTCAACGATTTTATAACATAAGAAAATAGCCACACCCGCCATATAAGTTAAAAAAGACATTCTCACCTTATTTCTGTGGAAAAGGATAAAAAAGTCCTTGTTTAGAAAATGACAGAAAGATTCCTTTATACACTTCATATAAAAAGTCAAAAAAATGGTATAAATGACATTAACCCATATTCTGTAAAATAGTAATAATATTTTGAAAAACATTTTTGTGAAACATGGATGTGGATGATAAAGAGATCCCAGTAGATTATTACGTATAAACAACCTCGGATAATGAAGAGATTGCGAAATAAACCCTTACCTTGAACTTTTCCTTGGTTGAGGGTAGGTTAACCTCCTGTATAATGGTGAAATAATTTTTATTAAATTATTCAATAATCATATACATTAATATGATATCATATATGATCTTTTAACATTGCTTTGTTAATAATATCTTAGAATTATTGTCGTTACGGGTGTTAACTTACTCGTTTACTTTTATATTTTTTGTTAAATAAGTCATGTTTGTCATGTATAGGTTTTATCTTTATCATATCCCAGATCATATCATGTCCTTGAAAATTATTTTTAAATTATAAAATTATAGTTATACTTTAATGGATAAGATGGAGAATGAATCTCATCGTGTTCGTGGAGACGCTAGTCCGTACGTACGCACGAGCGACAATATCATTCTATTGATATTAAAATAAAATATAATTGGATGGTATATCATATATACAGAATAATTATCATGTTATATTTATTATTTACTTGAATTAAACATCATTATTACACCAATCCAAATAATAATTTATTGAATAACAATTACACCACGACGTGGAGACGGTAAGCCGTACGTACGCATGTATGGTGACATGTTATTCAATGGATGGATAGAATACTAAAATATGGTTGTAAAATGTTTATAATAACATAAATGTATATATAATATACTTGATTTATTATTTTAGGATGGTAATAACAATGAAACACAAAGTGGAAGAAGAAAGGAACTTGAAAAAGGGTGGTGAAATCATTACCTCTTCTTCGGGTTCTTCCTTTTCATTTGATCAAAAGGGATCCTTAAGATGGCATTATGACTAAAGGAAGACCTCTAGTATGAAGTGAGGAATGTTGAGAGTGTATTTGGGCAGATTTTGGCCAAACCAAAAGGCTTTTAAGGGTTGAGATAATGAGAAGGGAGAGTGCCCTTTTATAAGAGGGGTGAGGGGCACCTTTGGAAAGGCATGAAATATTATTTTATAATAAATTCATATTCTGTTTTCAATGGATCTAAAGTGTATTATTTAAAGGTTAAGGTGGGGATGGGTCGAATACCACTCAACCAATATAATTTAGACAGGTTTGGGTCATTATATTAACATTATCTTTAAGTACTAACTCTTAGTTAATTAGTTTCACTTTTACGATGTCTCTTTGTATTTTTATATTATATGGTTAATAAACATACTATATACATCTAAGCAACCACCAAGTGGTCCACTAATGATACACCTATTGTGATATAAGTCCCTTTGCGGAACCTTAGATTTTTATGAATTTAATATCAATTAATAATATAATATTTTTTTTAAAAACTCTTTTATGTCAATTTTGACACTATTCAATAATTGATTTTGGTGAAAATCACAAAAGAATGATTACTTCGAAAAAAGTGTCTTATGTAAATCCTAACATGTCATTTTAACCTATAAAATTAGATTAATTCATAAAAAGTCTCAAATTATATTTATTTTTGTATTTATAATATCAATTCTTCTAATTTTTCATTAATTAGGTAATTACTGCATCATCATGGTGTCATAAATAAATTAAATTATTTAAGTTCTAAAAATTATAAATAAAATATAATTATGTATTAAATCATTTTATATTTCTAATTAATATTTAAAAGCTAATTTATATTATGTATAACCCTATATTAAAAATGTTTTAGTAAATAAACATTGATTTTAACTCTTTTAACTCTTCTTTGAATTAAATAATAATAAATGTCCTAATCTAATAGAAGTGGACCTAAATGATAATATTTTGTTTATAAGGTTGTTTTTGGTCGAGATACAATTGTCCAATAGAATTAGGACATGTGTTAGGGTAATATTAATATCATTTTGACCCTTAATTACACTATTTACTTTTAACCGTGGTAAAAAAAAGTAAAAAGTTAATATTCCCCAAAAATTATTTTCATCTCATTGAACCACATTTTACAACATGATATTAACCGTGTCTCTTGGATTTTCGAAATTCCATTCACAGAAGCGGTAAAATTATCTTTTTTGAAAAATTCAGTTTTTTACCTACCACTTAGTGGTTTCACTATTCATCAAAAATTGATGTTTTTCAGAACAATGCCAAAATTTCACCCTAAGCTATAATTGATATTCTGAATTCAAAAATGATTTATATTTTACAAAATTCCAAACATATAAGTTGAATTAATTAATTTTATAAGTAATTCCCGTTGTTACAACAAATAGTGTGTTTTTAAGAAACAATATATATAAAAAGATTGACAATTGTTATTGTTTAATTTCAAAGTGAAATTAATTCTAATGAAAACCATTGGATAAAATGGTAAACATATTCTAATTATAATTTAATACCACCAAATAATATAATTTATCACTATAAATTATTTTAATTAATAAATGTTGTTTTTAAGTATTTTAAACTATTCATAAAAATTTGAAGTTCTCAGAAAAATACCAAAAATTTAATTTAGGATAATTTCAACATTCCGAATCCAAAAATGAAGTCCATTTTGAAATATAATATATATATAATTTCAAAAAACAGGTATTACTATTCATAATGGCTAGTTTGATTGGTTGTGGTGTGTTAGAAATCAATGTTGCGTACAACACACACTATCACATTATTCAAAGAGAAGCGTACTGTAGATGCTTGGGGTGTTACATTCTCCCCTCCTTCAAATAATTTTGTCCTCGAAATTTATAGAATACTACCACATGAAAAGACTCGGGTGGTTCTTCATCATAAGTTCATCGGGTTCCGTCGTTACCTCTTCCATCCTATGGTTTCTCCACAAAATTTTTACCAGATGAGTCGTCCGGTTTTTCAGTACTTGTTCTCTCGTATCAAGAATCCTGACAGGATCTTCACAATAAGACAGATCGGGTTCCAGTTCTAATTCTTCATAGGTGAGTACATGCATAGGGTCAGGCATGTATTTCCTCAATAGAGATACGTGGAACACATCGTGAACTTTGGAGAGACTTGGCGGCATTGGAAATCGGTAAGCTACAACCCCAATTCGTTCTAGAATTTCGAAAGGTCCGATGTACCTAGGACTCAATTTACCTTTCTTATGAAAATGTATGACTCCCTCCCATGGATATACCTTCAAGAAAACATAATCACTGATTGAAATTCCAAATATTTCCATGGATTATCTGCATACCTCTTCTGCCTACTTTGAGCTGCTTTGATGTTATTTTGGATTACCTTCACCTTTTCCATCGTTTCCTCCACCAGTTCTAGACCTACATGTTTTCTTTCACCAACGTCATCCCAACAGGTTGGTGTGTGACATCTATTTCCATATACCTCTTTAAATGGTGCCATCTGAATACTCGAATGGAAGCTATTGTTATAGGAAAATTATACCTAAGGTAAATATTGATCCCACATACCCTGAAAGTCAAGTGATCAAGATCTCAACATGTCTTCTATGGTTTGAATAGTTCGTTCTAATTGTCTGTCTGTCTGATGGTGGTAGGAAGTGCTCAAATTAAGTTCAGTATCCAAGGATTTCTGAAGACTCTTCCAGAATCATGAAGTAAAATGGGGATCACGATCTGAAACAATCGATAGGGGTACTCCATGAAGTCTCACAACTTCATTAATATATAGTCTTGCTAGATGTTCCATTGGTAGATATTCTCTTATAGCAAGATAATGTGATGACTTGGTAAGAAGATCAACAATAACCCATATTGCATCGTTCCTTCTATGAGTCTTTTGTAGTCCCAAGACAAATTCCATCGTGATATTATCCCATTTCCGCTCAAGTATGGGAAGAGGTTGCAATACTCCATCAGGCTATTGCCTTCCATCTTTCACTTTTTGACAAACCATACATCTTGACACAAAATCAGAAATCTCTCTCTTCATGTTGTCCCATCAAAAATGTTCCTTCAAATCTCTATACATTTTGGTGCTCCCAGGGTGTATAGAGAAATTGGAACTATGAGAATCATCCAACAATTCCCTTTTTAGATCAGGTATATCGGGAAGACCAAGTATCTTCCCAAATTTCAAAATTGTATCTTCATACACAATGTCTCTCAATATCCCATCATTCACGGCTTTAATCTTCTTTTGAAATTTTTCATCATCGGTCTGAGAACTCTTAATCTTTTCTAGTAAAGATGGTTTGGAAAACATTTGAAAAAGAATTTATGTTTCACCATCCATGGTTATTCCCATGTCCATCTTAACTAGATCCAAGAAAATTGGATCCCTTTAAATTCTCATATTGTTCAAAACTCCATGATCTATTCTGCTTAAAGCATCTTCCACCTTGTTTGCTTTCACCGGGTGGTAGTTTATCATACAATCATAATCCTAGAGTAATTCAAGGAATCTCCTTTTCCTCATGATGAGATCTTTTTGTGATATAATGTACTTAAAATTCTTGTGATCGGTATAAATCTCACAATTTTCATCATAGAGGTAGTGCCTCCACATCTTCAAATCAAAGATAACAGTTGCTAACTCGAGATCATGAGTAGAATAGTTTTGTTCATGAATTTTCAACTGTCGGGATGCATAGGAAATAACCCTATCATTCTGCATAAGGATTCAACCAAGTCCTTTCTTCTATGCATCACTATAAATAACGAACCCATCATTCCTCAATGGTAGAGTCAATATAGGACCATTGAATAATCTTCTGTTCAGTTCTTCGAAACATTATTCACACTCTTTTGTCCAAACAAATTAAACCACTTTACGTGTGAGCTTCGTTAATGGGTAGGCCAATCAGGCAAAATTCTGGACGAAACGTCGATAACAACATACCAAACCAACAAAACTACATACCTCAGTTATACTTGTAGGTGCTGGACATTCTTGGATTTCCTTAGTCTTAGAAGTATTTATAGAGATTCCATCTTTAGAGACAATATGGCCAAGAAAAGAAATCTCCTGAAGCCAGAATTCACACTTGCTAAACTTCCCATGTAATTCATTTCTTCTTAGAGTCTTCAAAATAATGCGCAAGTGATTTTCATGATCATCGTAGCTTTTGGAGAATAGCAAGATATCATCAATAAATACCACCAAAAATTCATCGAGATATTCTTTGATAACTCAATTCATCAGATCCATGAATACAGAGGGTGCATTAGTCAATCCAGAAGGCATTACTGTAAACTCGTAATGCCTGTACCTGGTTCGAAATGCTGTCTTCGGAATGTCTTCCTTCTTCACACACAACTAATGGTATCCAGATCGAAGGTTCATCTTTTAAAAGTATTGATCTCCATGTAGTTGGTCAAATAAATCATCAATGTGAGGTAGGGGATACTTGTTCTTTATTTTTATAGCATTGATCTCCCTGTAGTCGATACATAACCTCATAGATCCATCTTTCTTTTTAACAAAAAGAACAGGGGTGCCCCATTGAGAAACACTAGGGAGAATAAATCCCTTATTACTCAATTCCTCTAGTTTTTTATTTAGTTCGACTAATTTCACAATGGCCATTCTATAAGGGGTCTTCGATATAGGCCTTGATCCAAGAATTAAATCAATGGAAAACTCAACTTCTCATTCTAGAGGATGTCCAAGTAAATCTTTTGGAAATACATCAACATATTCTATCACAATAGGTACATCCTCTCTTTTAACATTCCTTTCCTCACCCACAGTCATTTCATTCTATTCCTCTCCAATAATTGAATTTTTTTGAGCTACTCTGGGTGGATCTAGATAAGAATTAGGTGGTGATGATTCTGCTCTAAAGATAAGGTGTTCCTTATCAACATCCTCAAAAATCGTAACCTCCTTCTTCTTACAACAAATCTTCGCATCATAGTCTAAAATCCAATCCATACCGAGGATTATATCAAACTCAATCATAGGAATGACAATGAGATCAGAAGATAAATAAAATTTATGTGCTCTAATGGGGACTGATTCACAAAACTTTGTTGAAATGATACTTCCCTTAGGAGTTTTAACTGACAAATCCCTTGTTAAATCAAATTGGAAATATCAAATTTTCATAGAAAACTGGGAAGATATGAAACAATGAGATGATCCAGAATCAAATAATGAATTTGCTAAACTTGAGGAAACAATTAAATTACCAGGCACCACGTCCTTCAGAGCTTCTACCTTAGCAGTAGTGATAGCATAAGATTGGTCATGATCCCTTGGCCTTTTCTAAGGTAAGTTCCCCTGACGCTTAGGACATTCATTTTCATAATGTCCCATCTCCCTGCAATTGTAGCACCGAACATCGGTAGCTTCTATCTTCCCCTTGCAATCACGAGCTTGGTGGTCTTTTTCACCACACATGTAGCATACTCCCATTCCTTTTAAGCAAGTACCGAGGTGTTTCTTCCCACATTTACTGCAGGATGAATATTAAACGTTTCCCTTCTTCCCATCATTTCCATTCCTAGATTGATCAGCAGATCTCTTCTTCTCTTTCTTGGCTTTAAAGTCATAAGACATAGAGAACTCCTTTTCTGTCTTGATAGCACTTGATACAATGTCTTCGTACTACGAGAAGGATTGTGAGACTAATGCTCGATGGAGAAATGTTTTTAACCCATCAAAGAAATGATCAATCTTACTTCTTGGGTTATGTATATATCTCCATCGTACCTTGCTAACCTTGTAAAGTTAGCCTCATACATTGCGACATTCTAATCCTCCATTTGTATCAGACTCAAAAATTTCCTTTCCATATCTGCTAGATGGTCACAAGGAAAGTATTTTTCTAAAAACAGATCTTTGAACTCCCTCCATTACATATTTAATAGTTCATCATCTTCCTTCATGTTTTGTATAAATGACCACCATTGATCATCATCTCTAGTGGGGCGGTAAACTGCCATGATAACTTTTTCCCTTTCACTACTCCCCAAATCCTGAAATATTTTCTCTAGGGAATTTATCCATTTCTCAACTACTAAGGGATTTGTACTCCCATTGAACGTTGGTGGTTTCTTCCTCATGAAGCGATCTAACATTTATCCTCCATGCTGCAGATCAGGGTGCTCCATACGGGTAATGTTATTTTTCATAACCAGAGTGAGTTGTCCCAGTATGGTGATTAGCTGATCGACACCAATTTCATCACCAGCTCCACTATAATTATCTTGAGCAGGACGGTAATCCCTACATGGAGTGTGTGCACTGATACAGTTTTAATTTCTTCCACTAGGTGCCATTTCTAAACAATGGAATAAACTAGATCAGTTTATGAATCAAAATACATAATTCCATACTTATAAAACACTTAACATAAATTGAACAATTT
This sequence comes from Viscum album, assembly GCA_963277665.1. Lineage (NCBI taxonomy): Eukaryota > Viridiplantae > Streptophyta > Magnoliopsida > Santalales > Viscaceae > Viscum > Viscum album. The sequence continues at coordinate 1,717,790,596 of OY728121.1, forward strand.
ATGGATATAATCCATAATCATAAAAATGTTTTCTTTGAGGACGTATATACTCATAAAACCTTCATAATTATTTTTAATGAAAATGAGAGTTATCCTAAGCATATCCCCCGAGAGTGTCGTAACCAAGAGTGCAGCAAGGCCCGTTGTCGGGCACCAGTTCCTGTTCAAGTCTAGATCAAAGCGGTGTTTTCGGGTTTTACCCCTAGGTACATCTGTGCTAGATCCGCCTCTACCTACTCATATCCAGAAAGGGATGTATTGCTCAGAAAACTCACAAAATATCTACAATACCAAAATTCTAGGATGTTCTTCTATACTAATCCTCAATGTCTATCTTAGGTCTATGTGATCTAATCAGTGTTTATCTAAATCTAGTTTCCAAGGTTTGTACTAAACTTTCTCTGATACCAACTGTAACGCCCCGACCCCAGTTACCCAGAGTCAGTGCATTATTACAAAACATTGTCATGATCACAAGAAAGATCAAATCTCGAAAGACCGATTTGTTTAGTAGCCTTAGTAACACTAGATATACTAATAATGTTTAAATTACATCATAAAATGAAAACTACAACAATATAGTCTCCATATTCCACATTCTTATCCCCTCATATTTTCCCTACAGGTCATTCATAAATTTCTTCTTCACATCCTGGGAAAAATAAAACATAGAAAAGGGGTGATCTCAAATGCCTAGTAAGGATAACAATATAGCAGAAACATTCATAAATAAGAATAAACATTTAAGGCAATGTATAACTAAAACAAAAGCCTCTTAAACTTGAACATCAACATAGTATGGAAAAAATAAAATGAAATAATTCCATTTACTTATTCACATGGATATTCTACTAATAGAACAATAACATGCAATATCAATAACCACTTTTATAATGATGGAATTATTGTATCATAACAAATCAACTCCAAATAAACATAAAATCCATCAAAGGATGTTGACATAGATGAAATCAAAACACTTTTTAAAGAAATATCTTTTTCTATTTTGAAACAATTTAAGAGTCATATATTTATAAAATATAACATTTTCTTTGTAAATATTCTTATAAGATTGTAATTTAAGCTTCAATGATTTTATAACGGTGGAAAATAGCCACACCCACCGTATATGTTAAAAAAGACATTCTTACTTTAATTCTGTCAAAAAGGATAAAAAAGACCTTGTTTAGAAAACGATAGAAATATTCCTTTATAAACTTCTTATAAAAAGTCAAAAAAGGGTATAAATGACATTAACCCATATTCAATAGAATTGTAATAATGTTTTGAAAAAAAAATTTAAGAAACATGGATGTGGATGATAAAGAGATCCCAGTAGATTATTACGTATAAACAACCTCAGATAATGAAGAGATTGCAAAATAAACCCTTACCTTGTACTTTTCCTTGGTTGAGGGTAGGTTAAACTCCTATATAATGGTGAAATAATTTTTGTTAAATTATTCAGGAATCATATACATTAATATGATATCACATATGATCTTTTAACATTTCTTTGTTAATAATATCTTAGAATTATCGTCATTTCGGGTGTCAACTTACTCGTTTTCTTTTATATGTTTTGTTACTTAAGTCATGTTTTTCAGGGATAGGTTGTATCTTAATCATATCAAAGATGATATCAAGTCCTTAAAAATTATTTTTAAATTATAAAATGATAATTATACTTTAATGGATACGATGGAGAATGAATGTCATCGCGTTCGTTGAGACGGTAGTCCGTACGTATGCATGAGAGACAATATCATTATATTGATATTAAAATAATATATAATTGGATGATATATCATATATAAAGAATCATTATCATGTTATATTTATTATTTACATTAATTACACATCATTATTATACCCATCCAAATAATAATTTATTGAATAACAATTACACCACGACGTGGAGACGGTAAGTCATACGTACACACTTATGGTGACATGTTATTCAAAGGATGGATAGAATACGAAAATATGGTTGTAAAAAGTTTATAATAACGTCAAATTATGTATAATATACTGGAGTTATTATTTTAGGATGGTAATAACAATTATAGAATAAGTGGAAGAAGAAAGGAACTTGAAAAAGGGCGGTGAAATCATTACCTCTTGTTCGGGTTCTTCCTTTTGATTTGATCAAAAGGGATCCTTAAGATGGATTTCTGACTAAATTAAGGCCTCTAGGATTAAGTGAGAGAATTTGAAAGAGTATTTGGGTAGATTTTGGCCGAACCAAAAGGCTTTTAAGGTGTGAGTTAATGAGAAGGGAGAGTTCCCTTTTATAAGAGGGGTGAGGGGCACCTTTGGAAAAGATAGAAATATTATTTTATAATAAATTTCGTATTCGGTTTATAATGGCTCCAAAGTATATTATTTAAATTTTAAGGTGGTGATGGGTCGAAAAACACTCAACCAATATAATTTATACAGGTTTGGGTAATTATATTAACCTTATCTTTAAGTATTAACTCTTAGTTAATTAGTTTCACTTTTACAATGTCTCTTTGTATTTTTATATTATATGGTTAATAAACATACTGTATACATCCAAGAGACCCCAAAGAGGTCAAATAATAATACAAATATCATGATATAAGTCTCTTGGACAAAACATTAGATTTTTAGGAATTTAATTTCAATTAATAATATAATATTTGTTTTAAAAACTCTTTTTTGTCAATTTTGACACTGTTCAATAATTGATTTTTATGAAAATCATAACAGAATGATTACTTCGAAAAATGTTACATAAGTTAATAATAACGTGTCATATTAACCTATAAAATAAGTGTAATTCGGAAAAAGTCTCAAATTATATTTATTTGGGTATTTATAATATCAATTATTCTAATTTTTCATTAATTAGGTAATTACTGCATCATCATTGTGTCATAAAGAAATTAAATTATTTAATGTCTAAAAAATATAATTAACATATAATTATGTAGGAAATCATTTTGGATTTATAATTAATAATTTAAATCTAATTTATATTATGTATAACCCTATATTAAATTTTTAGTAAATAAACATTGATTTTAACTCTTTTAACTCTTCTTTGAATTAAATAATAATAAATGTCCTAACCTAATCCAAGTGGACCAAAATGATTATATTTTATTCCTAAGGTTGGTTTTGGTCGAGATACACTTGTCCAATAGAATTAGGACATGTGTTAGGGTAAAATTAAAATCATTTTTACCCTTAATTACCATATTTACTTTTAACCGTGGTAAATAAAATTAAAAAGTTGCTATTCACCATAAATAATTTACATCTCATTGAACCACATTTTACTACTTTATATTAACCATGTCTCTCGGATTTTCAAAATTCCATTCATAGAAGTGGTAAAATTAGGTTTTATGAAAAATTCAGTTTTTTAACTACCACTTAGTTGTTTCACTATTCATCAAAAATTGAAGTTTTTCAGAACAATGCCAAAATTTTACCCTAAGAAAAAATTGATATTACGAATTCAAAAATGAAGTCTATTTTACATAATTCCAAAAATATAAGTTTCATTAATTAATTTTATAATTAATTCCCGCTGTTACAACAAATAGCGTGTTTTTAAGGAACAATATATATCAAAAGATTGACTATTGTTTATGTCAAATTTCAAAGTGAAATTAATTCTAATGAACACCATTGGATAAAATGGTAAATATATTCAAATTATAATTTAAAACCACTAAATAATATAATTTATCAACATAAATTATTTTGATTAAAAAAAGTTGTTTTTATGTATTTTTCACTATTCATAAAAATTGGAAGTTCTCAGAAAAATACCAAAAATTCTACTTAGGATATTTTCGATATTCCGAATCCAAAAATGAAGTCCATTTTGAAATATAAAATATATATAATTTCAAAAATTAGGTATTAATATTCATAACAGCTAGTTTGATTAGTTGTGGTGTGTTAGAACTCGATGTTGCGTACAACACACGCTATCACATTAAGAAGCGTACCGTAGAATCTTGGGGTGTTACATTTAATGTGACTATTGTAATTAAAATGTGTATAATTTAGGTCTATTAAGTCTAATGGATAAGCCGAATTTTCTCATGATTTGACAATATCTCTACCTAACATGAATCATGAGTGATTAGAGAAAATAATAAAAAGTGTGGTAGATACTATATTGGAAGCTTTAAAAATAATCAATTCATTAACGTAAATTAATGAATGAAGAATATCAATGATTTTTCAAAGTGGAAAAATAAATTTCAGAATATGATTATACCATTAAATATTGGGAATTTGAATAGATTTTTTCGGTGACATTTGATTAATTTTTTACAAAGAAATTTGTTTCATTTTATTAATTTGGAATTTGAATAATGAAGTCATTGGTGTCCTATGAATTCCATGTTGAGATTTTATACATGAAAAAAATAATGGATTAAGTGTGGGGGAATTGATAGAACTAATATTTTAATCAATTTTTATATATATTTAAATTATTTAAAACCTCTAAATCTATCAATATGATATTATTTGAATAAATTTTGTATTTATGGGTTTTTTGGGGATAAAGTATGAAATTTCATAATTCTAAAATTTTATCATATTTTAATCATTGTTATATTTTTGAAAAAACTATCAAAATATTATACCAATATGAGTGATTTTTTTGATCTCTTGATTTCATGGTTTCAACATTGCCATATGGACCAACAAAATATTCAAACATCTATAGGCCTGACAAAATCATTCAATTTGACGTATTGTTTGGACATATATGGTGGACCCCAAATCCATAATGAAGGCATAAATTGGGCTACACACAACCAAATTAAGATATTACAATAGTATTTTCAATAGGATGCACAAAATCATTTGTATAGTAAATTTGGGGGAATTTTTTAATAATTATGGGCCGATTAAATGCTCAACTTTGAGGAATAGTTCTAGAAGCATTTTTGACAGAATAAAAATATAGAGTAAATTGGCCATAACAACTTTAGAAAATTCTATATTGAGAATAAATTTTGTAGTAATATGGACCAAAAATGTTGGAATACGTTTCGAGAAGGCCAAGTTCTCAGAATTGGCCAAAACGAGGGTGTCAGATGTCAAATTTTCTAAATACATATTCTTTAACCGAAATTTCAACCATTGACTACCATTATATTCCAAAGAAAATTAAATGGTCAATTATAACACCCAATGAACTCCAACATGACTATAAATAAAAGAATATGGTTGGATTGAAAAAAAATGTCAATCATAGTAGGATGTTGTAGGTGGTGATAGGTGATTAGTATTTTTCATTTTTTTATAGTATTTTTTCATGTAATGCATGAATTGTTTTTATTAAAGTGTATACCCTTATTCTTCCATTTCTAATGTATCTTAATTTACTAATTGATTTAAATTTTCTATAATTTTTTTTGTGATATATTTTCACATTGTAATGGAATGAGACTAACCTGATTCTTGGACCTAGTGGAGCTTTCATGGTGTTCTTTATTATTGTCATGCAATTCAACATGTTTTTTTTTTGTTTTTTTGGATATAAGAGAATGAAACAACCACAATATTTATCCACTAGGACATTATATTTAATTTAATTCCATTAAATCTACAAATTCCTTTTAATTTAAGAATGTATTGATGATGTTCCACCCTGAGTGATTCCCATGTCCATTTAGTATAGTTCTGAGAAGACTATATCATTCTAAATTATCAACATTGATAATGATATAGGATCCTTTCTACTTAGATCATTCAAAAACGTATTTACTTTTCTAGGATGGTTGTGGATTAAGAATCCATATTCCTTAATAATTTCTATACATCTTCACTAGAGCATAATATAATCCATCTATTTTAATATCTACATGAGGCTCTAATTATTAATATATATTTTACACATCTCCCTATTGTGACAATGTCAGCATATTTTCAATGTAATGATCATAGCCTCCAACTCCTGATCATGTATTTGATAGTTTTTCCCATTAATGTTCATCATCCTTATGGTTTATGAATCAATTTTATAATTTTAATACATTATACAACATAATCGCTTCACTGAAGTATCACTATACACCACAAAGAGTTTCCCCTTGGTCAATAATGTGAGTACTGGTTCTGTAATAATAAAAATTGTCCACTCTTTAAAATAGTTTTCTCATTCACTGGTTTCAATAAAATCTTCTCCATCCTAATTGTGTTTGGTTTTTGGGGTTGAAAATTATGAGATGATGTTCAAAAAAATTCAGTAATTTGCAGGTAGACCAAGGAATCTACAAATCACCATTAGAGATGTTGTCATGGGCCACTCTTTGATATTCATCGTCTCTGAATGGTTCATATATATTGTTTCAATGGTGACAATGATCCCCAAGGATGATAAAATTTTCACTTATAAGTTACCTTTACACTACATTTCATTTATCTCATCCATTCATAATGTCATTAGCACAGTATTAAAATACACTGCATGTTCCTCCTTTCTATTAGACTATATCATAACATAGTTAGAAGAGGCCACCATAAAGTTATATAGGTAATATCTAAAGACCATATTCATTAAATCCATTAATAATTTAGGATTAGTAGTGAGTAATAATTTACTCAATATGAAATCATTGTGTATATATAACATTATAAAGGTGGTCGTGGAAATAAATACCTTCCTCAAAATTAATTGGTGATATCCCAACTGAAGGCCCATCTTAGAAATATACACGACCCACATAGTTTGTTGAAAAACTCATAAATATGTGATATGGGATTCTTATTCATTATCATGATAAAATTATTTCTGTATTGATGAATAAATAGGTTTATTTATCCATCCTCATTGACAAAGAGGACTAGTGTAACACACAGAGAAGGACTCAGGCATATTAAACCCTTTTAGAGATTAACATATAACTGAATCTTCATTTCCTCTAACTCAATGGTGGATTTTCTAAAATTTTCCATTGATGTAGGTATTGATCTATAAATAAGATCAATTGGAAGATAGAACAACCAATCAAGAAGAATACTGTCTAATTCATCAGGGAACACATCAGTATAGTTCCTCACATTGTTCATGTCTTCGAGCATGATCCTCTCAATTGTCTCAAAAATTTGATCTATATATGATTTTTGATAAGGAAAGAATATCCACATTTTAGATGACTAATCTGATACGGATTCATCCACCTTCTTACAATTTCACTAAACTAGAGGATTCCTCAAGATGTTATTTTTGTTATCACTTTCTTAGAAGTTGATGTTTACACTATATAAAGATAACAAATCCATGCCCAATATAGAATAAAATTACAAAAAGAGATTCATTAAATATTCTATGGGAGGTTCTTTCCACATCAATTAATTGGGGATGATTTATAATCATTTGATGAAATAATTCCGACCTTTTATGTTATCATAGGTAACAAAAAATCAATATATTGAGGTAGTGTTTGATTAGTTCTGCTAAAGATTTAATATATAAAAGAACTAAAAGAACTAGAATCAGATAGTTAATTCATTATTCCTGAAGGATAAACTATTGTACGTGTCCACACATAATTTTCATAATTCACCTCAGTATTAGTAATAACATATTCCTTTCCTAGTTTCCATATATGTCGGTGTTGTTGATTTCCTCCAACAACCCTTATCTTAGAGAAATTATTTTCATATTTACCATGTTCCTTCCAGTTGAAACACTACAATACATGATTTGTGTGGATTTGTACATTTATTTATTCATCCACATTAGTGGGATTCTAAATATCCCTATAATAGTTCTTATCTTGATTCCCCATTCATCCACATTTTAAGGGTCTCTTGATTCCCTTTAGATAGTACCGAGGTTGATTCATCCCAAAACATTTACAAATGGGTTCTTTTTTTCATCACATAATGGGATTTATCTATTTATCCTCCAATTTTAATCTCCATTTTCCACTTTCATTCCCTAATACCATGAGACAATTGAGAGTCTATGATCTCCATTTCATGCTCTGGTGGATAGCGATAAATCTACTTATAGTTATCAAAGCTTGGAATCGACAATTTTTTTTGAAGAACCAGCTTTAGTCCACTGAAAAAGTGATCCAAATTCCCTCTAGTGTCCTTGAAAATGTCATATGTATATCTTGAAATCCCTGTGATTTTTTCATCGTATGACCTGATATATACATTTTCCTTCTACTTTAGTCAGAGGAGCTCCCATTCCATCTTGACATTGAGGGTTTGGGGAAAATATTTTCTGAAAAAAATATTCATAAAATAATCCCATTACATGGAAGAAATTTTATCATTGGAATTTTTGATATTGATCAGTGCCCACCACAGATTAGCTTTCTAATAGAAATGATAGACAAATACTACCAATTTCTCTTCGTCTGAGCACTCGATGATTGATAATATCTTCTCAAAGGATTTAATTAATTTTCATGGTGGCGTGGATCAGATGATTATCTCATCATTAGAGGAATTTGAAGCATGAATGAATCAACCACAAAATGTTATATATGAGGAAATTTAGGGCCTTACATGTAATTAATGTTATTATTAATAACATTACCCAATTAAGAATGTACCTTGATGATGATTTGACCACCCATTCCCATTAAATTTAGAATTCCAATTTGTTAGTCAACTCATTTCCTATCACATCCAATATTGGAAGTAGTTCCCCTTTTTACATAAATTTCCTAAGAAAATAATAGTTCAACTAAATGTTTTTATTACATTTATAATAAGCATAAATTTTTTTTAACAGAAATAAATAAACAGTAAATTAAATGTATATCCAAAACAATGCTTCCTTAAGTTTCAATATTGTTTATCCATGGTGATAGAATTATCCCAAGGGTTTTTACTGAAGTACATTTGTCATAATCTTAAAAAATAATTAGATGATTCTATAATTCCAAAATTAATAGCAATATCCTATTACAAAAAATTATTACCTGATTTTATGTATAACTGGCCATCAATTACAAGATAACAAACCAAAATTCAAATGTCTTTGGATGATTAGATATATAATTAGAAACCAAAAAAATACCCAAAACATATTTTATTTAATCTCCCTAAAGAGATCCAAACATCCTTTTTTCTCTTACATATTTTTAAGATATCTTGGGGAATACATGATCAAATGGATGAGTTATACAACATATTAAGGGAAATATACATATGAATAAATCAATGAAGATATGTTATAAAGCAAACACCAATGACATAAAATGGGAAGGAATATGAATAAAAATATATAAGAATAAAAAATAAAATATGGGATTAGGTAATCATGGAATCATTGAAACGTTTATATAGCATAAGGCAGTCCATATGAATGATTCAAGGATGAACACCAATACCATTGCACATGATTATCATGAGTCAAGGATAATAAGCAAGACCATTGGACATGACATCTCATGTGAATAAAAATTACACAATGCATTGGAGAACTATATGGGTGCACCCATCATAATATGTTCCTCATTATTTATGACAAATAAATAATAATACATAATAAATCAAACCAAATCATTTGGGTTACCCAAGGAATACATTGGGTGAATTATTTAGGTGAAATAACATCCAAAAAAACAACAACATAATGGTTCCCATGAAAGAATGAATTTAAAACGAAATTGACATTGATAAAGGGAAATATACATATATTCTGATATGTTAGGTCAAAAATATGTTAAATAATGTCTAAAATGTGTCTAATAAACACTATAAATAAAACAATTTAGTACGGTTTAAGGAAAATATTAAAGAGTATTTAAAGATGAAAATCAATAATATTTTTTATAAAACTATAATTAAACCAAAATATATTTTCATGATAAAGTAATTTAATTTAGAATAATTATTGGGTATTAAATCATATTAGAGATGGTACTTCAATATCGGTAAGAAATTGGGTTATTCCGTTTAATTGGGCTTTCTTGTTTGGAAGAATTGAAATGGGAACCTTATTTAATCATGAATTTACACAACAATAAAGGAACTGATTTGGAATTATTTTCAGATAATATAAAAGAAAATAGAATTATTATATAAATATAAATAAGAATTACATTAGGGTAATGATTGAGGAACTGTAACTTGAAGGAAAAATGGAGTTTTAGAAAGAATCACTTACCTCATGTTCCAAAGTGTTCTGTAATTGAACACGATTTCCTATATAATCAAATTATATCCATTAATTAATTAAATAATAATATTTTTACAAGTATATTATTTTGTGTTATTTTATTGTGTTCATTTAGGTCATTTTTGATGACTTATAGGATAATATTTTATTTTTAGGTATCATTCATTTTCGTTGAGTTCATGTTCAGTTTACTAGTAACATGTTTGGAATATCATGTAAAATGAGAATAATTTTTTAGAATTGAAATTATATTGTCTAAATGAACTTATATAATATTAATGTTATTATATATTAATTTTCATTACAAATATGAGGTTTCTTTATTTGATAAAATGTTAATGATAAACGTTTAGATTATTTGGGGGTGGATGATCATCAAAAACTTGTTTTAATTTTATAATTAATATTGTTTATAAATAATGGTTTCAAATGTTATATAAGATATAATTCATATATTATAATCATATTTAACTTTAAAAATAGTTTTACTAAGATATTTGAAGGCGGTAATGGAAATTCGAAACATGTCATCCTTCAAGGAGATAAAACCACACCTCAATGATGGCACTTTCATTTTGAGAATACAGAATGAGTATTAGACAAATGGAGATGTGTTGTTACATTAACATAATTAAATTAATGTAATCAACATATATATGAATTTTCATTTCACTTGGTCATGGGTATGTGAGGAAAAGAAAGGAAAATAAATGAAATTTAAAAAAAAAAGAAAAATATTGATGATTTTACCTCTGGAATTGTTCTACATGAGAACATCCTTGTGGAACTGAAGTATGTAATTTTATTTAGACCAATAGATCACATACATTAGGGAGAGACATCAGAATTTTTTGGGTAGAATTTATATAATTTTCAATTATTCTGAGGAGTTATGAGAAGTGGTGGTGAGGGTTTGTATTTATAGTCGAGGAGAGGGGTGTTTTTTTATTATATTATTCACATGTTTATTTTATTTCCTCAAAACAATGAATAGTGAGGATTATTGTGACTAAATATCAAAAAGAGAGCATGTGAGTTCAAGGTAATGCCTTCTTACATTATACATGACTCAACTATGAGTGAACCATGAATAAAAAATTCACGTATTTACTAATAATGTTAAATACAGTATTTCACTATGCTAAAAAATTCATCATTATTAATGAAATCCAAAAAATTCAACCTAACCATTTTTCGATGGGTATAATTAAAAAATGGACCCTATTTTATTAAAATAATTTCAAATATATATTATTTTTTATGTGATCATTTATTTGATAAATAAAAAATTAAAATTATGAATATTTCTATAACACATTGAAACATTAATTAAGGTGTCATAAAAGTACCATATAATCACAATAAAAAAAATTGTTAATTTTTTATTGCCAAACAAATTTCCATTTAAATAATTATATTAAATATATAATTTAAAATAAACATTTACAATTCTGAAAAACAGCAGTACCTAATTTTTCAATTTAAAAACATATTTACTTATTCCATCATATAAATATATCATATTTCCATTTATAAGACCCATAAATTTTATTTATACTTCCATATGTGATGTTACTATTCTATTTTCTGGTTTTATATTCCTAATATTTGAAAAAGTATTCTTTTGGCCGTCTTACTATTCTATTGGTTTAGGTTTATTAGATTCTATAAATAATTCTGATTTCATTCATTATTCATTATTAATGTTTTTTTTATATTCTATTATTGAAGTTTGTGAAATTTATACAATATAACATAATTATTATAAACGAAATTTAATTGATATAATTTTGGGTCATTAAATTCTCCCCCGTTATTAAAGTTCACCCTCAAAATTTCATTTAATGATCTATGGGGAAAATTGGTGATGATACATCTCCTTCATTACTTCCACCAGTTCCCATGTTTCCACTACCAAATTATGGATCAGACATAGTACATTGACTAGAAAAGTGGCCTCGTTTCTTAGAACATTATAACCGGGGTCGAAGATCATCATTGGAAACTACTCATATGAGTGTTAATTTTCCAACAATACTACCTCTGAATTTAGTACATGTGATGGATCTGGTATTTAATTCCGGAAGAGGAATACGTGGAACACATCATTTACCTAATACATGTCAAATGGAAATGCTTATCCATAGGTTAAATATTTGAAATTATAAAGGATCTTGATGTGGATGATGTACTTAGGAATTAGCTTTTCATTCTTTCCAAATCTCATGATCATCTTCCATGGAGATATGCATAGGAATACCATGTCTCCAACCTTAAAATCTTTTTTCATGTCAATGATTTTAATAATTTTTCATCATCCACCATTGGGATATCATGATGTGATGCAAAATTTATTTCACCTTTTCCACCGTACGTTTGACTACTTCATTTCCTAGAAGAAAATTTTAACAATATTCATCCCATCGTGCTACTGTTCTATATCATTTCCCATAATGTATTTATATGGATCCATTTCGATGCTCAAGTGGAAAGTATATTTTGTAGTAGAACTCAACTAGAGGTAGTTGTGGGTCACATCCACTAATAACATCCCTAAAACATGTTCTAAAATTTTATTCTAGTTTCTAAACATTTCATTCAGATTGGACATCATTTTTAGGATGTTAAGACATACTGAAGTTCAACTCTGTGTTTACAGAATGTTGGATAATTTCCAAAAACATGGAGGTGAATCTCATATATTGATCAGATATAACTGATAGTGGTAATACATGTAGCCTCACCACTTATCTGATATATATCTATGTATGTTGGACAAGTTACTAGTCAAATAAAAATTCAATAAATAGTGTAGCCTTTGTAAGAAGATTTTTAATAACCCATATAGCAATATTTCATAATGATGTCTTTCGATGTCCTGTGACAAGGTCACATGTTTTGTTTTCCCTCTTCCATTTTAGTATGTTGAATAGTTTAATCATCTAGTTATACTTTTTCCATTCTGAATTCACTTGTTAACAAACCAGGAAATTTAATGTATTTTTCTAGATATTTGTCTTCAAATTTTCAAAAAAATGTTACCTTTGAGATATCGATACATCTTTGTGCTCCCTGGTTGAAATTTGAAGTTTTAGCTATGTGAATATTTCAATTTCTCTTTCATTATCTAATCATTAGATGGATATCATATTCATGACCTAGATATCATGAAACCTTCTTCATCTGTTTTGATCTTAGGGGACTTCCCATTTCTAATAACTGCCTCCATTTTCAAGGATATCACATCATTTCATTAAGCATACCAAATTTTCTATATCCCATATGGTTGAGAAATCATTTGAGAATGGATTGAAGATAATCATCCCTTAGTGATTCCATGTAAACCCTTTATAGGTATAATAATATATGATCCTTCTCAATTATCATTATTGATAAGGACACATCATCCTTTATACTTAGAGAACATATCAAAATATTTGATCTACCAGCATAGTTGTTGATTAATAATATGTAACTCTTGATGAGATATAACCATATTCAATATCAAATATTAAGATAATTATATTATAATATATAAATTAGGATCTCATGATCATTCTACAGTTCATACTTCTGTCCATAAAAACAATTCTATGATATTTTCAATGCTATGATAACAACAACCAACTTCAAATCATGTGTGGGAGAGATTTCCCCATTATTTATCAACAACATGGATGTTTAGGATATCAATTTATCATATTTATTAGTAAACTACCTAATACCTTCATTGAATAATCAATGCACACAAAAAATGTTCCCCACTTGTTGGTAGTGGGAGTAATACTGTTGTGATAAACACATTTTTAAACTCTTTAAATCAATATTCACATTCACAAGTTTAAATAAAATTTACTCCCTTATGAGTGAACATGGTTAGTGGGTATGAAAATCATGACAATTTATTCCCAAATTGTTGATAACACTCTGGTAGATCATTGAAACTAGGGATCATTTTTACTATTTTTTTCTTCATCAACTCTTCAATTATATTTACATTGAAGGGTCTATAGATATTACTTCATAAGGGATAAAATTCCCCATGAATTATACTTCCATCATCTTGAACTCACATTTACAATACTTTTTATACAGTTTATCCATTCTCAATGTATGTACAATAGTATTCAAATGATCTTCATGTTCCACCTTCCTCTTAGAGTATATTTGAATATCATCAATAAATACTACCAAAATGATTTCAAGTTAATATATAAAGACTTTATTTATTAAATACATGAATTGTTATGGAGGATTAGTGAATCTAAAGGAAATAAAAGTTAACTCATAGTTTCAATACCTCGTTCAAAAGGTAGTCAGGGAAATAATGTCCTTTCACACCTTTAAATGGTGGTATCCATACAGAAGGCCACTGTATTGAATTTCATGGCCACGTGATTTTTTTAGAAAAAGTCATCTATATTTTCTAGGGGAAATTTTTCATTACCGTGATTTTTTATCATTCCAATAATCAATGTAGAGGTTCACTAATTAATACATCTTCTTGAAAATGAGGATTGGTGCACCCCATAGTGAAACACTCTAGCATATAATACCCTTGTACACATTCTCTTGTAACTAATTATTATGTTCCTCTAACTTAGTCATGTACATTATATAAGGTTTTTCTTAAATAAGTAGTGATCATAGAGTAAGTTCAATTGAGAACTCATCCTCTCAATCATTAGGATGACCTGGAAATTATTCGTGGAAAAACTCAGCTCATAATTTGAATGTCTTTAGGAACATCCCTCTACTATGTATCAATTTGATGAGTTGTATATTATTTCTCATAATGAAATAATTTCTACACTTGAGACAATTATTATGATGGATAATAATCCTCCTTACACTTATAATGAATTGGACGATTCGTCAACCAAGGAAAAATGATCTCCCATTGTCAACATTTTATGCTGTTTTTTATAAAAATATCTAATATATGTCCAATATATCATGAAACTCCGGAAAAGGGATAAATTCCTTATTATCATTGTGGTTGAGTCCAGAAAATTAATCAGAGTGGAATTATAATATTTGGAATGAATAACCCATTTATATTCTCACATATAACTAAACCTCTATATTTTGAAGTAGTGTTTGAATAGTTCTCCTAAAATTGAAAAATATTAATGAATTTGTTAAACCATAATCAAGTAGTATGTTCTATATATTTCAATGAATAACTACCATACCTATCACAAAATAAATTTATATGTACCTCTCATTATTAGTGATAGAATTGTTCCATCATTGATGGCTTAGAGGTTGTTGTGGTTGATCACATCAAATAACCCTTGGCTTAAGAAAATGAATCAAATAATTCCCATGTTTCATTTAGTCGAAACACTATAGTACATTAAATTTGTTGATATAAACCATCATATATACTTCCACATTAGTGGGATTATTCACATCCCTTTCACATTTTTATCAAGACACCCCATTACTACACATTTGAATAATCTATTGTTTCACTTAGATTGAAACTCTAATGCTTCTTTTCAAAGTCCTAAAATGAGGCTTGTTCAATTTTATTTTTTTCATAGGACTTACACGTTGATCCTCTTACAATAAACACCATGTTCATATGTTTTTCTTGGGTCCATGAGATGAAAGAGAGTATTTGATCCTCATTTCAACCATAAAGGAAAACATAAAATCTAATCCTATATTTCAACGTATCGAATCATCATCTATTTTTATAGAATCAATTTTATCCCGCTAAACAAATCATCTACCATGATTTCGTTATTCAAGAAAATGATGGATGTGTTTCCTTAAATCATTATAGTGTTTTCCTTGCATGCCCCATGAAACAATTCTCCCTTTTGATTCAGTATGAGGTATTCACTCTCCATCCTACGATGGAGGGTTCTGGGAAAATATTTATTGAAAAACATTTTCTTGAAATCATCCCATTAAATGTAATCAATTTCATAATTGGAATTTGTGTTCTTGATAACTAACCACCACTGAACAACTTCCCCATCAAAGTGATATACTACTAGTACTAAATTAAAATTTTCTTAACTAGTGGTGGAATAAATATATTCTCAATTGAGTCATTCAATATTTCTTTGAGGTGGGAATTGAATGATCCACTAAATATAAGAGGCCTTCCATGCCTAAGTTATCCAGTCTCAACACTATATCTCTTTAGAGAATGATTGTGTTCAACATGATTCATGTTATTATTCATAACTTTATCTAGTTGGGAATGTAATATAACGTTGTTTTTACCATGCATTCCTAACAGATTTAGAATTCCAATTTGGAAATAATTATATTTCATGTCACATAGAATTTTGGAATTAGATATCCTATTTACATCAATTAACTTAGTAAAAAATGTAAAATTATGGGGAATGAATACAAAGATAACAAGCATGTATAGAAGGAATATTTTAACATTTTGGAATAAAACTATAAATGAGAAGTATATCCAAAACTATGTATAATTTACCCTTTGATAATTACTACAGTTCTCATGTCTGAATCTTCAATCTAGTATACCCATGTTGATAGAGTTATCCCTCGAGTAATTACTAATGTTCTCTAGTCCTAATATTACAATATAACTACAACATAATCTAATGACAACTATAACCACCATGTATTTGTAAAAATATTATAACAAGATTTTAAGAATAATTAACCATCAATTACAATCCATGAATTGAAAATTCTATTTTCTTTGGAAGATATGATACATAATTTGAAAGTACAAAACCAACATAAAAAAATATTTTATTTAATACCAATAGAGATCTCATACCATTATTTCACATACATTTGAATAGGATAGAATGAATAATACATAAACAAATGGACAAGTTTAATATCATAGTAAGGAAAATAAACATATGAATAATGAAATGAAAATGGGTTAGAAGGCATAACATGATGGCCTAAAAAGTGATGGAACAAAAATATACATATTGAATTATGAAATATAAACATTGGATATTTGAATAATATAGATGTGTAAATAATATAAAACATGAAATAATAATGATTCAATGATAACCACCAAGACTATTTCTCAAAGAGGAGCATGAGTTATGGTGAACCACTGAGACCGTTACAGATTATTAGCATGATTCAAGGTGAACCACTATGTGAATTGCACATGATGTCTCTTGAGACTAAACATTACCCCATTAATTGTAGTTACATATAGGTGAAACCATCATAAAACATTCCTTAATAGGTTTTCCACAACTACAAATAATATATAAATAATCAAATATTATCATAAGGTTTACCAATGGATTGAATTGGGTATTATAATCTATTCAAAAGTCATAATGAAAGGGAATAACATAATGATGTAAATGAGTGGATGGATTTAAAATAGACGTGAAAATTCATAAGGGTAAATAATCATGTATCATTATAAGTTATATCAAACTGAATTGAAAACACTTATAAATGTGTGTTAAAGAAAAATTAGAAATAAAACATTTTACTGCAGTTTAAGGAAATTATTATAGAGTTTTAAAGTGGAAGATGAAAAATATTTCATAAAAAACAAAATATGAATCAAAATATATTTTCATGATTAAATGATTTATTTTAAATAATATTTTCCATTAAAATATATTATATGTGGTACATAAAAATGGGAAAGAAATTGGGATTTTCACTTTAATTGGGAATGTTTATCAGGAAGAATTGAGAAGGAAACCTTATTAAAACATCTATTTCACCATAAAAAAGTTTAAATGATCCACAAAAATTAATGTGGAACATATAAATAGTATTTTTAAAAAATTAATGAAAATAAATTATAAATACATTAGGGTAAATAGAGGGGAATTTTAACCCGAAGGATAAAATGGAGGTTCAAAAAGAATCCCTTACCTTATGTCCAATAGTGTTCTCCATTTGAAGTTGGTGACCTAGGTAATCCAAATATTTTCATTAAAAAATAAATTAATAACTATTTATATATTTACGTGATATATTATATTTTTCTTTCGTTAATTTGTGGACATTTAGATGAGATATAAGTTACAATATTATTATATGAGAGCACTTGTTTACTTGATTTTATAGATCTTTTTTATTTTATACAAGTGTGGAAAATCATGTAAAATTCGAAGAGATTTAAAAAATTAGAATTATATTTAATTAATGAAATTAAATAATATTTAATTTTATTATAAATAATTTATTCCCTAATGTGGGAAGGATTCATTAGATAAAACATTAATGTTTACTATCTAGATTCATCGGGTGTTTTTCTAATAATCATGAACTAAATTTGTATTATTAATTAATATAATGTTTATATAATAGTTCCAGAACATTTAATATGGTCTAATATATATATTATAATATTTTATAACCACTAAAATGGATCTAGGACAATCTTTGTAGGTGTTAATTTAAATTGAAAACATGTCATCCTCAAAGGTGAAAAATCATCGCCTCACGGACTACATGTTTATTTCTAAAATAAAATGATTGGGGAAGAGAAATAATGATGGGTTATTAGAATAAAAAAAATTTCAGTATATAAATAATAATACTATTTTCATGTAACAAGGACATGGTGAGCTGAGGATAGAAAAGGTAAATAAATGAAATTGAAAATGAAATAAAATAAAAAGAAAGAGGTTTTTACCCCATGATGTAAATTACATGATAACATCCTTGATGAAAAAAGGTTATCTATATTATTGAGTCCAATGGTTCCTTGACATGGGGGAGATAGTTATAAATAATTTTGGGAATAATTTTTAAAATATTCAAAAAATTTATGTTTGAGGAGAGGAGGTGGCGAGGGTTGGTGTTTATAGTGCAGAAGAGGGGGTATTTTGATAGTTTTATTCATTTATTTATTATTTTGTATCAAGACTACAAATAGTGAGTATTATTGTGACAAAATACAATAAATATAGAATTTTAGATGATTATAATGTCTACTTACATCATCCATGACTCATACATGAGTCAATAATTCATTTATTTACCTATAATGTTAAATATCATAAAATATCGATTTCCAACTTCACAAAAAGATCTACTATTTTTGAAAAATCCTAGAACATCAGCCTAATATTTTTTAAATGTGTATATTTAAAAAATAGACTCCATTTTTTGAAAAATGGTATTTGAATTTGAGAAATTTTAATTTCAATTAAAATCATCATATATTCGAAAAAGACTAATTTTAAAATGTATGAAAATTTTATAAAACATTGAAAAATTAATTCAGATCTCATAAAATAATCATATAATCACAGGATAAAAAATATTTTAATATATTAATTTAATTTGTTCATATAAATATTCTTTTATATATTTATTTTAAATATAAAATTGTAAATAAATTTTTTTGTTTTACCAAAACACAAATACTGAATTTATCATTTTAAAATCATTTATTTACTTATTCTCTAATATAAATATGTTACATTTTCATTTATATGATGTCTAAATTATATTTATTCTTTAATAAGTGATTTTACTGTTCACTTTACTTGTTAACTATTCTTATTGTCTACATTACTATTCCAAAAGTTTTGTAACAATTATATTGGTTTTGGTTCTTTAGTTTCTATGAATACTTTATATTTCATTCCTTCTACATTTATAATGATTTTATTTATTTTTCAATGTAATGTGTATGTGATTTATACTATATCCCATAATTACAATAAGGGAAATTTAATTTTTAGAATTTTGGTTCATTACACATCTTTTCAAACCTCCATTTATAGATTTTTGACATATCGATTTCCTCATATTTGGGTTTTATGAACCTATCATTAATCAAGTAGATGAAATAATATATAATATAACAAAATAAATATCACTAAAATAATTTTGTTGACAAATATACCCACAAAAAATCATATGATTAAACTCAAGTGGACTTATGAAATAATTCATTAATCTTATATGAGTAGGAAGGATAATTTTAGCCTTTTCACATGTATTACACTCAGCTTATATTTATCTCCATTACTAGATTATGTATCTCCACAAATAATTATTTGATATATTACTCAAGTTTCACTGAATGTGATTTCCAATATTTATATTCCATACTTTGTTTTATATATAGCTCTAATATTGCTTGAATTTTTTAGACCATCAAATTAAGATGGGTGTCTATGTGTTCTCTCCAAAATGTTGATGAATCATAAATAATTTTAATTATTGATAATTATTTATTGTTTATTTAGGAAAACATTATTGGAAATAATAAATTAAAAGCCCACAAAAAAATATGATCTGATCCATTTGACTTATAGTACACCATTGGACATTAATCATTTAGCTTCATTCATAATATTTTAGACTCCATTGATATTCAGAGTGATTCATTTCATCATTTCACATTACCTCTATCATCATATTTAATATTATGGAAAAAATTTATTTCTTTATAAATATTTTAAGGATAATATTTATTTTAATTTCATTACTATACATTTCATTCCTCATTTCAAGGTGATAACATAATGAGTGAATTTTACCCATCTTCTACACGTGATGTTTTTTTTCAGTATACACTGAATACCCTAGGATTTTGGTCAAGAAAAGATTATCAAAATGAACTTATTAGTAAGGCCTTCCATATATTTCAACTATAAAATAATATCTCATTTTTAATTTAATTTCATTCAAAATTTACATTAAAAAATTTCAAGCTTTTAATATTCTCATAATATATTTATATGTATATTGTTATTTAATATCCATTCATATTCATATTTTATCAAAGAGAATTATATATATTAAAATAGTGACTACATTTTGGGTCCATAAATTCTCAAAAATAGAAATATTTCTAATGTTTAATATTCGATATTAAATATGGTATTTATATTTCAAAAATTGATATTAGTACCATACTAGGCATTATGATTTATTTTTTCTTGTTGATGATATTGTTCATTAGATAATAATATATCCCCTTGATATAGAATATTTAGCATTTGTTTTCAATGAAAAATATTTACCACTTTTATAACATCAAAATATTATATAATAAAAATAAAATAGCTATTAATTCTAGAATGAAAATATTTAACATGTCTATTTATAATATTTTTTATAGAAAAAAAATCAATATTATTTTTCATATGAAATTAATTTTTTTTAAACATTAACTGATTATTTTGACAAGTATATAATTTCTTTATTTAACTAAATAAGATATGTACAATTGTTTTGTTAATTGTGATATGATCTACATAAAAAATATGTCTACTGGAAAAGTGAAATAATAGGCCTTATCTCATAGCTCAAAACTACTGATCTATTTGGGAATGGAGATGATAAAGCAATAAAATGGCGTTTTGAATCATAAAATTCCATTTTCAATATAAATCTCTTCTAATAAGTGAGTAAGAGGTGATATGGGATGGAAATAGCCCAATTTTGGAAAATACTGCAACTATCATGGTGAGACACATCTTGTCACACCATCACAAACCTTTATGAATTTTTATGGTTGTTATTTTGGGTTGTAAATACTCATAGGGTTCCTCCTTGGAAAATTAGTAGTTTAAAAACAATATTCATGTCATTATTTTTTTAGACTCATAGATGAAGACATTTTCACAAAATAAATTCACATACTCTATTTGAACACTCATTTATTCCCCAAGATGACTTTTAATCAATTATTAAGCCATTTATGGAACCGTAGGACGGAGTGAAACTTTAAAAATAGATGCAATATGGGGTGAGTAAAATGATCAATTTTACAATATAGGATTCATAGATTGTGTTGGACTGGGATTGGGATTTTTCTTTCGAAATGTTTTTATAATTTATTTTCTTTTTAAATTGCACAATAAATTTTATTTCTAGTGCCAATTATTCTTCCATTATCAATCACTCATTCAATTATCTTCCTTTTCTCAAGGATCCCATTCTATTTTTAATGAAATGTTACTAACCTGGTGCATGGTCTTGGGGGATGTTTCAAGACAATAATATTTATTGTACATTAAATTCTAAATATTTTGATTATATTTGTGGTGGATAAAAGATTATTGCATTGGTGTAGTGGTTTTCCACAATGAAAAAATTTTCAATTACACTCATTTCTTGATTCATTACATTTTCTTCACTTTAATTTGGTAAACACATCATAATGTGACATTTATTATTCCTAAAGGGTTGGAATGATATAGGGTGGAGTCATTTATTTTATGAGTTCCTCTCTCATTCGAAGTGTTATCCTGTTTGTATGTTAGAGGATGTGGAAATTATTGTGCTAATGGGGTTTCATAGAAATTAAAAAATTAGACACTCAAAAAATAAATGGAAAATAATACATTTATAAGGTTTCATAAATATAATTATAAATTTATTTAAAAAAAAATAATAAACAATGAAGGATCCCGTGTCGCTAATCCCTTAGATCAAAAATTTATTCCATAGATTTCATTTTATTTCATTAAGTTTAGTTTTTCATTTCAACTAAATTTCATAATGTCAAAAACCCAAAATTTATTTATTTTATAAAACACCAAATAACATAAATAAATATATTATATGATTTAGGAATTATTGAATATGTGATTTTTATGAAATTCAAGTTAGACGGCCCTAGTTATCCTATATTTTTAATAGGAAAAATAAATTTTCTTTTTTATCACCCTATGATAGGTTTATAGAAATTAGTTCCACTATTGGAAAGCTATATGATCCATATTTTTATAATTTTGTTTTCTAGTTTTTTTACAAAATTTCGATTGATTTATTAAATTAAAAAATAAATAAAATATTATTTTTTTCATGATGTACCCACACATATGTAATTCATAATGTGTTGACTACGTTCATGTGAATGTAATAATATTTTACTCACCATTTTCAATGGAGTATAGAATATCTCTCTTATCTAGAATGATTAGAGTAGATAGAAGTCATGTTTTATTAGATGTGTAATTAAAGAATATCATCATGGATCATAATGAGACCATAGAAGAAAAATTAGAAGAAGTATTGGAAATATATCTAATAGTGCTCCTTGAGTACATATCATAATTTCCACAGGGATTATATGAAACACTATTAGAGTCGTCTTTATTTCATCCCAACATTTCTCAAGAAATTATTGATGTATAGTATAATGAAAAAATGATTTGCATCAAAGACCGATTGAAATGAATTTTTGATGCAATAAAATGCTTTGAATAGAAAATGGACTAGATAAATTCATATTTACATCCATCCTCAGGAAGTCTTAAACTATACATGAGACTGAACACATATTCATTCATAACTATAATTTGGAAATATATGAAAATTATTTCATTATTAATGACCAGCAACAACCCAGCCATTTGTTGAGCCATATCCAATATTAGATGAATGATATAGTGAGTGAACATGAGGTTTTACGTTCTTATATAAAAATTATAGATCAATATATCTGGGTCCAATATTTGAGTTATTGTGTAAATTAAAAAATTGAAAACCATATTCCGATATAAAATTTAGATAAATATAAACCTTAATAATTATTGATGGTCATGGATGGTGAAAAAACCAATGGAGTAGTGGAATTTTAATAATGGATGGATGAGCCAAACTAATTACATTCAATGACTATAATTAAACTCCAAGAGGCAAATTAAAATAAAGAAACAACTAAATCCAAACCAACTTAGGTGGTTGATACATTTTTGAAATTAATTAAATATAATTTTTATGAAAATTAATTTAATACTACATTGGATTGCTTATTTTTTGCAAAATCATTTTACAATAATTTTTCCCTAGAGGAAGATGAAAAAAAAATAATGCACCCCTATTATGGATCATTTGAATATATATAATCAGTTTGAACACTTACTTGATGGAGTTAATGAATAGATCCATGTGTATCATTGAAAATAGAAAACAATAAATTCTGCTCACAACAAAGGGGGATATTTTTATATCTATTATAAAAACTAAAATTTCCTCAAATTTAATTAAATTTAAATTTTTTCATATAATATAATTTGAATTCAATGTAATTAGGGAAACCACTGGATGAAAAATAAGAAGATAAAAAATTATCAACTTATGTAGAGGAGGATTAATAATTCTTCATAACCACGCCATTCATCTTGTACATTATTTTTAAGTGGAGGATCTAATGTCCTTTATCCATGGATTCCTCTTCAATAAATGTTATCAAGTAAGACATACATATGTTAGTTCATGTACATGATTCACATCCCACAATTGGATTTTGGAAGACAACATGAATTGGCCATCTGAATGATATCAAAAACATTAATCCCACTTGGGGGATAAAAAAATATTTATCTATTCCAAAATTAATTTTTCTTCCATTAGTGTTGTTTTTAATTTCAATTTCAATTCATAGTTCTGGAATATATTAGGACGTATCCCCAATAAAACTTTCTTTCTAGAGATTAATTGGACATGGTCCTTTTATTTACAAGGGTTGTTTTATATTTTAGGTAAAAAAATATGGAACATGAAGGAAATTGTGAAACTAGGGGAACTATATAGAATTCATTACTTCAATGGTATATTAAATCATAAAATTATAGTTAAAATTTTAAAAGAAGAATCCATGTCGTAATGATTTGGGAACATAACTATGAGAATCCATGCCTATGAATCCTGACAAATAAATCATTTTAAATGGTAGATTTTATATATAATCATTATCTTTTAACTCCATTTATTTTACTTTGAAAATATTTATTTAATATTTAAAATATCATTTATTCCACAGTTTTCTTTCTTAGCAAGACTGGTCTAGGAGACATTATTTTTTTGTAATAACATTATGAAAGGTCTTAGATGTCCATGAAAAAATTATTTAAGGTGTAAAATGGAAAATTTAAAAATTAGTATAAATCATGGATATTAAATTAATTACTCATGATTTTGAGGGATTCGTTTATTCATTCAAATAAAATTTCCCTACCATTTTCATAATTTGAATATGATAAATTTTGAATATTTATTTTTTATGTTTATTTCATGCCATGAGACATTTTACCAAACTATAAGTTCAATTACCTAGGGTATTTATCTGGAAAATACTTTCTATTATATCTTGGGATTTCTTCTGGAATGATCATGGGTCATACGATGAATTTGTAATTTCATTGAATCATGTTGAAGTTTGGACTATAGAAAACCATACTTAATATGATTTTGTCATTTTTAAGGGATTATACCTTTATACAAGGACCCCTATTAAATAAATCCATACGTATCCTATAGATGGTATAAATAACACCTCTTGGAATGATCTAGTATAAGGAACCGACCGTAAAACATTTTATAATAATGAATTAAATGAATAATTCACATTGAATAACTTTTTAGGTTCAGAGTTTTATAGAATTAGGGCATAACTATTACATCTCAAAAATTACAACGTAGACACTTCTACTCAGTTTCTATTTTTTCATAAAATCAAAACTCTTCAATAATGAATAATGTCTTTTTCCATGTTTTTGACAACATGGCTTTTCCTTGATCCCATCATTGATGTTAGAGTTGGTTGCATAAAACCAACTAATTTGTACTTTATTCATTAATAAAAGCCTTATCACATCTTGATTATTCTTCTACGTGACAATTCCTGTGATAATGTCCTAAGGATAGTTGTAGAATTAAAGGGTCATAGCGGATCCCTACTATGATGAGAACACAGATGTGCCACAACACTATTCTTGAATATATGTTCTATGGCCGGATGATGTTATTTGAGGGTCACAAATAATATAGGCCATTTGGGATGAGGACTCATAAAATAATGAGGCACCTTCTAATGGTGTGCGCCCTTGGTAATATCCAGGAGGATATTATGAGAACTAGACCTTCCAGTAGGAATTCCACATTTCATAGTGTAATTGGATGTTCCTATTTATGGACGTGTGTATTGGTCCTTAGACATTAAGATTATTATTAATGGGTATTACAACTCGCGCACTTAGATGTATTGAAAGAAACTATGATGACACACTGTTCGCAGCGAGGTAGGATGCGTTTGGTGCATTATGAGTAATACTACATTAATAGATAATGCGGGAAAGGATTTTTCCCTTCTGTTCCATAAAAGAAGTAGATATCTCAAGCCCTTTTATGGAATTAGTCTAGCCTAAATAAATCCATGGCCATGGTAAAGTGTGGGCGAGTTCAATTCCAGGATGTCAAAGAAAGAATAATAAATCACATGAGTTGATGGCACTATCATGAAACCCACTTGATTAATGATATCGAGGAAAATGGATTATATTACATGGTAAGCATTCGTAGGAGGTGACCCGTCATTGCGGCATTAACTTCGTTCTCTATGGGTCCCTTGGCGTGTTGCTAGACGCTAACCTTGGACTTTAGGCAGGCTCTGCCCAATGCCACTGAGAAAGGGGCCTAAGGGTCACACACAAAATGTGTCCATGTATCTCAGTTAAATATTAATTTAACAAGTTAAATAAATATTATTCCCGACTATGGTTTAATAATTATTTAAGGATTCATGATTGAATTTATTTTGACACTAGTTATTAGAGAGAATATATTGTGGGAGAAATAATACATTTATTAGCGAGTAATGTAGTTACATTTATTTAAGAAATAAATAGCAATTACTCAAGGAATAATCAATATGGTGGAGGAAATAAAGTAAAGTGGAAAATAAAAGTACACGCCATGTACATAAAATATACACGCCGTGAAGTTTTATGGAAAACATGTACACACCGTGTAAAAATTAATACACGTCGTGTCGTGTTTCCAGTCGATATTTTGAGGATATAATATTTTTTTTATTAAATGATATTTATTATAATCAGTATGGGCCCATTTCAAGGAATTAATAATTCCACATGGGGTTTTTCATTAAGAGTTAATGAAATAAATATAATGTGAAACGTGTTTATTTATTATCATAACTCTATAACCTCAAACGCGATTATAAATATCCTCACAACCCCAACAGTTTTCCTCAATCGTTGTGCCTCACTATTCGGGAGAATTCCTTCAAGGCTGAAAGAACTCCTTCCTCCAAGAACGTTCTCAAGACCGAGAGACCAAGGCGATCGAAGGTGGACATTGGAAGCGAAGGTTATTCCATGCTAGCACCTGGAGATACCTTTTGCGAGGTCCTAAGATACGTGGAACACATGTGGATCACCGCTTGAGGAATCCAACACTTGGATTCTATGACGCAAGGAAAGATCACAGGATCGTGACCAGAGACATCAATGAAGAAATAATTCCACCAAGGTAATTCTTTTGAAGTAATTAAATTAATTATAACCAACATATGATAATCCCATATATGTGGTTCTGGGATTACTTCTTATGTTTTTCATTCTTTGTTCCATTCCAATGATTCGGCGTTTTACATCATGACAGATCTTGGATTGAAAGTTGTTTAAACGTTAAAATTAAAGTTGTGCAAACCCACCAACGTGCTTCCGCTGTTCCAGGAACCTACAAGTGTTATCAGGGGGGTCATTTCATTTATTATAATTATTTATTTTTTCATTGGTGATATAGGGATTAAATAATTTAGTTGATTCAATTCAAGTTAAACGTTCATTAAATCTGAATCTCGAGATCCGTTCCTCCTCTATTGTTTCTCGTTCACCATACAGAAATGACATTTTCATTATATTTTTGATTAAAATAAAATAGAGGATCTCATTCAGAGGAGCCAAATGTTCCATGCCGTACAACACAAGAATACAGGGCATGTATTCGGAAGTACACGCTGTGTAGTCTAGGTTCATGCATCAGACCGGTCTGCCAAATCAGGCCATGTATTGACCCTATCTATGTCATTTATGACACCGTGTGTTGACCAGGAATAGGTGGAACACTGTTTCTGGATTATACGTTGTGTGGTCCAACAGAACAGGATGTGTATTCCCTTCGAGATAGTCTTTGACCATGTACCCAATACACGGCTTGCCTGGCTGGAAACCATGTAACGTAGATACTACACGGCATGTGTCCCACTGTACACACCGTGTACTCCAAAAATTTACAAAGTACATTAACAAGCCATGTCCCTGGGCGTGTACTTTGGATGAACGGTGAAGAAAAGTAAAAGTCGTGTACTCGGAACTACACACCATGTACTCAGCCAAATTACGAAGATTTATTAAAATATATTATTCTATTATACAATCCCTTGAGGTGTGTACCATAGTGCTAGTGTAAAGATGAGTCACAACACATGATAGGTGTTATATATATATATGTGTTTAATTTAACATCTACGTAATACATGGGAATTTACTGGGTTGCCTCCAAGTTACAAGTTATGTACAAGGATAAATTTTAAATAAATTTATTTGTTTAAAATTTTGATGGATGAGAATATAAAGGAAATTCAGAAAAGTATTTAAGATAAAAGGATTGATTAATTAACGATAATTAATTGATTCGAGTGTGATTTATCTTAAGAAAGAACAATTAAAGAACTGAATTATAGTTTTATTTAATTGTAAATATAGTTTCATATATAGATGATAATAATCTAGAACAAGACCATTGTATGTGTGAATGTTTTCTTTTAATTTATTTATTTAAATTTTTTGGCCTATGAGCCTTCTCCTCATTAATATGTAGTCCCTGCGTGCCCAAAGATTCTTTTATGTAAAACTCCCTTTTTACCCCACACCTGCATGTGAGATAAATGCATATGTAATGGATGGAGCTCCCATGATATTGGAGGTGGCTCATGTTAGGAGCCAAGGAGAAACCAATACAAGGATACACAAAGATGGACAGGTGGAAAGATGTAAACATGATCCTGAAAGTATCAAGGTGTTTCTCCCCTAGGTCTTGGGTTAATTTATCAACCACTAGATAAAATAACCAATTGAAATGTTCATGATCATACCAGTTATTTTATTTCTATCAGTTTCATGGTTCATTTATTGTGGGTGTGTTGTCACGATCACACAATTAATGAATTATACAAGCATGCAAGATGGAACTAAAATAAAAAACTGGCTCATATGTAAATATTATCATAGAAATGGTTAATATCATAATTATATCACACTTAATATTAAAAATCATGAAAACAAAGATAATAAAATGGTAATTTACATATAAGGATAAAATACCTCAACTGAAATATTATGTTAGAATAGCCTTCCATAATATTTGTTAGAATTGAACCATAGTTCATAGTGCATGACCAACCCTAGTTGGGGTGATTTCAATTATCAGGGAATTTTAATTCCTTTTTTTGGGTTGACTTTACATGGTTTGCATCAATGGTTGATTCTAACAATAGGACTTGGTGTGACCAAGAGGCAAAGGTTGAGGAAATCCAAAATAAAAGAATTTCAAGATAGGGGAGTCCACTCAGCGAATCAAGAAGCTGGGAGTTAATGCGGTTGGCATCTAGAATGCCTACCTAAAACCCTTAAAGTTTCCTGACCAACCATAGCAGGGGTAATGCGAAGGGAAATATTGTTCCTTTAGACAAGAATATTCAGGAAACCGAATATTCCGAAGGCAATGGTGAGGCCTATTGTATTTCGATAAAATCGTGGGAGACTAATAAGTATTAATTTATTTATTTGGCTCAGTTTTGTAATAATGTACTAAAACCTTTTCTCATCTTAATTTGTAGAAACGACAAGACAATGAATTTAAACATATCATTGCGAACCGTACTTGAGAAATAAAAACTTATCACCGGTACCAATTTCCAAGAGTGGCAGCGGTGTTTACACGTCGTCCTTCCCCACAAAAGGAAATTGTATGTGCTGGAAGAGCCTATTCCAGTTGCGCCTAGGAAAGAACCAGTGATGAGGAATTATCTCTCTATACGAAACACATGGGTGTAGCCACAGATGTCCAGTGTTTCATGATATTGTCCATGTCCAATTAGATCTTGAAGAAACAAGAAAACTTGGACGCGAATAGCATGATGTCTCACCTTAAGGATCCTTACCAAGAGAAGGAAAGACAGGGGAGGTATGAGATCTCCAATCCTTAGTTTACAACTAATCTTAGAGAGTTTGTGCTAGCTGGGCCTCATGTAGTCAAGATTATTGTCTACATTGAACTCCTCGACATCTCAGGAATTATATTCCTGGATGAGTTGTGTATAGATCTCATCTTATCATCACTGCCTAAGACCTTCTCTAGCTTTATTTTCAACTAAAACATGATAAAAATTGAGAAGAGTCTATCAGAACTTCTAACCTTGATTCGCCAGGTAGATAAGGACATGTGGATTGACAAACCCATCGTCCATAAGGTGAATAGGAAAAGGAATTACAAGGAAAAGGGGCCAAAGACATATAAACGGTCTGAAGCCCCGGAGCACCGTCCTTCCATGAAGGGGGAGATGCAATGGCAGAGAAAGGAATGGGAGGCTGTGTATTTTTTCATGTGTAAATCCAGGTCACAAGAAGAGGAACTGCACCCAGAAGCATGGGGCTGCTAAATGTGTGTTTGTTATCAAGTGTAATCTTTCTATATCTACACATTTGTTATTAGATACAGCCTGTGGGGCTCACATCTGTATTCAAATGCAGGAACCAAGTAGATTTAGAAAGATTTCTAGAGGAGAGGTGGATCTTCGAGCTGCCAATGGCGCAAGGCTGGCTGCGTTGGCTATTGGCGATTACCCCTCTCACTGCTGACTGATATGGTTTTGGTCTTACAAAAATGACATACTTTAATGGATTAGAGATACATTATAAGGCTTGTAAATAAATTGGAATCTGTAAATTTATATCCCATGCATCCTCTAAGTTTCCCAAAAATATCTTGGACAATTAACACTTGGTATTTCATAATTTTAAAAGGGAAATAAATGAAGATGAGGTAGTTCATGAAGTCCAACAGTAACCCAAACATTTGATGATTGAAATCCATGATTACATCGTAGACCTAGAGAGTGAAAATGAATATTCATGTTCTTATATACACGTGAGAGATCAATAATACATTGATCAATATTAGTTTAAATTGGAAGATAATGAAAATCATCTTGATCTCCCTATATATAAGGCTGATTAATTAGAAGATGAATACTTATTTATGACCTTGTTAGAGGCAGAATCCACCCATGTGGTGGAGTTTCATGAAAGGATCGTGTAGAATAACTAAATACCTCCACCTACCACCATTAAACTCTAATATTAACTTATATTTGAAGAAAACATTTCATTCGATCCACATAGGGAGTTGATAATTTTATAAAATAATTGTTATATAAATTTTCAAATTATTAATTGAATATTACCACTCATTATTTAGGGTTTTAATGTCTGTATGACTCATATATTTCATTAAATGAGCACGAATAAAAATATTGTTCACCTATAATTGATATGTTGGTGCTCCATGAAAATATCTATAACTTTCTGGAGAGAGAGAATAACGAGATCAATGTGGATCTAAATATGATACTAACATATAAGATGCATAGAATAAAGTGGGGAATTTTTATATCAATTATTAAAATATAAATTTCCTAAAAAAGTAAATTCTAAATTTACAATTGAATATACAATTAATGAATCATATATAGGAAATTCAGTTGACAAAAAATCATAGGTTACACATGGATAAAACTACTAACAGGGGATTCCATACTTTATCACAACCCCTCTATGAATGATTCCCCCGATTAAGAAGGGTGTATCTTGTGTAAAATATCTATGGAATCCAACTCAAAAAATAATAAGAAGTGTGGTCATTGAAGAACAACAAGCTGTAGTTAATGTCTAAGAATATCCACCCACTATAACATTATCGAAAATAGATGGTACTTCCCGTATTGGGGATATTAAAAACCAAGGCCCACATTGATTTTTAGACCTTTATTTATATAAAATTTGATTTCTTTTCCTTTAATATTTTTAGTTATTAAATTAAACCAAAATTTCTGTTCAAGAACATATATTTATGTAGCCCCCATCCTTCTACATTTTTAGAGATTACATTGAAATCTTGATTATACATAAATTTTGTTTTTGTTTTTTGGGTCGATTAGTGGAGAATAGGGAAGAGAATTTAAAATTTGAGATAATTTTCATATTTTACAATGTTAGAGAAAATTTGCATCATAAAAAGTGGGTTTACATCATAAAAGAGTAATTTAAATCATAATAACAGCAGAATAGTAATTTAAAAAACCATACCTATGTATCTACAATATATCATCATTTCTAAAGGGATTTTACCTATACATTCTTTTTCTTTTAAATCCTTGTTTTCTAATTTAAAAAGTTTATATTTAATCATTAAATGGAAATTATGTTCCACTTATAGCTTTTAATTTTTACAAAAAAGTTTAGGGAGACATGAATTTTATTAGGAATATTGTGATTTAATGATTTGGATAATAATAATAATAATATTTAATGTGTAAAATGTGAAATTGGAATAATTTAGAGATTAATGGATATTTAATTAATTAATTGTGACTTAATGGAAGTGGTTTATTTCGGTAATTGAAATTTCAATACAATTTCCATATTTGTTAAATTATAGAATATGTGGGTTGATTTTTATTATTATTTCTTCTCATGAATGATTATAACATGTTATATGTTACGTAACTAATATTATTTCCTTCATAAATAAAATATATTATATATTGGGCATTTTTCTTGACTGATGATGGGTGTGCTACCTACTAGGACATTAATTGGAACTTGTTGAAGTTATGACTATTCAAACCCTCTGAGAATAGGATTGGGGACTTTTTTACTGATTAGTCCATAATACATTCCCCTAAAATTACATGAATCCTTTTATAACTCATAGAGGAAACTAATTAAATTATAGGAATGGTACACATTAGAATCCATTAATATAAATTCTTACCCTTCATTATTTTATTTTCAAGTATATAGGATCATTTATGTGTCGAGGTGTGTGATTCCATATCTATAGAGATGTATTACATTGAAATAAAATAGTCCAAGTGTGTTATGTTTGTGAATGGAGATAAAATTATGAGAAATTCAATATATTTATATTTTTTCCCTTTAAAAAAATTGTATAAATGAATAAAACGTACGAAAAAAATGAGAATAAATAATTTATGTTGTAATAAGAAGAGAACAAATAAATATTAATATAAAAAAACCTATTGATAATTTCTAGTTTTGTGATACAAGTGATAAATGTTCAATGATTTTTCATAGAAAAATTAATTAAAAAACTAAGAAACAATAATCATGAATATTCGACTCATTCATTATAATTAGATTGATCATGATCATAATTTGAGTTCTACAGAGTGTGAATTCTCATTTCGTACTATGTATTTTTATTTCACTTAAAACATATTTCATGAGGTATGATTTTAAGATAAAACATCCATTTTTTGAATTCATATTTTGAATATTAATCCCAATCAACATTAAGACTCAGATTCATCAGAACCTAATTTTCAAATACTTCAGAATTTTATGTGAATTTTTTCTGTAAATTGTAGTGAAGTTATATTTTTTAAATGCCTATGGAAATAGATCATGTACCCATGGTATGAGAACAAATAAACATGAATTTATACAATGAGTTTTAAGAGAATAAAATCCCTTATGAGATAAATATGGATATTGCATGCTTGGTAATCATGAATTATGATATAAGAATGAATGAAATGGAAATATTATTTATTCTCAATGAGATGTAGTAAATACCTTGGTTTATTGGTTTCATTGATGAATTTTTGTTGAATGTATGTCTTTATGTGATCATTGGAAGGTTGATCCATCAATGAAAATCATTTAATATAAATTATTTTTATTTTTAATATTGATAAATTGTTGTTACAATTTTATTTATTTTTATGTTACATGATTATTCTCAACCAAGATCTATGTGTGGGGTAATTGAATGAAAATCATTTTGAATGATTATATTTATATAAAATTTACAATTTTTAAAATTTTAACTGATTAATTATGGCAGTGTTTAGTTCTATTTTATGGATGGGTATATGAATGGTCATAAAATTCAATTAAATATGATAAAATCCATATGAAGAATATGTTTGGTAATAAATTGAATGTAATGGCATAATAACAGAGTTTAAAATAGAAAATATAAGTTTCAATAAGTAATATTATTCTAGAGACTTTTATTTTGTGTTGTAAAAATGTATATTCGTGATGTAAAACCCATTATATGAGAAAGGTGGAGAGAAGAAGTGATGAAAAATATCAATTTGGGGAAATAAAACATTTTTTTACAGAGTGACGCATTTGGACACACCATGATGCACCCACCTGAATTATTATAGACATTGATTCAGTAAGTTAATACTCTGAGGTATCTTCATTTAGGAATTTATTGTCTACAAAAACAATTTACCTTTTAAATGTGTTTATTAAGCCTCAATGATATATATTGTTTTTGAAATAAATACTGAATTCCCATTTTAAGACTCCATTATGAACATGGATAACATTTACTGATTTATTGGTCAATTTATAGTTCTTGGGGATTGATTGAATCCCTCATAGTAGATGGGTTGGACGTAGTGGAAAAGGATCAGTCATCCATTTTAGGGTCCATCCATTGTGCAATACTGGGTTTGGGGATCTATTTTTGGTTTTTATTTTTGTTTATAAATTATTTTTCAACATTATAATGAAATCAATTTTAATTCATGTTCCCAGTATTCATCTAATTTTATGACTAATTATCTCCCCCCGTATTAATTTATATTCTCTTTCACATTTTAAATGGAATGTGCCTAATATGATGTTTTTCCTTGGGGGCAGTTTCACGATGATATTAATTATTAAACATTATATTATAAATATATTTATTCTATTTTTTGTATGCCAGAGTACATCAGTGATGTGGTGGTCATCCATCAATAAATTTATTTCCAATACATTATATTAAAAATTTCATTTATTTTCTATCTCTTATCATAGGAAAACATTTCATATAGTGGTGTTGAAGATGCGTGAATGGATGAGGTGGAAGATGGTCGAACTAGGTCTTTTATGATTTTCACTATTATTTGATGCATTATCCTATTTTGTTATTATGAGAACATGATAAGAGTGGAAAATATTTTTTACACTCTATGATAAATGTAAATACATAATAAATAAATGGAAAATAATTCATTTTTTAGGTTGTATCAATTGAATTATCACATTTTATTTTAACAGCCCATAAATAATGAAGAAACCCATATTACCAAACCCATGGGACAAACTCTAATTCCTTATCATACAATATTTATTCATTTTTTAGTTATTCATTTCATTTAAAATTAATATATTAAAAAAATTATATTCTTTGATGAAATATTAAAAACAATAAAAAGGAAGAGACTATCTGATTTATTAATTAGATGTTGATGGAATTCAAAACCCATGAAGGGACATGATATTTATCAACCTCTATGGTATATTAGGAAATATATATTTACTTTTTCACTTCCCAATGATATGAAATTAAATGTTTTTTGATAACATGGGATGATTTTTGTTAGTCATATAATGAAATGATGGATTCTTATCTGATCTATTTAATTGATTTCTCAAAATAAAGATATTTTCTGACCCCTTTTCCAATTACTCATCATTCAAATATAACATTTTTCTTTGATTTATGACAATCATACCTTGTTTAGAAACATTCAACTTCTCATTTTTATTTAATCATTTTAGGAAACCCCCATTTTGATAAACTCACACTTCCCATCACTATTGTTTTAATATTGATTATTTAATATCATATTTTACTTTCTGATTTTTTATTCCCATGATTAGATTCTAGTTCATATATATATATATATGTTTATATATATGTTTTCTCTCATTCTTCTTCATCAATAGATAATTTGTCTCCATGTTTCTAAACATGTGAAATAGTTTTTGTTATTTAGTAAATAATTATTACTTCTTATTCATTTCCTGAAGAGATGTAATCCCCATACACCTTTCCCATCAGATGTACACTATTCTATCATTTAAACAACCTTTTTTAACATTATATTTTAAAATATTAGTTTATATATTTTTTCATATTTTTAGGATTCCCATTCACATCATTAAAATCATATTCTCCACATTTTAAATAGCATTGTTTATGTAATAGTTACTAATTACACCACACATGAAATAATAATTCTTATTTTTTCCATTATAAAAACCATTTTATTTTCTGAATTTTATAAATATTATAGAAATTATTCTCTTTAAGTCTTAATCATATTAATCTCCATCAATTTATAAACTAAAATATTATACATTTCTCTCATTGATTTAGTGTTTTAAACTTTTATCGCATTCTATTTCAACTTTGAATTTATTTTTAAATTTTAGATTATTCCTCTATAAATATAAAAAGTGAATATTGAGTAATTAGTCACTATTAATATATAATTTATCTGAACATAGTAAAATTTTAGGATGAAAATATCTCGATAATTTATCCTCATCTTCATTATAATTTTAGTGTTGTCTATATTTTCTCTATTCCCTATTATATTATGTTTCAAATAATTTAATCTTGTAATATAGTCCGATAAGGAAACTTATTCCACTATATTCACTCCCCCATAATTGAAATGCCTATTCTATAACCTTACCATTTCATTCATATCATCATTCATGTTTTCCTAGACCTATTTATTACTTTTAATCATCATAATCCTTATTTAAAAGAACATCATTACAGTCACAATAATGTAATTTTATAAATTTATATCCACTTATTAAATATTCATATCATAAAATTTTGTTTCTGTAGTAATTTAATTATGTATAAATATGACACTTTCAACATGACCAAACTCAATGATATGTGGATGATAGTGTAAAATCATATTACTATATCTAATATAATTTACTACATAGAATATTCAATGAATAAAACAAATATAATTATTATAATTACTAATTAAAAAAAGTTGATATTTTGATGAAGGGATTCTTGATATGATACGATGCAAGATGATATGACCTATTAATGGAGTAAGCACGAAAGAAATGGTAAATCATTGGTCATTTCATTCAAAAATATTTCCTCTTGAAATTAACTTTGACAGTCAATTATTATTTTTTCTAAAAATATATTTATCTCATTCCTTCCAGAACAAATAAAAATATAAATAAGACAAAGGAATGATTTAAAAAAAAATTCCAAGTTTATGTACCAACAAAATATTATGATCATGTGTAGTCTGTTTATTATATGTTATCCAGTAATATTTCGATCAAATAAAATATCATTAGAGATAAATAATACAATATATAGAGAGTTTCCCAATAAACATCCATCATTATAGTAAAAATAATCTTACTACCATTATTATGTCATATCATCAGACCAAGATGACTAAAATCCTACAAGAATTTAGGAATCATCTAAAAACCATATGATGTCATCATATTCCAGTATTAAATATTTACGATCAAAATAATCAATCCTATTCAAGACCAAAAACCATTTTTATTCAATGTTAAAATTGGAAATATGTTGATATCATATTCATTGAACAAGCTCACAACATATAGAATAAGTTGAAGATCTATTTGACAATATATTCTACGACTCTACTTTCACATTAAACCCATGACCAGTTATCAATATTTTTTAGTCTCAACTTTATTTTTCTAACACATTGTCAATGTCAGGCACTCCACAATATTTACTGATAAAATATAAATATTTTAGATTCAATTCAATTATAAAATTTAAAATGATGTTATATTCATGAGAAATGTCATAATTAAATCATACACCATGATCCTCGATGAATTTCCTCAATCATCTTTTTATAATGGAAGGTTCTCATAATTTTAAAATATTAACATATTATATTAGAGTTTTTATCCAATGATATAAAATTAATTTCCATCTACAAATTTTTTTTGATAAATAAATTTATTTGGTAATTATTTAGTAGTAATGACATTGACAAACAATTCATAAATAAATGAATTTGAGTATTCTAAAAATTTCAATCAATAATATCCTATCTTCATTACAATTATATAGAGTATTCTAGATTCATCAGTCATTTTACTTCAATTCATGAAACATATTCTCATCTGTAAATAAAATTATTACGCTATTTATGTGAAATCATGGTCAGTTTAATTTTATTGTTTTATTTTTATACATTTCAACACATTATAATTTTTTATATAATTCCTATATTAATTTTTTATAATATATTGATGATTTCATATAATAAATTAAATTTTCCTATGAATCTCCCATATGATTTTCTTTTTTCATTTCCGAAACATAATACATTTTTCTGTTTAATTTTTTTTGTTAAAAAAAATGTCATTTTATATATAAATAGTTCAAAATAGTTTTTTATCAGTCATCATATGAGGTAAAAAATAGACATATTTTCATTTGGAATGAAATTCCATTTTAAACTTGAATGAAATAGGGTAAAAACGTTGTCACAATATTATCACATGGTTAGAGATAACCATGGATAAACACTTAAATTTCAAAAAATTTCTTATCAATGGTGATTCATATGATTGTTACCAGATTTTCCAGACAATTCGGAGATACCAAGACTGTTTCCAAGATGAAATAGTTTCATTAGAATGATTGGTGCATGGTTTTTCAAAAATTGTAGCTTAAGGATTTGGCATTCCCATAATCATAAAATACAAAATTAATATTATTACCAAATCAATAAAACATTTTATACCACATATTTCCCCTCAATCATAATCTTCTAGGCCACTCACCCAACAAATTTATCATTATCTCATTCATGGAATGATTTATTGGGTGATTTAACCATGATTTTGGAATAAATATCTTTGGTATGTGATCTGTTTCCTTCTATTATTAATTTTCCCCATCTATTTTGTTATTTTAATTATCCCATTTTTATTATAATATATTCTTTTTTTTTCTACACAACATATGTATTTTGGGTTTCGCTATGTAGCACAATATCTTGGTGTTTAGGACCCATATCCCTCATTATTAGATTCATTCAACATTTTCTATAATTTTATCAATATTAGGGATTTTGGGTTCATTTGGAAACCCCATTTTTTGAAACATTTTAACTTCTATTATTTTTGAATGGTTTCTTTAATTTTTATTAAAATATGTACAATGACATTATATATGGGTTATATAAGCTGCGTTATTGAAATATCATCCTCATCGTAGGTAGATATAGATAATAAATTTCATTATTTCTGTTTTTATAAGAATTAATTATTGTATTCAATGTATTTTTTAGAAGGCGCCTTTGAATGTAAATGTAGTCTAATTATATGATAGTGACACCTTGGATTAGGGATAAAATATCGGAACCCATATAGCTAGGTTGGTTGTCATGGAATATTTACCCATGTTAGATTATAACTAAAAGACCCATTATAATTATAAAATTTGTTTTTTTTACTATTACATGTATTCACTATGTTAGAATGCAAAATATATGAACAATCATTTTTGGTGGGCAATGTTGATGTTAAATGGTCATCACCATGTCACTAGGATATGGCATGAACTCCATTGCAAGTCACACACCAAATTGTTTTTAGACTGTAATAGCATGAGATTGATTATGAAAAATAGGCTACGGATTACCATAGAAACATTTGGGATCACCTGTGGTCATTTCATAAAAAAAATATTCCATTTATAATAAATATTAATTTAATTTATTTCAGTCATGTTGTTTTTCAATATCAAATGATAAATTACTATGTTCATATATTTTATTTATAGACATTCATTATTGAGTCCATATAAATATTTTCTCTCATGAACAACTTTTTCTAGTGTATCGATTTTTTCTCATAGAACACATTTCCATAATTTTTGAATGTAGACCATGTTTCACTAGATTCAGGTAAAGGAATGGTCCTTCATGGATGATATGGTTACTCATGTTTGTTGAGATTGGGTGGGAGGTAGTGAAAAACATTAGAGTTGACCAATATCCCAAAAGTATTTGACAATCCACAATTAGATTGTGGTTCTAATTTTGGTTCTTTTGAAACATTCATGTCTCACATAATCGTCTTCCATCCTTTAATGTTTTCTTATACTAAAAATAATTTTTCTCTATTATATAATTTTATTACTTTTGAGATGAATTTTATATTATATTCATTATTTAGTTTTATAGTGTTTTAGTTTTTTGTTTAATTTCATGATGGTTAAAAATTATGAAACTTTCATTCCAGGTACCTGGATTGAACCCATTTGATAATTTCTAGAGAAAATCATTCCTAATGTTTGTTTGATGATGCCCAATAACTTGTTTTCATACCATTCTATTTGAGAACATCCATAGGTCCTTTTTAAAACCAATTTTGGTTCTTGAGTCATGGGTGTCTCCGTTTCTTTTCATAAAATGAATCTCATGATATATGTATGACTCTATATAGTAATATAATATAGAATTTAGAAAAGGGCCATCATAGATATAGTTATTGGATATGTGCTCACTGTATATAAAATTATCCAATAGTAACAACAATGTTTAATGATTTTTTGTAAATATGTAAATTTATAAAATTTCCCAAAAGAAAAATAATTACATTATGAAATAAAATAGTAAATTTTAATTAATATTATTTAATATAATTCTTCATTACATATTATTAATATAATTTTTATGAATAATGATTTGATGTGTTTATGAAATTAAAAAAAGTTATTATAAAATTACTGAATTGAAAAAACTAAATGGAAAAAAGATAAAATCATTATTATAAAGTAGTTTGATTAAAATCATTTATTCTTAAAAGAGGGAATGATTTTCCAAGACTTTTTTTGGTGAAGAGTATTTTTTTCTTCATGATTTAAATTTATCAATATTAGAGGATAATTATTTTAAATTTATTTAATGTATTAATAAATATATCATAATTAAATAATTAATTATTGATATCATATTATATTATTAATTTATATTGTATTAAAAAGACATTTTTCAAATAAAATATATTTTCTACATATTTTATGTATTCATTCATAACTAAAATATAACTTATTTTGAAGATGAAATTGATATATTAGATTTAAATTTATAAACATCATTCCAATATTTGGTAATAAGGGAATTTTAGTTTTTATACAAAAAAGAAGTTACCAAGGTACAGATTTTTTTACCATAATAAAGGTAAAACATGGTAGAAATGCAAAATTAATGTATAAAGATTAAAAATATCTGTGAAATTATATAAAAATTTTATATATGATGGGATCAAATATGCATATGCATTATTTTTTAACATTATATTCACATTCAATTAAAAATGATAACCATACATAATATAGAATGAAAAATTGAGGGAATGAAATTCAAAAATAACATATAATATAATCCCCCATCTAACCCAACTAAAAAAATCTTTTCATTTTATTATCTCTTGAAAAATTCAGAAAATATTATAAAAAATATATAATACCATTTTAATCCCATATTCCATTGATGGGGGGCTATATCCTTCTTCTGGATGAAATCCATTTAGCGGAGAGATTCCATTAGTATTTATATATAGTTATTCATTATTTAGTTACCATATCTACAACAACCCAATATTTCATAGTACATTATCTAATTAATGTAATTCAATTGCTTGCGCTACAAGAAACACCGAGTTCGAGCACACTACAACATACCAAACTAGCCATTTAAAAAGCAGTTATGAATAGTATTAACTTCATTTTGAATCATATATACTCTATATAATTTTAACTCCAATATTATTTGTTACTTAGTCCTAATATAAAAACAAATTCAATTTTTCTGATAAAGGATGTATTTTTTCAAAAATACAATTTTACAACCTACTAATGGTGAATTTTTTTTAAATGAAATATCTGAAACTTTTAAATTAAATAAGAAAAAAAACCTCTTATTTATAATTGGGACATAAAATTTTAATTTTGATAAATTTTTGTGGTTTTTCTAATAACATTCATATTTTGATGAATAGTGAAAGATGTTAAATTATAATTGAAATCCACTTTTTTAATCATAATAATTTAAAGTGTTAAATTATAAATTTGAGTGGTTTTTAAGTATAATTAGATTATATTTTTTGTAATTTAATACAATTTAGGCCATTATAATTATTTTTAAATATAAATTTGACATAAACACATGTAAATCTTTTGTAGTTTTGACATTAAAAAAATATTTTTGTTTTTGACAATGGAATTAATTTTAAATTAATAAATGCAACTTCTATGTTTTTAATTTGGTAAAATAGATTTCAATTTTGAATTTGTAATATCAAAATTATATTATTGTGATTTTTTGGTATTTTTCGAAAAACATTCAATTTTTTATGAATAGTAAAAAAATTGGGTTATTGTTTCAAATCAACTTTTTATTTAAAAAATTATTTATTTTATTTAAATTTAATTTAATTGAAAATAGATATATAATAACTATATTTTTTCAATGTAATTAATTTTATTCATTTTATAATAAAATTAGATATATTAAATTTTATTGATTTTTTTAACATCTTTTACCTACCTTCTAGAGACATTAGAAAATTTGCATAAAACCTAAATTTACCACTTCTATGAGTTGAATTTCCAATATCTGAGAGACATGTTTGACATCAGTTTATAAAATGTGATTTAATAAGATTAAAATAATTATTGGTGAATAGTAACTTTTGACTTTTATGTACCATGGTTAAAAGTAAATAGTGTA
This sequence comes from Viscum album, assembly GCA_963277665.1. NCBI lineage: Eukaryota > Viridiplantae > Streptophyta > Magnoliopsida > Santalales > Viscaceae > Viscum > Viscum album. The sequence goes on from OY728121.1 coordinate 1,717,833,393, forward strand.
ATTAAAGGTAAAAATGATATTATTATTACCCTACCAAATGTCCTAATTTTATTGGATATTATTAATTTGACCAAAAACAAAATGAGGAATAAAATATGATCCTTTATGTCCAGTTGGATTAGATTAGGACATTTATTGTTATTTTATTTAAAGAAGAGTTAAAAGTTTTAAATTCAATGTTTATTAACTAAACTATTATTAATATAGGGTTATACATAAGATAAATTTGACTATAAATTTTCATTAGAAAAATAATAATATTTCCTACATAATCATATTTTATTTATAATTTTTAGAGGTTACATAGTTAAATTTATTTATGTGACAATGATCATGCAGTAATTACCTTCTTAGTGAAATAATAAAATAATTAATATTATAAATATCCAAATAAATATAATTTGAGACATTTGATGAATTAAAATTATTTTATAGGATAATATGACATGTTAGGTTTTATTAGATAATTTTTTTGATGTGGTATGGTTGTTATGACTTTCACAAAAACAAAATACCAAATAGTGTCAAAATTGACATATATTAGTTTTCAAAACCAATACTATATTATTTATTGATATAATTTTCCTAAAAATATATGGTTCGGAAAAAGGTATTAAATAATATTATATATGTTATTAATGAATCACTTACGGTTCTCTAAATGTTTTTGAGTATTTTTATTAACCATATAGTGTAAGAATATGAGAAGACACAGTAAAAGTTAAACTGCTTAACTAATAGTTAAATCTAAAAGATAAGATTAAAATGGTTATCTAACTGGACTAAAACCAATTGGTCGATATTATTTAGACCCATAACCACCTAAGGATCTAAATAAATTCATTTATTTCAATTATAAACTGAATATGACTGTATAGTAAATTAATATTTTAATCTTTTCCTAAAGTGTCCCCCACCCCTCTTATAAAAGGGAACTACCCCTTCACTCAAAATAACACATCCAAATCCATTTGGACTGGCCAAACCCTGGCCAAATATCTTCTAAACTTCAATCAAATCCTCCTAGATTCCTTAAATTGATATTAAATACAACCTATGAAGCCCTTTTGATCTACTCAAAAGGAAACACCCAAAGAAGATGTGATAATTTCACCACCTTCTTTCACGTTCATTCATCCTCTAATTCCTCTTTATTTGTTGTCTCCATACCAAAATTATAACTACATTACCTATTACATAATATTATGTTATTATAAATTCGGTAAACCAATATTCATTATTCTATCCATCCTATAAATTTCAAAGTCACCATACATGCGTACGTACGGCTTACCGTCTCCACGTCGGGGTGTTGTTTGTTAGTAAAACACTTCATTATTTGGAGATGTATAATAGTGAGTATAAATTATTTAAATAATAAATATAACATTTTAATGATTCTTTATATATGATATACCATCAAATTACATAATATTTCACCATCAATATTATGAAATCGTTGCTCATCCGAACGTACATATTTCCATCTCCATGAATGCGATGAGATTCATTACGCATCATAATCATTCAAGACTAATTTTCATTTTATGATTAAAATAATTTTTACAAACATAATATCATTCTAGATATGAATCATATACATCCTATCAATAACCACCATGTCTTACAAAACCAAACATATGAAGGAAAACAGATTTGTTAACACCTGAAACGATGATACAACTAAAATATTATTGATAATGAAATATTAGAAGATCATATATGATATCAAATATATGTATGTTTTTGTTTCATAATTTAATAACAATTATTTAACTATTATATAGGAGGTTAAAATAACATTGAAAAAGAAAAATTACAAGCTAAGGGTTAATTCATCAATCTCATTATTATCCGAGATTGTTTATGTGTAAGTATTTACAAGGACATATTTATCATCAATGTAAATATTTCATAAAAAGGTTTTCAAAAATAATATTTTACGGTATAATGGAAGGGTATATTTAACTATTTCATCATTTATAATGTTTTAAATATTTATTTTCCTATATTTTTTTAATTAATGTCCATGTTTTCAAAATGATTTTATGGATTTATTTATATAGTCATAATTGTTTTAAAATGTTAATTACGTTGAAATTATCAAAGTGATATGGGAAATTTTGATTCAAAAATGTATTTAAATTTATTCCTTTCTAAATTATGTGACTTTTAAATTATTTCAATAATATGAAAGAGATATTTATCTAAAATAGTTTTGATTTCATCTATGTCAACATCTTTTGATGGATTTTATACTTTTTTAAAGTTGATTCATTATGAAAAAATCTTCCATATTGTATTGAAGGTTTTGTGATATGTTTGACTGTGGATGTGTTGTTTTTATACCATTCATGGTTTATGGATAAAGTATTTACATTTCATTTGCATATTTTAATAATAATTTTTATGTAATGTTTCAACCTTTCATATGGGTAATGCATTGGACATAGTAAGTGACGGGTGGAGCCTTTTATATTTTCTTGGTACATATGTATGTATCATTAGGAAAACTAGTGTCTTAGGACATGGACTTGACAAAAATCTTATTTGTAGTCTTGGAACAAGGCCTTGACTATATGGTTATGATGTCTGGAATTATGAATTCTGTCATTATGAAATTGGCTGTTGATATTGCATGTGATTATTAGACGAGTAGAATATCCATAGAAATAAGTAAATACCATTATTTGATTTATATTTTCCATATTATGATGAAGTTTATGTTTAAAAGGATCATGTTTTAGTCTTATACATTTCCTAAAATGATAATGCTTATTTATGAATGTTTCCGCTATATTGTTATCCTTACTGAGCATCTGAGCTCAACCATTTCACTATTGTATTTTTTCCAAGATGCAAAGAAGTATATTATGACTGACCTGCAGTGATAGTCTAAGGGAAATGAATGTGGTTAATGGAGACAATGTGTTTTTTGTTGTTGTTTTTCATGTTATAATGTAATGTAAAACTTATGTATGTATCTAGTACTCCCAAAGATAAAAAACTGATCGGTCTTTCGGGATTTGACCCCTTTTAATCATGCCAAATTATTAATATAATCCACAAACTCTGGGCTCCTAGGTTCGGGGCGTTACAATAGCTATAATGTGAAATTTAGTAGATACCTTGGAAACTAGATCTACAAAAACTCTGATTAGAGAACGTTACCCTATGATTGAATTTGAGGATTAGTATAAGAGAACTTCCTAGAGTTTTGGTAATGTAGAGATTTTGTGTATTTTCCAAGAAATACATCCCTGGTTGGATACAAGCAGTTAGAGGAGGTTCTGGCACATATGTACCTATGAGTGAAAACTCTGACAGGGAGTTTCAGGCTTAAATTGCGGTATCCGGGTACATGAAAATGGGCCTTGCTTCACTCTAGGTTAAGACACTCCCAAGGGATATTCATAGGATAATTCACATTTTCATTGCAATCCATTTTGAAGGTTCTATGAGTAAATACTTTCTCAATGAAACCATTTTATGATTATAGATTACATGCATTATATTTTAAATTTACATAAGGTATTTTACATGTTTAGAATTATTCATTGTGATTCATAATCTAACCTGATGTATGCCATTGTTTAGAAATGGCATCTAGTAGAAGAAATTAGGATTCTAGTAATACGCATGATCGAAAGATTAAGAAGGATCAAATCTTTCATGGTATTAAGATGACATTTAAAAGGGAAATAGTCTCCCACATATTCTCATCATATGAAGAAATAATATAATCTGGTAATTAGATAAGTAAATAATTATCTAAGTCATATGGATTTGAAGGGAATCAAGGGAAGAAAATGATGGAAGTGAGAAACGTGGATAAAGGGAAGAGGGGAAAAGAAGGATTTTCCAATATATGATAGTTGTGGAATGAATTACCTTGATAAATGATTGAAGGGAATGAGAGTTTGTTATAAGTGTGGAGAAAATGGACACCAAATACGTGATTGAATGGGTAAGAAAAAGTTTTCAAATTTACAGTGCTTCATCCCTATGGAGTTGGGACACTACACGAATCAATATACAAATCATCAGAGTATAACCCAAATACTTCTATTGGATAATAATCTGGTTATAATACTACCGAAGATGAAGGGGAATGATTAGAGTAATTATATTGTTATAAAATTATTTTTTCATTTTATTATTGTATTAATGATGTACATGTTATAAGAATTATCGAGTATATATAGATTGTACTGCAGTACTATTTCATTAAGGACATGAGATTTTATTGAACCAGGAAAAGTGACTCAGTAGTAGGTTAATTTTTTTTTGGAAAATATATGGTTCAGAGAAAGATAAAATATAATATAGTTCTGACACTGAGGTAGTTATTTTGGAGTAATATATGATTGATTTGGATAAATTATATTTTCTATTATTGAAAACCTTGAAATTGATTAATGATTTTTATATTCCATTGTTGTTGGAGGTTACAATATTTTTAGATTTAAGGAGTATATCCTGTATTCTATAAGAAATAATGGAGGATGAATGTAATCAATATTGCTTTATGGTAAATCAGGGTGTTAAATTTTTTTAAAATAATAAATGATGAAGGTGTTCACATTATATTATGTGACAAAAAAGATCTTTATTGTGTTTACCTTCCTTATAAATTTTGGACTATGAGTGCGGAAAAGTGTATTTTGGATAAGTCTAACTGTTGGAATAGAGTAAGCATGACATTGAATTATATTGTTATGTTTAAATAATTTCATGAGATTTTTTTGGATTTTCATAAAAAGGACAAATCAGAGGTCGGGCAACAACCCATCACATCCGGCAAGGCCGCGAGTCATGAACCCGCATCTGAATTGAGAAAAAGGTGCATCACCTGCCACTGGCTAATGTGATGTCTTGGTTTGTATAATGTATTTTTTCTAAATTTAATAACAAATGAATTATAAATTCAATTTATAACACTATACTAATATTATAAATATAATATTTTTGAATTATATTATCTTTTGGAGTGAATGATGAGTTTGTGGTAGAAATTTGATGAAGGATGAAACTCTACTTTTAAATTATATATATATATATATATATTCCTCTAATTCTATGAGTAAATTAATTAATAAACATTAGGGAAATTATATTAAAACCAAAAATGTGTTATCCTAATACCATATGTTATGTAGAACTGATTATATTTTACATCTTCTTAGATTGATGGCTTCGTGGACCTCAATTTTACACTTGTATTTATTGATGAACTCAATCACTCCCATTAAATATTTACATTTTTTCACCAGTTATGTGTCCCTAATTTCCACCAATGTTCTCCTAATCGAGATCATAATTTGGTGGTGACTTTTTCATTTCCATTTCCATTTTATTAAGAAAAAATTTTATTTACCCAATTTCGGATATGGGTTTTCCTGAAAGGTATTTTTCTATTTTTAACTATTTATTTTATAAGATAAAATTCCTATTATGATGATTCAATTTATTGAAGGAACGTAGATTGTAACACCCCGAATTTAATAGTACATTATCTCATTAATGTAATTCAATGGCTTGTGCTACACGCAACATCGAGTTCGAGCACACCACAACTTACCAAACTAGTCGTTCAAAAAATGGTTTCAAATAGCAATATGTGCATTATGAATCTTATATAATTTATATAATTTTAACACCCAAATTTGGTTTTTCTTATACATAATATAAGAAAAAATTCAAATTTTTAGATACATGATGTATTTTTTAAAAATTTTATTTTACCACCTACTAATAGTGAACATTTTTTAAATGATATATCTGACAAATTTATATTAAATTTGACATAATAATATTCTAATTTAGTATTGGTACATAAAAATTTAGTTTGGATAAATTTTTGGTTTTTTTTCTAATTACATTCCTATTTTGATGAATAGTGATACATTATAAATTTTTATTGAAAACAACATTTTTAATCAAATTAATTTATGTTGTCAAATTATACATTTGAATGGTTTTGAAATATAATTAGATTATTATTTTATAATTTAATACAATGTATGTCATTATAAGTAAATTTACATTTAAATTAGATATAAACACATGTCAATATTTGGATAGTTTTTTTAAACCGCCTTTCGGTTTTGAAAATGGAATTAATTTTAAATTAATAATGGAAAATTCAATGTCATGAATTTGTAAAATAGAATTCATTTTTTAATTTGGAATTTCAAAACTAGCTTAGGTGAATTTTTTCTATTTTTATTAAAACATTCAATTTTATGGATGAATAGAGAAAAACACCGCTTTTTTGTTTGAAATCGACTTTTTATTTAAATAATTATTTCTTTTTTTTAAAGTTAAAATAGATTAATAATACCTATATTAGTTCAATGTAATTAATTGGAGTCATTTTATAAAAAACATTTATGGATAAAATTTTATTGAATTTTTTATCGTCTTTTACCAACCTTCTAGGAACATTAGAAAATTTGCAAAAAAATGTACTTTTACCACTTCTGTGAGTTGAATTTAAAAAATCTGAGAGACACAATTGACATCAGTAAGTAAAATGTGATTTAATAAGATGAAAATAATATCTGTTGAATAGTAACTTTTGACATTTATTTACCATGGTTAAAAGAACATAGCATAATTAATGGCAAAAATGGTGTTATAATTACCCTAACAGATGTTCTAATTATATTGGATACGTGTAATTCGACCAAAGAAAACCTTATAAATAAAATATTATCCTTTAGGTCCACATGGATTATATTAGAAAATTTATTATAATTTTATTTAAAGATGGGTTAAAAGTTTTAAATTCAATGTTTATTAACTAAACCATTTTTAATATATAGATATACATTAGATAAATTCCACTATAAATATTAATTAAAAATATAAGAAATATTTTCTACATAACAATATTTTATTTATAATATTTAGATATTAAATAATTAAATTTATTTATGACACAATGATGATGTAATAATTACCTTCATAATGAAATATTAAAATAATTGATATTATAAATATTTGAATAAATATAATTTTTGATTTTTGATTAATTCCAATAATTTTATATGTTAATATGACATTTTAGGGTTTATTAGATAAATTTTTTTCGAAGTGATATGGTTGTTATATCTTTCAAAAAAAAACAAAAATACCCAATAGTGTGAAAATTGACATAAAATAGTTTTAAAAACAAATACTATATTATTGGTTGATATAAGAATCCTAAAATTCAAAAGATCCACCAAAGGGCATGAATAATATTATATATGAGATTAATGAACCACTTGAGGTTGTCTTGGATGTTTATATTAAATTTATTAACCACAGAGTGTAAGAATACAAAAAGACACAGTAAATGTTAAACTATTTAACTAAGAGTTAATTCTAAAAGATAAGTTTATTATTGTAACCTAATATTGTCTAAAACCTGTTGGCTAATATTATATTGACCCATAACCATCTATGTCTCGATATAAATTCATTTGGAGACTTTATAAATCGAATATGATTTTATAATAAATTTATATTTTAATCTTTTCCTAATGTGACTCTCACCCCTCTTATAAAATGGCACTTCCCTTCTCTCAATATCACACATACAAATCCATTTGATTCATCCAACCCCAGCCCAAATATCCTCCCAAAATCCCTCACATCAACCTATAGTCCATAAATTTATCCTAAAGCCAACCTAAGGGGCCTTTTTAATCAATTCAAAAGGAAACTCCCCAAGAAGAGATAATAATTTCACCACCCTATTTATAGTTTTTTTCTTCTCCCACTTCCTCTTTCTTTGTTGATTCTGTAATAAAATAATAAATCCATTACCTCATGCATACTGTGATATTATTATAATTGTTTTACAACCATATTCATTATTCTATCCATCCTATAAATGACAAAGTAATCGTATGTGCGTATGTACTGATTATCGTCTCCTTGTCGTGGTGTAGTGTGTTATTCAAACACTTCATTATTTGGATGGATATAATAATGAGTATAAATAGTTTAAATAATAAATATAACATGTTAAAGATTCTGTATAGATGATATACAATCCACTTATTTACTATTTCACCATCATTATATTGATATTATCGCTCATGCGTACGTACAGATTTCCGTCTCCACAACTACGAGGAGATTCATTACTCATTGTAATCGTTCAATAATAATTTTCATTATATGATTAAAAATAATGTTTAAGAACTTAATATCACAGTGGATACGATTCAAATAAATTCTATCAATAAAAAACATGCCTTTTGAATCCAATCGTATAAATGAAAACCGATCAGTTAACACAAAAAATGATGATACTACTAAAATATTATTAACAAAGAAATATTAGAAGATCATATAAGATATCATATTTATTTATGTCATTGTTGTACAATTTAATAACAATTATTTACCTATTATACAGGAGTTTAACGTACCCTCAACCAAAGAAAATTACAAGGTAAGGGTTAATTCCTCAATCTCGTTATTATATGAGATTGTTTATGAGTAAATATTTACAGAGGCATATTTATCATCAAGGTCTATATTTCATAAAACTTTTTTCAAAAGATATCTTTTAAGGATTTATGGAAGGTTATATTTAACTATATCATCATTTCAAATGTTTTAAATTTTTATTTTTCAAAATCATTTTAATTAATGTCCATGTTTTCAAAATGATTTTAATGATTTATTTCTATGGAAAACATTGCTTGAAAATGATAATTCCTTTCAATGTTTCATATTGGTATGGGACACATTGATTAAAAAATGCCTTTAAATTCCTTCCTTTATAAATTTTCTGACTTTAAAAAAAATTTAAAAAAATAATGATATGTTTCTCTCAAAACGTTTTGATTTCATCTATGTCAACATCCTTTGATGGATTTTACACTTGATTGATGTTGATTCTTTATGATACAAATAATACATGTTTTATTGAATGTTTTGTGATATGTTTGACTGTGTATGTGTTATTTTTATACCACTCATTGTGTATGGTTAAAGTATTAACATTTCATATTATAGTTTTAATAAGAATTATTATGTTATGTTTCTACCTTTTATATGAGAAATGAATTGGGCTTAGTAATTGATGGGTGGAGCCCGCTAAAGCTCCATGATGCATCGGTAGGTATCTTGAGACAAAATAGTGACTTGGTACAAGGATTTGAAAAAATCTTATTTTTAGTCGTGGAACAAGACCTTGACTTTGTTGTTACGAAGTCTGGAATTATGCATTCCATCATAATGAAATTGGTTGTTGATATTGCATGTGATTTTTTTTCTAGTAGAATATCAATGCGAATATGTAAATGGAATTATTTGGTTTATATTTTCCATATTATGAAGAATTTTAGGTTTAAAAGGATTATATTTTAATTTTTAACATTGCCATAAATTTTTATTCTAATTTATGAAAGTTTCCTCTCTATTGTTATCCATACAGAGCATCTAACCTCACCCCTTTATAAATATTATTTTTCCCAGGATGCAATGATGTATATTATGACTGACCTGCAGGGATATTCTAAAGGATATGAAAGTGGTCAATGGAGACAATGTTTTTGATGATTTTTTTCATGTTATAATTTAATGAAAAACTTATCTATGTATCCAGTACATCCAAGACATCTAAACTGTTCGGTCTTTTGGGATTTGATCCCTTATTATCATGCCAATGTATTAAAATAGTGCACTAACTCTGGGCTCCTGGGGTCCGAGCATTACAATATCATCTAAAAAAATTTATATTACATTATACATTTTAATTCTATTGTATATATATATTTTTTTATGATAAAATAATATTATTATTATATTACTCTATATTCTAACAAATGTGTTAGGTTTTCATTTTTTCTCAAACAATTTAACCACCTAAAAGGATGTTTCAATACTATCTTCACAATTTTTTACATAAATGAGAATAAACATTTTAATAAATTTATTTTAAGATATTAAATAATAATTAATGTAAAGAATATGATTCTTTATGGGTGTCAAATCCAAAGTTTATTTTATTCATATTCTGCATAAAAGACCTTTATATATTGTGGTGGGAACAATCATGAAATGAAAAAAATTGAAAATAATTCAATATGAGTATTAATAACAATTTAAAATTTAATATATCATAATTTAAATATATAAAACCTAATATTATCTACTACAACTACTAGGTGTAGGAATCCACTCAAGACCACCATTGAGATGCCACAATACCAATTTGTCACATCAACCTCTGTCATTCCTTATTTGATCCAAACCTCATCAAAAGAAAAACTATCTAAATTTCAATTAACATGATTTTTGAAAGATAATATGATCCCTCAACCAATAAATAAATTCATCTTGAAGAGAGTAGAGAACCAACATCACCAGCATGACATTGATAATCAAGAAAACCATCTCTTCCTTTATTGTAAAAATATCAACATCGTCACCAGAAAAAGAAATAAAAGAAGATTTTTCGCAAAATATATTTTTAATGGGAACAGTTGAGGAAGGAATGGACAGTTCATGGAAATTTTGTGCCAAACCAGTCCAATATCACTCTATGTGATCTATTTCACGAAGTTCCAACCTTTACAAATAGATGGAGCTCATGAATTCCCTAAATTCATATATACATGACAGTAAGCTCCATCAAACATCAACAAAGGGAATACATGCTCCATCACCAGTTTGAATTGTCCTCATTCAATCCTTCATGAAACTTCATGTCTAGGGGTAAGGTTCTTCATGAATGTGCAAAGATTTCAAGAAAATATCTATTAATGTGACAATCAGACTTCTGGATCCATGGACACTCACCAATATCATAAATATTTATGAATGACTTCAATCATCATGAAATCAAAATCTCAATAAACACCCCAAAAGAAATAAAATTAAAGGGATGGAGACCTTTAGACTTCTGATGATCACTATTTTTGCACAAAACTCTTGAGATTAACAAATCAAAGAAAAAGGGATCACACAAGGTTTACAATCAGCATGAATCCACATCCCATGTTTTATTGATAGCCTCCTGCTAATGTGGTGACTCCTTTCACATTGTATGATGACATTTGGGGTAGAATAATGCCCTCTATGGAACATTAGTCATCCAAAATAATTCATCTTTCACAAGCCACTACCTCTTGGAATTTAGACCTCAATTTAATGTAGGATAACATTATTTTAAAAATTATAAATCTTTACTAAGTTTAATACCTCTAAGAGGAACCATTGGTTCATGAATCATGTCTCTGTGAGTCCCCATGTTTTGTAAAACAATCTTTCTTGGCCCCTTCATGCTTCCTATATTATGCTGATACCCCTTCAAGAAGGATGATTTCTTTGTTCCCCGACACTAATCCATGACTTTATCATCTTCACCTTAAGTCCCCACATGACTAGTTCCACCCACTCATATGTACAACCAAACCAAATGTTTCTTGGACACCTGAAATACCAATTTCTTCTAATAATAGGTCCCTTATTTCCCATTTCCAAAAATCATAATGACTCTAATATTGGTCCGATGATTGGCTAGTACTCCATGCCAGTTCAAAATCCATGCCTCACCTAGGGGTACATGAGAATTGGTAACATAATCCCTAGGGACGGAGAGTGAGTCCCCCCCCCCAATATCCAAATTTCATGATGTAAAACCCCTTATCCACATATCATAGACGTTCAACATTATACTATATGAAAACATCATCATAACATGTTTTAAAACTATTGACTTACCCTATTCAATGAAAAATGGATTCCCAATCTATGATAATAATGTGATGACACATAATCCCCCCATTTATAATATAACTCCACTCATTGAAATCTTCAATATATAATCCCTACACCATATACACTAGGGTATGAGACACTAGTAACGTGAAAACTCCCATACATAAGCCCCAAATTGACTTAACTCTATGTTGGATAAAATCCCTTAAATGGATATATTCTATGAGTAATCCAAACAACTTCCCATTTTGATGCTCTATTCATGACCTGAGTAACCATATCACATGATGTCAAATTGCAGGGATCGGTCCAACCACACTTCCATAAACTACAACATTAAACTATTTGGGTTTCTCTCTATATATTCTAAACAACGTGTGTAGGATGACTCACTAATGTTCAATAATAGCCATGAAAAACAACCAAAGGTGTTTAATCTTACATCATAGGGAAAACAGTCCTTGATTTTCCACCACAAGTAATTTTAATCGTTCAATGGTGGCTCCACATTATATTGAAATCATTCCCAAGATATGCCACTATGGGGTGTTCTAATCCATCGGAAACAACCCAAGTGTATCATTTTACCTCAAAGAAATGAGTCTACGTGATCATCCTTCATGATTTATTTGGATCAACTAATCTTATATCCATCAAACAAAAAACTCATGCCCTAAATCCTCATCCATGGGGAATTCAGATCCATTATAAATAAATCAATGTGTTCACTCTTACCTCATAAGTATACATTTACATTATTATCATCTAAGAGGTGATCTTCTAAACCAATATTTTCTTCAAAAGATGAAAATAAATGTTCCCCAATATATCTCAACAAGCAATTATGATCTATATTCACTATATTTAGATCATCTTACATAAACAAGAATACCTACCCCCATAAATAAACATGGTTTTATAGAGGTACAAATATATTTGAATAATTAATCCCCTGGAGGTAATTACCTCAAGATGATCTTATAATGCCTTGTTTTCCACAAATAAGATGCCTCATATGTGATTCCCTCAAAAGTGGGAGATTAATAGGTCACCAATGTTCATGACATCAATGCACACCAAACGATTCCCAATGAGACTACTCTCTTGTATAAAGGTTTTCCCCTATCATTGTAGAAATTTTTTATTTAACCAACATCCACATATATATGAAATCTAGAACAAAATCCATGAGTATTACGTAAATCTATGAGGGAGATCTGGGATTTAAAACAATCTCTGTGGATGAATCCACTAAAGGACTAACTTAAATCGCATCATCCTTTTTTGATCATGGATAATACATCTCAGTTGAATGTATTGATAGCTTCCCAACTTTGGAATGTTAGAATGTGGGATAACATAAAGCCATCAAATGTGTCATGATGTGTATAAGGGACTCATAGAATATGTCAGATATGTTAATGGTGAACCAGATGTGAATCTCATCTCTATCCACAATGGGTAATAGTAGTGTTGGAAACCAAATTTTGGATTGGACTTAAATAATGATGGTCTTAGGACACACCATGAAACTCCAAAACCTGAAATGAAATTTTTTTCCACACCAAGAAGACTAGTATCATTTACAACATTATTATATTGACATGTTTGTAGATTCAATAATTATTCACTAGGTCCCACCATGAAAATTGTTTCCCCATCAAGTTACTCACCTATGGATTAGAGAAATTCTCATTTCTTCATCCTTAGTCTTTGACAAGGATAGTGTGGATCTATATTTTCTACAAAATATTTCATGATGTTGTGGAATTTGGAATAAAATCCATTGTATCTATATAGAAGAGTGAATCCACCTACCTTACATGACCCAAGTTATAAGAAACTAGTTTCCCCACACCTTCGTGCATTTGGGGAAAATATACATAGAGGAAAAAATCCTTCATAACTCCACGTCCACCATTAAATTGGCCACTAGTCACACTCAACCCATATCAACCTCAATTATCATCTAGAGGAGGGTTACTGACACCCTTATTCATTTGTACGAGCATAAAGGTGACATTCCCACCCGTGAAATGGCCCTCCAGGACCTAAATTATTCAGCACCTCACTGATACTGCAACCCTAAGGTCTATAGAGGGGTAAAACACCTCCCATTCTGACAAAGAATATCATTAGGAGACTCTCCCTAATGTGATATGATGATTAGATCCCCTAGAAAAAATATGTAGAGGATGATCATATTTCATAATCATTAATTAATTCCCATAAGATTCCATGCAGGGCTCTAATGCAGCATCGTCGCTACCTCTAATATTTGGTCATTATCGGTAAACAATATGTAGACACGGCCCCTTCTCCACTGGACTCTATCCAAATCACCCATCAACAACATTGTTGGTAGTTTAATAACATCACCTTAAATGGGTATATTTTACAACCTCTATATAAACTACCACCACTACCACATCTCACCAGATCTATGAAATAATAGAACATAGATATTTCATCACCCGATTGGGATCGAGACAACAACTACCTCAAATGCAGGCTTTGTAGACTATTTCAATCGATAACTCCATCGACATTCAGTATGGGACACCCCATAAAATTAACAATAGTGTGGTGGTCCTACACTCACCATAGTCATCAACTATGGATGTCCTCTCTATTCTATCTCTATCCAACACAACGGTCCTCCCCATGTTCTAACTAGTTAGTAGTATGTTCCTCCATATACTATTAATGATCAGTGCAGAGGTCCTCCTCACAATGTTACCAACCAGAGTGGAGGTAATCCCCACTCAATCACCAGTGAATCTGGAGGTCCTAGCCACTCTCTTGACAACTAGTAATGAGCTCCTCCATGTACTCCTACACCTCTACTTGGTGTTCCTACACATGTTTCTAGAAACCAGATAGATGGTCTTATCCAATCATTCAATAATTTAAGAAGAGGATTTACCCATATTCATGATAGTTAGCATGGACACCCTACCATTGTTCAATCCAACCTATTTGGAGGATGTCCTTACAATACAACTGATCATCACAATGGTCCTTCCCACGCTAAATATATTCTAGAACCTATTGAACAAAACCAATGTAGAAGAGATATTACTCAAAATTTAAGGAGAAATAATAAAAAACAATATTTCATCATTGACCTCGATGATCACTCACATCATTAGAGTATATAATGACTGATTAAGGAGTCTCCACCCTGACCGCTACTGTATGGGGTAGGAGCCCGACAACTAATGTTCTCCATCCATAATGATGATTCACACATGAAACTCATATCACAACATAGGTACATGAATTGGGATGATGTTAATGCCCCCTTATAGGGTTTTACAGTTCATCCACATCCATCATCACAATTATCCATCCTCCCTACCACTAGCCGTGACGATGGAGAATTTTTAGGGTCATTAATAATTCCATTAGATGGTGTGAACCCATCTGAGCCATAAAAAATGAATATCTCCTCCCTTTTGACTGTAGTGGAGAATACCACAATATATAAAGATGATATTATGTGTTTGGAACCACCCCCCCCCCCCAATATATGTTCCATTCTGAAAAAACATTGGTCTCATTTGTTGACACCTATACCAGTAAACAAGGAACACAATTAATCCCCATAAGTACTACCACAAATATATTTTCTATTTTCAATCAGAATATTGACCAAACAAGAACAAGAACACTCCATTTATAAAGAGGGTATTGTTAGTTTCTAGTTGTTTACCGACTATTAATGGTATTATGGCCTTTTATAATTATAGACATCGACATCCTAATGTCCCTTACTATGGTCGAGGCAGCGTGATTCTACCATATAACGTGGGTGAAGTTTCACCACTTATGCATTTTTATGTTGACCTATCTAGGTAGTTAGTATCACCTAAAATCCATCGACTATAAATGAATAATGGATTATATGGAAGCTCCGGAAGTATCTCAGCAACCCGAGTCATATGGTTACAAATAGAACCTTTAATAAAGATGCATCATGAAACACATAGTTCTGCACTGAAATATGATTAATTAAACATTGTATTTACATATTAGAGGATAGATATAGTAAAATATTATACACATTATCCACATCTTTTGAAAACATGGTCTATCCTCTAGTGACAACAGATACCTCTAGGAATAGTCCTGGTAATCATGGATTTCTCTAAGATTCCTGAGAATAGGAGATCAAACATAGGGATTGAAAGTGAAAATATTATTCAAGGGGTGATGTAGTACATGAAAAACCATAAAAAATTAATCCTTCTTGAACATTAGTAGGAACAGGGCCTTATAGTACCACATATTAAGGACTTATCAGCCTCTATTTGACACCTTAACAAGATAATGGAGTTTGTCGAGCCCTTTGATCCAATCGAGGTCACACTAAATATAATTGTATAGCCCATGGTTTCCACCATTCATCAATAGATTTAGGATCAAAAAATGATAATCATTAATCTACTTTCTAATAAATTCAGTGATTGTGGAAATTTCCCATGGGACCCTATCAACCCCTCTTGTGTGCATATGGACCACCAACTCTAGGAACCCCTAGTTGAGCATAGAAGCCATGTGCATCTGTTCAAATCCAATGCCAATGTACAAATCATGTGACTATCATATGAGTCACAAAACTGAACCAACAAGAGTAATTATGCTCCTCAGGATATAGGCCATACCACTCCATTAGTCAATGGCTCACTCACCAAGTTGATGTGTTTGTCCATGCATTGGTGGTTATGTATCCATAGGAAGTAATGGATCTTAACATGGTTGAATTTATATATTCTCTCACCACTCCACATAAGGCCATGGAAATGTGATAAGTGGATATACCCACAACCTGAATGTTTTACCTATTATGGGTGGATATCATTTGAGCACCCATGGAGTTTAGGGATCCTACAATTACCTATTTCAATGAGAAATGTGACCACTACAGCACTTGGGCCACATCATCTCAAGGTGTGGAACCATGTTGTGAATCTTAGAGATGTAGGAGGCTTCCATGATTCCGTGTTTTAATTTATTAGATGCATCTATGTTCATCTAGTATAGATATTTTGTAATATGGTATGTCACTTGTTGGGTAGATCCTTCCAAGAAGTTCTAGTAAGATGGAGAGCCTGGATGCCACAAAAAAGTGCCTCGAGCCCAGTTGGCCACATAGCCACAAGTAAATCTCCTTACACTACATAGGTTTCCTACTAGTAGAGATGGACTAGGATGTGTCTATGGGGAGACTATTCCCTCTTACCAAAGTGTAACATTGTTTAAAATCAATGCAAAAAAAACACATCAGAAGAATTAGTACAAGAAAAAAATAGATACACAGTAGTGAAATATAACAATATTAAATAGAAGTTGATATAAGTAATGATGATGATACATGTCTCTTAAATGTATAAAAAATAGGTATAATATTATAGTACAATACACTTTAAAAATTACTACAAAGACCAAAATTTTTATCTTCTAGTAGCATCATGAGCCTCAATATGGTATCGTTATCCCCTTCTCCTATGAATATCACAAAATTAGCCATTGAACATGGTGCACTAGCCCCTATCCCTACAAGAATCAAAATAGTCTTCTTGGTTTTTCAATGGTGGCACAAATAGGTTATGAGATACAATCAAAGAAGGTAACCGCCCAAATATATTTACCATTCCAATATTTGTAACATAAAAATCATTGTAGTGAGAATATAATACTGTTATGTAGAATATAAATTTAAATTTATCATGGAATATCTACTAATAAGAAATTGATACTGCACAACCTCTTGAGGCTCCCAACAGAACAAGTTTCTTGATAATATCATAAGTCAGTTGTAAAAAATACATAATAAACCAATATAGCCTTGCTATATATCCCTGTATATCATGTCAACCATTAACATTATAGATAGTTAAGTGCCTCTGTATCAATAAGTGATTCATTCAACCAAGAATACCCAATTTCACATGACCATGATGTATAATCAAGGTATCAGACCCTGAAAGGTCAGATATAAGGTGAAGAAGACCATGTAATCCATGTCATTTACAAGGATCATCTCAATGGAAACACGGTTTGGCACCGGTTAGAGTCCTAGGATCATGTCGTTCTGAATATGTCCTATTTGAGTACAACCAAACAATATCCAAGGATAAGAAAGGCACAATGCATCCCTCATAATCATCACCAAGAAAAACTCACCATCAATGGAATCCACTACTGCCTTTAAGAACCAATGAGAATCATCCATGGCATGTATATAATCATTCCGCATTTTATCCCTTTTATCATTCATACTACATGAGTCTACCAACAATTGTAATCATTAACATCAAAAAACAAATAATGAGTATACCCACCCATTTATCCAATATTTTCATTTGAGGGAAACCATTTAGTATGCCCATTCACTTATAATATTGACAGAAACCCCATTTACGAAATAACTATTCCATATGATACATTTCATTAGAACCATCAGTATGAAAGGGAGGCATTCCATCACATATTCATCCAATTCCAAACAATTCAACTATAAACCACATCCTTTAACTGGGAAATCATAATGAAACACCCCATGAGAGGTCTTAAAATTAATAAACATTTGAGTTAACATATGGGAGACCCCATGGGTGGCCTTTCTTGGGGAAATAACCACCAACACATCTCTAGTGTACCAAAGGGATTCCTGAATAGATCCCAATTCACTTAATTCAGTTTATTATTTCAATATGGGGGTCATGCAGAAAACTTGTATGGAAAAAAAATGAACAATTTCCAAATAAATCACAAAAAACCAATGTAAATATTATAGACCACCCACCATGGATCATAAATAGAGTGATCGTCCTATGTCCACTCATGATTTGGCATAGATAAGGAAAAAAAAGAAGAACGAAGAAATAACCTGAGAGTAGACACAAATAGATTTCACCTAAATAAATAGTTGATACCAAACCAAATAATGAATTAACATAATGGAATAAATACTCACTAATTTGGATTCAAAGAGAAGAGTAGGTCTGGACTCAGATATCTGACGTGTAGTTGATATGAAATCCCAGAATATTCACTTAATGGAAGATCTCAATTGAGATACAATCTATACGAAGAAAAAATGGGAACTTTTAGGTAAAAATAGACTGAAATAAAATTATATTTATAATTTTTTCCCTAAAATAGAAGGGATTTATTGTTTGGGATCATGTTTTGGCCAAATTGTGCAACAACCATGCATGGTTAGTTTTAGCAAAAGGGAACTTGCATGGTCTGTCTGCACAGTTTGACTAATCATGAGCAAACCAAGCCCCAACCCACTATCAATATTTCATGCTTGGTTTCCCAACTATGTGGCCCAAATTATTTTTTTTCATAACTATGAATCATGTATCTCCCCACTATCCAACCACGCATGGTTTCATCAAACAGGGTGTCCTTCTCCACACGATTTGAACAATCCATGAAGTAGACCATTTTCAACCCAAAACTTGGGTT
Organism: Viscum album; assembly: GCA_963277665.1. NCBI lineage: Eukaryota > Viridiplantae > Streptophyta > Magnoliopsida > Santalales > Viscaceae > Viscum > Viscum album. The sequence goes on from OY728121.1 coordinate 1,717,852,602, forward strand.
CTGTGCTCTAAAAAAGCAATATAGAACCCCCAAAACACCTGTGATCAAATTGGGTACCCTCATTAGGACATAATTAAGCATTTAAACCCAAATAAAATGATTGTTACCCCATTCAAAAACCATGGTTCATATAATATTCTCCCATAATAAATATCTTCCCTCCATTACCCTATCAGGGGTTATCAAGATTCGTCTAAGAACAACATTGACCACTGATCGGGTTTTTGAGCCTCCAACTCCACTATATCATCTTATAAAATGTCATGCTTCTATGACCCACAATCTTGAGAAAATAAATGGCCTTAGAGAACCTGTTTGATTGTATGAGCAATATTAATCAGATTCTCCTAAAAGGACATATCAACATATAAATCAACCTCATCTTGATGAAAATCCTGAAATGAGTATGAGTGATAGTATCATTGATGAGATACATGGAAGATATCCTACATAAGTCTATACCGATGAGGTAACTATAATCGATATGGTATCATCCCAACTCTACACTGAATCTCAAATTGCATGACATCTCATGTTTAAATCATAATTTGTATCATGATTTGTCTATGTCTCAGCCTTCGTGAAACATGTAAAAAGAATTGATCCCTAAACTAGATCTCTACAGGATGTCTATATTGATACCCATAAGATTTAAATTAATACTTTGAAGTTTCCATCCTCATTTAAATGAACTATACCTAAACAGAAGTCTCCATCATGAGATGTATTCCCAGTATAGCTTCTTTTCCTACAACTAACTAGTACATGAGATATCAACATGGACAATCATACTAATCCTTTTAATCTTCCATCATTATAGTTTCCTAATATCAATTATTGTAGGATTACTCATCCAGGGGAATATTTCTTCCCCTTGGCCCCTTTAAATCTTGGATGCAATCTTGAAGCATATTTTCATGAACATGTATCTTATGCTCTGACTAGCCTTTATTCAAAATTTTGTATTTTGTTCTCAGAAGAACATGTTTACCTTGAACCCTCTCAGAACACAACTAGAAAAAAAATTTAAGGGGGTGTCCCTCTCTTAAATGATATTTTATGGGATGTTATGATGTCACATTATCTCATGGATATACATCGTCTCAAGATCATCTACAACTAATGTCTCCTTGACCAGTAAGAAATGAGAATGCTTTGTGATCCTATCAACAACAACCCACACAACATCATATTAATGGGGGTACCTCTATAAAATGGTCACAAAATCTATCATGAAATCATCACATTTCTAATCCCTAATAGGTAAATACTATAAAAGGTTAGATGGATTCTAATGTTCTCCATTCACCTGCTGATAAGTGGAAAACCTCATAACAAAACCAACTACCTCCCGCGTCATACATAGCCTCTAGTAATGGAGATGTAAGTCGCATTACAACTTGGTGTCTCAGGGATTCACTGCACAATAAGAGGAATAAAACTCCTCTATCATCTCTTCATGTGATTACAATGGAACTCATGTGAAACTAGGGATATGTAGAATCACATCATCACCTAGGGTCCAATCTAGAGGTGGATCGTCACATGGCACACTCTCTCGCCAGGCATGGCCCTACGAATCTGATATTTTCCCCATCCTCACTCTATTTAGAAGGGTAGAGGCCAAAGATAAAGATGATATAACTTTATAACCCTAACATTCATTCACCTCCAATTGTGTCTTATTGGGAAAGGAAATAATTTATCACTCACTACTATCTTGCTAAACCACCTGTATTTGAGTCATCTTTATCTGTGCGTCAGCCACATCAATGCCTTTACCTTGTATGTAAGAAAGATCGAAATAAAATGATTGTAGTTTTTTCAACCACCTTCACTACCTCAAATTCATATCACAATTTATAAATATGTACTTTATTATTTTTTGGTCAGTGTACACCATAATACGCTCTCCAAGAATGTAATGCCTCCAATAATGTAATGCATGAAAAAGAGTAGATAATTTTAGAATGCGGGTTGGGTAGTTCCAATTGTGTGGCCTTATCTATAGAGAATCATACACCATGACAATATCCCCCAACATTATATTTTCTCCAAGACCAATACATGATGCATCACAATACACAATGTAGATCCTACCCTTTTTCTAGAAGTATCAGGACCATTGCCGATGACAATAATCTTATAGATCCTAAAATATTATCTCTTAAATATATGATCATAAATATTTTACACCATTTTTTGTCAAACTGATCCCCTGTGATTCTAAGAGTGATATGTCCTATGTAAAATGACTATAATATCTATCCATTCCCACAAAACATCATCTATCATAGGCATCCTTTTGTTTCTCACTGTATACTAAATCTCGTAACTTCTAAAAGTCAACTAATACTCCTGAATCTGAGATAATGTAGACTACAATGTCAATTTTATCCATATAGAAGGGGATATTTGTGAGTATAACATATTAATAATGATCTACTTGTGTATCAAATATGATTTCAATGTCATTAGCATAATCGTGCGGTTTTTATGAATACACCAAGATATATTCCATAATACCCACCAAAAATGAAATCATGTAAGTATGGAACACTCAGTTCATCAATACTATGATATATGTGGGTGAATTCTTGAGACTCAATTGATAAATCAGATACTCAGATAGACCAAACCATCAATTAATATTAATAAAGGTATGTATGCATGTCCAACACATACTTGGTGATATACATCTCTAAAATAAAATTTGGAGAACACTTGATCTCATCAAATTTGATCAGATATGTAATCTATCAACGATAGGGGATACCATTCTTTTATCGTCTGATCGTTCAACATCCGATAATATTTTAATAACCTAATGGTAAAATCCTCATTTTGAAAAAATTATCAGTGAAACCCATAAAGAATTACCATGTCAAAAATCCACTCTGCTTCCAAATCATCATGAGGCCTCTTGTACTCCTACAAATTTGTCAAAGCCATCTTGTAAGGAAGAATGGGTACCAATTAAACTCACAGAACTATAATGATAGATACCAAAACCTATCTCGTAGGAGGAAAAGTAAAAATTCCATCTTGGATCACATCCCTAAGAATGTATGCATGACGTGCCCCCTAATCTTCTAGATAAACAATTGCAATCTAGGCTATCATCCTTCCCATCCCATGATTTTGTTGTCTAGTTCCACTCACATGGACATCCCATTCACCTAGGTGAGTATAATAAACACCCTCTAGTGATTTTAAAGTCATCATCCAACACTAGTAGTCAATGTATTCTTGATATGCTACATTCCATTCAAAAAATGATTATAACACCAAACTGGGTATTCTTGAGGGATTAAAGATCCCAGATGAATTGAAACCACCCAAAATCATTGGGAGCTCCCTACATAGGTTTACATCCTCAATTCTGATCCCCAACGATGTTTTGAGTCTCATAATTCCCAAATTAAAATATATAACAATCCCAAGGATTTGTACTGTAGGAACATATATGAAACTATGCATTGCACCAATAACAAAAATTGAAGGTGAAATTGTTGACTCTTATAATACAATACCACTCACCATATATAGTCAAGAACCCTATTTTTTAGAGTAGGATGAATTGAATAGTTCTGGACATAACCACAACCCCATAAAACAACCTCACTAACAATAGTAGGCCCACTCTAATGTCTTGTTGAAACTGGTTTCTGGATACCTCATCCATGACAACCACTGGATCGACATGATCTGTCGTCACTTCTCCAGCTCCCTTATTTATGTGGAATTGTGAATCATACTCTTGAACCTGTTATTAGATCTGACCAACAAACAATCATTTCTGATGGAAATGACCTGCAAAATTATTTCATGTTACCCATCCTGATGCAACCTCAGCTCTTGACTAGTTTATGATCACACTGATTCTTCACGTGGGACCATATAACACAGTAATTATATAAAAACAGGCTACCAATAATCATATAATTACTAGTAAACATCTTATAGGAAGTCTCAATCTATAGATTCCTACGCATGGAAGTCTTACTACTTGGTCTAGATATGATACTGATCCACTCTACAGCACCAACATCCCATAAGTTCTTCTGTGTAATTAGTTCTTGATACTCAATTTCCAAAATAGTGGTGTATATGAACATGTTGACCTATAATTTTATTTCATGTCAGAGAACATACTTGAAGTATCTATCTCTTGATATTTCATCACTACGGTACGTTTATACAAAACACTACAACTCTGTAAATTTTTTTTCGAGAAATCCAAAACCATCCCCATTACCTACACTAATATAATTAATTCAATGACTTTCTCTTTCCTCAATTTCTCAGGGAAGAAATAAACAAACAACCTAGAAGGTAAATCATCCCAAACCATGTCTAATTCCTTTCATCATAGTTTAGAACATCCCACATGTACTTTGCTACTCCAGTTTTCTTGTGTGTTCTGAGCTTGACTCTCCTAAAAGGAGGTTTCATCACATGCTTGAAGATTTCTAGAATAGTCTCTAGAAACATATCAGTAGACTGTGGATCACCATCCATTGAAAAAATTGTAGGATGATACTTCTAAAACACATTCATCTTCACTTTCATATGGATGGAAGGCATTGGTGCTCCGTGAAACATTAGTATGAACCGATAGAATCCAACATTATTTTATGCATCAACACCTTTGTCTAGAAGGATAACCAGTTTTTCGGCTGGTACTAAAGGGGGATCTACCAGTATCCCATTGACCAACACCTTCAACGCATGGTCATCACTTCCCTCCTAGAATAAAATAGGAGTTCATCATTGTATCATTCCACTTCAATAACAAAAAAAATTCTAAGAAATATTTGACATCGAATATCATAGCTTAAAACCATAGGAAAGGTAAAAACCCTATTAAAATAGGTTATACCAGGAAACCTACTACTAAATCATGAATTGTAAATAGAATAGTTGAAAAATTCACTAAATACAATGCCCCCTTCCCCCACAAAATTTAGGTCTAGTTTTGGTCTCTGTTAAAATCAATTTAGTTTCCATATTATTTTCATTTTATTCATATTCATCTGTTCATTTCATAGTTACATATCAATTAATTTGAATTTGTTGGACCCAATGGTTTCCCATATTTTGATCCCTGAGGTCCCAAACATCCAATTAATCAAAGTGTAGTTCCCATATAGTACACATCATGTCACATTTTAGAATAAGTATTAGAACATCTTGTATAACTATCAAATCGCCTATCAAAATAGTATGAAACAAGTAATTCATCGTAAATTTAATTGAATATTGTTTTAATGCTATTTCTATCATGGGTGTCAAATGATGCATGAGATTCAAAACCGTCATCGTTTCAGGTTTCAACATAATAGAACCCATAACAATACCAATAATAAGTTCATAAATCATGTTCATAACCTAATGGTGGAATCAAATCAACTATAATAGTGAAAATTCAGGAAACAAAAATATCATTCTTGGTTGTTTTTTTTCATTCGCGTGGGGTTGTTAGGCATAGAAACAGCTCATTATAAAATTCTGGTACCCTGTTATCCATGTCTATTGTCACCAAACAGTAATGAAAAATAGAAAATGACATTCTCTGATTCCACATTGTAATATCCATGACTCGAAGACCAGTCGATAGTGCCTCGATCTATGTTGGATACATGTCCATAGGTGAAACTCCCCATACACCAAAGGCTTCCAACTATTAGTGAGAGCCTAAGATGTGTCTTTATGGTGACTATTCCCTGTTACTAAAGTGTAACACATCCAAAAATCAAATACAGATACATAGAAGAAGCAACAAAATAGTCATAAAATAGATTCATAGAAGAAATGGATAACAATATAAAAAGTAATATCCTATATGGAATGATAATTATAAATGTCTCTAGAAAGGATCCAAAGTAGGTACAAAACAATATAATGCAATACTCATGTCAAAATACCAAAAAGACCAAATGTACAATCTCTCAGTTGTATCACAAGACATATATCAGTACCATGCTCCCCTACTCTTAATCATGGAATGAAATCAACCATTGAACTATGGGAACATATCAAAATCCCTACCTGAATCAAAATAGCCTATTCGGGCACCCAATGGTGTCCCAAACAGGGTGTGAGATAAAATCCTAGTAGTTAACCCCCCCAATGATCTATACAATTAAAAATAATTCAATATAAAATCTACAGCTGTTTTCAAGTAACGTAGGTAAGTAGAAAATGAATGTAAAATGTACATGGTATATATACTACATAGAATTTGATATTATACAAAAACAAGAGGATCCATTCAAAACATGAGTCAGGCTCATATAATAAAGAATAGGAAAACCATACATAAATATCCAACCATACATGTCACTTTAACCATGAAATTTCATTTTTGTGAAGTATTTTTGTAACCATGGTCGAGTCCATCACCCAAACAAACCATATTTATCATGTACATGCCACATAATAAATTGGTCGGACCGTGAAGGTCTGGATACATAGTCTCGAATACCATGGAATCCCCACCGAGTCATAAGATCATCTTTATGGAAACTCTCTTCAGTAATGGATGGAGTACTATGATAATTTCATACCACACATGGTCTACACAAGTCCAATCAAAAAATATACAAGGTGTTGTGAGGCCTAAGGTATCCCATAGAATCAAGATCTAGGATACGCCTCTATTCGAGGTTTCCAGTTATTTGTTCATGAACCAAATAGCATCATCCATGGAAACTAAAAAATTATTCCTTGTTTCAATCCACTTATCCTTCACAAATCTTGAGTATACCCACTCATGTAATCATTCACAAAAAATATTATTATACCCCCTCATTTGTCCATAATTCACATTCAATAGTTTATAATGAGTATACCCACTCATTTATAAAATTTATTGAAAGACCATTTATGAAATAAAAATTCCATATAAAACATTTAAATGGAAGCATGGACATAAATGTGATGTATTCCCATGCCTACTAATCCTATTTAATACAATTCAATTATTAATGGGATTCCTCAAACATTAAATGCATCAGGACACTCCCAATGAGAGTTCTAAAAAGGACTAAGTTGAAGAAATTATATATGAAGAAAATATATATGGAACCCACCCTTGGTGGCCTTGGATTGGGAAACAACCTCCAACACATATCAAGGGTACCTAATGATTCACTGAATAGGTCCCAATTCACTTAGTTCAATTAATAATATCAATTTTGAGTCCATACCAGAATGTTCATTTGGAAGCACTATAACAACTATCCTATTAAAGCAGCAAATGCAATGGAATAGTTAAAGGACACATACCATTTCTCGATAATAGAGTTCTCATATAGTGGAAAACCATGATTCGACTGTGAATGGGAGTATAATGAGTAGTGTATTAAGAACCTAATATTAGGCCATAATATATAGAACCATAACAAAGTAGTTGATATAAAACCAAACTATGAATGAATAAAAAGGAACTAAGTGCTCACTGATGTGGATCTAATAAGATGAGTGACAATTGGACAAGAGAATCTATGAATATTCGGGATCAAATCCAATAACAGTCACGTTACATGATCTCTCAAATGAGATGCTTTCTAGATGAGGAAAAGAGATTATTTTTATGTTAAAATACAAATAATTAATAATTAATTAAAAAAAAACTCCCAAAAATGGGCATCATGATTTGGGTGAAGGGTTTGGCCAAACCTTGTTGCAAAGATGAAAGTTTAGTTATTGTGAAGGTGAACTTGCATGATTTTCCTATAAGTTTTGACTAAAAGTGTGAAAATTGATCCAAACCCCACTACCAAAATTGCAGACATGGATTCCCTACCATGGACCCAAATTGCAGACTTTTCTCTAATAGAGGGTTGGTAGATCCCCACAATCTAGTCTCACATTTTTTTTAATATAACCTTGAGGAATTACATGCATGGTTTGAACTAACCATGCACCAGACCATTTTCAACCCAAAATCTATGTTTCGTGGTTACAAAAAGCCCAAGACACCAATGAATCACCCAAGATAAAATATTGTTACTCACATTTGACCATATTTAAACAATTAATCCAAAATAAATGGATCCATGTGTAGTACGAAAAACCATGTTCATAGAAATATTTTAGAGGTTCATAATCATAACACACATGAAATGTATTTTTGACCACCACATGTGTGTGTGGAGTCCTGAGGAGCGAGTCACAGTTTTTGATTCCTGGTGGAAATGCATCATTTACCCACTCGAAAAGCATCTAAATCAAGATATACTACTAAAAATGTGAAATGAGAATGTAAGGACTATTATGGTGCATACCCTCATCACCCAAAATATTCCATGTGGGTTTTAGTATTTATATGATACAGATCAACATCTATAGGAGGCCTTGTTGGGGATAAGGTAGTCACACCCATTGCTATTCCTTCTCCTCTGAAGAGTCCTTCAAATTCAGATACTCTTCATTCTATACAGGTAGAGGCCACCCTATCTAGTAATGTTTTTTACTCCTTTTCCAAAAGATCCATATCATGTGTAGCCCAACAATCCATAGGCACTACAAGATAATACAAACCAATTTTATCCTTACCCAATAGTGGACAATCATGCACTACCCTTCCATCCATATCCCCTCATATCATAGAATGTATATCTAGTTTCACATCAAGTTCAAGGTAATAGTGAACATTTAAATGGAGTAATACTTTATACATATTTATTTATATATTAATTAGCTCTAGGATACTTCATATGTGACTAAGAAAATGGAATTATGATGCTTCTATTTTGAAATAATCACTAGGATGTAGGGATCACCAACCACTTTGACCATTTTCCATTCCATAAGATCCTCAGAGATAAAATTAAATAATGATATGTTTTCAAGGATTGACTCTAGGATCATGTGAATCATTTTTTTATCATGTTTCATAATGATATGAAATAGGTGATAAATATCATTGTTGTCCATTCTAGCAATACTGAGGTCTCATGTGAATGGAATATGCCATCTAGTTATTGTAAATAGAAATATAAAAACTTTTTGGCACAAAAGTGAAGTCGCTTATTCCTATTGAATAATATATGCTCTCTTAGGTAGACTAGAATATCATATGGACCATGTGCCTCATATTTCCATAGTCGATTCATTTACATCTCATCCCTCCAAGCCATAGAAGAGTAGGCACTTATGTCACATGGGAAATCAGAGTCTCTCACCGGTGTTAAATCCATCTCACAACCTTACTGATCTCATGAACCAGAGTTGGGCTGTTATGGAAGGGTACTCCAATCATAGATGACATTATCATTGATAATAATGAGTATAATTTAATGAACAGCAACAATTTGGTAGAATGATTCATGATGAATGAAAATGAGGAATATCATGTAAACTATATTTATGCCTCCATCCGATGTTGTAAATGGAAATCATGATAGCGTGTGAGCTACTCGAATGATCAGGCCCAGGTCTTGAACTAAGACAAGTATTCTTATGAGACTAGGATATAGATTTTTTCTAGATCCCAATAAGGTATTTTCTCATATTCTGAACCATCATGCATGCCTCTGTAACTGACGATGCTACTGAATATGCACCCCAAAGTGTTATTTGGCAGAGTATCTCATCCAAGATCATTCTATAAAAATACACATATAGACTTATTATCACCTCAAATGAAAATATTTTCATTATTCATTCAGAGTGGATCAATTAGTTAGTTTTAGGCTGTTAATAATACTTTTCATAATTAATCAATTTAGCTAGCAGCACCTTTTGTGCCCATTCCAAGGAGAACCCCATTCAAGAATACACATTCCACTGATAGGTAAGTATGATGTGTGGATGAACATCTTCAGTGTCCCCACATTCCCTTCAATCCATGATATCATTTTATTGTCAATGAAGATAAATGAATCCATCTTAGAACCATGGAAAATTCCTATCCAGATAAATTCAAACGTATCTAGAGAAATGGGAAACTATTTGGAGGAGGGTATTTTTGAGGAATTACAATCCATAATCCCATTATTTAGAGAATATGAGGGTCACCATATGAAATTTTATGTATTACGACCTTAAATTTCAAGCTCTTTCAATGGTATGGAGGTCTTCCACATTTTGGTGGAAATAGATTTGGTGATCAATCATATCGCATCCCTGACGCTCCACTAACTGTGATTGACCATATAAGATCTAAATTCCTCCGTACTAACAATCAATGGTTAAAATATGTGAAACAATCATGTGGAAAGGTCCAATTGAAGTAAAATTTAGTTTCTAGATAGAACGTAATCTATTTATATTAGTCTATTTGGAAATCCCCAAAAACATGCTTACGAGTAGACCCTAATTCCATATACAAATAATATTACACTCTTTGAATCACTAGTGCCTCATTTACTACCTCAATGGAGGAGTAGGGGTACTCTACGGTGATTCATCCCAAATCAAATCTCATAAGACATGCTACTAGGACACTAACTTCTACAATAGGGAAGGGTTGTTGGATCAAACACAATGGGTTGAGCACACCTATGATCAGACCAACACCCAGTCCAACCCATAAGAAGACATGTATAATGCCTTCATTCTCATAATTCATTATTTTGATCCCATAACACAAGACCTGGGAGGGTTCATTATTTAAACCCTTAAAAAAGTCTTGGATTCTCTAAAAATAATGTACTTCCATAGGTAACCAAAATAAATTACACTAGATAATCCTAGGTTGTACTAGAATCCCCAACTCCTATGAGGTACTTAGAGGTTCACCCATTGTCCATAATTTCATATAATTCCCTAATATTACACATAGTAAGGTTCTATCAACGTAATAAAAACTTTCATCATTGCATTGACATCATGCTTGGACCTCACATTCGAAACTTGGATAGAATCAGCACATCATCTACAATTTCCATACTTTTAGTAGAGTAGGAGTTGGTCAGTGAAGATTACATGTCCATCCATGAAAGTACTAGCTCTTACCCAGAGCTAACTAGCCTGGATGACCTAACACCCATACTTATACTCCTATATCAAATTAAAATGATGATTTGAAATATAATCTGTCTTCATTTTATGAAGGGGTCTCCACCACTATTGATGTGGTGTTTCAGGTGAACCATGGTAGAATGGGTGATCTTAATCTGATGCTAATCTATGAAACCATGAATATAGTGGAGAAACATATGTATGTGGAATTCCTAATGTATAATCATGATATATTTTCTAGGAGAAACGATGAGATGCTAGGGAAGGACCCTCAGGTCACATTCCACTATCTTGGTATCCAAGCAGGTCATTGTAGCTTTAAGCATCCTCTTAGAAAAAGTGACTAGTATCATCATGCTATGGTAAAGGCTAAGGTTGATAATATTATCAAAACCAACATAATTTGATAATTATTTTACCCCAGTACCATATATGTATTGATAAAATCATTATATGTATGAAGAAGAATGGGAAAATTAGAGTCTGCATCAACGTACAATTCCTCAAACACTACTATTTGTAGGATTATTTTCCCCTTGTAGTGTTAGAGTTGTGAATCAATTATATATAAATTTTCTACTCCCTATCATTCATGGATGAATACTATAGGTACTTCCATATCTAGATATCCCATAGGAACAATGATTTAAAAGCCATTATGGAATAGTAGGGGATCTTATGTTATCTGGTGTTTCCATTCATCTTGAAAATTAAATTATCCATTTATTTACAAGACATGCACCATGCCATCAAATTGATTTTTAGGACATTTTTGGAATACATCATTGATGTCTTGGTGGATATATGCAGCCCACTTCTGGACCATCTCAAGGATATTTTAGAGGTTTTTGGATTCTCCCTTCCCATAATCTAATGATAAATCCCTTTAAGTGTGCATTCAAGGATTGATATGGGCATTTTCCTAGATTCGATATCAAATACAGTCATTTAGATCAACCTCAAGAAGAATAAATTCCACATACTGATGAAAACCCCACGAAACCATTGGGCACAACAAGGCCTCTAAGGCCCCACTACAAAAATAAACTGGTTTATCATAAATATAGCTAAAATATTTTAATACATTATCAATGATCCTGATAAAAGGAACTATTTCCTGGTGAGATAAGGATTATTATATTACATTTATGGATATTATGTTTTATATTCTACAACATATATTTTTTTATGCCACCAATTAGGGGGAATCAACATGTTATTTACATGAATACTATAAAATTACCTCATTGTTTCCTTCATTTCCAGAATAATAATGTGAGAACAAAAAAAGATTATACTATCTATGTCTCAGGCTCCTCTACCACGAAAATTGATCTTCCTCTATTGATATGTTCTACCCCAATCTTGTTTTGTAGTTTAGAAGTTGTAGAATAATCAGAATCACCATGAGATACAACTGGTGTCATGCGTGAATCCCCTGATGTATATCCTCTATAACCCCATGTTGAAGAGATGGTTGGAACATAGGGAAGTGATCCTACAATTGTAAAAAATGGGGTATGTTTCATATAAATCCGTCAATTTCTAGCTACAGATATAATTTCCTTTCATCCATCCGACCACATAAAAATTTCCTATGGATGTCTATTTCCCAGATGGAGCCATAATCTTAGTTGAACAGTCCATACACTGATAGAAGATTCATTTTGTTGATTCCTCCTAGAACCTAACTACAATAAGAATTAAGAATCCAAAAAACAATAGTTTATACAATGGAATCATCTTTATCACTCTTTCAAAAGTTGTTCTACCATAATCATTCAATGTGATAGAAGAATACAACAATAATGAGGTTGAGTATTAGTGTCTTGTTACTGGTCTCAAGATGGACCACATGAGAAATGTCCCAAAATAAATGTGGGGGAAGACTCATATTTTGTCATCCAAAAGATTAATGGTAAATATATAATCATTTATAATCAGATATTACACTTATTGAAATGTGTCCATAAGTTGATGGCCCTGTTCCCTTATCATCTAGATGTGACAAACGTCCCTTAGTTTTAAAATGGTTTAGATGTTCCTTGGTAGGATTGACCACATCCCTCATAGTGTCTAGCCAGGATAACCATTTCATTCACGTGGTGCATTCTAGGTCCACCATCACGATCATTTCAAATGATAATGGTAACATATATGGAAACTAGTTGTCTACAATAAATTCTTTAGATGATACCCTCAATTTCCACCATGTCATAGGATACACCTTATTAGAAAACTATTTTTTTTGAAAATATTCGGTGTCGAGTTCTATCCCTAGATCATTCCATGTAGGAGTGAATCCAACGGTGCATGGAGTAGTTTACTCATCATAATGGGCCTAACCTATAATGAACTCTATATAGTTGCGTCATTTATTAAATTCTCCTCTATTTCATTCAAGAAGATAAATTCCCCATCTTATGTATGAATTTCATTTTTTTTCCTATGGAACCCATCTAGCGGGATTTAACCTCTCCCAATAAATTTAGAGAATGAGATTCTACATTCCCACCATGGTCACTAACAATGTAGAGTTTTACAAGTGGGTTCATGAATTCCATATTCATTCCAATATTGTGAATCAACCACCAGGGATCCTCTATAATACAAAGTAATATTTTCCCTTTTCAATATGGGAGATTGACATTGTGGGGTCATACCTACAACAAATAACTCTTCATTATAGATTTATTCAGGAGGTGCCATAATATTTATCTATTAGGGAAGAATAAATTACCCTAATTTATTTCAAGGTCTGATCGATGACTATATTCATATGCTCCCACAACATCCACTGATTTAGAGTTCCACATTTAATTATCGCATAAAATGGAACCATCTTCTAGGATACTCATATGAAGGTATTATATTCCATGTACAATTTCCCAGACAAACATACTTCTAGCTATCGTGAACACAAAAATGGGTTGGTTATGGAATTAAACTAATCCCTCTCTAACAATCTAAAAACAATTGTGGACTAGAACAAGATGAAATGACTCAGGTAACTCTGAAATCCCCTATGGTCCTATTTCAAAATAACTTGGTATTCCTCCCAAGGGACACTATATTCCCTAGTGTATGGAAAGGATGAAATCCATCTGATTTCGGTTTAGTTTACATTACTTCTAATAGTTGACTAGGATCAGTAGATTCCATAATGAATGGAATAATTCTATCTCACCCAGCTAAAATCCATAAATGAAAAATTTCCTTAGGCATTTCAAAATGTTGAGAGGAAAAAAATAGAATAGTGAATGTGTTCAACAAGAATGTTCACATTCACTCTATCCTTGAGGGTGAATTGATAAAGGATCTTAGAACACTAATGATACTAGGGAATAATAAATTAATGATTTAGCCATAGTGGTAATGGAATTACATTATTTATAAGTTCTACTACATTGAAGATTAATATTTGATAACCATGTATAGGGAGAGTATCACAACACCAACAATTTACAAGTTTACCAAATAGAAATTCACATAAGGAAACCCTATAGTCCATAAATTACGACCCTAATCATCTTTTAATGGTACGATATTTAAGACCATTAACTAATAACATCTCTATAGGTCATAAAACACGACCATGAATATCTTGAAGATGGAAAACACTATATAACCTTCAAGTATAATTCAATTTCTAGGAATCAGTACATTAAACTTTGTGTGAGTCTTCGTAGGTATTTTTTCAATGTTGTTATTTCCCCTTATCCCTCAATACACATTGGTATTTTCTGTCCACCACAGTACACATACTTGTTTAATTATCTCAAATATGGTCCAAAATCAAATCCTTAAACTAAGGGACCATTATCTGAGATTTAATATTGTAAAATAATATCCAACCTATGGTCGATTCAACATGACCTTAAAATCCATTAAATTGGTCAATTCATTGTGAACATAAACTATTTGGGACCCCTATACTCCTTTTTGTTTGTCATTAAACTGCATAACATGACATCCTAAATGCATGAAGATAAACTGTGATCTCATCCCACCTAAAACAAGGATATCTCTTAATAAGATACGATCATACCCTACAAAACAATGAGATTACTGTTAATAATAGGTTATTTTCCCCATATTAAATTGGGACACATCAAGAAATATGAAATAAATGATCCAGAAGAGAAAATAACCCCATTCCCAGATCATTGAATGCCAAAAGACTAATGTCATATGTTTCATGTCCCCCCACCAAATAATATTTTCCCCTAGATGTATTTGTATTTCACCACACCGTCTTCCAAAAATATGTTTTTCATTATTCCAATACTACTGGGATATATAAAGATGCATGGGAAATTTTTATCTATGCCTACCCATGAAATTATTAACCCCTTAACCCCGTGGACTCAATCACAATCCTATAATCACGACTATAAACTACTTTTAGTTATTATCAAGGTGTTCATGTGGTACACATCCCCCATGAATCCATTCATGTCAGATCATTCCTCTTTTATTCCATACATACACCCTTTAGACCAACATCACCTTAGTCCAATCATCATTAATTTTAACTAATTTCCACCCTTACATATGTCCAATCATTACTACATTAAATTTTGTTCCATTTAGTTCATGATACTTGTGTGTAGTGAGGTTTCCATGTCCCAATTCAAGTTGGGTTTTACTTTTTTCATGCCACATAGGTTTTATTAGGTTTTTTTGGTTTTCAAACAACTAAAACATTAAAAAGAATTCCCATTATCCATGACATATGAATTTAATTTTTTTCCATTGTCCAAAACAAATCATCTTAAATTAGTGCTATCATATATAAGATTGGTCCATGTGGTGTAAGTACTCCTTTTACCCAATCACATAATTTTTAACTCTTTTTTCCCAAAAAAAATCCTTAAAGAACCATCACCATGGTCTTGGAATTATGAACATAAAATATTTGAATTTGGTCCATGCTCTATGAACTCAAATTAGGTTCCCTATTATAAGTACTATGGAAAAGACTACATGATTTCAACATTTTTTATTAGGATTTTCTATATAACCAGTGTTGCAGAAAACCCATGACTCCACATATTCATATAACTATATTTGTCTTTATTCACTTGTTTATGGGAAATTTAGTAATGGCTAGATTTTCTGTCTTCAGGCCCAAATGGTGATTCACTACAACACCCTCTTTTATCTTCAGTGCATTAATCCCAAAATACTGCATTATACCCTTTAAAAGTTTAAGACCCTTTAATTTATTGTGATCTATCAATTTGTTGAGTTTCCCACATATCCTAATATGAGGAACAATAAATTTTTAGCACACTAAACAAGCCCAATGCAGGGCATCCTCAACGCATGATGTTAAAACGTTATGTCACCCTGTCTAAAATCGTAATGGAACATAATGAAGGATGATTTTACCTCAAGTCAAACTAGGATTCTTCATATGAAAAGTAGGGAAGGAATGAATATGTCCCCATTACCTAACATTAAATTTTATCCTTAGCCCATATATATTATGAATTCCTCATATACTTATATGAGAAGACTCAGTATCACCATATGAGAGGATATACCCCAATGAAAATAGTATTCTACCACATCGTGTTTCCAAAGATTGTCTGGATTGATTCCTATATTTATGGGATATGTAGTGACTCTTGGATAACCTTTTCCCAGGACTATCCCTTTGGTCAACTCCTTATGGGATCCTCTTTCCCCCAATGGCATTATGTTGACCTAAGACATGGTTTTATTCTATTTTGGTAGAGGGACCTTTTGTCCAACAATTCACAAAATGTTATCACACAAACATTCCAAAAAATATTCCATGGGACACTAATTCAATCAATATAGTCTAATATCTATGAACATAAACTAAAATAATCCTTATTCTGAGTTGTGTGACATTAAACTTCCATTCCCAAATTCCACATCGCACGATGTTGATCTATATCCTAACCATGTTTGGAGCTAAGATTCATAATTTGATGATCTTGTAATGTTAGGAAACATAAACTACACATTAGGGATGAGTCATATGAATTCTATAAGAGAAATCAAACATTAATAGAAGACAAATATTGATGCCTCTTAATGTGATATTGTTTGATACCCTCTCTATAGGGTACATCACCTTAATAGTGTCTATATCTTACCACACTATATCACCAGTGCTATAGGTCCTCCCAGATTTCGATAACTGTCATTCAACCAGTATGAACAATCTCTCTAATAGAAATGGAATATTAAAATAGTGAATCACGTTTCATCTTGTTTTCATGGATTAAATGATCTCCCCTAAAAATAGTAAATATCAAGCATCATGATCAGTCGATGGCTGATCATACATTTCCATCCTCATCTCTAGAAGATTTTGGTATAGATATTGCATTTCAGAAATGTTAAATATGTTTCCCCATCCGTTGGTTATTCTTATTCTATTATCCTTGTTTCTAGAGTTTTGATCAACATTATGAGATTTATCTCCCATTTCCAACCATCATTGTATTCTCTATTAGTAGTAATGTTAGTTTCTTATAACTCCATGTTTCTCATAATGAGCATGTCTCATACATGTTTAGGAGTCCAATAGGGGATTTCCTCATGAATGGATGAGACATTCTATCATCCACAATGGAACAAAATCTACAACCTTATAATATGACTCAATTTCCATGAGTAATAAATCTGAACTACGGGAAAGTAACTTTAGGATTGTGTTGTGTGGCCTTGGTCCCCCTATCCCTCCATTGAAATCTGATTTTCAGTCTTCTATGAAAAAAAAACATTTTAGATTCCCTTATTATATGAAACATGATGATTAACTATTTTCCATTAGTACATGCCTTATAAACATAAAATAAAATCAATGGTTTAGGAATCACAACCATAAACTATGTGATAGTTTTCCCAGTAACATTTTAATGGTATCAAGGCCTCCTAGACTAATCATTCTTGTTGGGTTATCTTTTATTAATATCATTCATGATCCTTCGAGAGACACCACCACCAATTTTATAATCCACATGACCTAAAACTATTTGAAACATTCCCTTTATATTTCTCACATCATAGGGTTTTAGTTTTCCAATTCCAACACTTTAGGGTGAACATTATTCGAGCTCCAAGATTATACACATGGAGCCCAAGTCAAAACATCATGAATTTAAACCGTGTTCCAGTCCCTCTAGGAATATTTTGTATTGTGTAGGGTTCCTTGAACCTCTATTCACATCATATTATTTCTCCAACATTCTACACATATCTATTTAGATTGAAATCCTAATGTACACATCATTATGAAAATCAAATAAGTTCTTGATTTATATTTAATATTTTTTTATAGGGTCTCATAGGCCTACCATTCATGTTAGGTTATCAATCCTTCATGCATTTAATTCCCCTTTAGATACGTACAAATGGTCCAATCTATATGACATTAAACTAATAGTAATTGGTCCATACATTATTACCATAATCTATTTTCATGTAGTGTAGGCTCTGTGACCGTAAATGAGGTTTCATTACTCTATGTATCATGAAATTAAATTTTTCATGAATAACCCTATATTATTCTCATTCATGGTCTTCATAGATCCCATTTTACCTATATTCCTTTCTTTGGGTTACCATCTTCATGTCATCCTCTTAAACCATTATCCACTTTGGGAAGGAAAATACATTTCACATATGTTTGTACGTCCTCTCACATAAAATTAAACCATGACCCCACCAAATCCAATGGACATGGGATTCCCTCATAGAATAAAATGAGGAATAATTTAGGGATATTTTAATTTGTAATCCCCACATACCATTTCATCACTCTATGACGTCGAAATGTTTTTCAATTGAATTGATCACATGTTTTTAATAGTATGTGATGACTCATCATCACCATTATATGTTAAAATTAATGTTTTTTGACCCCATTACATGGTGTAATACTATGATTCATCTTATGATTGTGACCTAGAGCCCATTTTTGTCAATTTACATCACCAAACCCATCGTTAATGTTCTTTATTCCATCATAATTTATCTAAAATGATGCACCATTAAAAGAAAAAGTAATCCCTCTTCCCAGACATATACAACCCTACCATTGTGCTTTAATCCATGGTGTCCTAATTCTAGTAGATATGGAATCCATTAAAAATATCTATAATACATACTTTACATACAACTTCCCCATATCCTCATCCTCTTATACGTTCCAATGTGTCCCCTAATGGAATGGTCTCGAGCCAAAATGGATCACCTAAATGTTTTGGACATCTCCCCAAAAGGAAATGGACAACATCCAGAGATAGGTATCAGGATTTGAACATGGTTAGATGTCAACATTTATTTGTTTTTTCCCATCCCTATTAACATGATATGGATGATTTGTTTTGAACATGGTCAATAGTTATCCTCCATCAACATGAATCATCCATTGTATTCCATATTTTGGGCATTATGATTTAGAGGCTTGACTCCCCTTTGTTAGGGTAGAATTTAGCACCCATAGGGTTACAAAATTTTTCAAAATAGCGCACGTAGAAATAGAAAATTATATTCATGATGGGCCCTATACTACATAAATAGCCTATCTCAGCCCAAACACTCCTGGTAGTCTGCTAGAAATTTTTGACACAGAGTGCTCGAAGGATTTCTAAAAATATCATATAAATGAACAATCACATGGTCATCCCTTTTTTCTCACACCAAGGATAATTCAAATGATCTTAGGTATTTTTCATTTGTTATCTCATGAATATGTTATAAGTGAAATAATTATTCAAAATATACATTTTCATGAATTTAAATGTTTTACTCAATCCGACAAAAGATTCCATGGACCATCCAAATATCGGAACCTCTAAATTGAAAATTTCTCCTCAAGGTAGACACCAGCAATCAGACCCTCGATTTCAACTAGCCTCCATTAAGTTTCCTATATGGTTTAATTCCTCTAATAATTGTATTATTTTTAATTAAAAAAATTGTTGATGATGTCTTTTTCCCTAATCTTCAACTACTTCTGCTCATCTCAACACTCATCCACCAAGGCTATAAGTTCCATCTCTATTTCCTTAGTTTCTGTGAACTGGTCCTTTAGATCCTTGATTATATCAGTCTATGAAAACAACATCAACTTCGTTCTACTTCATCATCCATTATATATTGGTGATATTACCTTTTTATTCATGAAGTACGTATGTTACCTAGGATTTTTTCTTTACCGTTTAATGCAACAAACCTACCATTTAATACAAACCCACTCGAATATTATGTCCCCATCAAGTACCTAATGGTTGTTGGAATCCACCCACTTGTCCCTGTATATACTAGCTAGTGAGGAAGTGTTTTAATATGTTTTGGAATGTCATCTATATAGTCAAAAGTGATGAAAATCCACAAAAAAACACCATGACTTCTGATGCATGTCTCGGTTCTCCTCTACAGAGTATATATTAGAATCTATAAAGTGTTCGCATGGTGAAGGATAATATATTGGGAAGACCACTAGTACATTTTTTAACATATCATCCATTGTAATATGTTTGGTTACATGATGGATGAATCTTAGAAAAAGATCCGCATTATCCCCTTACTTTAGAATAAGTCTCCACTACCAATTATGAAACCCCTAATATAGATGTGACTCCAACAACAACTCCCAGTGAGCCTTATTTGAAGGGCTTTAACACTATAGAAAAATCATCCAAAATTTTCATAGGACCCACATCAACCCCCTCCATCAAGGGGATCATCTCAGTTGTCCTATACAATGGAACCTCTGTGGTTGGCCTAACAATTACAACATCCATGGCTATTTCCATCATGAGAGTGGAGCTAGTCATCAATATTTTTGCATCTCGAATAGAAAAATGATACATTGATGTTGGATAATGAACCCAAACAACCATTTGAATTATAATTAAAATTTACACTAATCATGCCTGAAAAAAATAATAGATAATTTTTATAAGAATAAAAAGAACACATGAATGGTACAAACTAGTGAGGAGTTCATGGAGGTTCAGGTTTTATTCCCTTAATAAGGGTGTCACATGAGTTATCATAACTTTTTCATAGGTGCCTATTTGATCAATAATTATTTAACTGATGTCATGATTTCCAAAAGGAAACCTGAACGTTCCCCTTCAGGGGTTAAGGTAGCATATACCTTTGTCCATGTTTCATCATGGACGTCTCGCTATTCCATGGTGACTGATTCTTATACAAGTGATGGAAGGAATTTGGAAACGAGACTAATAGCTAAGTGGTATTCAAAAATTCTGTATGGGTTTTGGGATATACTTGATATTTAGTATGATTTCTCTCTCCAACTATGACCTTGTATGTGTCTAATACATAGGACTCCCCTGATTCTTCTACTTTATCCATGCCATTTTTCTATGGTCATTTTAATATCCTTTTGACCTATAAACATAATTTAAGGGGAAAAGATTCCATATAACAACATTACCTGCTCTGTCAATGGATTTTTGGTTCCATGAGTGTGGGTCATGTCCTCTAGTGTTTTCCATATATTGCTTCTCCTCACTATGAGGAATGCGTGATCATTCCCTTATTTGACCCAACATAGATAGAAATGTCTCATCAGTGATGAGATATGGCCACACCCACTTTTGGGTGGTTATCTACTTGTCTATTCCCAATCACTCATAGGAATTGGTTATGATAGATTCACTAGGAATGGCTGAGATACGTAAGAAATTCACATGTCCTTTGAGGTGCACTGTTGGGATCTCCCATGATGGTTTTCCTAACTCTCATGCCCACCATCCCAGGTGTGTTGAGCCCAATATAACTTCTCATATCCCTCTTGACTCATACTCTACTATCCATGAAAATTTAGGTCTTCCTACTAGACCAAAATTTCCTCCACATCATTCATTGACCACCACTCTACCTCATCTCTATGGTTTTGGAGATTATCCTTTATTGGCCCTTCTAGTCTAATGAGTCAATATATCATTGAGATATGTGATCTCCCAAGAAATTGTGTATTCTAATATGATACCATTTACAATAGTAGGTGGTGGAATTTTTTTCAACCCATTACCACTATCACATGTACACATATTCATAATATGCCTCAAAACCAGAGAACAATGTGAATGAAACACTATCATGTACCCCATTGGATTCAACTACTATAGGCATCTTGACAAACATTCAATGTGATGTGGGTTGTAATACTCACAAATCATGTTAAGGTGGAATCATCCCATTAGTGCCCCATCTTGAAAGGATAGAAGGCATGATCCCTCCATAATGGTCCATGTATCATCATCATTCATTGTGCCCATTATAAAGGATACGGGGCGAAATTTGAACCTATCTACTATCTGGACCTCTACTATAACGTACATTGGGACAACCTAGATAGGTAGACTCATAGATATGTTTAGAATCGAAGGTCAGAAGTTCATATTTGGAGGTGAGATGGCGTTTTGATACTCATATCCTCTAATGTGTTGTTCCAATAATATGTATAAGAAGTTGATAGTCACTCACATATGAAGCTCATTACTCTCCACACTGATATGTTGAATCACCATTTATAGCTTCTCCTATAACAGGATGACAAAATTCAAACATTGTACCATCCCTATCATTTCCTTAAAAATGAATGTTCTCTACCACACCTCGAGTTGTGCATACCTCGCTAAGAGAATCCATATTGATATCATCATGGAAATGAACCCTACAAGTCTATCCATGGATTCTATATGGTTGATGTTGTAGCCCCAAAACTACCACTATCTTGCCTCTAGGATCATCCACAATGGGTACTCTAGGCCCCCTGAAATACCCTAAGGAATGTGTTCAGCCACCACCATATATTATTTCTTGGAATTTCCACCTAGAGAACCATATCCCATTATTCATTAAGGTAATACATCAACCATTTCTCAAATAGTATATCCCTTATCTCTAGATTCTTTGTGTCAGCCCCTTTCACTAGATCTCGTTACACCAACACCAGAGCCAGAAACATCCCATGACACTACCACACATTATCTATGTGGAGGAACTCATCATACATAACCCCTTGAATTTAAATCCAAGACATCTGGTTGAGGTCTAAATGGTTGATTCCGACCTCCACATAATGATTATGGAAGGTGGTGGCCCCTTGTTACCATCATGTCAATAGCTCTGGAACAATATTATCGTGGTTTTAAAAATGTAATTGTGAGGCCCATGCTGCTTCATAGAGCCCCAATTAATTCATATTGATCTAAAATTCACATTAAGAGACGCACACCTAATAAGAATAGTCCTATTTTTTGTAGCTCCCACCATAGTGAAGGTCCCCGTTATCATTCCAACCATTGAATAGATCCCCCAAATCTTCCATGGGGATCATCTCATATAATTGGGGGAGTGTCCTCATCTTGGATCTACAATCAATATAGTTGATGTGGTTATATAATGTGTTCGGTATGATCAGTGTGTGATCCTTTTATATGATTTGTCTAGTATTTTTTTTCCATGGGTATATTCCATGTAATGTCCTAAATGAGTTGGAAGGATCAAACCTTCTCTCCACAGGGATGAGTTCTTCATCCTGTAACCAATATATGTATGGAGGTAGCCTCTTACATAGAGGATACTCTTTTTTAGATTCTCTTAATTGTGTAATGAGTGATTCCAGATTTGCATTTATTCAAATTTTATCCATGATCATTAATTTCAGTACCATCATCTATTGATGGGAAGCCGTTGCATTGTGTTCTGGAATAAACAATTTGATCAATAATTAAGATATTTCTATGTCTGGGTCAGAAATGATTCTAGAGAAGGACTCTCATGAAAATCAATTTTTCAGAGTGTGTTTTGGAAAAGCATAAGATTGAATAACTTTACTAATGGTGACAATTCATTTATATACTCTCATAGAGAAGCTAAGGTAAAAACTGATGGGTATCAAAATCACAAATCACCCACAATGTGTGGATTCTTTTCAAAAATAGATTTTATGATTTTTAAATCATTAATGTATTCTGGTTCCTCTAAGGTCCCCATTTATATTTATATGTGTATAGAAAATGGGAATTCACTATTGGGATTCATTTCCAAAGCCTCTCGAACTAGAATCATGAGAAATATGTGTGAATGATCTTCAAGATGGGGAGTTGATTTCCAATTTTCAATGATTATCCCATATAATCTGACTATCCTTTTCCCATCATCTCTCATTACTATGGGGGAAAGATTTTGATGTTGAAATACATGTGTTAGGGGAACAGTTGAGGATAGAATTTCCAAATTGTGTAGAATCCAATGAAAATCACTAAAAATTCATATGGTTCCCATTTCAGGAAGCTCCCAACATCTTAAATGGAATGAGCTAGTGAAGACCATGGTTGTGTGTAGAAATGATGTAATGTTTTTTGAAACATATAACCTAGGCCTTATATATCTTTGATAGCACAATATGGCCTATCAATAACCTCACACAACTTCAATTATGATCGTAGGTAACTTTTTGAATATGACCAAAGTTGATGGTAATATCAAAGAATTCGACATTATGAACCATAGAGACACACCCACTCATAATGCTCATAATGATTCATGAGGAAAAAATATCATCATAATATACCTCATCTCAATAAACACTCCCTAGTGTCCAAATGTTAAGGGGATGGAGATGTTTTTTAATATGAAGATCACTCTCATTTATTGACCCACCTAATCTTCTCGAATGAAAAAGAAAATAGATCACACAAGGTATCAAATCATCATGATAGCCTATCCATTGTGTTATTGAGAGACTCTACCTATTATATAGATGAATTTGGAGATGGCGTATTCCCTTCATGTAAGAATAATCCCATAAAAGTTACATCATGATTTGTGATGCATTCATGGTTCCTAAAGCATTCACTCTTTCAATCAGGACCTCAATCCTTGGGATGAAAACACTATTTTGTGAGGCATACACTTCATTAAGATTCCAAACTCTCTCGGGCATATAAAATTGTAAAAGATTCACACCAAGAGGCACCATTATTTTTTAAATCAATCTACAATACCCTAGCTCTAATCCTTGATAGGTTCAACCACACTGTGAGTCCCCATGTGACCATTAACACCCACTCATCATTATTCCCATTTCATTCCATGTGTGGCCTATATCCGTGAATAAAATGTTTATTATAATAAGTGTTATTATAATTATAATTTAATATATTCATAGTTACAATAATTTTGACCCCCTATTTTCCACTCCTCCATGATAGTTCAAAATCCATTCCCCAGCCAAATGCGCAAGAGTTGTGATAACGTAGCACTAGGGATGAGGAGTGATCCCCTACCTCTAATATACCTAATGTAAAACTACCTATCTCCACATACTACATGAAAACATCCATATATCAAGATGTAAAACTATATCCTTAACTTGTTCAATTAACATATGATGCCCCTTCTACAATCATCATGGGATTCCACCATATCCCACCATAGATTATATAACTCCACTACCGGGAATTATTTAGGTGTAATCCCTACACCATGAATCCTTCCAGTTGATGAGACACCCTTAATGGGGATCTTCAATGAATCATAAGAAAATTTTCATTTCTCCACGTTGGATGAAACTCATGAAAAGGGAATATTCTATGTGTAAGACCCATACCAACACTTATTGACACATATTTCATGATTTGAGTGTCCTTATTGCATGTTGTTAAACTGAATAGATCGATCCTATCATGTTAATGTAATATGTGTAATTGAAATACATTCGTTTAGATCCCTATCATAAATATAGGGTATGTATGATTCCTCCCCAAGGATGAATCCCAAAATTGGAAATCTACCTAGTCATGACATCTTCCCTAATAGGGATACACCATCTTGAGCCACCATCATGTCACATTTTTTCATCAAATTGTATCTAAAAAATAAATAAAACTCACATCCCATATCATCAACCACACCGTATTCTGATCCAAGGGTAAAAAATTCTGGTGATATATCATTCCTCATAGAGATGCACCTCCTTTATCTGCCTCCATTAGCAGTTCTAGTCAAACAATAATTACTTCCCAAGATGTCAAACTCATGTCTTTGATACTCCTCCACATGGTGACATGATCTATTAAGAAACAATCTAGGTTTGACATCATCCACCCTTGTGGGATTCACCTCCTTGATTCTTCTCCATTTGGAATTCTTCCCAACCAATTATATCTTTGTAATACGTTAAACTAATTATATGTTCTCTCTCAATAAGACATTATAATATCCCACAAGGATGTAGAAAATATGACCTAAACATCAATAAATACCCCATTAAATAAACATGGGACTCATGTGGTAAAAATAATTGTAATACATACACCCTATTAATTAATTATCCCATGATAGATGTGGGATTCCATGGGTTTAGTTCCTTAGATTCTTCACATATGATGCCCTCTTAAGAGGTATATTCACATGTGACCAATTTACCTAACATCCATACATTCCTAGTGATGACAAATGTGACTACTCGCTGGACTAATGTTTACAACCCTATCATGATTGGAGTATTTTAATTAAGTTTCATAAATATAGAGATGTAACAATGAATAAATTCATCAAACATGACTAACATCTTTAAGGGAGACTCAAAGTATGAAACAAACTCCATGGAATTTTATATGAAAGAAGGAACCAGTTTCCCTTCATCCCTTTTCAATAAAAGAGTAAAAAACTCAATTAATGTGTTGAAATCCATCAAACATTTATATGTGGGAATGAATGAGAACAAGAAGTCCACACATGCATCTTGATTCATAGGAAATTGCTAGTGAAAACATAGGAAAAAAAATTCTCATCGATTAGTTTCCATGTGACGATAAAATAGAATCATTGGTCACCATTTGGAAACTAAAAACATGATATATCCAAAAACTCCCCATAGTTAAAAACTTGGTACCCTATAAAAATCAAACAAAAATAACTAGATAGACTACCATATCACATTATACAAACAAAAAAGAAACCGGTCATTAATTAATAATCAACATTCATATATTAACAATAATCCCTAAAAATTAATTTATAGGTCTCAATTATTTAACATTTTCATCCAATCCAACTTAACATCCACAAGGCTCATTAGAGTGTAGACACTAGATAACAATGGGGAGTGGAAGAATAAAAAATCAAGATTATAGTTTTGAGTAGAATATGGCTACAGTAACGAACGAAGACCTTTGATCATGTATGAAAACCGCACTACAAATCAACAGAAATAAATAATATAGAGAATGCAATTTTCCACCATAGAATAAAATGTAGAAGAAAACAAAACCCAATATGGTATCGAAAACCTACAAAAAAGGACCTCCCCACATGAAAGAAAATAAAATGAGTCTGAAAAAAGATAATTCTGGGTCAACTAATAAACCATCCTCTTGCATCATACTAAAAATCCTATTTATCTATAAATAAAGACCAAATATGTTGTCAATCTATGTTGGGTTCTTCAATAAAGGACGAGGAGGTGGTGCACTAAGAGAAAACAATGTAGATACAATAAAAAAGAATAGGTCCCCAAACATCTTCATAATCATTGTCTCAAGTAACCATGGACACCTACACACATGACCATGAATTTTGTTTTCTTCAATGAGATAGATATAAATAGGACAAATGTGGTTGAATGTATTCCATTAAAATTGAATCAATGAGATTTGAATATAAAATTGTTGTTGGAGAACCTAAAATGGATGCAAAAGCGCACTCACAATAGAAAGGCTATTGCACTGATAATGGAGAGGAGAAAAGAACTCCAAATAAATAGTATTTATTCTATCACTGATGAGGGGTAGCCTAGATGAGGGAGATGAATTTTTGATAGCTGGATTAGCATTTGGGGTATGGATCCAATACTATGGTTGATGTACATTATAAAGTCACATGTGGTTATCAATAAATTACATGAATCATTCTCGTCGCGAGTTTAATTCATCAGAACCATTCCAAAAATTCTATCAAATGAACACGTGAATAAATAAATAAATAAATAATAATGAACCCAAATCCTTGAGAATCCTATTAATTCACAATTTTATCAAAAAAATGTGATTAACATCTCTATCTTGAGACATGTATAAGACAATCAAAATTACAAACATCTAATTATGAACGTTAATAATAAAAATGATTTTATATTAATTAAGGATATTAATTTATGATTAGAAATTGTAATAGGTATGGATATGTTTTTTAAATAATTCATTAAAATTGTTATGTTTATTATATAATATGTTAAAATTCCATCATGTAAATAAATTGAAATTTTTTTTCTCTCATCTGATTTTTTTTATTATTGAGATATTTTCTATATTGACCACTATATTTCATTATGTAGTGCATATTTCACTCATTGAATATTTTTTTTCCATATTTATCATGAAAATTACTACATATATACTATGGAATCAGGTTTATCTCATTCACTTTTTTATCTATATATTGAAAAAATATTATTGGTTATAATAGAACCAAAACACCAATGCTAGATTTCCCCCATACATTTCAATTGAAGTTAAATATTTATTATTCATATTTAAACACAAATTTTTTTTCTTACCCTCCACTTATTTTTTAATTTACATGAATTAAATAAATGTCATATCCTTTTAGATTTCAACTCAACTGAATGATTTCCTATATAAGTATATGAAAATATGTCATCTTCCTTTTGGGAATCATTCTCCACCATGTTCATATTAATTATTTTGTTTTATAAATAGCATTTATATTGTTCTATTATTTCATATATGAGTATTATATTAGCCATTATTTTTCTTTGAATATAATTTACAGAATCACTTTTTAATGTTATCAACATGGTTCACTTTATTTTTCATTTTGACATTATTTAATAGAATCAAAATGAGAATATATTTTGTACATTTTTTTCACCAATTCATTTCAAAAAAACCATTTTTAATTCTCTTTTTGAATATTTCTATACATTTATTTATTTTTTCCAAATTAACATTTATCACCGTTATTATGTATATTAAGTTTTTCTAAAATAATTGTTAACTAAAATATAACATGTATTTATAATTATTTCTCAATGTAATTTTTAATTATATTATTACAATTTTCCCCTATTCTAATATCCACTAATGATTTATTCTCTTCATAAGGGTTATACTCATGTGATAAAATCCACATTCTTTATATTGATAGATTATGATTATTTCTAGTGAAATTTTTTAGGAATCCCATTAATTTAACAGCCGTTAATTAATCTTTGAAATAATTTTAAATTTTTTCATACCCATAAGGTACAAATATTTATAGTTTATCAGTATTTGATGGGAATAAATGATATATTACACCAATTAAAAAAATAATGCTTTATATCACATGATATCAATATATGGCCTAGGTGATTATCCTATAATGATATTGTAATAGGGTTTTGGTTGTTATCATAAGTTATCAATGTTAATGGACAGTAATAATCCTAGTCCAATATTATATGAAGTCCATTATAGAATGACATGGTATTTAATAAGTTTTAAATTCATAATATTTGAGCATTTGATATGTTATAATAATCTCTAGATTTTCATTTTAATTGATAATGACTATGGAAAATTGCTTCCAAACATGTATGACACATTTATTCAGTTAATCCCAAAGTATTATCTCATTATTCATTATTTATGATCCCTAATTAATTTAGTATTATTTATTATGTTATAATGTTACACATGTCAGATCCAAGGATATTAATTTATGGAAAATTAGAATGGTTTTTAATTCCCTTCAATACTCCACATGGAAGATCAGTGATTATATGGAAAATTAGAGAGTTTTAAAGAAAATGGGTCTAACAGTTCAAGATGTCCATAATATTGTAGTTAGTACCTTTTCCCGATTATTTCCAAAAATTTTAGGTCCAAATATTGAATATGTACTTCATTATGGAATGTGTTTTTTTTCTTTATGTCCTTTTGGAAATATGGAAAGTTTATGTTTTTAGCTATGATAGACATCACAAATTGTGTTTCATGAAGGGTAAAATATTTCTAAAGGATATCTACATGATATAAATGATCATCAAGAATGACGATGAATTGGAGCATTGTGGTTAGTGAAAAATGTGCTATAATTACAACCATCACCACCAAACGTTTTTACGGAATGCTCCACTATTATGATGACCATCAGGAACAATGTATTTCCAATGAGAATTATGAATGTAGTTGTGTAAAGATTCTTTTCAATGATCAGTTAAATAAACAATGTGGTGGTGGAACATCACGAATAGACGATCTAATAAATATGAGGCTACCTCCATTCACATGGTATGAGTTTTACATGTAAAATTCATAAATTCTATTCTTTCTCCCAGAAAATGGAGCTTTTTGAAACTCGATATCTAGGTGTACTTGAGCATTATTAAAATAAAATTTATATTTCATAATGGAAATGATTTTGATTAATGTTTTCTTTGTAATGATATTGAATTCCATGTTGACATTGTGTTATTCAGGAAATAATTTGTTCTTGAATAGGAAGGGGAGCATTGCTGATGTAGTTTATTTAAGGAAGTATGTGATCTTCACGAAGGCAGTGAGATTTTCGATAGAACAATGGGAAAAGAAGCATTGAAAAACATGTTTATGTGAACAGGGCTATCTGTGTGCATCCACTCACATCTACAGTTCAAGATGTATCTCTTCCATGATAGGTACAAATACCTTAATGAAAAAAAATCAAGTTACCTTCAAGTTGATAATATGGGTTAGACTTCTCTCAAAGTGTTCTGCTACGGGGATTTGAAATATGTGTTTCTAGGGATGTAGTGTGCCATCCCTAAATCCTTTTAAAGGTAGTGTGATTTCCATATAAAGACTCTTTGAAAACATCGATCTTCTATATCTATTGATGATTAGTGGATTTATGTACTACCAAAATAATGTTAGTGCATGCCCCTTGGACTTGATCTTTGTGGTGAACCTTGTAAAATTTATATGTTGACTTTATTCTTGTGAGTTTTGTAATTACATCCCATAATACATGTTTTATAGGTTCCTACCAACATGGAAACAAGATCCATTTCTTTAAAAGAAAATTTTGACACCCGGATTCATCCCTCCCCTCTCAGGGTGTTTGAGGGTCTTTCAAGTGGTATTAGAGGACAAACGATTATGGTGTTAAATATATCGTTCTTTGGAGTCCTTGATAATTAGGTTAATGTAAGGGGATTCCCCCTCATTGATTGGAGTAACATTCATATATGGAAGAACATGATGCGATCTAATCTATGATATCTTGTAATGGATGTACTCTTTGACACTACACAAGGAATATAGGCCACTAATCTAATAGGGATATATATGACTTCTACAGAAAATAATATGCCTAAGGCATATGCTAAAGCATATAATTCCCTCATTGTATCTCATTATGATCAAATCTATATATGGGTGATGAGTTGTACATCAGAAAATTCTATGTGGTAATAACTAGATAATATTTATAATGGAGAATAAAAATTAAGTATTTAAAGCCCCAGGTCATGCACAACAGGATTGATTAATTGTAAATGCATCCTGATGAAAATTTAGATAAATTTTCCAATATAATTACTCATGTTGTTGTATTTA
Source organism: Viscum album (assembly GCA_963277665.1). NCBI lineage: Eukaryota > Viridiplantae > Streptophyta > Magnoliopsida > Santalales > Viscaceae > Viscum > Viscum album. The sequence continues at coordinate 1,717,884,206 of OY728121.1, forward strand.
TACATGGAATTTATTAATAAAATCAAATTCACAGACATTTCGAAGAAAATAAACAGAAGGATTCCACATCTCTACAATGAATAGGTGACATTACTTGAGGATAGGGAACTATATAAAATTTACCTGGATAATCAGTTGAGCAGTCTGGTGGGATATAAAATGGGAGTCAGACATGATGATGCAACAACTCAAGTAAGAAATGAAATGTCCTTAAATACCAGGGGAAAACATGAGGTGTCTGGATATATAGTTTATATAGATAATGAGGAATATGAAATTATTTCTCTTCTTGAAAAGAAATTCAAGAGAGGAAAAGGGATATTTGATGGAAATAATTCCATGAAATCTTTTTATTATGGTAGTGTTTGGAACCTAGTCTCTCAATGCTCAAGGAATCTCAATGATGAAGAATGTGAAGTGAGAAATTCATAGAATGCTTAGAAAGGAATTTATCCAGGGCAGACATCAAACATGGAATGAATTTAAAGAAGAAATTTTTTGCATATAATGAAATGGATGTTGAAAATGATTTTTTTAGGAAGTCTAACCAATGTTAAAATTTGGAACCCACACATCTATGTTGTCTACAGTTGAAAAGATAGAATCATAAAAATAAAAAGCTGTTGATAATCAGTTGATTATTGACACTGATATCAAGTTTCAACATAAGGATTCTCTTGGAAGGATTCATAATCAATATAACAGATGATAAAAGTGGAGAGAATTTTTAGAATAATCATCATTGTATGTTGATCACCTTGAATCTAAAATTAAATTATTGGAATAAGTAGTTAATGAACATTGAATAACTGCTGAAAGTAAATAAGTTTTTGTGGAACTAAATATTAGAATTGAAGATAGTAAAAGGTCATCAATGACCTTACATCATGATTGGAGGGGAAGTTTAAGACTATTGAGGGTATTATAAAATAAGGTTTTATATATATGAGAATACTTAAAAGTGAAATAATTTCAATTCAAAAATAAGATAATATAGTTTGGAATATTATCAGATGTCGAGTTGATATGAACATCCAAGCATGTTTCTGAAGGGTTATAGAATTATTTTGAAGATCATATATCCACATTAATGGGAAAAGATGAATTGGGTCTGATGTTGAATATTATAAGGCTAGAAAAAAGATGTACCAAAATAAATTGATGCTGAAATATGAATATATTGGAAACCACCATGAAATCATAAAAAATAAATACCAATTTTGATCTAAGAGGTTAATTAAATGCAATCCAGAATTTTCTAGAAATGGTTTTTAATAAAATATTTTCATATGGAATGCGACATGGGTAGAAACAGAAGTGAGAAGTCATTTACTCTAATGAAATGTCATTTTTGTGGCTATCATGGCCATACCTTGTCATACTGGGAAATGTCATTGGGCTATATGAATGGAGAAGTGCTAAGAAATCATCAAAATAGATTCAATTCTTATCTTAATTGTTATAAAATAAATAATTTCAATAGAAATTTTATAAATTCATATTACTATGTCTATAAATCTATTTATTATTGGCATAGAAAATTTATTAACAAATCATACAGAATTGAAATACAAGCCAATACATGTCAACCCGAAGGTATTACTGTTAAAAAAGATTTTCTCCTCTAGAAGGAGTGTATGAATATGAATAACCTATGCCCATGTAAAAGAGATTTAAAATTAGATAACCATACCTCAATCAATATAAAATTTCATTTATGGAAAAGAAGAAGATTGATAAATCCAATCTTTTTGAAGTCTCTCTCAAAGTAACAAATAGTATAAACTAGATTATTGATAGTAGATTATAATATCATATGTTGGGAATTGAAGATTTATTGAAGAATGTATGTAAAATGATTGATGGATTAATCAGTTTTAGTAATGATAGTCCTTTTAAGATCAAAGGTAGTGGGAGTTGGGAGTTGGAAAGTGATGATATTAAGAAAACCAATGTCGTTTATGTGGATGTATTCGGTCATAATATATAGAGTCTGAGACAACATTTTGACATATGAATTATATTAACATTCAATACAATTGGGTGCACTATAAAATGAAGGACATGTAATTCTCTCATGAAAGGATGCTTAATAGATATCAACTTATATCAGGGAGAAAATAAAGAGAAAAATTTATAGATGATAGTGGAAGAAGATAACATATTATGGCCCCATAGGTTTGGTCAAATTAATCAACATTACATGAATATGATATATAAACTAAAGAGTTTCATGGATAAACATAATCTGAAGCATGAATGGTAGAGGAAATGTATTTCTTGCATACATGGAGAGGTAGTCTGCACTTCATATCACCCAAAGAAAAAAGGGCATCAAATATCTTTGATCTCATCCATACATTTGTTTGTGGGCTAATAAATGTGGTTGGAACATATGGATATAGGTAATTTGTTTTTTATTGATGATTTTTGTACAATGGTTGTGGGATTTTTATACACAGTGAACGACAAGTGATTGATTGAATGAAAAAATATCACTGAATTGAGGAGAATGATACTGGACATACAATAAAAGATCTATAATATGACTGTGGAGGGGAATACACATCCACTGAAATTTATAATTACATGGAGAAACATGGAATATACCATGATGGGAATGATGTGAAAACTCCATAGAAAAATTTATTTTTTGAGAACATGAACAGACAATTGAACAATATGGCCGGAGATATGCTGATTAAGAGTCATATCCCTCACCATTTCTAGAAAAATGCTTTTCCAGCTACACTATATATTCAAAATTGAGCAGTGATATATTTGGGGGAAACGTAGACACCATTTGAGTTGTCGTAAAGTCCCGTAAAATTCAAGGAAAATTTTTTCTTAATTTTCTTTGGAATTTTACAAGAGCGCGGTTTATGACGGCACCTAATTTTGAGGCCAGGTGTGCCCGGAATCATTTTCCGAAGTTTGGCTCGGGTACGTTCAGTGAACGAATGAGCGGGAATTTATAACTTTTGAACCAGTGCCCGGAATCAAATTCCGAGGGCACCGATGAACTCGCAGCGCCAATATTCGCTTAAGGAGACCTTTTACAAGGTTGCGTTTTATGCGGGCTGAGAATTAGTTTTGGGGGAATTAAAATGAAGTTAAATAAAATATGGAAACACATTTTATTTTTAACCATGTTGGTTATTTCCTCCCAAAGGGTGTTATAGGTGGGACCCACATCCACTTAACCTCCCTTGAGAGGATTAAGTGTGGTGGGGCCCACACAAATCCTAACTCCTCAACACCCCTTAAAACTCCCAGAACTCCCACTTTAATGTTGACAACTTGTTTAATTAATGAGGTGAGTTAAGTGTGGTTTAATTGAATTTCAATCTTTTGAAATTCTTGCCAACACTTGCATTTAATTAATAAAACCAACTTAATTAATTTTTTTGAGTGTTTGATTTCTTTTGAAATCATTTTGACAACATTAAAATGAGAGATTATATTCTTCTCTTTGGGTTGGCATAAACTTTGTGGGGAGAAATAAGGAGAGGAGAAGAACTTTTAGAAGTCTTCAACCTCTCGAAGAGGAACGATCCACGTTTCCAAAGAACGTGAAGCAACACCTTCTACCTTCTTCAACTGGAGCAAGGAAGGGAAGCACCGCCGACCACAATGTATTCTGAGAGTGTCGACTCGACTCGACTCGACTTCACCGAGCACTTCTTCCACCAACGTTGATGGAATGACACCGTTACCGTGACGCCCGACCAGCGTGATGCTTTTCTTCCGCATTTTGTTGACGTGCTCCGCTTTTGAAACCGAGGTAGGTGTTTGTTGTTGTTTTATTTAATTATTCTCGTTCTTGGTTCTAGCATGAAAAACTTTGAGGATAAACGATTAAGTGTTATCATTTAACGAGAGGGGTGCCGGACCGCACAAACACGGCCGAACCCCCCTCCTTTGTTCTTGATTGTTTCTTGCGGATGGAACGAGATGGTGTAGTGTCGTCGCACCACGTGGGAATCACACGGCAATTATTGCGCCGCGCCGTCGCGCCGCGCCGTGGAAAGAATTTCATGGACGCGATGCCATCGCGCCGCGTCGAAGGAACCCGAAGGCGCTGCGGCCGGAGTGGGGCGGTGCCGTCGCACCGCGCCGGACGATGAAGGCGGTGGCCAGTTCCGGGCCGCGGCGGAACGTGATGACCGGCGGCCAGCCGGGCCTCCGGTGTTGGAAGACGGAAGAGGACCGTCCCTTGCCGGTCCTGTTGAGAAGAAGTCGGCTGGCCAAGTCGGGCCGGCCGGAAAGGTGGAAACTGGGGGAATTAAATTCCCCTGGGCACCATAAATTCCCCCCAACCATAATGGGGGGGGGGGGGGTGCGGTTACAAAGGTGGGGCATCGCCCCCCCGTTTTTCCGATCAGCTCGGCCTTCGGCCGAGCTGGCAGCACGTTCCGTCCAGCCGGACCAGCGCCTGGCCGGTCTGCTAGGCCGGGCCACGCAGGGCCGGGTCGACCCTGTCCGGGGCGGGTCGACCCGGTTCGGGCCAACCGGGGGGTCTCGGGCCGGGACGGCCCGGGCCCGAAACCCCCGTTACCGAGCAGTTTATATTCAAATGCCCATAACTTGGGCTACGGATCTTCAAACGACGCGCCGTCAGCGGCGATGCGATCCTTGGATCGAGACGGTCGTTTAGGTATATCACACTCAAGGTTTCGGATTACTTTGAGTTCGTCCGGGATAGTTCGTACAAGAAACCAACCGGGCCCTCGGAGCGGAAACACTCATATCTTGAGCTACGGACGTCCGATTGACGTTCCATCGACTTTGTTGAGTTCCTCTTAGTGAGACGGATCTTTTGGAATACTCCACCCGAGGTTTGGACGCAGGTGGAGTACAGTCGGGTTGGTTCTGCCTTAAAAACCAACCGGGCCCCTGGAACGAAAAGGCCAATAACTCTCAGACCGGGCGTCCGATTGGTGCGCCGTCTGTTGCGTTGAGTTCCTGTTGACGATACGGATCTTTTGGATACATCAACACTGGACTTTGTGACAGTTGATGTATGAGCCTCTCGGCTCGTGGAGCGGACCCTCCTGAATGAGATTGTTGTGTGCGGGAACCCTAGAGATGGCTGCGACTGCTACTGTGACTGTGACGACGACTGTGAAGAGATCCTCAGTGGATTCGACGACGACGACTACAGCACTCAGCGATCCTGTGTGGATCAGTGCTACCGATCCTGTGTGGATCAGTGCTACCGATCCTGTGTGGGTCCGATCCTGTGTGGGTCTGCGCTCAGCGGTCCTATGTGAACCAGCGCCTACAGATCCTATGTGGGTCCGATCCTGTGTGGGTCTTTGCGGGGGTTAGTACCTATCGATCCTTTGTGGGTCCGATGACTTAGATGGATCAGTGATCATCTCTATCGTCCTCGAAGAAGTATACCTGTGTGAGCTGAATCCTGTTGCTTTCCTGTGTGGATTGTGTTGTGCTATCCGGTGTGGATTTCATTTTTCCTTCCTATGTGGAATACGTATACTTTCTTGTTTGGACTGAGTTGTACTTGGGCTCGGAGGTTAGAGCGTATTGGAATTGATGACTTAGGTATATGTATGGGCATATACCTAATCAGTGTTTGTTATTACTTCGTGTTTGTATCTTCCTTTTTTGGTTTATCCTTTGTGGATTTTGGGAGACCTTCGGGGGTCTCGGGGTCCCTACTAAGTAGCTTATACTCACCCCTGCACGGGCTATGCCCGCACTATATTGTGTTGGTTGCAGACGATGGACGGCGTTGATCGTGGTTGAGGCTTGCAGAGCAGGACGGTACCTGGAGGTGGACCACTGGGCGGGACGAGCGTTGAGCGGACGGCGGGACCCGAAGAGCAGTGGAGCTATCTGTACCCACCCTTCAGGTGGGATTTCAAGTGGACAGCTCAGTGTAGCGGCTTTTACTTTACAGTTGTTGTTTTCCCTTTCGAGTTGTACTTTACTTTCAGTTTGGGTTTGTATACTGACCCTTTTTCTTTTCTGCACTTCAGTTGTACTCTGTTTTTAGTTAGTGTTTACTTTTCCGCTTTCTTACTCTATGGTGCTTTTTTACTTTTCAAGGAAATGCCTTCCCTTTTTACCGGGATTTACGCCTTGGTTCTAGTCGCCAGCCCCTGGCCTATGGAAGGCGGGCTTGGGGTAGTCACGACACGGGCCCCGAGGGCGGGTCGTGACAAATTGGTATTAGAGGGAGGTTCGGTTTTACCGCGAACTATGATCTTTTCTATGTGAAGCAATAATGTTTAGCCTATTGAGTGTGGTTATCAGTCCAGGGATTCCAGTGTTGGTGCGGCGGCCGACGTATCCGTACACCAGGACCCTGACTTCTGATTTCCGATTTAATGCACAAAAACATTGATTGCGTGTGTGTTTCAAAGTTTTCTTTGTGATTAATTTATATCCTCTCACCAGGTATACTTTTCTGACCATGGCGCACCTGTTTCCTTTTTAGGATGGCCCCACGATGATAGCCAGCTAGGGTTCCAAGAGTCGAGCGTGACGACAGCCCAACGAGCGACGAGGCCTCGGTGCATGGCCCTTTGTCAGCTGTGGCACCGGCGGTAGCTTTACCTGCCGAGCCCCCCGATACTTCCAGCACCAGCCGCTGACGATGCACGTTGCCTCAGCACACTGCATGAGTTTCAGCGCCAGCGACCGCCCAGGGTCCATGGGGAGACGGGCCCCCAGGCAACTGAGGACTGGAAGGAGGCAGTCGTATGAGTTTTCAGGCTACTGAGGACACCAGTAGACCTCATGGTGATCCTCGTTGCGAGCCTACTGCACGCAGCAGTGGGACGATGGTGGAGCTTGATGCTCCAGGTGCACGATGAGGAATCTCTACTTTGGAAAGACATTGAGAGCCTCTTCCTCTCGGAGTTCGTCCCATCCACTCTCCGTGCGGTGCGCATTCAGGAGCTTCTTCAGCTGCGGCAGGGCAGCATGACAGTCGCTCAATACTCGGCGAGATTTACCGATCTCTCACGCTACTCGACCGACATGGTACGGGACCCATTCTTCCGGGCCTAGACCTTTGATCAGGGTTTGAGACACGAGATCAGGGCATCGCTGATCTCCCTCAGCATTCTGACTCAGACAGGATTACTAGAGCGGGCCCTTTTGATCGAGAGTTTTCTTGCTGAGTCTACACCAGCGCCGAGACCCACCGCAGGGCGGCACGTAGTAGAGTCTTCTGCAGTAGGAAGTTGACGGATGACTCAGGGGTCCAGGCAGAGCAGACCCTTAGGCAGACGACCTCAGGACACTGGCTCAGCAGTGCGGGGCACACAGTGTGGGGCTAGTCTTTCGAGAGGCAGACAGTGCTAGTCGTACGGCGGGCAGGGCCACATGGCTCGTGATTGCCCAACCCGTCATGCCGAGGAGCAGCAGACGGTTGAGGGACCACCGAGGCAGAGGCAGAGTCGATCGTGGCGGTCGGTAGGGAGGAGGCAGACGAGGAAGAGGAGCTGGCTGAGCAGCAGATGGTGGGTGACGCTTTGAGGCTCTACCACCACCACCACCAGGAGGTCCACCCCGACCATAGGGAGCTGGCGGGCAGAGACAGACACAGCTCCAGGCAGCAGAGGCCTACGACCACGATGCGCCAAAGATGATTCGAGGTACTATCTGTGTCTATTCCACCCTTTCTACAGTACTTATAGACACAAGAGTGAGTCACTCTTTCATAGTCATTGCCCTTGTTCGGAGCTCGGAGATTCCAACAGAGCCATTCGCTCGATCTTTACGGCTAGAGACTCCTACGGGAGCAGACTCGACGATTACGAACTGGTACCGGTAATGTGAGCATACTCTAGGAGGCGAGAGCTTCGACTTGGAACTTCATGTAGCAGCGTCGAGGCCTTACGACGTCATCTTGGGCATGGATTGATTATCTATGGTCCATGCACAGATTGAATGTTTTAGGTGCAAGCTGCGATGTGTATGCACCGAAGGGAGCCGGTTCGCCTTCACCGGTGAGAAGGGAGCCTTAGCAGCACAGGATGGACTTCCCCGGAGGAGAGGACAGACCATCACTCATCAGTTGGCTAGCCTCATCCTTGGAGCAGTTGACGTGTAGAGTCCTCGTTTTCCTGCAGTGGTGGATCAGTTTGCTGACGTTTTTCCCGACGACGTTCCAGGGCTACCTCCTTGTAGAGAGGTAGACTTTTATATTGACTTGTACCCCGGGACAGCCCCGATATCGACCCCAGCATATCGGATGGCCCCCGCCGAGCTTCGAGGGCTACGGGTACAGTTGGAGGACTTATATGGAAAGGGGTTCATCCGACCCAGTGTTTAACCCTGGGCTTCCCCGATTTTATTCGCCAATAAGGTCGACGGGAGCTTGCGACTTTGTGTTGACTATCGTCACCTGAACCAGGTGATAGTGAGGAACAAGTATCCGCTACCGAGAATTGATGACCTCTTTGATCATCTCAAGAGAGGATGGTGGTTCTCGAAGATAGACCTCAGGTTAGGCTATCATCAGCTCAGAGTTAGAGATGAGGACGTGCAGAAGACGACCTTTAGATGTCGGTATAGCGACTATGAGTTCTTGGTTATTCCATTTGGCGTAACCAATGCTCCAGCAGTGTTCATGTCCCTCATGAACAGGATATTTTGGCCATACCTTGATCGGTTTGTCGTGGTCTTCATCGACGACATTCTGATTTACTCGACGACTGAGGAGGAGCACGCCTACCACTTGTGAGTTGTACTAGACACACTCCGAGAGCACCAGATTTATGGTAAACTCTCGAAGTTCCAGTTCTAGATACGTGAGGTCCACTTCTTGGGACATGTCATCTCTGAGACAGGAGTTGCAGTGGATCCTGTGAAGATCGAGGAAGTTTTAGCTTGGGAGCCACCCAGGAGCGTGACAGAGGTGCGGAGTTTCTTGGGACTAGCTGGATACTACCGGAGATTCGTGCCAGACTTCTCTAGAGTTGCAGCACCACTCTCAGCTTTGACGAAGAAGGGGAAACCCTTCGTGTGGTTAAACAGATGTTAGCAGAGCTTCCAGGAGATGAGATAGAGATTGACCATCGCACCTATCTTGAGGTTGCCTAAGGAGGGAGTTGGATACGTAGTTTACTGCGATGCATCAAGGACCGGACTCGGTTGCGTCCTGATGCAGGAGCGGGCAGTGATCGCCTATGGATCACGTCAGTTGAGGCCGCATGAGAAGAACTATGCTACCCATGACCTGGAGTTAGCAGTATTGGTCTTCGCTCTGAAGACATGGCAACACTATATGATGAGTGAGGGCTTTACAGTCTTTTCTGATCATCAGAGTCTCAGGTATATATTCTCGCAGAAGGACCAAAACTTGAGACAGCATCGATGGCTCGAGTTCCTCCAGGACTATGACTTTGAGATAGTCTATACTCCTGGGAAGGGAAATGTAGTAGCCGATGCCCTCAGCAGGAGGACGGTCATTCAGCTACTTGAGGAGGTGACGGAGCAGCTAGCCACTTTGCAGATATCCTTCGTGGATAGAGATGGAGCATCCTTCCTTCAGTCTCTCACAGTCACTCCTCCACTTCTACAGCGGGTCCGAGAGGCACAGCGAGGGGACACTGACTGTGAGACGCGGCGTGCAGAGATATCCTCAGGACAGGCACCTGATGGTTTCTCCTTTGGAGCAGAGCACGACATTCTTTTCAGAGGACGTAACATGGTACCAGTCGCTTTACGGGAGGAGGTGCTGAGAGAGTTTCACACTTCTCCTTTGGCGGTACATCCTGGAGTGGCGAAGATGTACCAGGACCTCAGACGACAGCACTGGTGGCCGGGCATGAAGAAGGTTGTGGCAGAGTTCGTTTCTCGATGCCTCACCTGCCAGGAGGTGAAGGCTGAGCACCAGGTACCAGCAGTCTTGGTACAACCCTTGGAGGTTCCGGAGTGGAAGTGGGATGACATATCTATGGACTTCGTGACTGGACTTCCACGCACATCCAGAGGTCACGACTCCATCTGGGTGATTGTTGACTGAATCACCAAGTCGTCTCACTTCTTACCCATCCGAGAGCAGGGCTCAGTGGAGAGCTTGGGACTTCATTACGTTCAGGAGATTGTTCGGCTTCACGGTGTGCCATCATCTATCATCTCCGATCGAGATGCTCGCTTTACTTCCCGGCTTTGGAAGGGATTGCCGGAGGCGTTCAGGACGCAGCTACGTCTGAGTATAGCCTTTCACCCTCAGGCGGATGGTCAGACGGAGAGGACCATTCAAACTCTCGGAGACATGCTCCACGCATGTGTCCTCGACTTTGGTCGTAGCTGGGAGGACCACCTACCCTTGGTGGAGTTTGCGTACAACAATAGCTACCACTCCACCATCGGGATGGCACCGTACGAGGCGTTGTACGGCCGACCTTGTAGATCTACTTTGTCCTGGATAGACCCTGGGGAGTCAGCACTTGTGGGACTGGAGATGGTCCAGGCCACGACAGAGAAGGTCCAGGTCATCCAGGAGCAGATGAGGACAGCTCAGAGCCGGTAGAAGCCATACGCTGACAGGAGGCGGAGGACACTAGAGTTCGAGGATGGCGACCACGTCTTCTTGCGGGTCTCACCTCGACATGGTATATGGAGATTTGGATGAGGAGGCAAGTTATCTCCGCACTTCAGCCGACCCTTCCAGGTCCTCAGCAGGATTGGCGAGGTGGCTTATCACCTGGCTCTACCACCTCAGTTGCACCGGGTGCACGATGTCTTCCACGTGTCTTAGCTGATGAGGTACGTGCACGACCCGACGCACATCATTGACCATGGGGAGATTGACGTTGACGATGGGGAGACATTTACGGAGGTCCCAGTGGAGATTGAGGATCGACAAGAGTGGGTTCTAAGTGGATGATCAATTCCTCTTGTGCGCATCAGATGGCAGCACGGGAACCTCCAGGAGAGCACTTGGGAGCGGGAGGCTCAGATGCGTGCTCATTACCCTCATTTGTTTCCCTAGTTTTGATGTATATTTACGGGGACGTAAATCCCTGAGGTGAGAGTAATGTAAAGACCCTTAAAATTCAAGGGAAAATTTTTCTTAATTTTCTTTGGAATTTTACAAGACCGCGGTTTCTGACGACACCTAATTTCGAGGCCTGGTGTGCCCAGAATCATTTTCCCAAGTTTGGCTTGGGTACGTTCAGTGAACGAACGAGCGGGAATTTCTATATTTTGAACCGGTGCCCGGAATCGAATTCTGAGGGCACCAATGAACTCGCAGCGCCGATATTCTCTTAAGGAGACCTTTTACAAGGTTGCGTTTTATGCAGGTTGAGAGTTAGTTTTGGGGGAATTAAAATAAAGTTTAATAAAACATGATATCCAAAAGGCCAACATGGTACCCTAATACGAACACTGAAAACACTACCACATCTTACCATTTTCCCCATCTTTACCTTAATAGTGTGTAGAATGAAACAACCACTAGAAAATAATGAACTTTAACATTATCCTAATTCATGTGCTGGGACCAAATGTTTCCCACCATCTAGATACAACTCATAGATTTACAACTATTATATGTGAATTAAATATCCATATGATCATAAAACTTTTGATTTGTTTGTCAAAATCTCACCACATAATCATAACCTACCACACTAATAGCAAAAAAAGTAAAACCTCATTGGGGAAATGATGATCCTATAATTTTAATTATATATCACATGTAGACCTTGGGAGAACCATCATTAATTCACTTCCAATTTTCTGACCTCCCACACCAAGTCATAGATATAGACATATATTCAATGAAACTTTTCATTTAAATATGTTACATTTATAAATTATCTCAGAGATTAATATAATTACAAATTTAAATAATACATTTGTTCATAACTAATATTAGAATAGATCAAAAATATCATTCTTATATATCCAAATTCTATAAGACTTTCCCCCATATAAACAGTGATTTAAATGTAGAATCACTACAAATAATGTGAATTATTCATTATGGAAATATCTCACTGAACTGGACATATAAAAACGTATGTCTTCATTATCAATTTTTTATATGGAAGAGTTTCTAGAAAATCATAGACTAGATTTCATTTTAAGAAAAACACTAATGAAAACCCACACTGACCAAGATTTCCTGCTGGTTCTTATATGGATCTTGAAGCATATATAAATATATATTTTATACTCCATATCTTAGTGGGGTTGTCTATCTAATTTAATATACCCTACTATTACATGATTTTTAACTCAACAATTTTTGGGATATGATTACCTGTAAAATGGGGAGAATTTTATATATAAATACCCCTTGAAAATCTAACATGAATGGTTTAGAACATAGATACACATTTTCAATAAACTAAATAATATATAAAAACTATCCACTAATTTGATCTCCTATATAATAATCTTATGTAATAAGAGGATATTACACTACCATCGATGGTGTAATCTCATTAATTCGATTTTTGAGATGTATTATACCATCTTTGTGTAATATCACAAAAATGAAAAATTCAGAACTCATAAGAATTTTATCTATGTTCTTAATATCATAGTTCATGAAAATTAGTTTTACGGTACATATCTTGCTATTATATATAAAACTTAATCTCTTACATTTAATATATAAATTTTGTAGTCTCTATCCCAGCATGCCTTCTCTCGGGTCAATGTACATAATAAATAAATATTATATATATACACTAATATAAAAATATATCTAAAAAAAATGTAACCACAATTGATTGTCAAGGTAGAAAACTGACCAAAATAACTTCAATATTAATTATTTATATAACATATTTCTTAAAACAAAAAAAAACATAATCCATGTATTTTTTATCAGACATAGAAAATATTATTTTCATGTGAATATTAATTATCGAATTTTATGTATAAATCAATGCCCTATTTCAACAAAATTACATGAATATTTGAATATACCCTCAGAGAAGAACTATATTCCTCAGAAATTAGAATATGTAATATCATAAAAGAAGAACAAAAATAACCTAACATAAAAATATGGACATTCCATTTACTCGTCTTAACAATGAATGAAAATAGTTTATATCCCAAAAAATAACCACTCATATATCTTCAAAATGTAACCTAAAAATTAATACAAAAAAAAACAAATAATTTAATACCCCATTGTAGTAATTATGGACACGTCGTCCAAAGAATACTTGATATAGTTTGGAAATAATAATTTATGTTCACAATACACGGTTACATAATATTTTGATAAGAATCAGGGGTAAATAATTGACCTAAATTTTTTATAGCATATATCATATAAGAATAAATAATACATAATATAGAAAAATAATCATCGATAATATAATATCAGAATATTGACATTTTCAGTACATACCTCCTATAAAAAATGACATCTATTTTTTGTGGACTATAATTCAAATAAATTGTGTAAGATTACTAAATGTGTCAATAATATATATTACAACATTCTAAATACCTAAAATAATATTCACATAAATAAAATACAAGAATGATTCTCTATTGAGTTCCATATCGAAATCGAGCCATGAATCCTAGTTCAATGATCAACTATTGGATCATAATCATATCTCATATTCTTGATGGTAATGAAAAAATGCCTATAAAAGTTCACATTAGGGATGTGTTAAATACTATTTGTTGGAAAAAATAAAAATATACATAAATAATGATGAAATATATATTTTTTACTCTTAAAAATAATATGGGATTAAAATAAATTTATCTGTTTTTTTCAAATCAATGAATAATATGAAACCAATTCTGTGAACAGTCGTACCTTCTATTGATAGAATTGGAAAGGGGTAGATACTCCAATAGTTTGATAATGACTAGAGGATGATATGTTTATCTAACCTAAAATTAATAATATATATTAACATAGTTTCATAATAAATAATGATTATTGTGTTATTCAAAACATTTCATTGAGTTAAGATGTCATTTTACTAGTCAAAAATTTATCAGTTTTTCATCACAAGTAATGTGAATATATTATCACCATGTATAATGAAAAAAGGATAATGGGTTATCACCAAAATAATATCCATGAGATGAATAAATTATCAATATAAAAAATATTTAAAACATTTAAATATCATAATAGAATTTGAATAATTGATAATAATGTTGAATCAGTTATCACACATATTTTAGTCAATTACTATGGTTAAATTTTTTATAAAAATAAGAATATAATAAATAATATAAAACATAATTTATTTATTAGATGTAAATTTAACAATATTTAATTAATAATTACCATTGTTAATAACATTAATAAGGTTTAACAGTTAATTACCATACACATAAACATATCCTAGGTTGAAAATATAATTAATAATATTATAAACAACCTATTTTGAATTAGCGATAACTATAAAAAAACAAAACTATGGGATAATGGATAATCACTATAAGAATGATGTATATAATGGTTAAACAGGTTAAAACCGTAGGTGATGATTACACTAATATAATTGAATCAACATGATATACTTTCCAACGAATTTTTTGACAATGAATTCATCAAATAATCATGGACACACATTAGATTGAATGTATATCCAATGAAATGTCTATATTTAGGGGTCAAACTATAGTGGATGCTAGTCATTTAGAATTCCCATAATAAGAAAACTTCACCACTATCCTAACACATACAAAAGATTCCTAAAAAAAGGAATTGTTGAGGAAATATCACAATACTCAGTAAATACAATATTTAGTACGGTCATCCCATGTGAGGCATATTTTATAAATATACCACATCTCTACCATGAAAAAATGGAAATTGAAAACAATTTAATAAAATATTTAAATTTAAATAGCATAAATGTCCTATACAGTATATAATCATCTCATATTATGTTAATAATTCCACCTTACATTAATTAAAATTCATATACAATGACCAATTTACAAAAAAAATCCATATATCATGGGAATCATATATAAAAAATAAATCGAAATTATAGACCCCAAACATTATACTCAAAGATTCTGAGTCCTTAAATATAAATTCATAACATAATGTCAAATATAAAAAAATGAGAATTAATTTAGAATATGAAAACATTGGAATTTTATATGAAGCTATATATATAGTTATTTAAATATAGAATATAAAATAAATAATTCATATATTCACCTATATTGATACATAGGGTAACTGACAAGTGATTTAAAACATAAATAGGGATATCTAAAGCATCACAATATATAATGAGAGGGACATGGGATGATAGATTGAAACACTAGTATAGATAAAGCAGGTTTTGTTAATCCTTAATTTTATATTAATTTCAATTAAAATTAATGACTCAAAAAATTATAGAAGGTGTCCACTATGTACTTGCCCACACCTTACTGTGTTTATGGTTTCTAACGGGCTACACTCATGAGGGGATTTTGTGGTTGGTATCATGATATGGCCTTCTAGAAGATACTGTATCAATCACATACCCTTTACAAGGCCACATGTAACATTTTTCTATCTATCAAGTGACTGATATTTTTATATTTTTTCTTATTTCCATCAATTTTGACCATTGGTGTAAAAAATCAAGAAGCATAAAATAACCAAAATACATATGAAACAACAATAATTAATCCAAATTCGTGCATTTAAAGGTTCAAGTTTTTACTGTCCAAGAAGCATCTACTATTAAATTCATTTTTTGACGGAGTGCTACTAATATAGGTCATTAATTATTATGGACCATTATATGTAGGGGAAGTGGTTCATGATAAAATATAATCAAATAACACTGATAAATTATTTCATAATTAATTAATATTCATCTTATTTAAGAATAATAGGGATGTACTTATCTCTATCCCTCTATTTAATGTTCATGAATACTTTAATTATAATAAATTTTGAATAATATTACTTTTATGTGTCATTCTATTTTAATTCATTGATATAATTTTTTAAATATTGCTAATAATTGTAGAGGGTTTCTATATAAAAATATTTATGGAGTCCAAAAATATAGTACAATTATTATTAAATATTCCAAAAACACTATTTATTTACATTTTTTAAATAACCATATCAGATATTTATTAAAGAGATCGTGGATACAGTTTTCAAAAAATGTGAGAAAATATTATTGGTGATTTATTATATAAATTTCATAACAATTTTTTCAATTTAAAAACAACCTCGATCTTTATGTATAAGTTAATAATAATTATCAATGCACACAATCCTATGAATTGTTTAGGAAAAACATATTTCAATTGTTTTCAATCAAATATAATGTCCATATATTAAACAATTTAGATCACCATTATCAACAACCACTTTTATAACCAAAATTTACAATACCCTATTAATTAATATTAAGTTATTGTTTCTATAACAACAACATTTATATAATCATTATAAAACATTACTGATGCATATACTATACCAATTTTACGTATCGAATAATTATAATTTCACGTTCTCAATTTTTTAAAGGTAATTATCATGCCATTAATAACATTATGTTTTTTTAATTATTTCATTTATGTAAATATAAATTATTTTAGGGAAATCATTCCTAATTTAGTACATATTATAAATTATCTTTTTTCATGATATATTGTATTGATTTCATTTATTTTATTATGTAAATAATATTTTTTATATCATTCCACATAGAAGTTATATATACACCCAAATAATATTTCATTATTTAAATATAGTAAACAATATATATGCTAAAAATAGTGATTCTATGAATATTTATGATTCCAAATCACCAAGTATTATTATAGTACTACCAATTAATATTTAAAATAACTATATGTTCCCTTTTCATTAGGATTATTTTTTCTATAATTCAATATTAACCAATATATCATAATTATTTTATCCCTTCAAATAATTTTCTTTTTAATATGGTTTATTCTTCATCAGAATTATGATATGATTATTTTATACCAGTTCTTGAATTTTTGGATCACTAAGATTATTTTAATTGAAATTATCGATCTTCAAAATGAATTTTATATGGTTTATAATCAATAGTATATTTCATACATATAGAATATTATACATTAATTTTGATTTAGTATTTACTTCAAATAATGAAATTAAATTGAAAAGGGAAAACCAATGGATTCAATTTTTATTTTTAATATTAGAAAAATTATGAAATGAATCAAAAAATTAAACATTATTTTTTTACCATGATAATATGAAGATATAAATTTATCATAATTATTTACATCATAACAAAAGTATATAATTATAATGGATATAGAATTTGACATGTATAATGAAATACAATTATTTTATTATATACTTAGAGAGGAAAAAAAGTATTTATTTCGGGTGGTTTTAATAATTTATTCTAGGAATATCACATTCATCGCATAATGTTGATCATACTAGATTGATGAATCATAGTGTTAACAAAACTAAAATTAAATAGATTATAAAAAATATGGATAATATTTATTTTTTAAACTATATTCTATATGTATTATCTTCAGCCTCTTAGGGAATAACAAATTATTTTACAATGGATTAATGGTAAATAATTATAAACAAATATAAATTGTATTATTAAAATTTTCCTACGAGAATGGAATAAATTAATGATATTTTAAAATACCAAATAGTATCATAAGAATATTACAATAGATAAAATATAATAAATTCATTTTATTATTTCATATAAAAATGAAAAGTAGTGGATATATATGATGAGAATATTATTTTTGTTTTATCAGATAAATAATAATATGAATAATTTATATGTAAATATAATTTTTTTCCAATAGTGGACTAATAGTAATCAATGATGATAATTTTACTTTAAATTAATAACACAAAATCAGGTACCCATTCTAAAAATCAAGAATGTGAAAATATTTTCCAAAAAATATCAACCCATGGTTAATTCATTTCTTGTGATGATGTGAGAAAAAATTAAATTAGTTCATTGAATATGATGATTCTATATATGAGAAAAAGTCCATGAACACCTAATAATCATTTTATTGTTCATGAATATACTATAAAAACATCATTTTTGAATAATTCTAATGGTCTTTTAATTATTTTTCTTTTCATTTATTCCAAGTTGACATATTCCATTTTCACTTTTTATCACCCTTTGGTTTATTTCAACAAATATTTCATTAAATGTGAGTTTAGCTTATTAAAGTGTGTATTTTAATTGATAAAATCACCAATTCAATTTAAATAAATATCCCAAAAAATTCTATGTGTTTCTCTATTTTAGTATAAGATTTCCTCAATATTGAAAGAAAATGATATTATATATTGTAGACTAATAATTTTTTATAGGAATTTAAAATAGTGTTACAAACTACGTGATAGATAATTAGGAATGTATAATAATATAATATTAGAAATTGATAGTTAATTATTCATTTATTCAATATGTTCTTACATTTATGTATATGATTCCCTTATTATACCACATAGATTAGTAATCCGGGATAAATTTGGGATTATGGATTTTAGAAGAACAATATTTCCCCATTTTTTCTCCTTAAACATTGATTAACAACCCTAATCATCATTTCAAAAAAATTAAATTATTTATAGGGAGGTTGGGAGGAATTTCATAATGATATTTGTACTATTGACCATTTTTTATATATTGCCTCATATTCAATATATTTAATATCCCTAGCATGGACCACCCTCATGTGACCAATATAGGTCACTATGATACCACATGCTCATCTACCCCTTCATTAGAGGCAGCTATCAACTAGGGACGGTCGAATAAATATAGTGGGTATACAATACCCACATTTAGAAAATAATAGTCATAGTGGATACATGGTAATAAAATATATATAAATCAATTCTTGATGATATATAATTTTTTTGAAATGAACTGAATATACACAATCTGTGAAATGAAATATTAAATTTCATACAGATTTCATACAAGAAACCAGCTAAATGAAGGAATAAAAAAAATCCAGTATCAAATTCTATTACCAATCCCACCTATAATAGCTCATCCCAACAAGAAATGTGAACTAATCAATAATTGGAACCATTTATCATGGTCAGGCCTATATTTGTGGGTCTTCTCAAGTACAAAAAATACACAAAATATAGCATGATGAATAAATAAGATAAAAAATACGGTTTCTAAATAGTTAACCTAAGTAAAAAGGTACAAAATAGTATTATATCCAATTTAATTTTTTAAAAATATTATGTAGAATAATTAAAATAAACTCCCTCACCCACATAATCAAGGTATATTCCCTAGCATTTCCATTCAATCATTAGATAATACCATAATTCTTCTATCCATACCCATGAATGGTTCCACCCCCAATATCTTGAATAACTATCTTTGATATAATAAATAAAAAATATCCTTCGATAATTCCCATGTCATAGACCAATAATATATTCAGTTCACAATAGACTCATTTTGAATTTTCTATCCCTTTTAAAAAAATATTCATTAAACAATAGAACCAAAAAGAATTACAATTTCATAAGCGTACTAAAATCCAGTGTGATAATTCAATACCAAAATTAAAATATATAAAAGTATATATAATACATGAAAACTTATCTAAATACAAGATAATGAGGCCAGATTTATTCAAACATGAACAAAAAAATTAGTTATTAATTACACCCAATTATCCATTCTTGTGTAATGACAATCCCAAAATTCCATTTTAAACCACTAGTGTGACGTTGTTTAGATAGGTTGATAAAAATTCCAACCAATGACACCACATTTTTTTCATGAACAATATATTTTTATTACTTTTTATCCATCCTTGGGTAAATGATCGAAAAACATCATGGGTATAGGGTTTCAATAATCAATCGGCCCAATAAGATCCAAACAAAATACGAGGTAAAAGGATTTGGGGTATTCCAATAATTTTTAATTGAATTTGGTAATGTGTGTGGTGTGTCAGTGCTATTTCCCAAGTTACATATGAATGAAAACAAAAGTACAAAATGTGGAGATTATTTAGAACAACTACCCTAGGAGAAGTGAATAATAATCCTTAGAATAACATTTCAAGATCACACACACCACAATAATTCATAACTCATAGTTATAAAGTCATCCTAAATGTGATGGCAAAATATGAAACGTGATGTATTGAAGGATATTTCATAAATTCTAATTATATGTATCTAATTATATATGTATAAATCAATAAATAGATCATATAATCAATTTTTCACAATATAGAATTCATTGAATCTCTAGATTACCTGTGAATACCTCTAATTCCATGTTAAAATGATGTGGAATGAGATAAATATTTAAAAATAATTATTATAAAAATTATGGTGTTTAATTCAGAATTAATAATGTATATAATCCCACCATTGTGTGGCTATAATTCCACTAGACATCTCATGAATTCGGGTAGTATTATGTTGGGACTTCATTCTCCCCATTCTTGTTGTTGGTATTATAGCCACTCATTTTCAACTTTCCACTAGTAGTGTTCTAAAATTATAGGTCTTTATTCCCCCGAGAACATCCATGGCTCATTTTAGACTAGAAAAAACGACCATCAATATAATTTGAGGGTTCAATTAATAACTAAAAGGGAGAATTCTAGGAAATTGGATGAGGCAATACATTGTGGGTTTTTGGGAACAACATAATTTTAAACCATAGAGAATTTGGAGAGTATTTAATTTTTTCGATATTTTTAATTGATTTTGGACTATTTTTATATATCTATGTGATGTTTTTTAAATAGTTTGGATATTTCTATTGAATTTGGGAAGCTAGTATGAGGATTGGGATCTAGGAATATTCATTTAAATGTGTACAACATATTCCACCAATTTACCATTTTTGCATGACTAGAAAAACAATTTGAGATCTAGGGGTATGTGAGGTTTGTTTGGACACTTACTAAAATGTGGATATATAGAACTTTTTAAATATTTTATATTTTCTAAAAATATTTAATAACATGGTAAAATCCCATTCCACTACTATTTAGTCCAAACACCATGACTAACCAACTCTCATACCCTTTCTATTCATAGCTTCCAAGGGTCTTTGACCACACACTCCTTCACAATTTATACACCTTCTATTTTGGTGGGGTCAAAGAAATGATGTTACAGGAATCCCATTTTTTCTATACGACAATCCACTAATACGTTGTGTGTTTTTGAAGATGTCCCCTATGAGAGCTTTTTAACAATATTTTTGGTGAAAATATCTAAAATATACAGAAATAATTTCTATATTAACACTAAAAATGACCATATCGATGTTACCATATATATTAATACATATTTTTTGTGTTTTATGTTTTATTATAGGTCAAATTATGGGGGGATTCATGTTTGTTAAAATTTATAATTACTAAATGTGTCAGGATTGTGAGATTTTTTAAGAATAGTATCGTACTATGAGAATATTTCTTTTTATCTAAATTTTAATTTTTTAGGAACAAAGAAACAAATGTTTACAAACCAGAGTGGTTGATGGTATTCATTAGACAGCCCGAAATAAGTCTTGTTGAATGGAAATTTTTGGGAAGAACATCAAATTTTCTTATTTTTGATAATTTGAGGTGCTTGATAAGTTTAAAACCCTTTTAAAGCATATAGGGAAACATTCTAAACCTAATTGACGTGGTTACATCCCTTGATGGTATGAATAGAGTTATAAGTGTGAATTTTTTATTGAATAATCATTTCATGCCTAAATGTAGTTGATAAAATAGGATCCATTGGAGTGTATTATGAGATTGTTTGAGGATGCATCATTAATTTTATTTTACTTTTATATGGGAATATTATATAAGATGAATACTAGGTCTATAGTTTTTTCAAAAATCGATCCTTATATTCCTTATAGAATTGAAATATTAAAGGAAAATTTGTTATCTTTGTAACCAATAATGACTACCCCAGTTTTGGATTGATCCAAAGGATAACTAATTGATAGGATAAATAGTTACTAGAATATGTTTTTATGGAAAAAATATTCTTGGGTATTTATGGAGATGAGTTCAATATGGACTAATGTTACTGAAAATTTCATTGATCTTAAAAAACCAATTTTATTAAAGGATTTGGGATATTAAATGATAATTTGATAATGGATGTGAGTTTCTATCATCGAATAATAAATAATGTTGTATCCATGGAATAATGTGACGTGGTCCATTATTGTGAAGGAAAATATATTATTGGTATAACTTAATTATATATGGGTCATTATGTTTTATAATGAGGATTCCCCTGATTTATTGGAGTAATTAGGGATTTTCTTTTATTATGAGAACAATGTAAGAGGTTGAAAATGCTTTAGTCTATGAATTAGGATCTTTGATGCAATAGATGTGATAGATTCTATCCTAAATCTAAGAATTTAGATACAAAGGAAAAATTAAGTTTACATTTATAAAAAAAATTATGTAATGTAGATTGAGTTTGGGGACATGGATTTCATTCAACGATGTTCAACTAAAATGGACGTGAGAGTATAATTAAATAGTATTTATGAATATTTCATTGATAGTAGGCAATCATTACATACACTATTAAAATAATTATATTATATATTAAATTTAATTTTATATCACGATATAAAAACTATAAATTATATATCAGGTTGTGTATGTCATTATTTATCCACTTCATGTATCACCACGGTCAGTGTTACGTCGGGATGTTCAACTAACTACCTATTCCAAGGTGTAGTATTTCTTGATTTACAAATTGGTGGTTGCATCATATGTAGTGGTATGATTTTATCTATGATATTAATTTCAATTTTCTTGTGTTATATATCATTATAAACCCAAAATATGTGACACATTATTTAATGGTAATCATGATATATTAGTCAGTTAAATCTTATTTGGAGTTGATGTTTTGTGATCCATCCATCAATTACTATGTAACTTATAGATAGTGTGTTCTCATGCACTACATGAATATAAATTTTTGATAATATTTTGTTATCTACCATTGCGAATAAATTCTTACAAATTATGATGGTTCGCCATCCACCCCTCAAGAGTACCACATATATTAGTGGATAAATCATGATCCACTAGTTAAGGGGATTTGTAACAACGCTTTTGTAATATATTGGAAGCATAACATGTTTTTTTAACATATTACATTTTAAATTTTTATTTATATATATATATTTAATACTCTATTATGTTTATGAAATATATTATAGTTCTCACTTTTCTTCACATACCATTATTAGTTAGAGGTAGTACATGCAATCTTATATATAAATTTATACTTTATATCTGATATTTAAGTCTCATCATAGGTTATAAAGAGGATTAATATTTATTTCATAAACTATGTTTGGATATAAGAGTGAGTAATTGGTCAATAGTTACAGACGGTCCGTAGAATAATGTTTTTTGTACATGAAAATCACTTAGGATATCCCTTCTGATGTGTATAAAATCTGACTACGAAATTAATTTTTAAATTTTTTAAAAATAATTCTTTATAATATACATTTATAAATAATATGATATATGTAATATGACATCAATTTGTTAATTATGATTTTATTTCTTATATTTTATTATATTCTATTAATATAGAAAATATAAAATCCCAGATATTGATCATAAACAATCACTACTATTTGAAATGCTCTTGTGTATAGGGATATGTTTGTGACATTACATAACAACACTTTATTATTTGTCATTATAGTTTCCTTGTTTAGGAATTAAAACTAGTAGGAGATAATATTTTTAACATTCATATATTTTTATGATTTAGTAGATATATATATATATATATATATTTATATAATCGTATCATTAGATGGAAAATTTTATTATAATTATTGATTACTTGTTTGTGTAAGATCCATAGAATAATTTATATCGGATTATAATTTTAGATTTGACGAATAATTTTTTATTTCTTATTAAGATTAAACTTGGGATTTTTTTATTTATAGTTTCACTCATAGCCTAGAGTTACTGGAGGTTTGAATACTTTTATCATACATGGAATGAAGATTCACATAACATTTTCATTATTCATTGTTTTTAGAATATTTATTTATAAATTTATTTTTTAAAATAATATTTATGAAGAAAATGTATTGGATACTATTTCGGAAAAATGGTTATGGTTGAATAAGAAATACATTTTCTATTCTTTTATGTTTTTTGGAATAACCATTTTGTTGAATATTAATCATCTTAATTCATTATGGTGGGTTTTTCTAGGAATATATATTTATATTTGGACGACAGAGTAGGAATATTTGTTATTATTAAATTCCCTAGTTGTAATGTTTGGGAGCCAAATATAATATAAAAATTTATTTAGAAAAAATATACGAATCATGATATATTGTGGGGTCTATATAATATAGCTGATTAATGTGGATTTTAAAAAAATTATGTTGGAATATATTTTATGGGATCATGTTTTTGATATGAATATTTTAATCCCATATGTCTTACAATGATAGAATCATTGGTAGTGATTTGTAAAGGGTTTTTTTGACATGTGTGAGATGAATAGTTAGTTAACATAGAGATAATCCTTATAATGGAATAAATATTTCACATGAATAAATGTGTAATGTTATATGAACTAGTGTGGAGAGAGTGTATTCATACCCCTTGAAATGTATTGATTATGGTAAATGAGTGAGAAGAACCATTTGTGTTGATATTTAATTTGTTTATACATTATTATTAAATGATTGAGTTATCATGTTATAGAAATGGAAAATTCCTTACAGTTATTATCAATGATTAATGATAAAATTCATTTTTCCAAGTTATATTTTTTTATGAATTATTATGTGTGTTATTCATTATTAATTATCATTAGTTTTAGGAAACCAATCAAAACAGTGATTCTATGATTGAGATTGTATCTATTTATTCCATTTCTATATAGAGTTCAATATGGAGGCTCATTTATAATTATTAGTTTATTTGATATTTTATATGATAGATAATGATATGTAACTCGTTATGAAATTTATTAGGGTAAGAATATTTATAAGATCAATTTGATTCCATTCAACATGGTGATATAGTGTGATTATGGGGAATTGAGCACATGTTTCATTCAGGGATAAGATTGTACACAACTATGAAATTTAGAAATATCTCATGGGTTGTGTTATTTAACACAATATATCAAAACATGAATCCCAATTAGTGGTGAGTCAATTCATAATTTTGGGTTCTTCTCTAAAATATTTTTTAATGAGATTATAGATTATCAGAATGACTGGCTAATTTGGGATTATGACCGTATAATGTAATTTTACCCCATATTTCTACACTAAATATGTCTATTATGTATATGGTATCACATTTTGAAAAAAATGGAATCTAAAAAAAATAAATTCATTGGAAATAGTTATATGATAATATATATAGTTGGATGTTCAGAATGAATAGTTCAGGGGTATGACACTGGTATTAAATTTTGTTTCTAGAATCGGGGTTAACATTTTAATGATATCTAAATTGTTATTAAGTGATGTTATAGATTTTTTCTGTTTATTATTAGGGTTTCTTCTACTAATTCAATACATACATTATATTTACACAAGTCCCATTAATGAATCTATTTTTTTTATATGTTCAAAATATTGAAACCCGTTTCCTGGGTATAATATGTTCAATAGTATATAGTATTACCCCTGAACTAGATATTCCAAATAAATCTAAGAGTCATGGGTTTAGTGAAACAGGTACAGTGGTGGGGTATATATCACTTAATATCCTAGGGTTTTGGTAGATCAATTAATACTAAATCTTTGGTAAATTCTATATTTTGAATTCATGTTTTATGTTAAGTATATTCACCATTCCTAAAGATCCAATGTTTCTTTTTCATTTTTTATCGATGAGGAAGGATCCCATGATTACTGAGAAACTATCAACATTTAATGATGAATTAATTGAAAATAAGATTATTTTTAATAATAATAAATTCAAATTAATTTTAAGACAGATCATGGAGATCTTATCTAAATATATTAACATATCATAAATTTGAATTTTTAATATTATCAAGAAGTATTGGTCATAATAATAATTGCTAAATCATTTATTGAACTACAAAAATAAATATTATATTAGTAATAATTATTTATTTATTCAAGTGAGGATATTGAATAACTATATCTAAAAATTGAATGAAATATTGAATTCAATGATATATTTAGTTGATATTTTACATGTTGATAAGCACTTGGGTTGTGTTTAAAAGAAATTTTTATTTTTTGGTTAAATATAAAAAAATATTATGAAGCTAAAATTCCTAACCAACAATTAATATGATTCATTTTCTTCTATATAAGAATCATTTAATGATTAGAATTTAAAAAATTTAAAACATGATTAAGTTCTATATAAATGATTGTATCTATCATCTTACTCAACATAATGATAATTTGAATTTCATAATCATTAATGAAACATTGTTATGTAGGAATTCAAAATTTCATAGGGACGATTAATCTACTATATATACAAAAAATGAGTTTTCTAAAAATCATTGAGAGTATAAAATTGATAATTCACCCTTATATTGAGATTATTAGGGATGAATTGAGGAAGAATGAAAAACAATAAATATTGTCTATTAGTTGTTTTTATATAAATTATATTTTAATTCAAAATTACTTATTTGAGAAATATCATAGAATGTAAAGTGAAGTATTTTGATATATATAATATTAAGAACTCGTTTTGAGTTATTCTTTATTTAAAAACTATTATAAAGATAGGTGATTAAACATATATATTGAGATGATTCTAGGCTAAAAGGTAGAGTTTTATATAGACACTTTATGCATCTTTAGATAATTCCAAAAAAAATAAATGTATCTTTTTTATGGGAAGGAGATTACAATATCCAAATATCATAAAAGGAGTGAAAAATATCCCACGCCTCTTTAAAATATATTATTATGATTTATATAAGTATTAATGAAATTTAAAATATGATAATAACATGTGTTTCCATAGAATAATGTGTTTTCGAAAATATTAACAGGAAATTATTCAAGATTTTGTGAATATAAAAAGGAGAATGGGAGGAATTAGTAGTTTTGTCCCTTGGTAGTTTTTAGTCTAAAATGTACTATCATTCAAGTATTAATAAGGATATCCTAATACAACTATAAATGAAAAAATCAATTATTGTTAATTGATAAGAAGAATGAGGACAATAATATATATGTATAATAAAAGGATATCAAACGAATATTTTCATAGAATACATGGAGAAATATAAAGGGTGTTATATTCAAATATAAAAAGATAGATCAATTAATTTTTAACTCAATTGTTTATGAATGTATCTGCTCTTGGATTTTGTAAGGAAATCACCATCTATTTATGAGGACTATTCTATGTGTGATATTGTATACTAGGGAGAAACATTAAACCATGTGATGTTTTGATAAAACCTCTTTTGTGATTCTAATGAAAATTATTGGAAATCATTTTAGAATATTTGGACGATATATTGTGAAACCAATCTCATTAATATTTTCATAATACATGGTGGATGTGAATAAAAGAACATGAATTGGAGTAGTCATTCATGTAACATATTTTTCAATCCACATGTTATTTTCAATGTAATTATATTAAGATAAGGGAATTTGTGAGATGAAAAAATGGGAGGTTTGTAAAATAAATCAATCTTAGGGGAAAATTAAAATTTTGAATTTATTAAAAATATAACACTTATTAACCCCTTCCCTTCTAATTGATCCACTAAACCTAATATATTTTATTTATATTATATAGAACTATATAAGAATATTTTAATCAATATCAATAATTTCATTAATATGTCATTATAAATACATATTTATATAATGATATTGGTATTCCTCATATAGGGAACGTTTTGTTGATCATTTTTGAAGTTAAAATGGATTCATAACCCCAAACACATAATAATAGGATGGAAAGAGACTAAAATTAATTGATAATGTTCTCAATTGAAAAAAATGACCTATCACTACTTTAGGTTTCACTTAATTGTAATGGTACAATTACGATATCAATTGAGAATGAACATTGTATAGAAGAAGTACCAAGATACAAATAGTTTGAATAGTATATTCCTTTAAAGGAAATTGATGATCTCTAAAATAATGCATACGATCGTTATTTTAATATTTATAAATAATTAGCCACCAATATATTTTCTATTATCATTGAACATATTAATGAAAAGGATAACCGGAATATGGAATTGGATGAAACATAAAATTATGTGAGTTTCATGTTTTGAGTATTCATTTTTATTAAAAATCATTTTCAAACAATGAAATATTTTATATCACATTTTAGTAATAAAAATTAATTTTCAATGAATAATTTAAATTTTATTCTTTTATGAATTTAGTATCTAGATTTTTTTTATTTATCCATGTTCATGAAAAACTATACAGAGCCCCTGTCAATAGTAATGATACTAAATTGGGTGTTTGTAAAAACCAAATAAAATATCATGATTAGTATTTGTAAAAAAAATTAAACATTCATTATAAAAAATACTATAAGATATAGAAGAGATATGAATATAACCCAATATCAAATAATGATGAGAAAAACTCTTTAACATAAACAATTGTGATGCTGAGGCTAGACTAAGATATTTTATACCGACAAAACCAGGAAAAATCAATATAGATGAAAGGTATGATTCTTAAAAAAACTATTTATTTAGATTTTGTGATGTAATGTGAATACTATTGTAGGTCACCAACCTAGTTTTCCACCAAAAAATGCTATGGGCTTGTTCACCATTAGGCGATATGCATGACTCCTTATAAACAAAAGATGTCGACCAAAAGAGTGGGCATTAGAGGTTATAGTGTGGAGAATATAACCTTCTCTAATGATAGTAATAATGGTACATTAAAACTTACCTTCAGAAATAATCCATAATTTCATAGAAGAAACACAAGATAGCGGAAACATATATATAATGTAGCAGTGAAAAAAATACCATATCAAGAAATCAAACAAATAATAGTAGTTTATAAACATAGTATATAACTGATAAGGTCACTCGTGGATGAAAATAAGTACATACATATATATGCATGTTGAATCAAAAAGGAAAACTCTATATAACATAAAAATTATTATGGTCATTTTCTATCAAACACATGAAAAAGGTCTAACATGGAAACGAAGAACATTATCATGAGCTTTGTCACTTAACTGGTCATAGATACATAAACCTACATGTGTCTCAATGATAATGTGTAGGGCGTGATAATTAATTTTCTAAGGATTCCACAAATGTGTTCTTGTATTACATCCATAATTATGTTGGTGTGAGTAGAATATAAATTAAAATGCATTAGATACCAAATTTAATTAATAAAGTATTCCCTTGGGCTCATCATCCATATGGAAGAAATCACCCAATTTATCCATCAATAGAAATCTCAGAATATGTGTAACAAATTATATATATGGAATAAAAAATTGAGCTAAATATATATAATTACAGTGGATAAGATCTATGAATCAATACTAAGGGAATCCCATACCAAATTTCATATAAGGTGGACTCATAGGTTCAATCTATAATCATATCCCCTATCACCGTGTGCCATATATATGATACCAATATCCATAGGGGTTGACTAGACAATAAGTAATTGGTCCCTCAAGACTCATCTCAAAATAGCATTGCCATCTTAAGGACCATTTTCTTGAGGTGAAAAAATCTCTATCCTCCATATAATATTCCCCATCATATCAATTGATGATTTCTTGTTTCCTGGTGATATACGACATCCAATATCCTTGACCAATGGCCTCATGTGTAATGGAGTGGATCATCCCTTAATATACTATCTCAACACCATCTTCCGATGGTCTTTTATTATCCACATGGATTTCAATAGTGAGATCCACCAAAGATTATTTATGGTAAAAAAGACAACCATAGTTTTATAATCTATGGTGGAATCCAGAAATAACAAGTGGTCAAAACCACCTCAACAAAGTCCTATCTATGTGAACATGACACCAAAAGCATGCTATCCAGAAAAACAAGAGTTGAAAACATCATAAAAAATAATAAATTTCATCTGGAACCATTTTCCCCTATGAACATACCACTATGACCTCATGGTCAACAACATCTCTTCTCACATGGTCCATTTCAACCATCCTGAAATTCACATCACCACAACCCGATAACCATATTTCCTCATCCATGTTAACATCATCAACTTATGTATCCTGAGCCAAGACCAATCTAAAAAACAAAATCACCTCAATCCATGTAATCAAAATCACCTCAATCATAATTTCGTTACTATAAAATTATCCAGCCACATTCCCATAGAACTCATGCATATCAATAAAAAATTCAATTTAATTCTTATTATACACCTTACTGATAGTACCT
Organism: Viscum album; assembly: GCA_963277665.1. Lineage (NCBI taxonomy): Eukaryota > Viridiplantae > Streptophyta > Magnoliopsida > Santalales > Viscaceae > Viscum > Viscum album. Next base: position 1,717,914,630 of record OY728121.1, read on the forward strand.
GAGATGGTCTTGGCCCCTAATGGTCCTAAACAATTTATACCATTGTCGAAGAAATCAGATAGGAATCAAATTCATCAATTTAATAATTCAAATAAAATAAATTCACAATGTTGGAGTATTTCATAATATACCCTCATGGTTTTTATGGATATACCCCCAAATGTACAAAACCATGATATTTATAGGTACCAATTTCCTTGTACTAGTAGGTTCTGAAACCTCAGATATCATCCTCAAACTCATGTTGAATCTTATGAAAATGAAATATTAGAAGGATTATTATAAATTATGATAAATGAGATCACAGGAAAATACCATTCTATGGGGTGAGATTGTAGATGAAAAGTTGTTATGGGAATGATTGTCCTACCATGATGAATATTTATCCACCAACTGATTAATGAAAATCATGCGAACATGTGCCTTTTCTCAAATCCTTAGAGGAAAGAAATTGTAGGAACCCCATACTACATGTAAATGAAATGGGACTAAATAAAGGAGAAAATTGTTAATGGATGAATGGGAATATAGGTAATTTCACCCATTTAAATGAGCCAGATGGTATGGTTAACCAAAGTCCAACCATGAATTTCTCCCAATATAAACACCACACATTAATAGGATAGGTATAGAGATTTCAAAACATCATATAGACCATGTGAATCCCTAGTGTTAGAAATTGTAGTGGTCATCAATGGTAATTTATCCCCTCCCAAACTGGTTGAAATACCATGTATATTGACAAAATTAGGCCCCATGATAACACTTTGGAGCCTATTCTAATTTTCCAAACTGTTCGCCACTACAAGAACATTACTAAAACCATGTTTCTAGGACCTGCTTCAACATAAAATCTCCCAAACTAGTGAGGAAATTTACAGGGAAAAACCATCTAATAAAAAGGTTTTGGGTTAATAAAACTCCTATAATTAATTTCCAATGTTAGGAAATCATGTTGTATCATTAAAAACACAAAAACTAAAATAGGATGAGTATTTTTAACATGTTGAAAACCAAAAACATTAAAATTTCACAACATTAACTTATGTAATCCAAAAGCTAGAATTATTCACAATGATATGGTATTGAACATAACCAAATCATTTATATCAACCTAGTCTACCATGGTCTTTAATTCAAAGGGAAAATCCCCTCAACGCACTCCACACCTTAGGAATAACAAAACCGGTATATTCCCAACTTGAAAATCAAATATCACGAGGGTAAAACTGGCCATACATGGTCTCATAAGTCCTACCATGATGTATAATAATTATTTCACCAGATCAGGTTATCAAATATTACCACTATCATAACTGAATATTATCAATTCCATCACCTCATCAAATTCCCTTATGTACCTATCCCATAACTGACAATCATCAAAACCTACACCTCATCCGGTTACTATAGATCCTTCATCTCAACCAATATTATACATAATCTCATGTAATATATATATATATATATATATGCATTCCCATGAAAATCATGGTGTCTATTCAAATCATTTAAAATGTGGGTTTCATCTATTCTATGATTAATTTCCACCTCATGTAGAACATTCATCACATCGATTCCTATAATAATATCCAATTCCAATACACCATGTAAAAATATGTATATCCCATATCATAACAAATTCCAACATAGTAACCAAATTTGTAGTTAGTCTTAATAAATATTCATATGAACCTCATGAATCTATTGTGGACCAATACAAAAAATGTGAAAACCTTGTAATCATTGAAATAGTGACATAAATATGACTATAGTCACCTCCCCTAGCCTGATCTTCACCTGGAAACCCCACGGTGTAAACCTATATGGAATCCTGACTACTTAAGGTACGACCTCCATGAAGAGATACGCCATATTTCAATCACTAACCTCAATTTTGTATCCTATTTTTTCTAACATGAATTATACATGTATCTGAATCCCAACTCCTTGCTCATACTACTCCACGTTAGACTTCATATATCAGTTTGTTTTCGTATAACGTGATCTTTGATAACTTATAGGGAATATTATAGAACCTCTCCAAATGGCCAATCTAGATGCATGACCGATAGTTCATTGGAAATAGATCACACTAGGACCAAAAGTTCTAGAACAACTAACACTGAATTCAAAATGATTTATAATAAATCCTTGGTGTTCTTCATGAATATATATCATGAAAACCATGGGGAGACTCCTCAAAACCCCACTTATTTTTAATAGAAACATAACCACCCTTCTCACCTAAAACCATCTCCCAAATAATATATGACCATTTTTGTGATGTTCCTCTCTACTATTTATTTATAGTTGAACACATTTGATAAATGAATATATTTGAATATATTGACCTAAACCGTGATAATGTTATGTAATCCATCCTCAAAATGGTTAATCCTATTGATTTCCTTTCCCACCAGGGCATGCTAAAATCAAGAAAATTATTCTAAATTGGTAGAGTAGTCTGAGAAAGAAGTATACCCCACTGAATATTCATGAAACCCCAAGATATTTCTTACCTCAACATCTCTAGTAATAAGTTCTTGAACAAACATTCAAAAAATACTTCTATGATATTCTATATTATCTTCATGCCTAAACCAATACATCCAACCATTTCTTATCATGTCATCTGATCATGTATATATCCATATTCTACCTCCATCAAGTGTATTTCAAAATATATTCAAAGATTTTCTAAATCAAATCAATTTTCCCCCACCGCATTCTATCAACCCTCATAGTGTAATAGAGGTGGGTAATGAGGCTAGAACTCTCAAGTCTGGTATATAATTTATATACTAGCTCCATAATCCCCTTTATCCATACCATGTTTAACACAAACTAGGACCGCGATGAGCAATCCATCCATCCATGTTTCCTTGTCTACCATATTTTCTTGTACATCTGATACAATAGTTTGTACTTATATCTCATTATCATCTTGATAATCAGGAGCTTCATCTTAACCCTTAGGGACCTAATACCAACTTTCAATGGACTCATCCCATGAATCATCCTATGGGACCATATCATCTCCCTCTAGAAGCTACACTAAAAGATATCTAGGTGGAATCCCACTTAATAATAATCATCAGGTCAATAATTAATAAAGTATATACTAAAAAATCATTAACATGGAATATTATAATATTAATCAAATCTCTCAATCCTTACACTCCCCTACTACACAATGTCACACAAATTATGGCCTCAAGGTCACCTTTTAAATATATCAGAGTTAGATATCATGTATCATCTAGCCTCATAGACCTCTAACAATCATTTTCATGTTTATGTATCACATATAACATGAAATCACGGTCGTCATCCTAACCACATCAGATTAAGAAACAAAATATCATTCAATTATATGGTGAAGTTGAGTAGAATACCATTAAAGGGTAAATACAAGAAAAACATATTTAGCTTCTTTGTTAACACTTTAATAAACATACTCCTATCATTATCCCATAATATTCATATCATGGTCACGAACAAAAATCAAATCTATATAGTTTCATATGGAATCAAATAAAAATATAATAGTGACCACATGACTGGGTTGGCTGGGTAGAACACCACAAAGAAGGATAAAAAGGAAAAAGTATTTAGCTTCTCTATTGAAGCATTAATCATCCAAACCCATATTACTCAAATACATGAATTATATTTAAATCTCAATCAGAACACAAAATATTCATCTATGTTCAATCATGAGATGTATCCCACCTCCAAACTAGGTAAATGGTAAAATGTCTATAAAAGATAACCATCATAACCAAGTGTACCACTCAAGGTGGAAAATAAAATGAAATGTCAAAGAGAAAAAAATTAACATAAATATTACACCCGTAGGAACTTTGTTGGACCCTCTTTCATGTGGCAGTACACATTAAAACAAGCTCTATATACCTAGTTCTAACTATATTTTAGTTTTTGTTCAACCATTGGATTTGTATTAAGACCAAAAATAATTAAAACTAAATGTTAGACAATTTTTACCCTTATAAGCATGGATACCAAATCCCTGAGAAGAAAATATCTCTAATACAATTTGTAGGCCCTAAGCTGGGTTTCCATACAAATAGTGTTATGGGATGGTTCACCACTATGCCTTAGGAGTGCCTCCCCATAATCCATAATCTTTTGGTATGAAATGAGTGAATGATAGGTGATAGTGGGGATACCATACCCTCATGTGGTGATAATATAAATTTTACATACAATTATATCAGTTAAAAAAGTACAAAATTAATTGAATCAACACAAATAAAGGGAATAATATATAATGATTTTGTGAATGACAATAACATTTGAAGAAAAAGACATATCATAGCATGAAATAAATATATAATATTATAAACATGGTTTCTAGGGGATGATAATTAGAATATACTTATATAAATATATGAATCAAAAAAGGAAAACTCTAGAAGATAAAAGAACCACTGTGGTCCTTTTTCATCCATCCTATGAAAATGGTCCAACACATCCACTATGGTTTAACTCTAAATCATAGCCCCATACCTGATTGCTGAGACATAGAGTCTACACACATCATGAGTGGATCATGTAGGGTGTGAGAATAAATATAGGTTTTCTACTGCCAATGTGCGCCTATCTATCTTCCACAATTAAGAAGGTGTATCTGAAATATAAAGATAAAGGCATTTAAAACCAAATTTTATAAATACCCTATTCACATATGCATATAAATCACAAGGAAGCGATCACCTTCTTTAGCCACCACATGAAATAATTTAACATGTTACCCCAATTATATATATGATATACAACCATTACCTTCATATATATATAATTTCAGTTGAAATTATCCATTAATCAGAACCCAAGAAATCCAAAGATTAATGTCATCCCAGGTGAACCCTCATAGTCCCATAGTTAATAATGTCACCAACACCTCATTCCACCAGTCAAATATTTGATTCCAAAATGGAATTCCCAAAGAATTAGTACCTTATCCCTCAGTCCTCATCTAAGATAATCACCATCAACCAGAAGACCAATTTCTTGAGGAAAAACAATGTTTATCCTCTAAATAGTTTTCCTACATGGATCAAAATTTGACGTCATGAGACACAGAGATATCCATCCTCTCAATTCCTCATTGCAAATTCCATTGGTGTTATATTGTGCCTCACCCCCAACTGATGGTCCATCACCATCCACAAGTATTTTTATAGTTATAACCACAAATATTTCTGTTGGTCTACTTCATTACCAAAACCACATAATCAATGAGGTCCCCCACTCATAATGAGTAGTTAATGTCACATATATCGAGTCATGTCTATGTGCAGACAACTCCAATTTAATGTATTCAACTAAATGAGAAGCCTAAAACACGAAAACACCCATGTCACATCATATAAAACCTTGTTCCTAAGGGACCATGTTACAATTTCATGGCGTTAAACACTATCTCAAGTCAATTGGGGAATTTCTCCAAACCTTAAGATTACATCACCTCAACATAAATAACTTTTCATCTCATCCTATGGGTCTTCATCAACCCGAGTTTCTTGGAGAATCCCATACTGACAAACAACGTCACATTAAATGAGGTGATCAACATCACCTTAATCATCAAGTCATTCCCAGAACATTCTCATGGGACTAATTCATATCTATATAAAAATAAAATTTAATTTAAAGTATACTCCCAACCTATACATCCCAAGATAGTTCAAGCCCCTTAGCAGGATAGATCATTCGCAATGTATCAGTATCATTCCCATAGGCATCTAAGATAATCAATTCAATAATTTTAAGACAATATTATAATTTAAGAGTCTCTCTCTCACACTACACACTTGGAGTATATATATGAACCACTAACAAAACTATAGAAGTGTTATCAAATCTAGCTACCACCTACCTTTTAATATTTGCTTCTTGATCATCAGATATCAGCCTCTAACTCGAGTAAAATTGGATGAAAATGAGGTTTTAGAAGAATACACTAAAAAATGGGTAATCGATATTGTACTAATTAATCATTTAATTTGGAGATATGAACAATGAAAATAAGCTATAATATTTATGTCCATAAAAATATAAATCTATATCCCGCAACATAAAAAATATCAATGTACAGACGATAGATTTGGCTCAAGTCTTACTTTAATGGAATTTAGAGGAGACCAATATTTGAAATGGATTAAGTGAGAGGAAATGTATGAAACATATGATAATGTATGAAGGGTTATTTTGGTAATTACACCGAATTAAATGGGTTTTTTATATTACCTAATGGATTGGATAACCATGGACCACCATGTGGTGGTCACTATCCGAGAAATATAGACACACGAGCTTTGGAAATTGTTTCCCAAAACATGTTCCGACTGTGTGAATCCAGTCTAATAAAAATTAATGAGGTATTAGAAATCCACATTAATCCACATACATCTTATTAAAAATCATTCCTAGTGCTAATATTATGTAATACAGTTACTCTCAGGAGGAAAAATAGATGTATGAAACTGTGTGCCTCTGTCAACACTTTCCCAGTACTGATTTTTTAGACCCTATCAAACTTGAAACTCACCTAAATCATTGAGGCACATTATTGGACAGAAAACCCTTCCAGGACAAGTAATTGGGTCAAATAAACTCCCATAAATAAGTTCCAAAATCGACAATTCATGTTGGGCCACTTACCTAACATGAAAATTCAAATATATTTAGGCTTTTCAACTAGATAAAATACCCAATATTTTACCTGAATGGACCAAAGGCCTTGATTTTTATTGATTTTTGATAACCACCCTTTCAAGGGATGATGGGAAACCCTTACAAGGCCTGTAGGCTTAAATATTAAATGACCCATAGGTATTAGAGAAATACACAGACAATGACTACATGGAACTACTCATCCCCAACATCCTCATCATGATGTTAGATTTTCACCATCGCATGGAATGTTTGGCAAGGATTCACGTGCATGCATAGGCTGGTATTGATGGAAATTACATACCCTCTATTTCTGTAAAAAAATCTTTTTAGGTTCTAATATGGTGAATGTGCATGCTCTGTATCCTCGCCTATAGTCTTCTCCTTGTAGAATTTTATGGCCATTTTTGGACAATTTCATGTGGCCCAAAGGCCTTGATGTGGCATGAAGGCATTGAGGTGTCCTGAAGGCCATGAGGTGGCCCAAACTCCTTACTTCCCTGAAGGCCATGGGTGGCCCGAATACCTTAAAGGACCTGAGGCCCAAAACAGTGGCCTAAATTCCCAAACAGATGAATAGTTCTGGCTACTATAGTACCAAACAGTGTCTACTATAGTGTCTGCTATAGTAATACTACAGTACCCCTGAAATTATTTCTCCATCCAGTTTTGAACTCGTGTATCTTGGATGTGAATGTCGATTCCTCAGCAACTAGGTTGAGGATCTTTTGCATACCCAAGATGTTACAATTATCAGTTGAAGGGGGATCTTGAAAACAACCTCATATCCATCTATTTTTTTATAAATGAGTTGACCCATATCAAATTTATTCCATATTATACTAATTTAATTTTAAATTCTATTTTACATTCCATTAAAATATATCTTAAAAATTATGTGTGTGTAAAATATAATAAATTCAACACCTCATCACAAGAGAATTTCAATACACTCAACCATGGGTTCCCTTTTGGAAGACCCCAAAATATTAACAATTCATAGGAAAAAAATTTGGAAACTAAATTATGATTTTTCACCTAAACAAGCAATGTATGTGTGTTCCTTGGATATATATGGTGATGTTAGAGTTTACAAAACATGTTAAAAAAAAATTCTACGATTTTTTCAATATAAATAGAAAATTTATTTACTAGAAGATGTGGGATCAATGTTTATGAAAGGGTAAGACCACCTTCGAATTATCTGTCTTTATAGAGAAAATAATGATCACATAGAACAAATTCAAATGTATGGATATTTTAATTCATTATTCAAACATGTGTCATAAATATTATGATGACTAATGGTATATATGATCAAAAAAACATTTATGCTGATTCCAAAATAAATAAAAAGTAGGGATACAGTTATTATTGAAATAAATATGAATCTACCGATGTATAAAATAATTTTAACAAAGTTATTCTACAAACATATAATTTTTTCATGGATCCATGAATAAGTTTAAAAATGATGTTGAAATTTTTTTATACCAATTGGATGTTCATCTATTACGAGAATACCCTACAAATCATGGATCATTCAAAACATGATATGGATATGAATATTAATGATTTGAAGCATAATCAATGGAGAGAATCAATCCATGAAATTTATAATAAAATTTTTATATTTATTTATCAAATAATTAGATGAAGTTAAATGTGTATTAAATTTATATAAAATAATTATATAAGTAATCGATATGAAAAAAACGGAAACATAATTATTTCATGGATTTATTTAATATTTGGTCTTATTATATTGAAATTTCTAAGAAAATGATTCAGTAAGGAAAAGATTAATGTTCTAAAAATAAACTCTATTTTTTTATGAATATATTTAATTTCATGATATATTTTTTAATATTGTCTACAAAAGGCTAAATGTACTATGTCTAGAAGGAATGAAAAAATTGACATGGTTTGTATGATTTTTATAACCAATATTCATGATTAAAAGGAGTAGATTGAAATAATTTAAAAAAAGGTAATTCAATATTCATGATTTATAATGTTATAAATGTGACAAAATAAAACCATAAGTGGAAAAATTGGACCTGACATTATATACAGTGCCAATGTACAAGAATGAATGTAATAATAATTTGATATAAGAGATAGTTATTGTCATTTTCTTCCCTAAATGATCATCAAGGGACCCCCACCATATTGAATTTTATTATATTATACTAACATTAATGGTATTAAAGATGAAATATAAAGAGATATTTGATGAATGTTTTAACTAGTGTGTAAAATAAGGAAAAAACAATCCATCAAGGTACAATTGGAATACAATGAAGAAGATTTAGGGAGGTGCATCGACTATGAGAATGTTCTAAAAATAGTAATAATTTCTAAATAAAATGAATGAAATGTTTCAATTAATTTATATTAACTATATTTTATACACTTTCCATGAAAATATCAAAGACTATTTTATTAGTGTTATGGTTAATGAAAATTATGTGTTAATGGGGGTGTTTTCAATTTTTTACTTAAAATAACAAATTTATTTTTTTAAATGTGGGTAGGATATAATATTTAGTAATATATATGTTTGTTCATGTTACCTATTTCTCTAAATCACTCAATAATTAGTGGTTATATCAGTTTTTAAAATGACCATAGGAAAACCACCCTATATTCTAGAGGATGTTGATTAGTAGATGGGGTATAAGGTGGTATAGTTGGGAGATAAAACCCCCATTATGAGATTTAAAAGAAAATATAAAATAACCCATTACCATAAGTATTAGTAAATAATAAAAGTATAAATATGAAATATGTAGTCATAAAAATACAATAAATGGTATAATGGACCAAAAAACCATGATATATGTACAAAAGTCTACCCATTAGGATAGTAAAAGATACTTATAGAAATGACCGAAAAATATCAAAAATGGATTTTCTATATATCTATTTTTAAATTCATCCAATCTCTTTATACTGTCCTCACTATCTGGATCCTAAACTCTATCCAGAGCCTTCAAATAACCTATTATTTCATCCATTTAAATGATTTCTTGGGTACGAATGTGAAGTGGTAGACTAAGCACATATTCAGTGAAAAACTATTTAAAAAAACATAAATATAGTCGAAGAATCAATATCATAAGTTCTGATATGTGAATTTATTCCACTTAGATGAAATAAAGGAAGAATATAAATAAACAATGTAATATCAATCCTCAAGTTTGTCACCCAATGTGATTGTATATGTTTTATTTAGTGCAAGGTTGAAATGGAAAATTCCTTGAAGTCTATTCTTCCCATGTAATATGTGATTTCAATGTCTAGGGAAATTACAACCCATCCACTAAACTTGGGGGACTCATACCATGATATCCATAACACTGATCTCGAGGTCCATGGTATTCTCAATCATATCCTCATGACTCTAAGAATGATGTCAGTGATAACAGTATATTTGATCTCTAAATCATCGGTAGTACAATAGTATTTTCATAACTATATGAGAAAGGTCATTTTAATCCATATCAATAATATCCAAATTCATGGAATCCCATGTTATATCCTAAAAAATTCATTAATGGGGACTGTAATAACTCTATCTATTATCTCAAAGTCCATGGAATCCAAATAATATCCTCATGAGACTATAAAAAAGGACTCTATGAACCCTATCCCTATGATCTGAATACCTTGAATCCACATTTTTATCCTCATTACATATTAAAGGAGTTCCATGACACCCCTACCTTAGAACTCAAAATTTGTGGTAGCCATAGTAAATTCCTCATGACTCTAGGAAGGATGTTTAAGACATCCTAATCATGGAGCTCTAAATCCATTACATCCCTTATCATTGAGATCCTAATCCATTGAGTATCTAAGCATTCATGACTATGAAGATGTATATAGTGACCCATGAATGATAATCACATAAACATGTACATAATCCAAGGAATCCACCAATCATGTATATATGAGCACACATTCAACCAATTCCTCTTACACTAATCAAGGTCAGTTTATTGATAGGGCACCCACTAGGCCACCATTGTCCCAGTACATCAACATAACCCTCATGTTTGTCTATTATCTCTATCATATTCTATGTTCAGGACCTTATGCACTATGATGTCACATCAAAGACTCTATCAATAAGATATCATATCCTTCATGGCTATAGATGTTACAATTATATTTGAAATAGGAATTGGATGAACTATTGTCCATCTCAGTCCTTAGGGTCATTCTAGGTCGGTCTACTCACACCACCTGATCTTTTCCTATGTAACATCATTCTAGTTTTGACTAATAACTTCATACATAAGAGTTTCAATTTTCCCATCTTTATTATAATGAGTCTAAGATAATCATTTAACATGAAGTGTCCCCTAATTACATCACATTCTAAGATCTTGGGGTATTAACTCACCTCTATTATGGAGTAGTCTCAATACCCTAAATATTAGATATGGTTCCTCATTGATTCATCCTCGCATCACAAGAGGACATCAGCCATCTAGTGAATCTAGGTCACGTCCTCTTACATTGGTTGTATTGATTTAATGAAAGAGAATATCTATTGTTCATGATCCTTGGAATTTATCAAATCTAATTAATAAATTTATTTATTTATGATATTTTGGTTAATTAAATGAACAACATGAATAACCTTCATTGGTGTCCCCAAACATCCCCATAAATAATAAGAAACATAAATTCGATATGTAATGTAGGTGAGACCGCCAACTTCATCATTGGATTACAAAAATTATGCCATGGGCTGATAGAATATATCAAGGCCTTCCAATCTCTTCTAACCTCAAGTAGAGACAACTAGAAAAATATCAATGTCACAATATTATAAGTAACAAAAAGAAACCAAAATATTTACATTATATTTAATATATTAAATTATGTAAATAATATAAGATGTGGAATATTTTAGCTTAATTCTACATGTCTTTCAATCATGGAGAAACCATCATAATTTGTGCTTTTTTCACTATAAATGCAACTCCGTATCTAGGATTCTCAAAATAACTAAATAAAACTATTTATTCTATAGTAATATGAAATTAACTTAATGAAAACTACCATTTATAATAGAAAAATGTGAAATACCTAAGTGGATAAACATATGATAGTACATGGAAACCATCTCAGGTTCCCATATAAAAATACTATAAGGAATAAGTGAATAAAACTGGTGATTTATCGATTCCTCCATGAAATCGACACAGTTAAAATATAATTAACAATGTAATAATTAACAAAAAATAGTGTGGGATAAACTGGAGAAGGATTAGAGGAATCCATAGAAATGGTTTCATTAAATCATAACCAAGAATTCCAAGAATTTTGATGAATATATTGATAGAGACTCAAAATGAGCCCCCTAGTAAACCCCACTACCATTTTGATGAATAATAAATATAAACCTTTCATAGAAATAAAAATTAACAGACATTAACCATTTACACAATCACTTAGGTTTCATGTCTTTAATATATGTGTTTTATCCACGGTATCCTTTTAACATCCTATGATCCACTTAATCGTAACTTGAAAACCCAATTCACAACATTATTCACTATTATCAATATTAATATCCTTCAGGATATATTTTTAGTAGCCTAAGTTTCCCATTCCACCTTTGATTCCCAGCTGAACACCTAGCCCTTCTACCATAAAAAATAATGAAACTAAAAAATATTTTTGGATGTCCAATACCTCGTAACCTAATTACAATTTATTAATTTCAAAATGATTTATCAACCATTGGAGAAAATAGAATAACCAGCTACAATTATCAACCGATATAGATGTGGTTTCTTAAAATCCCCCAACATAAATCTTCTCATCCCTGAGAAGCCTAATCAGGAATATATTAGAGTATCCTCGACAAATATGGTCACTAAACCATTCTAAATTCATTGCATTATATTCTTAAAAATTCATTGATATTTTGTTGCACAACACCATAAATTGGTTGGATAATTTATCCAAACCAGAGAATACTATCTTCAATATCAACGAACCACTATATGGAACTATCAGAACCTATATTTTCTGAAAAACTAATAAATTTTGAATCCATTCATCACTAAATTTTTTTTTCTCCCCACTATAAGGATAAATTTCAATAGATAAATCTAAGGAACATTGGTCAGAAATATTGAAATTAAATACCATAAAACATTACAAATGGTCTAACAACCCTATTAACATGGTTTCATCATCACCATTATAGACATGGTAAAAATATCCCACAAAAATTGGTACAACATATATATTTAACTTCTATGAAAAATTAGTATCCACTAATAATTCACATGGACCGGTTACACCCACCCTTCCATAGTAGCTAGGGGCTAAACCTAAAAATCATCCTTTTAAGAAAATAAATTCATTCTGAAACCATAATAAAAACACCCCTATGATTTCTTATATTTTTGAAATTTGAATTTTCCTCACTGTTCATCACATATTTCAACACATAAAAATGTAGTCACTAAATATTTGAAAACATGATTAACCCCATGAAACATGAAATGGAACTTGGGTTTAACACATAAACCAACAGAAGAAATAGGAAAACCCTAATGAAATAAGACATGAATCATGGATCACCCCATGAAACAAATTCTCTTCACATTGGAACATCTAAAACCCTACATCAAAAGAATGAATCCATAAATTTTTTTATTGAACCTCATGTCTATTGTTTACATTGAACTAGATAAATCAGACATTATAGATCATCAAAATCAAACAAATTCTAGACTATTAAATGACTTGTATAAATAATATAATTACCATACTGAAAAAAATTTCATTATTAGACATCTTATGTAGGTGTCCCAACTAAATGGATAACATTATACCAATCCTCAACTACATCCCATTGGTATAGTGTTCATAAAACCTAAAAACAATGATAGATAGGTTGTGGTATATTAAATGATATCTCATCATACTCAAGATGATATCACGTTATTGGGAATGATCAAATATGAAGTAGGAGGGCACTATGATGTCATCCACATTTACCATAATAAAGCCATCCATTTCTAATGTCACCTCTTACTAAGTAGACATGTCATGCTCATTCAAAATCCCCAGGAATCCCAACCCAAACACATATCATCAACTCTTGAAAACCATGATTAGACATGGAGTAATTTTCAAAAAAAAACCATCACCACACAACTATAACCCATATTTTCATGAACTGATGTTTGTTGAAGAACAATTACCCCAACACTACTGGACTTCCTCCACACCATCTTGAATGATTCTCAATAGGAAATCAATTGATCCTTAATTCTAATAAAAAAATGATTCCAACAAAATTATTCTACATCCCCTTGATTTATTTGATTATAAAATATTCAACCACATATTTTGTGAATGTACCTACCATTTATGACTCAATTTGAATTCATAGGGTCACATTCCATCCTGTGGCCATTAACTAAATCTAGATAAATATTTCATGAGTTTTATTTCTCCATAACTATAACCAAATGAAAATTAATTTCTTTTAAATATGCATCCTATCATGAATGACCAATCGATCATGATTCATCCATGATATTTCCATCAAACAACATATCCTTTTTCTAGAGAAAAGTCCAACAAAAAAATAGTAGTCATCTCAGATATCAGTCATAGATCTGAATCTTTTATCTAGAATCTAAATTCCCATTACTCTCTCATACATAGTAAACATCGAATCTCACACCGAACTATGTTTGAAGTGTTTTTTTTGTAATCTGATGGATTTTCCCCATGAAACCATCCTTGAAACTAGCCATAAGAACTCAAGGTGAATACCCTTAAAGAAAACCGATGTAAAAACATGTATTTTATATAAAATTGATGGCACATAAAAGGAATCTATTTTCCAATCCAAAACATACCCAAACAAAAGGTCATTATGACTTAAAAAATAGTCTAATGGAAAATTAAAATGTCAAGGTTACTAAGTCTGGAAAAAAAATCCAAGTAAAACCATTAGAAGGCCAAAATTCACTGTGCATCAAGAATGCTCCTATAATTGCATCAGATAACATCAACATGTAAAAAACCCATCTCTTGGGTCTCAAAAATGAATGACTTCTATAGCCAACCCAACCACCCATATCTATGTCACACATTAACTCCAAGCATTGACACATCAGTATACTCCCTATAAAACATGACAAGACATCCAAACCCATACAAAAACTACCCATAAGGTTCTCCAATGGTTATGTAACTATTTCATACCTACCAAACATGGTCACTACACCAATTGGGCACAAAAACGACATCATCATAGTACTCCGTGTAGAATGTACCTCCGTTGATTCCCACAACCTTACATAATAATGTATCCATATACAAGACAAAATAACTGAATAGAATTTCACCATATAACCATGAGGGAAAACATCATATGGGAAATTGTGAATCAGTAAATAACTATTCCACTACCTTTAGGGAAACCAAACACTACAAATCCTATAACATATTTATCCTTATATACTTATCATGAAACTTGACAATCATGTTCAATCTATTGGATAATATTAAAAGTATATTTCAATTATATTTATAATTTTTAAAGAGAATGATATCCATAATAAATTAAAATATAAAAACCATGGGATCATTTTAAAAGGTGAAAAATAAATAGAATTATGAAAAAGAAAATAAGGACAATACACCTCAGACTGCATACCTATACTTAAAAAAATAAAATTTGTTGTCTATGAAGTCAGTCATTATACCGAAATTTCTCTAACACATGCACAAATATGTATACTACTAGAATCCATTATTGCATGATAAAAGAAAATAAAAGCTCTGATACCACATTTTAATGACCCACCACAAATAACTATATAATTTGTTGCCCGAATAGCTCTTCACATTACCTCATGAACACCTCCGCATATTCTGTAAGTTTATTAGTACCAAAAGAGAAATACAGTGTTATAATGTGGAGAATATTCAACCAATAGGAGTGGGCATAGGTGACATAAAATAATTAAATACAACCGTAATCAATAAATGAATTCATTATTGTAGAATAAATAAACAACCACAAATAATATATGGAATTAAGTAGAGGACTAAACAAGAGTGTTATACATAAAATAGTCATCCCACAAGGCCACTCATAGAAACATACCATAATAAGATAATAATAACAAAAGGTATTGATTACATCTTCAAGATAAACCTCATTCAATCTATTAAAACATTTTCATCTATCTTATAAAAAATTGATAACATAGGACTCAAATCAGCCTTTGTATTCTACTAAGTGATCATCTACTCAAGTAGACATGTAAATTGGTAGCTAGACTAAGGTTCTAGTATAATGTTTTGTATGGAAGAATCAATTTGGTTCCATACTAACCATCATATGTAAAGATATATACTTATTTCATTCTCGGATAAAATGAAGGGAAAGTCCAAATAAATTAATTATTGTAAATACTTAGTTTTGTATCATGGATCAACTATACCTCCTTCTATTGGTGCCATAGAGTCTCTACGAATTCTGAAGATACCATTCCTAAAATGTAGAATTTAGGTTATATGTCAATGGAAACCCCAACAAATCCACACAACTCCTAGGACCCAACCCATGGGAGCCCTATCACTGAGCTCTTAATACAATACATCCCTAATCGTATCCTCATGAAATTGGGAATAAGTCCTATGTTATCCATATCTATCTGATCCAAATCCTTAGATTCCCAGTCATACCATCATAACTATATAAATGTGGTATATATAATCCCTATATCTGAGATCCAAATTCATTTTTCCCCAGTCATATTCACTTGAATCTGGGAACATGATCTGTAGTATCCCAATTTATGAACTCTAAATGCATAGATGAACAACCATATCATCTTGAATCTAGGAATGAGGTTTATCTATTCCCCATTTCAGATATATAAATCCATTGAATCTAAAAAAATCATAAACAATATTAGACAATGATCCATTGAAAACTTATCCTGATGCTCGAAATATATAACATACCTAGTCATGTCATCCTGAATCATGGAATGATGTCCACATAAGAAATACCTCGAACAGTCAAGTCAATCGATACCCTAGTCACTGAGCTCCAGTACTGTGTAAAATTTAATTTTATAGGATAATATCATTGAATATGGTGACCTTCAATGTTCCATTAAAAATATAATGAAATAGTCCATGGAATTACCCAACTGTGTATCAATAATGAATTATAAAACTAATTTCACATGAAATTTGAAAATTTATATAGTGAAAAAGGAACCCACATGTTCATTTTAGTCTCAGTATCGTAGTGTCACTCTAACATGGTCACTCTACCTAACTAAAAGTTTATGTTTAGTACCCGATGTACTAGGATGTCATCTCCAAAATCATATACAACAATATTTCACATCCTTTCTGTCGAAACATATTCTCACCACATTAGTGGCCATCAATGGAATAACCATGTACTATCTTTGTCCTTAGAGTAACTCTTGGTTAGTTCCCACACTACTAATCCCCTTTTTCATAATATCTATCCACCTTATCCATGCCAGATCTGATAAAATAGGATCATCCTATATCACTTTGTATTGAAGGGCCCTAAAAGATTAAACCAATAGAAGGGTCATACGATGTCTACAAGTCCTATGATCTACAGTGAAACCCTCATATCTGACATATTGATGTCTTAATACCCTATTCCAAGTATAATTGGCCTCTTTCATTCAAATATTTAACAAATGAGGTGTGGAACCTATTGGTGACTCATGGTATTGACCTCAATTATTTGTGGTCATGTTGTACCACAAGTAAAAATGGTTAGTTCAAGACCTATTTCATTCATCAAATATAATTATGAATTTAATTTTAATAAATTGGATTATTGAATTCATAAAATATGGGAAATATCCCTCAATGAAGTATGTGAACATTTTCATGGATCATAGTAATAATTAATGTGATAGGGAACTATCTGTGACCACAAACCCTAGTAGGATATTTTCAACTTTTTTAAAAAGTCTAACGACATCATTGAAGGCCTACTAGGCTTTTCCAACTTCATATCCAACAAATTAGACCTATCTCAATGCCACATCATCCTAAAATAAACCAATAACCACAATAACTTAATTA
The DNA here is from genome assembly GCA_963277665.1 of Viscum album. Lineage (NCBI taxonomy): Eukaryota > Viridiplantae > Streptophyta > Magnoliopsida > Santalales > Viscaceae > Viscum > Viscum album. Next base: position 1,717,932,477 of record OY728121.1, read on the forward strand.
TATAAAATATAATTACTAAATAAATTAATTCAAACATGGAATATTTCAGGCTATTGGGGAGATTGGATTGGACACCTAAGAAATTGATACATCATGAAATGACCATAAGGTGGACCGACTATTTAATAGCGATATAGAGAAATCTCTTTCTACCCAAAAATTGGTGAGAATTATGTATCCTGAGATAATGATTTATGTCATCTACTATCATCTGAAGAAAAGTTTTGGAGAAATTAAGCCTACAAACAAAAATCTTGATATATAAGGGGGATCGAGGGGAGACTATGATTACTAATAGCATTGTTTTTTCTCCTCCACATATGAAGAGGCTTTGAGATTAGTTTGTGTTTATACTCAAATCCAAGAGATAGGTGAGTGTGGTCCAACTAGTTTTAGTATCCAGTAGTTGGAAATATAGGGATGATGTGATTTTTATGTGGCTAGGATTAATATAGTGAATATTAATAGACCTATAAGGACCATTTAAACTATTAAACATGATACTCATTTTGATGGTTTGGATATTGAGGGTTAGATAAATGAAGAAAAAGATTAAAAATAAGAAGACCATATTAATGATAATTATGTTGAATATGCAATATAGACAATTGACAAGACTGATTTATTTTTCTCAGGATATAGTGTAGATAAAAGGAACATTATAAGAATTTACTACCTGAGAAAAGAATTATTAGAAAAAAAAACTGTGACTTTGGGAGTTGTATATTGACTAATGGGATAAAATCAAAAAAGAGGAAGGATATCATCTTTTTTACCAAGACAATGGAAAAATGGTTAGACAAAAAGGTTCCACATATGTAAATATAAGATGAGTTTTCAAATAATTAAAATAAAATAGATCCAATAATAATCTATGGGGAAGATATATAGTAGTATGATATATTTATTAAGGACCCCATGAACATGATGAAATAATATATAATTTATTTCTACTAGTGGGAAGCAATGATGAACAAAGCGAGGAGATTCAACTAAAATTTTCACTTTTTGATAACATGTGTCAATGAAAATGAAATTAATTTTCCATAGTTTGTTAAAATGTGTGACAATTTCGATTATCTCCATGAAGATCATACAATGATAAATCTAGAAAACAATTCCAAATTCACTACACCAGAAAGTATATATGTATAACAAATCAAATAGACTAATTATTGGATTTAATGATTCTTTGATCTCTTTTGGTGTCTTATTCTTTGTGTTTATGGTGTGTGGGGGTTTTGTGATCTATTCAATTTGAGTGGTTTCTCACTAAACCCACAAAAATGACCTACTTGAAAAAAAAATTCCGAATTTAAGTAGTGTGTGATTAACTCCAGATCCATACCCATGCCTATGTTTCAAAACATCATAAATTAACTATTATAATTTAATTGTATGATAAAATAGAATTTGAAAAAAAAAACACCTCTAAAAATTTGAAAACATTTTATATACCAATATTTTGATGCATTAATGAAAATAAAAATAATATTGGATTCCCCACTAGTGGGGATATCTGAAAACTCTAATGTAAATGGGAGATTTCACCGTTATCTGGTAAAATAATCATTTTATAAAAATAATCAATATCCTAAAAATTCGTGACACATGGTTGATAATCATGAGGAGAAGTATAATAGGAATACATTCCTTTGATGAAATCAAATTTCAATATGCCAAATGGAGGGAAATTATAAGAATAGAGGGAGGGAGATTTTGGCTGATCCCACTCACAAAGACGACTTCCATCTAGAGGAAGAATGTGACCATATCCCTTGTAGTAAGATATATAACACAGATTCTAGTTTTGCAACATGACTCAATCATTAAAACATTATCTTTTTTGTAAGTAGACCATGGATCATATTTGAAAACATAAAATCCACCTAGTTTAACCCTTTGAAATTCAATTTTTTCTGTGAATCACTATTCATCGACTAAATGGCCTCATGAAGCTATTTTTGTAAATCGAATCACATGTTCCTCCTATCGTAATTTCTTGTACCCAAAAATAGTCCTCGAGTTCATAAAATACATTAAAAATATTTATTGGAAATTAAATTCCTTTGAAAATCAGTCAATGTAAATTATTTCAAAATAACCATTCCACTATTGTAGAAAAACCAGATTCCCACAAAAACTTCTCAACCTATATGGAAATATTTTCTTATAATTCATCAAATATAATGACAAAGTGATTGGTTTATCACATGTTGAATAGAAAATGGAACCCATATATATATAGATTTATTAAATGTTGTTCTCCCTATTGTATTAAAAAATTCACATCTAGAGATGATTGCAAAATCTATCACTATTAGGAAACTATTTATGTCAGTTATATATATATATTTCGGAAGTGGATATTATTATAAATTAATTTTTAAAAAGAAATATTATTTTTAATCCATGGATAGTAATTAATGTTTAGAATTCTTCCATAAATTAATTTTCATTTATTTACAATAACATGGAAAATAATATATTTTTCAAACATATATTGACAAGTCTGTACAAAAATATTTCCAAAAAAATAAAAATTGGGAGATTCAAGTCCCCATGTGTGGATTTAATTGGTTCTTAACAAAGAACAGTTTCATAATTACTATGATTCAATATTTTGTTTTGATTAGAATATATTTTGATAAGATGGATTGATACATTTTTAAAAATAAAATTAAATATAGATCCTACTTAGAGAATATGAATAAAAATATTAAACGAAAATGGTCATGAACTGTAATTTTTGTTGAAATAATATTAATTATTGAGAGTATAATTAAATAGTTTAGAATATTCTCCACAATATCCATGAATGATAGAGGATGGTTATCTATATAATTTGTGTGGTTGAATACTTGAATCTAAAATGTGAAGGAAATGTGGAGTTTATAATGGTTTGAGAAGATTTTTTAGTGATTGAGAATCTCTTTGATTTAGTTTATGAAAATAATTGAGTATATTAAAATCTCTAGAAATAAATACTATTAATCATATTAACAAATAACACTATATATTTTCTATTTTACACTCTTAGAGGTTCATTTCATTGTCCACATAAGAATCATAGTAGACCATCCTCAGAATAAATTATATTTGTTTAAACATCATTAAAGACTATATACAAATATTTCATTTTTGAAAAAATCCTTCAATACTTGGTATTGATTATTCAGAAACATCTGAAGAATTATTTTTCAACACCATTAATAGAAAATGAGTTTTGTGATAATTAATGTGTATTATTTAATGATCAATCATCATAATGTTGAGACATTTAATGTATTCATCGATTTCATATTATGATAAATATGTACTCTCTATGAGTACACAATTTATAAATAATCTAAATTCATTATGAATAAAATTTGAGAGAAATTCAAATTTATATCATATTGAATATTATAAGAAATTTCAAATAAAGAGATTGTTTCATGTTTTTATTCAATAATGAAAAACCAAAAAAATGTTGTTATTCAAACAAAATTTTGAGAATCTACAATGTTTCTATTTATGATTCCACTTTTTGAAATCAAGAATATGAGCAGGAGTTCAAAATGAATTTTTACAATGCATTTTAAGGTTTGGTTATTTCTATATTAATATAACATTTTAAGAAATAAATATATTTCCCAACTATTGTTATAAATTTACTAATATTGATATTATTTTTAATGGCATAAAATTAATAAAATTATCTTTTATAGTTTAAAATTTAGTATTTTAAAATTAAAACATGGAATCTAAATATTTCTAATTATGTGAATAAAAATCGTGAATGTGCGGAATAAGATTATTTTTTCATTGAAATCATTTTTTTAATAAAAATACATATATTTGAAGGGGAAAATGAGGGCCTAATATTACTACGACATGAGAACATGTACAAGAATTTTGGTAGAATAAGAATTAGGGAAACAATGTAATAATATCAATGAAGGATATCGATTAAGAACTTCTAATGTAGACTAACAAGAGGAGAGTAGTAAAAATTCACTGTACCAAGAAGATATTTTATTCAACAAATTACATGATATATTGTGAAATGTCCCATAGGTAGACAGTATGAGCATTCCCCATTTAGTTGTGAGGAATTTTCATTGAAACATTTAGAGAATATATGGGAAGCTAGTAAAATATTGATTTAATATAAGTACCCATCGGTATATTGTTGGGGATCATGGTGGGATTTAATGTTATAATTTTGGGATACGATGTTTTTTATGAAATCCCATTAATAGTGAAATATTATATCAATTGATTAACTAAAAAACCAAGACATGGAGTATGAATTCATGGACAATCCAATGGTGGAGCTCCTTTTTCATTATTAATTTAATATTTTGATATAAAATAAGAAAAATGATGTATGAATGAATATAATATTTATAATACAATGTTTTTTAAGTAAATATGATGAATTAATAGAATGTGGTCAATAAATCTCCCATTTCACACCTTAGTGATCAAAAAATCCTAGGAACATTATCTTCATATAACAAGTTTCATGAATAATTCAATGTTTGATTTAGTAGTAACTTAGTTCGGAGTGTTTCAATACACTCATATAGATTATATTGATGGAGATTTTGATAATTAGATTTTAATGGGATACGTAGTGAACAATGTACCTAGTTATGTATGTTTTTATGTTTTTACCATGTCACTTTCTATTTCATTTTTAAATTAGATTGTTAAAAATGGTACATTATTAGAACATTATTTTTTTAAAATATTTCTATAATATTGAGAATACAATAGTAATTTTTAAACATGATTCGATATTTTGAAATTATATTTTTATAATGTATATTATATAATAAATTATTAATGTTTACTTTTTAATAGATTCGATGTTATATGATGAATTCTAGTATATTTTATAAATGATGCATTATTTAGAATAATTTCCAACAAAACAAATTAGGAAAATAGAGAGGAATTATTTTGTAATATATTTAATGGAAGATAAAAAGTGACCAAAATTGATTCTATATAAGGAGATGTTTTATTGTGGGGACTCAATAATGACATGAATCATTGTAATTTAATCTAAATCTGTAAATATCATCAAAGGGGGTTTCAGTGTAGATGAGTTTTCAATTTTTTTATTTAGAACTCATTTTTATGGTTTTTATGATATATATACACACCCACACATGTGAGTATTTTTTCCATGTTTGGACGTATCAAGATAAATCATGATGCATGTGAAATGGTATTGTTTGTGGTGGAAAATTATATACCAAATTATTCAATTACACCATGTACTTGATGAGTTATCAAGTAGAAAGTAGGCCTTCGATTGTTACCATGAACATATATATCATACATCTATTAATGGATAGTTTTTTATATTATTTTTCATTAATTTAAAATTCATTAAAAAATTAAACAATATTTTAAACCTCAATCCATCATTTTTCCAATCTCCCCACTAGTAGAGAACCCAATCACCAAACCTTATTCACACTGAAATTACAAAGCATAAAAAACAGTATATCTCACTAAATTGAATCTTCATATATGGAATTATGATCTTATAGTAGAGGAATTATAAATAACATATTATATTTTACTTGATTATCCCAACCATTATTATTAAATATATTGATTTAATTATTATTTTTCTAATTTCTTGATTTCTCGATAAACGATCTAAATATGAAAGAGGCATTATATTGGATTAAATGGATAATTTTTTGGTTGATATTCTATTATAAATATATTAATATAAATTTTTCATTATGTGGGATGGTGTATTCCAACCTTGGTGTTCATGACTGGGTAAATTGAATCAGGTATGAGAGTGAATAAAATTATTGGATATGTGAGGTGGGGGTCTAAAAATATTGTAATTTATATTATTATATAGGATTGGTGATTATAAAAACAATATAAGTTGTCATAACCATGGAGTGAGAAATCTATTTTTGTCTGATAATCCCTGAATGAGTAATTTATCAATGATTTATTCAAATATAATTATTTTTATTCATTAGGTGGGATAAATGGTTTTCTGGATAATCAGTTATCCAATATGCCTATTGTATGTTTCAATTATGCAAATGGGGCTTCATAAATATTATAATTGGTGGATAAAAGGTATTAGAAATTTAGACGGTCACATATAATATGATTGGTTAAGGTAAATGGGTTATTAAATAATATAACCACAAATTTCTATTAACTAACCATTTATTTATGTATTTTATGTATATAATGTGTTTCTATTATATTTGGAAATGCTTTGAGGTGTTTTTGAATGATTTTATAGGGATTTTTTAAATGTGTATTGTTTGATCATGGTAAGTATTAACCATGAAACACCCCCAAGAATCCAAGGGAAGGGAAGCAATGGGAACTGGGCAAGCACAAGGGTACTTTGTAGTTTGAAAAAACTATGTGGCCACCCATGAGAAATCCTAAGGTTTATAACATAGGGGCTGAGAATATTTGGTCCATGGTGTGTCCAATTGTGAGAGGGGTGTTTTGAGGCAGTGGTTGATGCATGGTTTTGGAAATTTTTTCCTAATCATTCACCCAATCCATCAATATTTAAAAATTTTATTTATCTATCATGGTTATAATATGAACCCACAAATTAATAATTCTTTTTCCCTCAATTGGACACGAACTCAAAACCCTATTCATACAAATGTGGTGGAGAGAGTTCTCTTTTATCTGGGAGAAATCCATTAGAAAATCAAATTTCATTAGTGGCAGTTTATTTGTTATGTGACAGTTCATGTTGATTTAAGAAAGATTTATTAATATTACCTTTGATATATTTATCATTATTATTTTTTTGTTGTATACTCATGCCATTTTATTCCAATAATGTTGAGATAAGGTTGTTTTGATGATAGGGAAAAGATCTATTTTGTGTTTCGAAAGATCTATCTGATGTTTTTGTATTTTTGGTGTCGTTCATCATTTTCACCTATGTGTGTGAGTTAGGGGTCTTCAATATATACAACTATAAACATAACATGAAGTATAAATTTCAAATTGATTTAATATCATGAATTGAATTGTTAAATCGATGTCGAATTATTGTTACAAACCCTCAATTGTGATGGTTTGGGAAATTGTGGAAATTAGAAATTTGTGTAAGGTGTTTTTTTACATGATATTAAAATGATGATTTTAAAATTTTTGTTTGTTTTTTAAATGTGGAAATTTTTTGTAGAAATGTTTTCTATAATACTATTACTTTATTGATGTAGTTTTTCAAGGGGACTTTGGTTTGATATATGGAAAAAATGTTGAAAATTGTTCATTTTCATTAACGCGGTCCTATAGAAGTGGGAAATTTCATTAGTTAATGTGGTACATGGTTACACTATGAAGACATGGTAGATCGATAAGGGAACACTCATTTTTGTGTAACTGTCACATAGTCATGAATGCGTGGTTGCATGGAATAGAATGGGATAAATGGGTTCAATGGAGTTTCAAGATTATTTTTTAGGAAATTTAATTGTTTTGGATTTTTTTGATTGGAATCCAGTTTTGGATTTTATATAAATTATATTATATTTTATAATCCATTATATATAAATGATATAATAAGTTTTATTCTAGTGGAATGACATGGGATATCTTTTGAAGAAATAATAATTAGTTTTATACTCACCCCTACATGGTAATGTTTGTGCATTATACTATGTTTTACAACAAGACCCATGTAAAAGAGTGGATATCCTAATTATTTAGTGATGCATGATGTTACATTAGGAATGAATTTTTGAGTGCGAGAATGGATCTTTTTGGTAGTTTCTGTTGGAGGTCTTGGTATTCTTTGGGTTTTTGTGGGTTTTGGTTTTTATTTTGTATCTGATATGGTTCTCGGTTGTACATATGTATTGTTTTCAGTTGGTATTTATTTTTTTTGTATTACATTGTACTAATCAATCATATAGTGGGTTTTTGGTTATTATTATTTTAGTACGGTTGTTTTATTTTAAAATTTATAATCATCCCCCAAATGATCATGAATCCCATGGTATTTATTTATAACCTTTGGCGTCTTGGGGATGTTACCTATGGCCTGGTAATGTCACCCAATATTTCCATGCCAATATTTGATGGGTGTAATGATACAAATGAGATCATACTTGGTTGGTAAAAAAAATCCTTTATATCCAAACAAATGGTATTGGATTGTTTGGTTGTGGATTTGGAATATCATTATACTATAAATCCATAAATGGTAAAATATCATGGATTAAGAACATCAGGATATGATATTTAGTGAATTAATAGGTGTATCTAACCAATTTATATTGAACATGAAGATACCTAGGTGTTGGGTACAAGAGTGTTTAAGGCACTCATAGGAATTGTTAACTCATTATCATGGGTATATCCAATGTGAAGAGAATTTTAATCGTTGATAATAATGAATAATCAATATGAGTGAATAATTTATTTTATGTAATGATTAATGATTTTAGAGAATTTTTTTTTGATTTATTTAAATATTTGAAAATTGTTTGATTTTCAAATATCATTGTTGAATTTTCCAAATCTTTCTAAAAGTTGAATAATGCTGAATTCAGTAATGTCTTGATCTGATATGTGTAATGTGGTAAATTTGAAATTTTTAATATTTTATTTATTATTTATTGATATTAAAAAATATCATCTCATTATATAAAATGGAAACCGGAAATTGTGATGAGACCAACTAGAGAAAGATATTGAGAATGTGGTTTCATGTAAGCATGAGGTGAATTAGTAGCTGGTTCATAGTATTTTATAGGTTCTACAAGATGATTATAGAGGGACCAAAATAGATGACCCAAGGAATGTTGATCATTTCATTATGTTCTATAAGAATAATAAACCCATCTTCTAAGGTGATTCAAAACTATAGAAAGTAGAGGTGTGGATGAATTCGATGAATATAATCATCAATTTCCTAGGAAAAATATACAAACTAAAAGATAAATTGTTATTGTACATGATATAGGATCCAACTTCACAGGTGTGGGATTTATCAGTTCGTGATAAGTTGGACCATGGAATTTCATTGGAGTAATTTGAAGAGTTTTTAATAAAACAATTCCATCCTCACACATTCTGAATTTCTAAATCAATGTACCTTTTCTTATTGATGCAAGAGATCCTCACAATGAATGTGATTGTTACTAAATTCATTCATTTGGCCAAAATTATACTAAAAGATTCTAGATGTACATCATTAAATGTATATATCATTGAATCTGTGTAATGGGATGAAATATGCTGAAACAATTATCTGCCTTGAATAATGGAATATAAAATGATTTTCAATGGAGATATGGTGGATGAAAGAGACATATTTGTTAAAATGGAAGGATGAATCTTGTTGATAACTATGGGAAATTGTGGGTACCCTAATGTTGGGAATAAGATGAAGAGTGAAACCTATTTCAAATGTAGTTTATTGACTCATAATTTGATGTATATATTAATTAAACTTCTAAAGAATCTAATGATAATCCAAAAATGTTTTTAAGAAGGTTATTTCGATCACATATAGATATATTATCTATAACCACTTGAGTTATATCTCAATTTTTATTAGATGTGTAATCAGTAGTGATAATGTCACAATGTTGTAAGGATTGGTGCTAGGGACCCATAACACTTTTCATTGATGAAAAATTAATTGATGGGTTGATGATAGAAGAATAATTCTCTTCATTAAAATATATTTAGTCATGGTAATTCAAGGAAAACCATGAATCTGGAACCATGGATGTCCTTGTAAGTAAATAACGAAAAAATGTAATGGGTAATAAATTCAATGGATCTATGAAAGTTATTATGAATGATTAATTTTTACCATAAATGGTGAGAGGTGTGATTATTTTGAATTTTACACATATCAACCCATTTTTTCATATGGGTTTATCTCATTCATTTATTCCTTCTAATATTTTTTATCTTCTAGGTTTGTAGGTTTATATGATTTCCTCTATTTCGAAACATCAATATCCTCTTGTTGAAAGCCAGTTCCTATCCTTTATGTAAAACTATTGTTATATACCTATTTATGTGAATAAATTAATATTGTTTTTCTCTATGCATGATATTGATGTCCATGAAATAATCCTGGGTATGGATTGAATGACAATATTCAAAGCTCACATCGTCTATTATACTCATAGGGTGAGTTTTATGACTAATGACTGCATTATGAGTTTACATTCTAGATATTAGAATGTAATGGTAGGTGTTGTAGTATTTTTATAAATATAATTTTGCGTGATCTCACAGAACTTGGTTACATTGAACATTATCATCGATGGATGAGATCAGTAAAAGTGGGTTTCCGTCAATTTTTTATTGGATTCAGACAATTTTTTTCTGAAAATTAAATAGGGTTTTCACCAATAATAATAGTGGATTTTATGATAGATTTCTATTTGTAAAAAGTTCTATATTACTTCCATATTATTATATGGATCCTAAATAATTAATTTAATTTAAATTACTGTTGAATTTTTTCTAATGAAAATGATTCATTCGACCTAGTACATCTATTTGGGTTGCTGATGACTTATTTGAGAAAATAGGGGATATAACTCATTAGTTGTGTGTGGATTATAATAATCATGACCATGTTATAATAAATAACTATTATCCACATCTAGGAATTTACAATCAGTTTAATTAATTGAGGGGATCTCAATTTTCATCTAATTTTGAATTACGATCATGATATCACAAATTCCTTATTCGGAAAAAAGATATTGCAATGTCAATTTTAAAGGGTATATCTGAATATTATTAGTATATGGTTATGCCTTTGAGTCTTATAAATACACCATTAATGTCTATAGAATTTATGAATTCTATATTTAAAAGGTTTCTAGATCCATTTTTTGTGTTTTTTTGGATGAGATATTGGTGCATTTAGGGATAAGGGAAGAGAATGATCAACACCTAAAAATAGTGTACAAAATTTTGATGGATCTTATCCTATATGAAATACAATCATACTGTGATTTATGGATAAAATATAAATGTTTTTTAGTCGTTTTATCTATGAATGATGTGTTTCTCTAGATCCAAAAAATGACTGATGTTGTAATCATTTGGAAAACACTAATGAATGTATTTTTTATACACATTTTCATTGTATTAGCTACTTATCATCACTGTTTTATTAATTCATTTTCACAACTAGATTAAATAATGACATATCATCTAAGAAAAAAATTTCTATTTTAATAGAATTTTTTTAAAAATGTTATTTAAGGTGATTAATTTTTCCCATACAATAGAACCAAACATGATTTTTCTAGAATATGGACAAGGGTATGTGGTGTATTGTGATTAATTAGGATTGGGGTTGGGATGTTTTCTCGTGTTGGTGGATAATATTGTTTCTAATGGTTCACGGTATTTATAATTTCATGATAAGTGATACTCAACTACAAATATTTAATTATATGATATAGTCCATTCATTAAATAATTGGCATCATTACCAGTTTGGTGAGAAATTTATGGTGACTATATATCAAAAGTTCTTGGTAAACATTTAGCACAAAGTGGTTTTTATATGATAAAAATTTGATGTATGTAGTACCTCAAAATGACTTATTTATACTAGATTTATACACCAGTAAAAGGCTATACAGTGGAGAATGTGATGAGAAGTTATTCATATTATCAATTTGGGAATGTGGAGAAAAATCAGTGGAAGCTAATATCGATGATAACTAACATTCCAATGGAAGGTAAATATTGTGGTATTGTATGGGATTTAATTATTGTTTTTATTTATTGATTTTTTAAATAGGTTAATGTGGAAATATTTTTGATTTTGAATGGGTAATGAAGATGTCAAAACCTAATAGTGAGGAGACCATTGAAACATGTTATCAATATTGGTGTTCAGTTTTGTAGTTTCAATATCAGATAGTCATAACTATGGATATTTAGGAGCAACTTCTACATTATTAAAACCATTCATGATAGAGAGTTCATCATAGAATATAAATTAATTAGATTTTGTTGAAAGAAAAATTATGGTGGGTGGGAATGAAAATAAAAGTGGTTGAGTTAGTGATGAGATGACTCAAGTGTTGGGAGTTTAATATAGAGGAGAAAAAAGTAGTGACTATGTCCTATTCAATACCTATTAATATTTTCAAAATGGGAGAATATATAAATGGATTATGTGATAGGGTTCCTAATGAATATTTAGAAACCAGATGGAATATGGGTGATAGTGAATCATCTCACATAGTTGTCACTTTTTATCCTTATTCATGAATATCATATGTTGGAGGAATTAACTAAAATCTATATCTAGAAATTTGTAAAGATTCATGGAATACCTGTTCTAGTATTATCAAACACAGATATGAGGTTTATTTCTGATTTTTTGGAAAGATTATTGAAATCCATTAGGAATCGTTTGACTATGATAATGGTGTATCATCCTCAAATGGATGAACATTTGGAAAGGATGATATAAACACTAGAAGACACGCATTGGGATCATGTTATGGATTTTGGTTTCTAGTTGGAGGACCTCGTAACATTATTGGAGTAATGATATGAAAACAATTAGTAGGCCTCAATACATATGGATCATTTTGATGTATTTTTTTGGTGTCCAATTCATTATCCTCGTTACTATTTGTAAGCATGTGATACTTCACTAGTTGGACCAATGTATTGTGAAACATACTATAGATAAAATTCAGTTGATTGATAAAATGAAGAGGATGGATCAAATTAATAAAAAAATATATGGATTATAACTGATAAACATTTTTGTAAAAGGGGAGTGAGAATGTTTTCTTTAATAACTTCTCCATGACACGGGAATCCACATTTTGGGAAGTAGGGAATGTTATATCTAAGATAAAAAGGCCATTTTTAGATACATGAATGGTTGGGTGAGGAGGAATATTATTTTTATTCTACAACAAGGTTTAGTTTTGTACATTGATTGTTTCATGTATCTTAATTGAAGTTGTATCAACTAGATCCTAACTGTGAGATTCAATGGGATCACATTGACCTTGAGCCGGACAATTCCCTGGATCATATGCTATTATAGTTTGTTTATAAGAAGGAAAATGTGTTTCCTGGAAAAAGAGTCATCATAGTATAAGTTTTATGGAAACAAGGTCATATTCAAGAAGAAACATGGGAGAATGAGAATAAAATGGTTGACAAATGGCCTGAACTCTTAATGGAAAATGGTGATTTTCAATATTATTTAGATGAAAAGACCAATGGTGGGGAGAATTTATAACCCCCAAATTTCTATAAATCATCCACTTAATTATAAATTATATGTATATACTGTGTTTCAAATAGTTTTTGGATGGTTTGGGGGGAGTTTTATAATATTTTTTGGTCTTTTTTGGAGGTGTAGAGATTTATCATGGCTAGTGGAAATTGTTCAACACCTCCATGAAACATGCGAATGGAATCCATGGGTACTAGGTGGTCCTAATGTTGTAACATGATTTAGATAAATTATTTTTCCACCCAGTAGAAAAATACAATGTAAAATATGGTTTCATTGAAGGATTGTCGAATGGGTTTTCTAATCATGCGATCTAATCGTCTAAGGGTTTTTAGATGAATTGTCTAGTGTGTAGTTCACTCACAATTTCCTAACTCTAGACCTAAATCGTGCAGAGTTAAAAAATAGATTTATATTTTTTTCAATGTAATCATAATTGAACCTTTATCAAATAATTTTCCATTAATATGTCCCTAACATGAATTCCTCTCCCATCCAGGGTTATAGAGACCATTCCATTTGACTATGGATCAATATGACAGTGAATCATGATTTGTTAGAGGTCATATTCCTTGGAAAGTGATCGTTTTAGGTGGTTTTCCTTATCTATATTATTATTAACTCTCTTGGATTCATGGATCTAATATGTTGGGGATATATTCATGTGTAGTGATTCCAATAATGTTGATATAAGATTTTTTTATAGGTAACAATAAAAAAGTTGGTGTTTTATGTTATTTAAGACACGTTGTTGAGTTTTTTTCCATCATGATACATCCCTCGGAGCCCATGCTGTCACAACCCCAAGCCACCTCCAATAGGCCAGAGGATAGTAAATAGGGTCATTTTGGAATTTTACACAAAAGGGAGGAATTTTATTATAAACCTGCACACAAAAACCCCTCCCCAAGAAAAGTACTGAAATAAGAAACACTATGTAAATATATATGCATCCCAATATGAAAACCACTCTAAGTAAAAGAAAAAATCAAAAAGAAAATGGGCTTGAATACAAGCCCATCTAAAATATAAATGTACACGATCCTTGTTCTCATCTGCAGAAAACACTACATGATGGTTAGTTATAATAACTTTTCTGAATGTCTCTGAAGCATAACACATTCATCAGGTCACCCTGAAGCACCACCTAACTATGGCCCACCATGGGAACTCTCAAATATTTCTATCATCTTCACAAGATACAACACTTGCAGGAAAATACTATGTAGGGGTGAGTAAAAAAATACTTCTTTGTTACCTTAGACCATATTTCAAGCAACAAGGAAGACTACCAAAGAGGTAAATAAAGTGTATCCTTGAAGAAGTATAATAAAGAGAGTAATTATAGTTAGATCACACCAAGTATAGGTTTATGGTACGTAAAAAGGATTTCAATAAGAATCTATTGTGCCATCAAGTTGTAACACGCAGAGCATTGGTAACACATGGAGTGTAGGTAACACTTGAAATGTTGGTAACACACGAAGTGTAGGTAACACACAGAGTGTAGGTAACCCATAGAGTTTCATCAGCGACTAGAGGAACATCACCCTAGTGGTACAGGGGAGTACTGAATTAGTATTGGTAAGAATCAATGTCTAGAAGGACACATAGTCTACATAAGACTGACATTCTAGTTATCACATAGATTCTTGGTCACAGTCATCCACATGATTTCTCTTTTAGCATGCTCGTTCTGGGATAACCTACAACTGGTGCCAAAATTCCATGAACAAACAACCCTGATTACTATTTTATAGTGACTAAAAAGGAACACCTCATCATGAGGGTCAAAATTCTGTAAACATATCATAAAAATAAACCACAATCTAAATGTTTTTGGATTTTTAGTAAAAAGGGGTCAATTGGGTTTGGGTATGGTCTGAACTCGTCAGACCGACCCAACCAGACCTAGCCAACCCGATCCAGGATGGACATCCTAGATGTGGTCTTGTTAAGGTAGTGTAGACGTGGAACCATTTGTGTCTACTCAAGCACCGAGCAGCCCACTGGAAACATCTCCCTAGGTCAATGCGGCCGATCAGTGAGACCAACTCACACCCACAGCTCTGACTTGGGTCCTCCGTCAGATGCGGCTTGGGGAATTATGTCCTTTTGCCACAATTTCTCACTGCCATGGATTTTCATCAGCAAAATTATACATTCCAATGTGTGGCCCTCCACAATCATTCTTCTACTTCTAGGTGGCCATGCCGCTGCTTTCCACCTCTGTTGGCTCTCCTTTGGTGGGTCACCTGTATCACTCTGGTGATCCTTTTTTCCAAACGAAGAGATGCCTCCTACCCTAGGTCACATTATTCATCACTATATGGTTGTTATCTTCTTTTTATCACTCTGGGGGTCTGGTCATGTCTGGAACCTCTCGAGAAAAATGAATGTATCAACAGGGGTGTGTCGGAGAAGAACTCAAGAATGGGGGAGAGAAAGAGCACAAGAACACCCTTAGAAGAGACCTTGGCCTGGTTGGTGTTGTCCATGATCCAGTCATGCCTATTGAAATATGAAATAGGAATAAAAAGAAATTTAATAAGATTCTCCCATTTTGAATCCCATATTTTTAACCATACCGCAAGAACAATCTAACATCAGATCACCCTATTCAGGTGTTAGACCATGCTCATTGTTGGAAATAAGAGCATGGAAAATAATACTAAAGAAAACTAAACCCCCTACCTAGAAAGAATATCATTAGGATGAGGGAATTATTAATTGAAGGTGATATGTACATGAACATCCTCAATCTGTCATTCGTTGGTGTCCGTCGTTGAGCATCGTTGATGAGAGATCATCCTCAGCATCCAAAGAATATATCCAACATTATGAATTCAAAAACCGGTCCATTTTGCTGATTAATAGTGGAAATGAATTAATGAATTTCATGATTTTATGTGGATTTAATTGTTTCTCGGATGTTGCATTTCAGGTTTTCTATGTCATCACACTATAGTGCAGCTGATTCACTTCTGAACATTGATGAAATAAAATAAAATACATTTTTTAAGTATATTTTCATTTTCTCATAAAAATTCCATAAAATAAATTTTTCAACTAACCCTCAACAACCGATGTTAGGCCTCTTTTAGAGTAAAATTTTTATTCTGAAATCAATTTTTCCCTTCGATGTATAATATATGAACCTATTTAGATGTTAATAAAACTACACATGTGTGTTACTTTTAATAAAAATAAAAATAGTTATAACGTTTATTCTAGTCACCCCAGGGGATAGAGTTACATGTTTTCTTAGCGCATGGTCTCATAATTATCCCATAAAATATTCCAAAAATTACATAAAAAATATGGGAAATTACATTCTCCCCACCTTATGAATGTACGTCCCCGAAATCCAAAAATGGTATAAACCAACAAGAGGTATTGTTTTGCAGTAAGTATTATCCTCTCTGTCCCATGTGCTATTTTTGAGATTCTCATTCTTCCACCAAGCATTCCATAGAGTAATGGACCATCCAAAAAGGATCTTATCCTATTATTCCTCAATATCCATTGGGTATTCTTTGAATGTATCCCCATTGTCAATCTATATTTTAATAAATTAAATGACATGGGAAGGTTCGTTCACATGTCTCCTCACCTGGGATACATAGAAGACTGTGTTCCCATGATCTTACTGTAGAGATTGAGCCAAGTGGTATGCCAAAACCCCAAATCTATTTAGTATATGGTATGCTCTAATAATACTCAGAGGTACCATGATCCCCCAGCCAAAACTATGTATCCCTCATTGAAGAGTGATCAGAAGGAACACATTGTCTCCCTCTATGAACTACAAGGGTCCCTTTTTCCTATCAGCAAAGGACTTCTATCAGCTATGTGCATTCTTCATCGACTCTTGGATGACTTTCACATTCACTCTTGTTGCCTACACAAACTCTAGGCCAATGAGTGCTCACTTCCCTATGTCCGTCTAGCAATGTGGTGACCTACATGGTCTCCCATAGTCGGCCTCAATTGTAGCCATACCAATGGTGGAGTGTTATCTATTGTTGCATGAGAAATCCACCAGGGGTAGGTGATCATACCAACTACGGAAAAAATCCTGGATGAAATCATGTATCATGTCCTCTATGACTTGAATGGTCTACTCTATCTATCCATCTATCTAGAGGTGGAAAGATTAGCAAAAGTGAAGATGATTCCCAAATGCATCCTTCAATCTCTTCCACAACTTGGATTTAAAGAATGTTTTATTATCTGAGACTATCGTAGTGGAGAATCCCTGGATTCAAACTATATATTCTACATAGAGGCATCCCAATCTCTCTATTGAATCTTGTTTGTAAATCTCTATGATATTTACCGACATGGCGAGTCATTCAATAGTCGGCCAACTAGTATCACGCCCCTTCTTGTATTTGGAAAACCCATAATGAATTCCATCGATATTCCATACCACATAAACTACCTCACCTCAAGGGGTTGAGTCAAACTTGTGGGATCCTAAAGATCAGTATTAACATGATGGAAAGTGAGGTCTCTAGAGACAAACTCTACCACTACCTTCTTCATCCTCAGCCACCAAAACTGACATCTGAGGTCCTTGTACAAATTTACCAAAAATGGATGTATCACAAAAGAGGAAATATAGAACACACTCACACCTCCCACCATAACATTTTTAGTGTAAAAGTGTGTCCTTTGAAAAGGATGATGTGCTCCCCACCATTCAAATATCCATAAAGGGCAATCCCTGTGGACATATGAGAACATATACTCTTGTAGCTGGTATCTCTGAGCTATGTATCCCTAACTCGCAATAAGGATTATTGGTTAACCACCATCGACTAGAGATAAGGTTCTCCATCTACAACTATGAATATTTTTTATTACAGGGAATAACATAAAAGGAGGTTTTAAAACAATCTAATACATTTTTTTTGGTGTTTTGTGCTATTTTATGTTTTCTCCTATGTTTTTTAGGTGGGTGTATTCACTATCAAATGATCTTATAAGAACCTGAATTCATGATTAAAAATTTGTTGAATATTAAAGTGGATGGGAAATATTTATTAGAAAACCTATTTGGTTATGGTTTTGAAAGTTGTGGAAATTGTTTGTTTATGGAAAGTGAAATTCATTTCATTTTTTCAAAATGTTTATTTAAAATGGTTTGTTTGGTTTGTTTTTAAGAAAAAAGTTGGAAAATGATTTCATTTAAAGGATTATTCAATTAAAATGTGTTTCCACATTGGGTTTCACATTGTATTTGGAAAAAATGGTTGGAATGTGTTCCTTTGTATTGACATGACACTTTGGTGGAGGAATGGACTATTAAGACACTATTTATATGGTTACCTTCAGAAGACATGGTAGATCAATAAGAGATAGACCATATGTTTTTTATACTCACCTTGTATTTTTGTGGGGTTTTATGGAATGGTATTGTTTATTCTAAATGGAATGGGTGATATGGTTTTAATAGAATGTTTGGTTTCTTTAATTGGATATTCATTTGATTGTAATTTGTGGATTTGAAATATATTTTGGATTTCTCATAATCTAATTTTAATTGTTTAAAACTATTTCTCATATTAATGTTCACATATCTATCAATTTATAGAATAATTATTCAAAAATGATAATTTTAAAACCATATATGAAGGTAAAAAATATTCATATATTCAACCATTTTTTTACTGTATGATATAGTTGATAAACCATGTATAAAATAAATAATAAACATGATGAAGGACTGGTTGAAGGACGATCATGATTAAAAATTAACTATTCATCCATGATATTAGAAGATTTAATGAGATATCAAAGAGTATTTTAAGGGATAAAAAATTAGAATGTATATCAAATATTATGTTTCTCAAATCCTAGTTTGTCATATTGGTAGGGATGTTAGAAAATATTCTATTGGGTTGTTACAGTCATTGCAATTACCTTGTGGGAAATTAGAAAACAAAACTGAGGATTTATTCATCAGAAACACCATAACATGTAATGGATATAATTATATTTGTTTTATACATCATTTTAATTTTTTTATAACATTTATTTTCTAATAAATATGATTTTAATCATATTTATCTTTCCAGAATATACATTAATGAATCCTCCAGGTTTCCTTGAGTACTAAATTATATTTTATCTAATTAAGATAGTACTATTACCTAAATGATATAGATAGGTGTTTAGTAGGTGCTGAACATAAGATCAAGGTTTAGTAGTGAATATTATCCTTATATTTTTTTATGTATGAGAAAAACATTCAACCCCTAAAAGATATGGTGAGATCATGTTCTATGTGTATCTATGGGGGTTAAAATAAAAACCATTCACTTATTCAATATTCAAACAATAACATATTTCCCTCAAAATATCAAATGGATCCCCATAAATACCTATATGCTAGGATGTATAAAATGATAATTTTTTGTTATAGAGAAATAATGATACATTGACCTGAGATAATGGTGGAAATTGAAGAGAATGATATATCTATTAAATACCACATCTTACAAAAATTGAGGAAATAGAAGAGACGTTGAAAAAATTATAAGTGATATTTATATTTCATATTTAATATATTATTATAAATATATCCATCATATAAGGATATGATATTTAAAAATAAGGGCACACCAAACCCAAGATTTATCATCTCCTTAAGAATTCTAGATCATATTCAGAGGGATGATTTTTGATTAATACTTTCACTGAATCTGTCATAGGATTATCATTTCATAGAAGTTTAAATTTTGAGGATGACCATACCTGGACCATCACATCTGCTAATCTATGAGGTTTTTCAATCTGAGTATGAAATTTTTTATGAGGAACAATTTATTGAGGTAATTGATTGAATAGATACTGTGAAATTAAATATAACCACCTATATGGTCAATGTTTTGTGTGAAACTATATATTTTTGCCTTGTATTGGGAAGCCTGATGATTTAATGAGGCCAAATGTCCCTCATTTGGTTATATCAGGGTATCAGTATTTTGAGGTAAATTTTTTTTTACGGGGTAGAAATTAACAATCCATGATTTTAGAATATATACATTATGATGAAATTTTTGTGGGTTATGAATTTAATTAAAGATATCCTTAAATTTTTTACATGAATATTATATCTTATATGATAAAGATTAAATAAAGACATTACGATACACACCAAAATATTAAACAATGAGTTTATATGGAATATTTGATACATACAAATCTTATTCATCGGATATCCAAATAATTTCTCTCTAATATCTTCAAAACTAACAACATTCATTTAAATATCATTCTTAAAAATTTTAATCATAACCTGAGGAAAATATAATATAAAAAAGCATGAGATAAGATTCACTATAAGGAAAAAATAAATGATATTTCAATGATCACTTAATAATTTCATGAGTATAAGGTTATTCTGATATGATATTAAAAATTAGAAACCTTACCCTAAATATAATTGTCAGAACTAGTCATAACCAAAAATCCATTGACTAGGTGAATAATTTATAATAAAATAACAATGTTTAAATTTAATAACATGGTTTGTTAAAACATGGGGTTGTTTTTTGTTAAATTTATCAAAGTATTAAATCTTATTTTAATATAATTGTCCTAAAATATATAGGTGTTACATGCTTTATATGAAAACATGAGATAATATATACCACATTAAAATAGTGAAATATATTTATGAACTCTTACCCTAAATAATTTAATATTCAATTATACATTCAATATCATTTTATTATAAGTGATGATAACATGTTGTTACGATAAAAGAGATATTTTCCATAACACCCTTTTTCTATTTTTTATCTATATAGAGTATTTTAGTAACTACATAAAATTTATTATAGTTAAATGATTATATTATATCATATAAAATTAGTAAAAGTCATTTAATTGTTTTAAAAATCACCAAATTAACGTGAATTCACATAATGTTTTGATAATTAATTTTCCTCAAAAAAAAGGATTTATTTCAATTTTTTGAAATATATATATTTTATTTCTAAAAAAGTTATAAATTTTATTTTACATAATGGAAATAATTTTTTAATCAAAATTTAAAAATTATATTGTTTTTATGTTTTCAAATGTTTTTATAAAATGAATGATTTTTAAATAAATAGTGATAAATAAATATTTGTTAAAAATAATCACTTAATTTCAACAAATAAAATAATTTATTGTAAAATTATATTTGTAAAATTTTAAATTTATATTATTTGATAAAATTATGTGATCCTTTTTGAAATATATTTATTCATCACTATTTAATCAAAAATAGTTATTTTTATTATTTCTATAATGTAACAAAATATCCCATTTGACTAAAAAATATTTCTAATTCAGTTGGAATCATTACTTTATTTATTTTTTATATGTTCATTTTTATGTTTAAAGTTGTATTATTAAATGGTTTCTCACTATGTTTTACATGCTTATTATTAAAATTATTTTCATCCATATGGAAAAGTTGAATATTTTTAAAAAAACATATTTATTTCTAGAGGAACAATTTTATTATATATTTGAATTTCCTTTTTTCCTTTATGAGTTATAATTTTTCAAAAAATGTTCAAAACGAAATATAAGGTTAAAACAAGTTAATTAAGGATAATTTTTATTGATAGTATCACATAATTTCATATTAATTGTTAATTTATAAGAGAATTTTCAAAGAAATAAAATTATATTATCAATTTAATTGTTTTATTGAAATTTAAACCTGATTAATGTATGTATAATATTTATATTTTAAGAATATTTACAATTGTGACATGACCATTACTTATAAAAAGGAACATCTTATTCACATGTATTCAAGGAACACTATCCCTTTAAATAATCCATGATGTCCCAAAATAACCTCCCATATATCCTCCTCAATACCATTTTTTTGGTCTCACTAAAATACAATCCTATTAGGTTTAATATTTAATCAAACAGAGTTTTACCACATAAGAGGTATAACTATTAAACGAGTTATATAATGTATATTTCTAGATATACCACCATAAATCCTATGTAAAAAATATTTTTATAACAACATATGAGTATCAAAAATACATAAATGGTACTATTTATATATGATACCCATATTTCATTTCATTTTCCTTCATCTTTGACATTAAAACCTCACTTATGTGCACATGTGGATTACCACCTCCACATAGTGATGCCATTCATATCTCCTCAATATCACTCTCAGATGATTATATATGTGTATTCAATAAATAAATGTGTTAATTACTACATAGTTATTATTTTTTAATTATAATATATTATATTCCTTCATTTTATCCATTTCTTTGTAATCTGATAACATCAATCATGTGTGTTTGTGGACTACCACCTCTATAGACATACGTGATTCGTTTTTCATTTCTAATTTACAAGGATCATAATATAGAGAGATTAAATTAATATAAATAATATATATGAAAATATTTGATTCTTTGTGGGTGAATTATTATTTACCTTTAATCTATTCCATCCATGGAAAAATATTATCATAATATGTGTATTTATATGAACTATCATCTCAATTAAGTGATGTTATTTAGTTTTCATCACCACCATTCATAGATGTTCAAAAAATAATATATAATGAATAAATATTATATTTATGAAATAATTTAGATCATATGATGTTGAAAATATCCCCATGGTTAATGGATATGAACTATTGAACAACAAATTGCATAGAAAATGAATGGGTTTTCAAAAAGAATAACTTTAATGGGGAATTATTAATAAATTTATAACTATAACATACAATTTAATGTTATATATTAGGAATATTTTTGTAGTATAGATTTATAATAAATCCATATTTATTATATAGTATGATATGATCATGTATTATGCAATTTCACGGCTTGATGAGTGAGTTTTTTGTCGTAATGTAGTTTCATTGAGACATTTTTAAGGTTATACACTATTTTTATATATATGGTGTATATATTTCCCCATTGATATATTATATCACAAATAACATCATAATAAGTTGTTTTAATTTTTTTTGACTTTATATATTCATGGATTTTTTTTTCAAATTTTACCAAAGAAGTATCTATTTATATATTAGTATTAGTTCTTTTCATGATTATCTATGTTAACATTCAATTGGGAGAAATTATCTTATTTTTATATTTTAACCCTCCATTATTTTCATCAGTTGTTTTAATTTATAGGTTTTAAATGTTTTTTATTATCCAAATTTTTTTGTATAACATGATGGTGAAAATGATCTTAAGTGGTGACCTAATCTCTCTTTTTTTTGTCGCAAATCATTCTCCACCATGTCCATTTTCATCCATACAATTAATGGTAGTTTCAATAAATAATTTAATTTACAAGGAATAATATTTTTACCAATGTTTTATTAATTGAAAATACCAATAAGGAATAATTTCAAATATTATCTTTATGAATTGCATTTGACTTTTTGGAAATGTTGTAAAATAATGGTCACTTTCACCTTAGACGACATGATATGATTTTACCATCATCATTTAATTCCATATTTATAAAGATTAATTTGAAATATTATATGTTTTTTCAATTAATAACATATTTTCATTATATTTTGAATTTTTTTTTATTTTACCAAAACAAAATGGATTGAATTTTTTTATAATATGTATTTTAAATATTTTAATTAAGGAAAAGTTCAATTAATGTAAACATAAATTAAGGATTGTAATGCTTCACCAGATATATGATAATTTGATACCATCCAATTTCATTTTATAATTACTTAAAATAATGATTTTTAGGATTATTCTATGAACGTAATTACATTCCCAATTATTAATTTTTCAATTTTGAAATCATTATGAAACATGATTCTTCTTGACTGTTATGTTATAATGAAGTTTTTATTAATATTTTGTCATGTTAATGTATTTTTTTATGATACATGTAGGGATTGAAAAATGTTTACCTTCAATTAAATTAATAATCCATGATACATCAAGAGATAATGCGAGCTTGATTTAAGGGTAAACCCAAAACAATAAGAGACTCTACATAACATGACAGTATTAGCAATGAGTATTGACATAGGAAATGATTTGAATTAGGAGTGTACATAATACAAAATGAGACTATATCCCTTATGATTATCTTGTATGTGTGCCTTGATTAAGTAAAATATAATATTTTATGTTTTTTTTACAAAAAACATATACTTTTTCTAAAGAATTGGTCTAATGGATAAGGATTAAATATTGACGATTCTATACTATTTGGCCTTTTTTATTTTATTATGATTACATAATATTCCGTGAGACATTATTATTGTAATTTAACTGATTGTGTATGATTTTTTTGTTATGATCATGTTATAAAACTTGTTATCATAATATTATGCTCACATATGATAATTTATTGATAACTTCTATGTTTATCAATTCTAATAATTTGAACTGACACTTTTTTATATTTATATTTCCATAGACTTTTAATCACGGTTTTAAATTTCATTATCCTTAGATGGGAATTATTAGATATAATTTTTTTTGGTTATGTTGTATACATTTCATGAAATATTTAGATTTTTTGTTTTTTCCGAAGACACTAAACATTTATGGGTATGAGATATGTATTATTAAGATATAACAAAATATTCATAAATATTGATATAATATTTATTTATGAAATTCATAGGTTACCATGTAACAACAAATTTATAACCCATGTCTACTCTTTAAATTAAAAAACAATGAAAATGATGGGTATTGGACAAATGAACCCCCAAAATCAACCTTTGAAAGGATGAGGGAAGAAGAAATTGGTTATTAATTGTGCCTTTTGTATTTTTTTAATATATATAAATATATTTTTAAATTAAAAAAGTTATTCAGTTATATAGGTTATGTTATATCAACCAAATACATCTTTGAATAATACTCTTTTCAAATAGGTTATGATAGTCAAAATACAAGAACTTTGATAGATGACTGAAACCAGTGTAGGACATGGGTAAATGGGTTTTTGATTTAGGTAGAACTATAACATTATTGATCTAATTGATTATTTGAAAATATGATCATTCAAAATCAATTCATGAATATACAATTATTTTATTTATATTCCATATATGTATTTTCTAAATAAGCTGTATATTTTGACATAATTATAATCCATGTTAAATCATTGGTACATCAATGCCAGTACACTCAGTCAAACACAGTTATATTTTTATTAGAAAGGATCTAAATTTCTGGTGGTTCTAAATTAGTATTTCCCTAACGAATCCCCACTAAAACAGAATATAAAATCATATGGTATGTCTATAATAAATTTATAAAGTGTTAAGGAATTTTAAAATACCCATCACTATCCAAAATTCCATCTATGAATTTCCCATTCATCCAAGTATGACTATCCATCATGTTGTTATTGATAATATTCATACACATCCATATGTAGTTCCTAAAATACCATGAGATGATGGAATTATAAAAATTAAAACATTATATAATACTAGATTTTGACTCCACCATTTATATATTAATGTTGAAGAGTCTATATAATGATAGATCCATATACATAGTTGTTTTCATATCAGAAATGGTGTTTCTATTTTATAAATAGGTCTGAAAACTAGGTACATTAATCCCCTATAATCATCCAAAAAATAACATCTTATATATATATGAAGGCTTTATCCATATACAATTTAACATTGTCCATAATTGGGTGTTGTCTATTTAAAAAACATCCCTTGAGGATCTATACCACCTCCCTCTATGTTTATCGAGTTCCTCATGAGTAGCCCCATTATGGATGCCATGGTCTCTCTTTTATTTATCTGAGTTGTGAGATCTACCAAATGATAAAATAAGAGTTATATAGTATAATTTTTGGAATAATTAATACCTCTACACCTTTGTTCCATTCATCCTAAATCACATAGCACACCACTACTAATCTGATGATGTGAATTTTGGTCTCCTTAGCCTGAAGCTCAACCACCTAAAAATTTTTTGTGTAAAATTCCATTTCAGATCCCCCTAGTAAATACATTCCCATACATTAGATGGTGTAAAAAAAGATGAATATTTCCCAATAAAATTTTAGAAATATGTTGTAAACTGATACAATTTTGGGAATCTCCCAACACAGGCAATGTGATTCGATGTAAATACCCACACTTGGATTATTTTCATCATTGTGGATGGACTTGTTTCTATACCTAAAAAATGAACATTTTCATTTCCATTATTACCTTACTCAAAATCTTATTAATCTAGTAATTAATTATTTGAACTTTATACATCAATAAACGAAACTCTTGATTACTTAAGAGACCTATAGTTTACTCTATGAAAGCATACCCATAATGTTCATCCACCAGTTGAATTATTTCTTGAAAAAGATTATGGAAACTATTGAGGGTGGTATTAGTTATTTCTTATCTCATGCTATCATTTTCAAAGGATATATCCAAAACATGTCACTATTAAATGAATAGGTTGACTATGTCTCATTTGTGATTCCATTATTTGATATTAGCTTACCCAACAAACCATCTCACCTTTCCCTTCATAATAGCCATATATTTTATTAGGGAAAAAAATATTCAAGTGTTTTTTATTTTACGATCCACAAAATATTCCTAATATATCCCATAATTTACCATTACAAACATAACCCATATGGACATACCTTCTATGATGCCCCAAGCCACAATCGTATGTATTCTCCGACAAGCTCTCATCATGCTTCTTAGGTTAATACATACATCTACAGATGGATTCACCATTATTTACAATGAACCCCAGTGGAAGTTTTCGTCATTCATATTTTCCTAGATGAATGTGTTCATAATTTATTGATATTAAGAAATAAAATCATATAGATAACTTCCAAATAATAAAACATTGATCAACATAGTTGTGGTAAAACTAATAAAGACATTAATCCTTTCCAAAATGAGAGGATCTTTTTTTATTAAAAATTCAGATTTTGATCCAGCTGATTATGTTATAAAATAACATCGTGGGGATTACATAAAAAATGGGTTCTCTAAGTTACTACATAGACAAATATCTTATTTAAATACTAATATTATCATAAATGATTTTACCATATCGGTTTGAAAATGATTTCTAGAATTTTTAAACAACTCTTCCTTTGGATTATTCATTTCAAACACTATTTTCCACAGACCATTGTAGTATTTTTTAGACCGTCGATGGATTTTTAATTATAATAATTAAAGAGAAAGATATCTTTAGTGAAAATAAGGTGGAAAAGAAATAAATTGCTAAATGTATTGTGGAATGGAAATATTTTTCCCATCACAATATCACACCTTATATACATAGTGGGAGCCACAATTTCTAGAATGATCAATATGGGAAATAATATATCTCCCTCTCATAACCCAAAAACCAACATAAGTCATCCATGTCACCACTCTATGATTGAAATCATGATCTATGGTGAAACATAATATATAAAATGTATGTCAATGTCCCAAAAAATGATATAGAAATATTGCATGAACATCATAAAAACATACCAGTCATTATGATCATACACCTTATCCATATCCACAATTCTCATAATGTTTGATCATGTTGTATTGTTTTTTATATAATTAGATGTTTTTTTTGAAATCTCAATCACCCCTTGAATGCATGGTTCATTCATGAAGTCATGTTGTTCTAATGATATGATATTTTTCAGATCACACCTTCAAGATATGATAATGAGAGATGGAGGATCGTATAGGATTAGTTGAAAATTGATTTTGGCATATATTATCATAGCATTGTTTTATCCATAAAATTTGGAATCATAATAAGATTGGAGGTACCAATATCTCATTTTTGAGATCCTCCTTGAAAACAATATTTGATAACATTAATAACATGTGTCCTCATAACATCTAATGTAGTAAAATAGAATGAACCAGGTAACCCTACATATCCCAATTCATATTTTGGATTCATGATAAAAATGGAATATTTAATCTCATTCTCTCCCTAGATTCACTAAATTTCATCATTCTCTCTATCTTCCACAAATATAAGGATATTTTAATTAATGGAATCCCCCAAACCCATTAGTACATATCTTTTTTTCCTCTATATATACATGAAAGGGGATGATAAAGTGTTTCTCCATTGTCTTACCAACCACATCCAAATACCTTGTATACGATTCATCCACGATTGAGAGGTAGATCCTTCTCGTCACCTTTATCTCATTAAAATTGGAATGGAAGAAGAATGTCTTTCTGTACACTATCAATGATTCTGATACAATAAAATAACCCCACCACAATGTAATGTGGGGATTAATGTCATATATACCCAGTTAGCCCCAAATTACTCAACATGATTTCATGAATTTTATATGTTATTGTTTTATTCATCATTCCCATGTATTCAACTTTATATTATCGTGTAAATTAGGTTTATCATTGGAGGATACCTATTGCTATATTTTAGAAACTATATACATGATCCTCAATATTGTGAGGAACATATTTTAGATATATTGTGCCAATTATTATTTAGAGGATCAAGATGAATTATCATTGAAATTTGTTTTTGAAATAGTATATATATGATACTCATAAGTAATATTTTTTACGTTTCATATATTTGGTGGTTTTTTTCTTTATTTACTACAAAAAAAACCTACTAGATTACGAACTATGATGTATATAATGAATGATTTGCATATTTGTTTTAATCCTAGGTGAATATTGATATTAGTCTAATTATTTATTTACCATTTCATAATATATTAACTATTTTTATAACACCCCAAGAGTTTATGAAATAATTGTTTTCAAAAAAATAATCTCTTCAATAGCTTGTGTTATATGAAACTCTTTGTTATAATGAAAAGTGATAAAGTATAATTTTATTACATTACAATTAATTTAGAGGCTATAAATATGAATTACAGAATTTTGAAAATAATATGGTGTACACATTTATAAAATAATGAAATTTCTTATCAATTAATTATAAATTAATATATTAAGAATTATAGAGTAAAATGATTAATGTTATGAAGAAATCTTTTACCACACACTATCTAATGGTATTTTAAATTATATAATTTTCTAAAATTGGATAGTGATATTAGTGGATTTTATATGTTATAATTAATCTTATAGTAATTTAAGAATGGGAATATAATAAATTAAGTTTTATTCTTAAATTATATATTTTTCTAATAATACATTTCATCACAAATTGTTCAAATATATTATAAATTATTTTCCTCATTTGAGAAAATTTATTTAAATAAATGAAATTATTTTCCGATATCATGTTTTCTATTTTATCTTACACTTATTTTTTTTAAAATTGTCAAATATGAATATTTTTTCTATGAATATTTAAAAAATAATAATTTTTATTAATAAAATATAGTTTTGTTAAAATAATTTAAAAAACACCATTTGGTATAAAAATAATTCTAAATGTATAATTATATATAATTTTTTAGGAATAATTAACATTAGATGATGATAATTTTTTTTAATTAATGTAGAAAAACATTTTATACTTGAGATATCTTTTTTTCGAAAACAATTTTTCAACTCTCACACATATTTAATTTTAATGTAAATTAAGTAAATTCAATGATTTGAATATTACTAAAGTTCATTATAAATGTTTTAATTTCTAAAAATTACAATATTTAATAAGTAAAATGTAATTTATTTTTCATAATCAACATCACGAACAATAAAAAATAGTTAATTTCATTTAGTTAAAAATGGGTTCACTAAGGGGTTTAAAAATGAAATTGGTAATTATTCATATTAATTTTGAAAAAATCATATTAAAATCCAATATTTAGACCCTTTAATAATTAATTTTATAATATATGGAAATTTGGAATTTTTTTTCAAAATAACGACCTTATCATTTTTTATTCATTTAAGAAATTTTGATGTACAACCCCCCACCATACTTAGATAAGGACATCACCTCTCTTCCTGTCTCCACACATCAAAAAAAAATATACATACCCCAAGAATCCCAAAATAATTATATAAATGAATCTTCATGACCATGATAATTCATTGTCATTAATCCATTATGGGATGGATTATGGTGTAAAACAAAAGTTGTTTGTCGAAAGAGAGATATTGTTCTTTACTAAGCTATTTTGTTTTATTTATTCTTCCCCATTATTCCAATATAATTAAATAGTATCAAAAGTATCTTATATATATTTAGGTGTTATTATTTTAATGTAAATACATATATTCATCTCTTCATCTATAATATGTGGAATAAAAACCATCAAACATGTGTATGGTCGACTACCGCCTCAGAAATTGATCTAATTGTACTCCATCACTACCGTTTACAGCTGGTTATAATAGTGTAATTATAATTAATAGATATATAATATTCATAAACATATTATAATTATGGTATTTAATTACACATATATCTATTTACCTTTCAATCTGTTGAAAATTTATAGTTTTTCCCATGTATACATGTGACAGGCCGACTGTCACGACCCATCCTTGGGGCCCATGCCGTGACTACCCCAAGCCCGCCTTCCATAGGCCAGGGGCTGGCGACTAGCACCAAAGGCGTAAATCCCAATAATTGGGAAGGCATTGTCTTTATAAAAGTAAATATAACACCACAGAGTACAAGCGGAAGTAAAACACTAAGTACAAGAGAAGTGCTGAAAGGTAAATGGGCCAGAATACAAACCCAAAAGAAAGTAAAACTACAACTGAACAAGTACAACATAATAGACAACAACTGGAAGGAGAGAAGCGGCTCCCGGATCGTCCACCACGGATCCTACCTGAAGGGTAGGTACAGATGGCCTCCACAACGCACTCGCCCGTCAACCTCCTCTGTGAGTCGTCTCATCGCGAAGTCCACCTCCGGATACTGACTCGTCGTGTAGTCCACCACCGGGTACTGACTCGTCGTGTAGTCCACCTTCGGGTACCGTCCAGTCCTCGAACACTCGGCCTCCGTCAGCACTGCCGGCATCTGCAACCAACACAAGGAGGTGCGGGCATAGCCCGTGCAAGGGTGAGTATAACGATACTCAGTAGGGACCCCGAGACCCTCATGGTCTCACTAAAAACAACAAAGATTACAATCAAAGAAGATATCAACAGATAACCTCTACTTAGGTATATGTCATTCATATACCTAAGTTTTCAAATAACCCATCTCAATCAGGAGGAAACACAAGGGTTATGAAATCAACAGATAACCCCTACCCAGTTATATGCCCATACATATACCTATGTTATCAAGTAATCCATCTCAATCATTAGCAAACACATGGGTTATGAAATCAACGGATAACCACTACCCTGGTATATGCCCATACATATACCTAAGTTATCAAGTAACCCATCTCAATCATGAGGAAACACAAGGGTTATGAAATCAAAGGATAACCACTACCCAGGTATATGCCCATACATATACCTAAGTTATCAAGTAACCCATCTCAATCATGAGGAAACACAAAGGTCATAGAATCAGCTCAAACCAGGATTTTCATTATCGAAACCGCAACTACTGAAGAGCCCCGTCTCTGGAGTGTATAGTTGTCCTATCACGACTCCGAGGTACTGCTCACTAAACTAAGATTGCTGAGGTACTCCTCCTATCGAGTACTGTGGGACTGCTTCTACAACCAAGAGCTTCCCACCATTGGTCTGCTGCTAAAACCAAGCGCTCCCCCTCATAGCCTCAAGAGGTACTCCTTCTGTTGAGTACCGCGGGTCTGCCGCTACAACCAAGTGCTCCTCCGCCATGGGTCTACCGCTACAACCAAGCGCTCCCCCTCATAGACTCCAGAGCTACTCCTTCTGTTGAGTACCACGGGTCTGCCGCTACAACCAAGCGCTCCTCCGCCGTGGGTCTGCCGCTACAACCAAGCGCTCCCCACTGGGCTATCTGAAACACACCGAGTCGATCTGTCAAGCAGTCGTCAGGTCTCAGCCAGCTACACGGTCTCCGTATTCCGCTCGCTCGTCTCCAGGAGGGTTCGCTCCACGAGCTGCTGGTCGATAATACAAGTATCACTAGGCTCCATTAAGAATTATTTCAAGGGACCATCTCGTCATAGGGGTCTCATCACAATAGACGGCGCGTCAATCGGATGCCCGGTCTGTGAGTTACTAGCCTTTTCGTCCCAGGGGCCCAGTTGGTTTCATGTGAGAACCAACCCGGCCAAATCTCAACTGTACCCCGAACTCCCATAGGGTATACACAAAGGGGTCGTTTCTCAACATGATCACCAACACCGCTGACGGTTCGTCAAACGGACGTCTGGTCTGAAAGATATCGGATTTTCTGTTCCAGGGGCCCGGTTGGATTTCGGGTACAATCCAACCCGGCCACTATCCAACAGAAACCAAAACTTGGGTGAATTATTCCAAAAGAACCGTCTCATCAAGAGGAATTCAACGAGACAGACGGCGCGTCAATCGGATGCCCGGTCTGTGAGTTATTGGCTTTTTCGTTCCAGGGGCCCGGTTCGCTTCGTGAGCGAACCAACACGATCGCACTCCAACGGCATCAAAACCTCGAGAAAAGTAAGCCAAAGCATCCGTCTCACTCAGAGAAAGCATCAAAGTCGATGGCACGTCAATCGGAAGTCCGAAGCTCAAGATATGAGCGTTTCCGCTCCAAGGGCCCGGTTGGTTTCGGGTACGCACCAACCCGGCCGAACCCAAAGTATTCCGAAACCTTGAGTGCGATATACCGAAAGGACCGTCTCGATCCAAGGATCGCATCGCTGTTGACGGCGCGCCATTTAGAGGACCTTAGCTCCAGTTATGAGCAAAAGACCGAAAAGGTCCGGGAACGGGGGGTCCGGGCCCGGACCGACCTGGCCCGACCACCCCTGGGTCGGCCCGAACCAGATCGTCCGACCCGGGTCCGGGTCCGACCCAGTTTGGCGTGACCCGGCCCGGCCTGGGCGGCCCGACCCGGCCTGGGCGCGACCCGGCCGGCGGGTCAGCTCAGCTCGTCTCGGCTCGGCCGAGCGGGCGGAGTCCGGAGCGGGGGCGCGCTGCCCTCGCGTGTCAACACCGCCCCCCCCCCTCCCTGCGGGGGCCGCTGGCCGCCGCCTCCGCGGCATCAGCTGCGGCGGCCCTGTCTGGAAGCGTGCTAGGGTGCCGCCACCTCCGGCCGCCGACGCCGCCGCGCCGGCGACCGACGCCACCGGTGGGTTCCGCGGGCCACCGGAGTTGCTCCGTTGGTCCGATTTCGTTTCCATCTGCGCCGTAGCTCCTCCCGGGTCCCATACTTCACTGCGGAAACAACGAATCACCTCTGCGGCATGTTTTGTCGTCTCCCGTCAATCCTCACATCAATGAAGAACTACGGAGGGTTGTCGGGCCGTGTTTGTTTGGCCCGCACCCTCCGCGTTAGGTGATAACAATCGGGAAAAAGTTTATCATGTGAAAACGTAACAAGATAAAATTTAATAAATAAAAATTGCACTTGATCCAGGTTTTTTAGGAGGAAACATACACGGAAATATAAAGATTGTTCTCAAATAAAACCCCTACCTTAACTTCATCGTATGACGCGAGATCGACCGTCGCAGAAGAAAGGGTCGCCGCATCGCGGAAGGGCGTCGTTGTCTTGTGGTACTCGATGTCGCGTCGACGAACTCCGAGGATCGAGAACATACAGATTTAATTATAATAATTAAATCCATGTTGATGTAATAAAACAAAAATAATTAAAAAGAAGCACTACCCCCTACCTTGTCGTTGTCGATCAAAGGTTGTCACGGGGTTGGATCGTTGTGGAAGAAGCGTCGTGGAGGGAGAGTCGCAGATGAAGCGTCATTGACGTCGCGGTACACGATGTCACGTTGTCGATCTCTGAGGGTTTGGTGTTCTTCATCGGAGGTCGGAGAGTTCTTCGCGTTATTCGTCGAAGAAGAACGCTTTCCTCCCAAATTCTCTCCACGCCACAAGTCCAACTAAATAAAATAAGTTCAACCCTTATTTTATTATTGACCTAAGCTTTTGAAATTCAAAAGATAAGAAACAAACAATGAATTCATTGAATTAATTGTAATGATTTAACTTCCCAATTAATAGAAGCATTTAATAGTTTAAGAAACGCCCTAGTTGACTTTCATTTAATAGGGGTTTTTGCGGGTGCGTTACTTAGTGGAAAAGAAATGGTAGGGCTCGTGCGGGACCCACCTCAAATATATCCTACCAAGAGGGTAGGATATTTTGAATTGTACTCTATCCGCTTTAACTCATATTAAGAATATTTATGTGGCTTTCAAGTGGCTTTAAGTGAAATAAAATAATGTTTGTCATAGTACATTATTTTATTTCTTAACTTAAAGCCCAAAAATTAAAAACCACACCCAAGAAAACGCAACTCCGGAAGAGGAGTTTCTAAGTAAATACCGGCGCTGCGATTCCATTAGTGCCCTCGGAATTTGATTCCGAGCACCGGTTAAAAAGTTAGAAAAACCCACTCATTCGTTCACTGAACGTACCCGAGCCAAACTTCAGAAAATGATTCCGGGCACACCGGGCCTCGGAATCAGGTGCCGTCAGAAACTGTGTTCTTGTAAAATTCCAAATAAAAATAAAAAAAATTCTTGAAATTTACGGGTCTTTACATCAATCTTACCTCAGGAATTTACGTCCACGTAAAGCTTTTACACAAACTAGGGTTACCAAAGCGGTACTGAGCATGCATCTGAGCCTTTCGCTCCCATGTGCTCACCTGGAGGTTCCCGTGCTGCCGAGAAAGTACACAAGAGGAATCGACCGTCCCCCTAGGATCCGCTCCTGTCGATCCTTGATCCCCACAGGAACCTTCGTGGAAGTCACCTCATCGCCATCGTACAGCTCCTCATGGTCGATGATATGCGAAGGGTCGAGCACATATCTTCTAATCTGAGATACGTGGAAGACGTCGTGCACCCGGTGCAACTGAGGTGGATGGATGAAGCGGTAAACCACCTCGCCTACCCTCCTGGGGACCTAGAAAGGTCCATTGAACCTCGGAGATATCTCGCCACCTCGGCTACATCTCCATAAACCTAGTTGAGGTGAGACCCGTGTAAGGACGTGATCATCATCCTCGAACTCTAGAGGTCTCCAATTCCTGTTAGAACTGAAACTCGAAACGACTGCTGCCAAGAGGGTAAGGTTGACTGAATAAAGAGTGATCGGTTTCACCCTCCTGTGCATGAGTTATCCTATGTTTCATGGGGTTTCCTTTTTGCTGACCAAGGAAAACCCATCCCGACATCGTAGTTAAACCACAACCTTTTTTCCTAATACCGTCAATTTGTGTATGAACTGTGATTTCCCAGTCCATACTCAAACCAATGTCGTAAGGAATCGACGCTGTCACCAAGAGATTCCAGCCAAAACTCTCACCTCGAGGGTCTGACCACACCGTCGGCGTAAGTGTGATTATCGAGTCTTCTCTCAAGGTATCTCCAGACGTGAGGGTCAAGTCTAAGGCTTACCAGAAACTCTAGGTCTAGGACAAGATTTGTGCAAGAGATGAATGATTCATATCAACGTATGTTACTACAGTAGCTAGTAGTGGACACAAACCGTCCCTTGAATCATTTTTTTAGAGCCATTGGATCACACTCCTTGACCGCATGCATCCGCACTCTTCCTCTGCCCTCCAGCTCCCTGAGCTTGGCGGGGACAACTAAGGCAGGTGGTTATAGCATGTTAAGATGTACACCACCTCATGTTTCTCTCCTAGATCTGCCTCCACGTCTGCCATTTTGCAGACTCATCTCTCTTTAAAGGTTCCTCTTCTTGAAACATTTAACATGCCCGAGTCTCTAAGACTGGCACTGGTTTCCTGTTTCTTACTGCATTGTGCAGTCTTCATCCGCTCCTGGATGGTCTGCACCTTCTTTAGTCTCACAAGAGCTTCTATGATTTCTTCTTTGCCGATAAGAGAAATCCGGTCTCATCCCTTAGATGAACCACATTCGTTGCCTAATAGAGTCAATCCCGACATGAATAATGCATTCATTCCATGGATGACATCATAAGGCCACGACGTAACTACTAAGAGATCCAACTGTCACTCTCACCTCCAAGTGTCGAGCCACACTGTCGGCATCAGTGTGAGGTCACTGGGTCTCATCCAGTAGAAATCTCGAAAGTGAGGGTCATGTCAACAGTCTTATCCAGGACCACTCAGTATCAACCAAACAAAAATGACATGAAGGAAAAATCACAAAGATAAGTGTATTTTTTTATTATTGCAGCTCATAGTACAAAGACACGAATACAACAACAACATGGAACTAGAAGTAAAAGGGATGTATCCACTAGTTCCTCTCCTGTCCACCTGCTCCCAGAGCTCTACTGCCTTGTCCACTGCTCGGCTGTTTCTCAAGCACTCGTCGCTGCTTCCGCCTTGGTGGCTCCTCCAACGCCTGTGGATCAACTGTGTGGGGAGTCGGATAGTCACATGCCAGGTGACCCTTTCCGCCGCATTCTTAACACTTCCTGCTCCTTGTACGGCTGGCTCCAGCCCTCTTGGACCTCTGCATCATCTGTCTACTTCCCACAAATGACTCGACTACTAATCGAAAACCCTGCAGCAACGTCAGAAGCTCCTGTACACGCTCGGGGTGTAGAGCTACTGGCACAAACTCCACCCTGAAGAAGGTATCAAAGTCTTCCCATGTGAAGGTCATCCCGTCGCAAAACTAGAACAAGTGGCTCCACCACCTGCCTTCTCCTTCCGGAAGAAGGCTAGTAGCAAAGATCACCATGAGGTCTGCCGGCATCCCCACTATCTTGAAGACTCACCACAGCCTCCAGCCAATCCTCAGCCGCCTGCGGGTCCGTCTCTCCCCAGAACCTGGGTGGTCTCTGGCGCAGGAACTCGTGCAGCGTGCTCAAGTGGTATGCATCACCTATTGTTGGGGATGGTGGCATCAGTGGACCAATGTATGATAGTACCGCTGATGCCTCTGCTAGGGCCTCAACTGCTAGAGGGCCCTGTACCGAAGCCTCGTCGCTCGACAGGCTGTCAGTACGCACATCCCTCTGGGCTCTAGCTGGTCATCCGAGAAAAGGCATCCTGATAGAAACAACGTGACACGGTCAAACGATTATACCTGGTGAGCTGACCTGGTTTGACCTGACATTTTAAAACATCTTGAAACACACACTCAATCAGTGTTTTCGTGCACAAAGTCGGAAATCAGTTGTCAGGGTCCTGGTGTATGGATACGTCGGCCGCCCACACCAACACTGGACTCCCTGAACTGAAAACCACACTCAGTACTCTTAAAACTATTTCTTCACAGAAAGAAAATATCAGAGTTATAAGTTCTGCGGTAGAACCGACTCCTTTGATACAAATTGTCACGACTCGTCCTCGGGGCCCGGGTCGTGACTACCCCAAGCCCGCCTTCCATAGGCCAGGGGCTGGAGACTAGCACCCAAGGCGTAAATCCCGATAATTGGGAAGGAATTTCCTTTATAAAAGTAAACAAAACACCACATAGTACAAGCGGAAGTAAAACACTAAGTACAAGAGAAGTGCTGAAAGGTAAATGGGCCAGAATACAAACCCAAAAGAAAGTACAACTACAACTGAACAAGTACAACAGAAAAGACAACAGCTGGAAGGATGGAAGCGGCTACTGGTCGTCCTCCTCGGATCCTACCTGAAGGGTAGGTACAGATGGCGCAGCTCCCGGATCGTCCACCATGGATCCTACCTGAAGGGTAGGTACAGATGGACTCCAGAACGATCACTCCCGTCAACCTCCTCCGTGTTTCCTCTCATCGCGAAGTACACCTTCTAATACTGACTCGTCATGTAGTCCACCTTCGGGTACTGACTCGTCGTGTAGTCCACCTCCGGGTACCGTCCAGTCCTTGAACACTCAGGCTCTGTCAGCACTGCCATCGTCTGTAACCAACACAACGAGGTGTGGGCATAGCCCATGTAGGGGTGAGTATAACGATACTCAGTAGGGACCTCGAGACCCTAAAGGTCTCACTAAAACCAAAAAGGATAACAATCAAAGAAGATCTCAACATATAACCTCTACTTAGGTATATGCCCTTTCATATACCTAAGTTTTCAAGTAACCCATCTCAATCATGAGGAAACACAGGGGTTATGAAGTCAACAGATAACCACTACCCAGGTATATACCCATACATATACATAAGTTATCATGTAACCCATCTCAATCATGGGGAAACACAAGGGTTATGAAATCAATGGATAACCACTACCCAGGTATATGCCCATACAAATACCTATGTTATCAAGTGACCCATCTCAATCATGAGGAAACACAAGGGTTATGAAATCAACGGATAACCACTACCCATGTATATGCCCATACATATACCTAAGTTATCAAGTAACCCATCTCAATCATGAGAAAACACAAAGGTCATAGACTCAGCTCAAACCAGTATTTTCATTATCGAAACTGCAACTGCTGAAGAGCCCCGTCTCTGCATTGTACAGTGGTCCTGTCACGACTCTGAGGTTCTTCTCACTAACCTAAGACTACTGAGGTACTTCTCCTGTTGAGTACTGTGGGCCTTCTTCTACAACCAAGCACTTCCCACCATGGGTATGCCGCTACAACCAAGCGCTCCCCCTCACAGCCTCAAGAGGTACTTCTTCTGTTGAGTACCACGGGTCTGCCGCTACAACCAAGTGCTCCTCCGCCATGGGTCTGCCGCTACAACCAAGCACTCCTCCGCCGTGGGTCTGCCGCCATAACCAAGTGCTCCCCACTGGGCTATTCGAAACACACCGAGTCGATCAGTCAAGGAGTCGTCAGGTCTCAGCCGGCTACACGGTCTCCGTATTCCGCTTGCTCATCTCCGGGAGGGTCCGCTCAAAGAGCTTATGGTCGATACTACAAGTATCAAAAGGATCCACTAAGATGTATCTCAAGGGACCGCCTCGTCACAGGGGTCTCAACACAATAGACGGCGCGTCAATCGGACGCCCGGTCTGTTAGTTACTAGCCTTTTCGTCCCAGGGGCCCGATTGGTTTCATGTGCGAACCAACCCGGCCGTATCTCAACTGTACCCCGAACTCCCATAGGGTATACTCAAAGGGACCATTTCTCAATGTGATCACCAACACCGCTGACGGTTCGTCAAACAGACGTCCGGTCTGAAAGATATCAGCTTTTCTGTTCTAGGGGCCTGGTTGGATTTCGGGTACAATCCCACCCAAACACTCTCCAACAGCAACCAAAACTCTGGAAAATCATTCCAAAAGATCCATCTCATCAAGAGGAATTCAACGAGACAGACAGTGCGTCAATCGGATGCCCGGTCTGTGAGTTATTGGCTTTTTCGTTCGAGGGGCCCGGTTGGCTTCGTGAGCGAACCAACCCGAACACACTCCGACAGAATCCAAACCTCAAGCGGAGTAAGCCAGAGGATCCATCTCACTTAGAGGAAAGCATCAAAGTCGACGGCACATCAATCGGACGTTCGAATCTCAATCTATGAGTGTTTCCGCTCCAAGGGCCCGGTTGGTTTCGG
Organism: Viscum album; assembly: GCA_963277665.1. Lineage (NCBI taxonomy): Eukaryota > Viridiplantae > Streptophyta > Magnoliopsida > Santalales > Viscaceae > Viscum > Viscum album. The sequence continues at coordinate 1,717,972,295 of OY728121.1, forward strand.
GTACGTACCAACCCGGCCAAACCTTAAGTATTTCAAAACCTTGAGTGCGATATACCGAAACGACCGTCTCGATCCAAGGATCGCATCGCCGCTGACGTGGAGTCATTCGGAGGCTCGTAGCTCCAGTTACGAGCAAATGACCGAAAAGGTCTGGGAATGGGGGGTCTGGGCCTGGACCGACCCCCCTAGGTCGGCCCGAACCAGGTCGACCGACCCCGGTCCGGGTCCGACCCAGTTTGGCGCGACCCGGCCCGGCCCGGCCTGGGTGCGACCCGGTCGTCGGGTCGGCTCAGCCCGGCTTGGCTAGGCCAAGCGGGCGGAGTCCGGGGCGGGGGCGCGCTTCCCCCGCGTGTCAACACCCCCCCCCCCCACCCCACAATGGGGGACGCCCTTGGTCAGCGGACGCGGCCGCGGGTCCGCTGGCCGCCGCCACCGTGGATTCAGCCACAGCGGCCCTGTCTGGCGGTGCGCCGCCGCCTCCGGCCGGCGACCCACACCGCCGGTGGGTTCCGCGGGCCACCGGAGTTGCTCTGGTGCTCCGATTTCGTTTCCGTCTACGCTGTAGCTCCTCCCGGGTCCCGTACTTTACTGCGGAAACAACGAATCACCTTTTCGGCATGTTTTGTCATCTCCCCCCACTCCACACATCAACGAAGAACTGCGCAGGGTTGTCGGGCCGTGTTTGTTTGGCCCGCACCCTCCGCATTAGGTGATAACAATCGGGAAAAAAATTATCATGTAAAAACGTAACAAGATACAATTTAATAAAGTAAAATTTCACTTGATCTAGGATCTCTGTTTTAGGAGGAAACATCCACAGAAATATAAAAATTGTTCTCAAATAAAACCTCTTCCTTAACATCGTCGTCGGACGCAAGATCGACCGTCGCGGAAGAAAGGTCCGCCGCGTCGCGGAAGGGCGTCGCTGTCGTGCGGTACTCGGCGTCGCGTCGACGAACTCCGAGGATCAAGAACATACAAATTTAATTATAATAATTAAATCCATGTTGATGTTATAAACCAAAAAGAATTAAAAAGGAGCGCTACCCCCTACCTTGTCGTTGTAGATCGAAGGTTGTCGCGAGGTTGGATCATCGTGGAAGAAGCGTCGTGGAGGGAGAATCGCAGAAGAAGCGTCGTTGACGTCGCGGTACACGACGTCGCATCATCGATCTTTGAGGGTTTGGCGTTCTTCGTCGAAGGTCGGAGCATTTTTCGCGTTCTTCGTCGAAGAAGAACTATTTCCTCCCAAATTCTCTCCACGCCACAAGTCCAACTAAATAAAATAAGTTCAACCCTTATTTTATTATTGACCTAATCTTTTGAAATTCAAAAGATAAGAAAAGAACAATTAATTCGTTGAATTAATTGTAACGATTTAACTACCCAATTAATATAATCGTTTAATAGTTTAAGAAACTCCCCAGTTGACTTTCATTTAATAGGGGTTTTCGCGGATGCGTTACTTAGTGGAAAAGAAACGGTAGGGCTCGTGTGGGCCCCACCTCACAAATATCATACCAATAGGATAGGATATTTTGAATTCTACTCTATCCACTTTAACTCATATTAAGCAGTTTTATGTGGTTTTCAATTGGCTTTAAGTGAAATAAAATAATGTTTGTCGTAGCACATTATTTTATTTAATAACTTAATGCCCAAAAATTAAAAACCACACTCGAGCAAACAAAACTCCGGAAGAGGCGTTTCTAAGTAAATATCGGTGCTGCGATTCCATCGATGCCCTCAGAATTTGATTCCGAGGTCCGGTTCAAAAGTTAGAAAAACCCGCTTATTCGTTCACTGAACGTACCCGAGCCAAACTTCAGAAAATGATTCCGGGCACACCGGGCCTCGGAATCAGGTGCCGTCAGAAACTGTGTTCTTGTAAAATTTCAAAAAAAATTAAGAAAAACATTTTCTTGAAATTTAAGGGTCTTTACACCGACTCCATGAAGCGATTTAATACTTATTTTATATTATTTTTATTGGGATGGTTATAAGGGATTATTTTATTAATTTATATGATATATTTTATAAAAAATGAATATCTAAATGTGAATTATTATATAAATTCATTCTATTCCATATATTCGGAAAATATAAACAAAGTTCTTCAATTTGTACGTCCAATAGTCTCCCAGAATAGTGTAATTTATTTTCCTGTTTCTACATTTTTGGATGAATATATATGTATAAAATTAATATATATATATATATAATTTATGTCATAATTAAATATTATAAGTTTTTGGAACCATTTTCAATGTATAATAACAAAAAATAGAGAACAAAACCACAAATTAAAAACAATGTAATTATTACCATGATTACTGATTTTAGTAAATAATTATAAATTATCATTTCTGAAAAGGATATAAGTATATAAAATATATTATGATATAAATGATTATTTTTCTAAAATATATATTTTATAGACATATATATATATATATATATTAAATAAGATGTTTGATTGTATTTGATGAATTTTTAGACATGAGGTAAGTGAGTTGTATCCCACATTTTTTTATGAGTCACATACCATATTCAATAGTTGTTTATTTTTTCTTGTGTATATACGTCAAAAGAACGTATTTAATGATTTTAATTTTTTAAATAATTGGGTTTAAAAATTCTCGATAAGTTTCTTTTCTTCGTGGGGATTTCGAAAAAAAAATTACCGATGTGGAATGTTGTTCAAGTTACAATCTCTGGGTTTGTGGTGATTGTTTTATTATTATGATTTTGATGATTAAATTTCATGATATTACTCTAAATAATCACATGAATTTTTATATATTATAGTTATTTCCATATATTATATATTTTCATTACATTCTCCCCTCCTTATGTACTAATGTTTCTAAACCAATTTTTTATGGAAAACCAACTATATTTATCTCCTCAGTTGAATATCAATTTTCCTTATGCATGTCATCAAAAAATGTTTCCATGAATGTTTTAAAACTAATATATGGGTTTTTAATGTTATTTTTTTTGAATTTTCAACTTTTAACATATTTTTTTTAGTGGAATTTTATTTTCATTTTTGGTAATTGGTTTTAATAAATTTTACTAAAAATGTGAATGGAATAATTAGTTTTTCATTAATGGATTGAATATAATTTTAGTCTATCATTATGACTCAATTATTATACCATTCCATTTCATGAATCCTAGTTACTATTACAAGAAAATGTTTTAATAAATAAATGTTATATATTATATTTTAAATAATTTACTTCAATGATAAATGGTTATTTTTCTTATTATATGTTTCATGTCTTCTTCTAAAATAATTTTATATTTATGATGACATCCTATGATATTTTCTAACCATTTCTACGGATATGATCCAAGGAAAACATCATTATATTTCTCCATATGACATAGCATTATGTTGAAAAGGTGTTTCTAAAAGCCATTTAATTACCATGATTTATGTCATGATGAATTGATGAAATTATTATGAGTCCAATTTTATTTCCATAGGTGATATTCCTATTATATTTTAATAAAAACCATTAATTTTCTTTCATTATTATAAAATGGATGTTTTATGTTCTTTTGTAACACCTGTAATTTATTTTCAATATGTGGAAGGTGATCCTAAATTTATATATCCCTCTAATGAATTGGTTAATGATGAATATATCATGACATAAATAAGACTACATAGGGACTAAAAAAAGATTAGAAAGTGAATTTCTCTACATTGACAGTTTTTTTTGTAACCTTGACTACTACGATAATAAGGGGAGTGAACCCATTACCCTATGATTTTGTTGGAAATGATCATTTATATAGAGAAAATGGATTTCTATTTTTATGTTTATACCAAAAATATTTTTTCTAATATTTTATTCTGCTCTCATACATATTTTGTACTATTAATTATTATTAATTTCTTATAAATAATAAATATTTATTCTAAGAATCATGATTTATGATATATGATATAAATGGATTCAGTTTCTGATTTTATTCTCATGATCTCATTGAAGGATCTTAATATTAACAATGATGTAAATTCTTATATGCGACTGAATTTTAGTTTTAAAAACATTAAACTTACCTTAACATAAGAAATATTTAATGTAAATTAATAGGAATCTTATGTATTCCAATTACTAGAGAAATAAAACAAGAACGAAAAACCATTAAATTATATAAGTTTAAAATAATTATAAATAGTGTGGATATCATTAATATAAATATAGTTCTTTTACGATATCGATAATCATATGTATAAAAAAAGTATTGAATAGAATGTATGATTACTATCTTTTTATTACAAGCACATAGAAAAGGAAACAATTAGTAAATAGAAATACTACAGGTAGTAATAATAAGATTGACTTATAAGCTGTATTGAAAAAATTTAACTCTCTTAAACATAGGAGTAATTAATTAAATAACAATAAATAAATGGTTCTATAGTTTTATACTTACTATAAAGTGTGCCTTTTTTTGACTAAGAAATCCCCTTATACAATGATCTTAATAACCATCTATACCTATCCTCCTAATACCTAGATTAGATGATCGATGTATAGCTTCCAAGTCCTAGAATCCCTCGATATGATGAATTGGATTAACTGTCATCCTATCCTTATAATCCCTAGATCAAAAAAATATTCACATGAATAATGAAATTTTAAATTTATGTATATGAAACCATATAAAGGATTAATTTTAATGAAAAATCCCTAATGAATTACAAATAATTTGAAAGTGATGTTAATGTTAATGAATTATTAGAAGAAATTAGAACAAAAATATTTCAACTACATGTTCTTCTAATGAACTAATATTTATAGGTGAAGATCTAACTATGTATTAATGATACTATTCCAATGAACTCATACTGATGGAGCTTGATAGCCCAGGATACTCTATCACAATTGAATGTCTGAAATAATTTTTTGACACTATTATAGTACAAATGGTATTTCTTATAATCTGAATAAGCCTTACACATCATTATTATAAAAATTGGAAATTTATATTAATTTCAACAACCTTTATCAATAATATAATATTTTTTATTTTCAGTCTGAATATTTCCTTATTTGAATAAGTCTGATGGTTATCAATTTTGTCAGTATGAAATAAAAGTCAAAAATCTGAATCCTGTTCTGATTAAAGGTATGTCTGATTAATCATACGAATACTCAATCTGATGATCTTAATTATGATTTTATTATATTTTTAATATATTATAACACTCTATTTTTATAGTAAAATGTTATTTTTTATACAAAATCATATTAAAAAAAATTAGAAATTAAATTTTTTAAAATAAGTTCCATGAAAATTATTATGATTTTAAAAACTATGTTAATGGAAAATTTTTAAGTAATACTACTAATTAAATAATGTCATTTTTTTGAAAAGCAACAACCAAAAACACTAAGGGGAATGTACATCAAAAAACTTATAGTTATTTTTTACATTAATAACATCGATGTTATTTTTTACAACATAAATCACACTTATATTGTCACTATTATGAATACAGTGGAGTTTATTAAAGAATTCCCCTTAATAAATTATTTTCCAGCTTTTGAATACTTATCTTTTTTTTAAAAATTTCCCCCATACCTTTTCTCTAAAAAACTCCATTTTAATAAAATTTTATACCATATTGATAAAAGGTTTTCCCCTTTCGCAAAATATTTCCCCCATAAAAAATAATTCCCCAAATTTTTATCTTTAAAATGAAAAGGGAATGAATCTGATGATTCGTGAACTGTTTGAAAAAAAATAGGCCACAATATGGAACTAACCAATCAATTATGGAATGATAAAATAATATATGTCCAATTGGAATTGAAAAACATAAAATCACAATATAAATAAATGAAAATTAAATTAATAAAAAGATCAAATATTTTACCAAAACTTCATAAAGTGTTAAAATAAAAGAAACCATTATTTTTTCTTCATGTTCATGTAAAAATCCATCTTTTTCGTAAAATAATGATCTTATTTCTCAATATTTATGTTTATTTATTACTACATCCAGTATTCAGTCTTCATCCTTTTGAGATTATCAGGCAATTTATTATTTTGATACATTATTTTGATTAAATCATCATCACATGATATGAGTCTTATCATTTCTATCCTCATATTGGGAATCATATCAACAAAAATGATTACATCATCAGTCTATTCGTCATTGAAATCTCACGAATCATCAATGAACATACCTATATAATCATTTTTCAGGGAAAATTTGTTAAATGATACATATAATTATAAAAAGGGATGTTTTAATTCAACAAAATTATCATCAAGAAATAAAATATGGGAATCCACATTATTAAACTACTTTTCCATCAGATTTAATGATATTCTCTGAGAATGAAAATTTTCATTCAAAAAAAATAAAACTACTTTATTTTGAATACCTGATATTATTAGAACATTTATTGACTATTTCTTTCCAATGAGAATGTTCTGAATAATTTGAAATCTCAATTCAATATTTATAAGTAATATAATAGAATCCTCAAAGATCATCAATGATTCAAAGAAAAAATCAAAACCATTTTGAGTAATTATTGCCTCTGAATTGGATATTCCTGGAGAATTTTCAATTGGTTTAATTCTACTAGTTCAGGTGTTAATATTTTCCTTTCACTTTTCCTGCTTATCAAACCTTACTTCACATTCCATTGAAACAGTATTTTAGTCTGAATATTTAAAAATTTATAAATATTTATCTATTTTGTCATTGCCATCATCATTTTCCTAGAAAATTTCATATTTTTGGTCTTTCATTGAGGATGATTCAAGATCATTTCTTGATGATGAACCTTCTTTTTGAGAACATTAAGATTATATATCCTTTTATTTTTTGAGGGTAAATCTGATGAAGTTAATGATTCTATTCAATTATTATCTGAATTAATTTCTTCAAAATCATTCACATATTTATATTTATCTTCATATTTATATTCATCATATTCTTCTATTTCTTTTTGATATATATTATTATTCCCCCTTTATTCCAATACTAATTTTTTTCCTTCTTTTCCTTCTAAAATATTTTCTATAAGTTCTTGTTTTTCTTACTTACTATTCTAGGAGATCACATTCTAGTTTAGTCAGGTATCGAAAGATTCTCAATAACATTTAGGACTTATTATTTATCATTAACATATAATATTCTCATATCAGCAACAAAAGAATACTCAGTATTTATAACTATGTTTTGTTCAAAAACAAATCCATCTTAAATATTCAGAAGATCATTATTGTATTTCAAAATCAAATGATTCCTATAATTTCATTCTACACTATTCAACATAGTTTGAGAATTTTTTTCTTCTTATAATATTATTTTCTTACTACTTCTACTATTCTTCCTCTTATGTCTCAGTAGTTTTGATCAAAGAATAATTAACATCTATGGTTCCAATTCCAATATCTATATCCCACGGCTTCTCCTGAGCATTATGATCCACCAAATTTAAAATTTCTTATTTATGAATTTTAATTTTTTCTTTTTCTTGTTGAGTTTAGAATTTTCTACCCTTGTTTTATTCTTCTATTCAGCTTACATAGAATAAATAGATTATTGAGTATTATAATAATTATCAACATCTTTTTCCACATAAATAAATTTCCTATCATGATAAACTAACATCATTTCAGACATCGTATCCTTACTCATATAGCAAATAATCTCCCTGAATTTATATGATTTAATATTAACATTGAAAATTTTCATACAATTTGAAATCATCATATTGATAAAATAAAAAATGATTTTAATATTTACTTGATATAAGATGATTCTTTGTTCAACATCATAATAAATATGAATTTAGAAAAGTTAATATTCTTCACTTTCAACAAATAATTGATAATAAATACGTATGAAACCTCCAATGTTTCACAATCACCCTTCCTATGAATCATTTCTTCATGAATACATAGGTACATGAAATTTTTTTCTAGAGTTAGATGTGATACTTTTCTATAATTTTCATACGATAATAAATAATATTAATTAGCTTTGTTCCTATCAAATGTTCTCATCCTATTCAGATTCTTATGAGAAGGAAAGTATGTATCCTCTTCTTATGGAAACAAAAACAAATATGCTACCATACTATAATAATACTTATAACTTTTACCGAACATTGTAATTTATTCTCTTTACTTATCAAACCCTTTCATAAATTAATGTAATATATTTAATTTAGAAACTATGTCATGATAATATAAGATGGAATCCTTATGATGATTCTCTATAAAGGCAGATTCTTATCCTTTAAATGAAATAGAAAAATTAATATTATAATTTTACTTATAACGAAATAATATTTCAACAAACATTTCCCTAAAAACCCACTTAGAATTTCCATCCTTGGCTTCCATTTATAATGGAACTAAGATCTCTGAACATGTGTAAATAATGATTATCACACAGGAGGTTTTGAAGATTTCCAAAACTCAGGTGAAAAAAGTATAAAGAATCAATTTGGGACATGGGGTGACCCATCCATATGTAAGCATGAGGGGTTATCAATCATATTCTATAAGAATACATATGGTTTTTATAAACCATTCTAATTTGAAATCATGTATATCTGTCATGAATTTTTTTTAAAAATCGCAATCTCGCTGTATTTATAAATATATTATAGTGATTATCATTCTTAATATCAAATTTTTTAAAATATTGAATTCAATTATATGTTTTATAAAACAAAATGTATAAAAAAAATATTTTAAAGTTATGAAATAGTAGGAAATCTAAAAGAAAAGATAGGAATATTTTAGAGTGGATAGTCTCATCCAAATCATTAACATATTCTTCTCAGTTTTTTAAAATATATTAGGATATTTTTATATAAATTGTAATTATAATATTTTTATTATTAAATATAATTAACATAGTTACAATAGGAAAACATAATATGATATTTTTTTAATCAAAGAAGGGTTAAAAAATGATCCCTGAAACAATATATCAACTTTTATGTATGGAAGATTATTTTGGAATGATGTATCCTAAATTTATATAAAATCATTTATTCAGAAAAAAAATATGATATTTTTTTATAAAAATAAATAAATTTATATAGTTAATTTTTGTTTCAAAAAACTAAAAGAATTTGTAAATAAAAAAACAATGTAATCTACCAATGTACGGTAGTATACAAATGTAAGTTATTAGTTAATGAATAATTATATATTAATGATTATATGACATTATTAATTCTTAAATTTTATTTTATATATTCATATTTAATTCAATTAAATGGATTAGTGAAAATATCAGAAAGTTTTTCTTGAGTTCCGATGAATTTTCAAATTATATATCTTTTGATTATGTGGTCCTAATGGAAATGGTATTTTATTTATATGTTTTTATCATGCGAGGGAGGTTCTAGGTTTTTAAATAAGGATAAATAATATTTATTGTTACAGTAAATTTTTTATTGAGTAAAACTCATTCCATAGTCAATAATTTATTGTTTCATTCAAAACACTTTTTCACAACAACTTTGATCTCCCGCATATTTTTCATCAGCTATGGAATGTGTTAATAAGTGTTGTTATAGCCATGAATAAGAATATAAATAATCTCTTATGAAATGAAAAGTAGTGGATTTAATTTTCATATCCATTACACATCGACCAAATTTAAAAATCAATAAATAATTTAGGGGAAAAACTTCTATTGAATAAAAGAAAAAGCCTAAATCTGTAGTCACAAATGAGAAAAAAATATTTGGTTTATATATTTTAAATGGGATTATTGTTTATTAGATCTATATAATGTACAAAATAATACTGAAAAACATAAACCTATAATACTCGTAGTTATGTAATGTAATCATCCAATCATAGCACTAATGGTTTTATGATCTACTTATTTACTAGCCTAAAAAAGATCTAAATTATTAAAGGTACCAATAAGAGTAATAATACTTTTGGTATAGTTTTATCTAAAAATTAATATAATATATTTTATATAAATATGTTGAGATATAAAGGTTCCTTATGGTTTTTGTGAAACATGCAAGTCATGAAAATATGTTATCTCAACAAATTAAGCTCATTTCATGATTAGAACCTATACGATCCACAAAGGAATATACTGATGTTTTTTGAGTTCATCCAAACATTATTTAATCAATATATGTTTTTAAATTCATAATATTTTTATATTAATCATTTATAAAAAAATTTGGATCGACACCTCCCTTAACAAAAAAAATGTAACCAAAATTCATTTAACTTATCATATCGTGAACTAGGGGCTTGTTTAGGTCCACAAAGTTCTTTGGTAATATTATTAACATTTTTTGGATATTTTATATTCACAAATCAAGAGGTTGTTCAATAGAAAAAATCCTCTTGAACATATCAGTTATGAATACAATACTTAACATGCATTTCAAATAGTTTTATGATAAGGAATGTTGTAAATGATAGAAGTATTTGAATAGATTAATGTATTTTAATTAGAGAATAATTTTTTTCTTAATAAATTCTGTATTATTGATTATATACCTTAGTGAAAATTATATCTTTTTTTCTAAATATGTATCGATTTTCATAAAAAGTATTCAGAAAAATCATTTTTCTCCAATCATTAATGTTTCCTTCGGAGATTCATATAAATTCAATATATTGATTCTTTAAAATATACTATGATGATATTTAATTTATTTAATACAATCCTCATCAAATAAAAACTTATTTGGATTCTTTTCATCAAATTAGGAAAATAAGGATAGTTGTTCATTTGAATTTCTTAGGGATGTTCTATTCATAACTAGCTGATCTATATCAGCAATTATTACTTTACTAGGATAAATCCCATTAAAAAAATTACTTCATGAGTTTTCAGAAGTATGTTCATCAACAATTGGTAGAAAATATTCTAAAAAAATAAAATGATAAACTAACTCATTAGTTTTTTCCTTGTGGAAAGAGCATTCAAAAAATTGTTTAAAATCAGTTTTATAAATAACATCTAAGGATTAATGTTGTGGTCATTTAAAAATAAAGGGATCATTTTCATTAAACATAACATTCAATGTTTACTAAAAAAAGGAATTTTAATTAAAAATTAAATATTCATAAGATGTTTGAGTAAAACTTAAAATTATTTATCTGTGATATTTAGGTTCAATCTAATGTAAATTAACATTAGTATTTAGGATGAAAATTTTTTAAACAAAAAAATTAAACTACTTTTTTTGGTATTCTTCTTATCCACAACTTAAAAAAATTATTATGAATAGGACAAAGTAAACCTCAATTTATAGTATAACAGACTGCACTAACCACATCATCTTTAAAATGGTTATCATTTGAGTATTCACTCATCATGGTTCTAGTAATCTCTAGAAGAATTCAATTTCATCCTTCTAGTAGTCCATTTTTTTGGCGCACTTGGTTCTGAAAATTTATGTTCAATAACGTTTGTACAAAAAATGATTCAAAATAAATTTTTTAAAATTCAACAATTCGATTTTAAATAAAATTTAGCAAGGATATATTTTTCTCGTATTTTTACTCTGGCTGTAAATTTTTTAAATAACAATCATATTAATATTTCTATTTATGTAAATAGAACCAAGTATATATAGTGTCATAATCAACTAAAATATATACATTGTATTTTCAACCAACACAACAAGATTTTTCGTTTCCAAATAAGTATATATTAAATAAATGTAAGGCATAAAAAGTTAAAATTTCACTAATATATTTAAAACAAAGCTTCGGTTTCTTACTTTATTGACAAGGGTCATGGACTTTGTATGTAATAGACATATGTTCAATTATATATTTAACAAGTCATTTCCTAACCAACTTAGATTAGGTTCTTTGATGATATTTTCCAAAAAATTTATTCCATAACCATGATTTACCATTCATTGCACTAAGGATAGGTAATTGTTGACTCCTATGGTATTTTATATTTTATATTTTAACATTTTGACCTCGATTGTATGAATGATTAAATTTATCCCTTGAACTATGTTCTAAATAGATACCATTCAAAAAAATCACTACATAACCTTTATAACATAATTGAATTATGAGTATAAGGATGTGATTAATTACAATAATAAATAATACAATTGGGAAAAGGTATTTTCTAATAAGAAAGAAGTTATATATTCTCATAATCTCTCAATGAGCATTATCAATGAATGTTACATTTCCACCTTTTACCTCAATTATGTTCATAAAGAACTATTGGTTTGTAGTAATGTGTTAGTAATATCTATTATCCATGTACTAAATTATTTTGTTTTTGTTATTATTTTTTTCTTGAAAATTTAAGATTAGTTATTCATAACACAAACTACCTTGTGTCCAGTATTTTTAGAAAACAAAATTTTAGGTAACCATATTTTTTATATTTTTTTGGGAAAATTTTATTACCATAGATAAATAATACTCATGGAATCCAAGAAATTTAACTATATTAAAAAAAATTATTCTACTTCCCACACCTTTGGAATATTATGAAAAAATATTCATATTATGAATAAATTATGAATTACTAAAAACATGTTTATTATTTAAAAAATACATTTTCGTATTGTTAGAATAAGGTCTAATTTGTTTATAAATTTTAGAATGGTTTTACATTCTAGTGGTCAATATTGATAAAATTATCATAAAAATAGATGTTTTGGAATTTTTACTTCATAAATAAATATTTATCCTCAATAGTATTGGTTTTAGAACTATGTTTTTTGGATTAAATTTTCTTCGAAATAACATATTAAAAATATTTGGATTTTTGATTTTTTTTTCTAAATATTTTTTATGAATATATTTTGAAAAATATGTTATATATACAGTCAAAATTATTATTAATGAGTGTTCTTAATCATTTTCACCTTTGGAATTTTCATTTTTTTTAAATATTAGATTTTTTATTTTCTAATTGTTTTGAAAATATAGAATCATCTTCATTACATGGTGATGAATTATCTTCTGCTATGGAACATTCCTCATCAAAATATGTATAATTTTTTGGTGGGTTAATTTTCATTTAAATACATATTTTTAAGGGATTATGATATATGTAACTTTTCATGTCACATTTATTTACTATAGGTACATTTGAAAAAAGAACAATGTTCCACGATCCAAAAGATTCATTATCATATGAAATTTTAGAAGAATCACCACAAATAGAACTCTATATGTTAGAATCATTCAAGGAATTCATACCTCAATACATATATTATTTTTATAATTTCATTTATAATTTCAATATTTTATATCTTAAAACTTAAAATTTGTATAATCAGGTCTAATATGCCAATGTTTCTTACATTCATAACAAGTGAATTAGAATATTTCTTTTCACCATTATCCTTGAGGGATTTATTATATCTATATTTAATTTATTTGTTTACAACACTCTTATTCACTCATAGGGCTAGAATCTCTATCTCATTCTATATGTTTTTCGATTTACTATATTCTCATTGAACAATGACTCTCCTATTCCTCAAATATTCCACACCATTCTCGTCTTATTGAAATTTAGAAGGTGTAACGGATTTTTTAGAAAAAGAATCCCCACAATTATTTTTTAGATATCTTAGTATATATTTTAATTCATCCCAAACACTACATAAGTGTACGAATCATATCATCAAGATTAATTTTATTTAAACTTATTATATAATCCCCATATATTCTTTTCATTTACCACTCATTATAAATTATGACAATTATCTTTCAAATCTGAATTTCATAAATATGTAAATTTTCTCACATATACAACAAAATTTTAATTACATTCATAATAATTTTGATCATCTTTGTATCTGACTCCCCATAAATAGAATAAATTAACTTTTAATTATCTATATGAAAAAATCTTATTGTTTCCATAACATTGGATGTACCAAAATGTGTAAATTCAAATTTACTCTAAATTATAACTGTTCATTAACCAAATGATATCGGACTATAGTTATTCTTATAATAGAACCCAATAATGTATTTCATGTTTTTTGTTCAGCTGATATATTTTTTCATAATAATCCTTGTTTGGAATGTTTCATATTTTCTAGTACGTATGAAAACATATCAACTCTAGTTTTTATTAAAAAGGATTTCATTATTTCTCAACAATATTTAAATCCATTCTAATCAAAGATTGGTGGTCGACTAGGATTCAAATTCTCACGAGATCTAACATTCAGACGTTATATAATAAAAAAATATAAATTCTTTTCTATAAATACACATTAGTATAAATATTTTCATATTTAAAAAATGTATATCAGAACATAAACAATATTCAATAAGTAATCAAATAAAAAACTCTGTAACTATATAAGAAATAGAAAACATCTATGATAACAATTGTAGGATTATAAGATTAGCTTAGAAGGATATAATTATAAGAGGCAGTTAATTTTAGTTTAAAATGTATTAAACAAACAAAAACACAATACCTATTTAAATTAATTTTAACAGACATAGACTTAGTCTGATTATCAGTGTAATAAAATTAGAACATGAAATCATCTGATTATATCAAATTAAATTAATTGTAATCTCATCTGATATGATGAATATCAATATACTATTTTTATTTAAATCCCAGTCTCATTAATAAAAACATTATATATAATATTATCTATGGTGACTATCTTTTGACAACATGCATAGAGAAATGGTAGACTTAAAAAAAAAGCAACACAATAACTTCTGAAAAAATGACATAAAATCTATGATGATAAAATTTATCTTTTTTATCCTTATGAGTAACATATTTAATAACCATGAAAAAATTTATAGGTAGTTTTATACTAACTAAAATGTAATTATTTTTGTACCAGGAAATCCCTCGATTCAATGATTGTAATAACTCTGTTGTACAATCCCAAAAATCTAATCATACAATGATCGATGTCTATATTATTATCCCCAGAATTCATAAATTTTATATATTGGATTATCTGTCTTCCATTCCATGTCTATTCTCAATCGGAATAATGATCTGACATGTAATACAAATGTAATTGTTCATAATGAAACAACCACGATAAGGATTCCATTAAATGACTTTTCTCTAAATATTTACAAAGACAATGAATGATCAGTTCATGATATGTAATCATAAGAAGACATGAGAGTGAAAATATATCTTCTCCAAACTATTCGAATGAATAGTTTTTTTATAAGAAAGTCCCAAATGGTCTTAATTTTGAGTTTTTTTAAGGGACTCTTATAGTTTTTTTCTAGAGAACTCACAATTCCCTGGAATAACTAAATGTTTTGGGTCATTTTGTATTAACAAAATTATAGGGATCATGGTATTACATAATATATATATATATAAATAATTCATATATATTATAATCATAATATTACGATATTTATATATAATTACTTGTCCATTATTATTACGATAATCCGTATAAGGTTTAGTCTAATTATTTTAATACCAAAAGTAGTTTGATGGATATAAATTTTGTCAGTATGATTTGTAGGATTGAAATAGTGATGTAGATACTCAATATACAAGAGGGGGGGGGGGGTGAATTGTACACTTTAAAAATTACTTTGGAATCTTTAATGTTAGTTAAGAATAACTATGTTTCCCTTAAGAAAAGGAAAAGGCTAAGTTTAACAAAGTTAAACTTAACAAATTCACAACACCTCTAACACCAAACAAAACTTGAAAAGAGATTCTGAAAGTAGGTTCCGAAAATATGGTTCCGGAAATAGAACCGTAAACAAAGATTACAATATGAGATTCTACCATAAAGCGTATAGAATCTAAATGAAACAGAGTACAAATAAGGAAGTATAAGAAAGCCATAATTTCCTTACAATACAATATGCAGCGGAAAATAAACAGGTAGTTAAACTACAAGTAACATGATATAAGTCTTTTAACCCAAAGAGAAGGGTATCCAACAACCTTGGATAAAGTTCCCTTGATTTATACTTTCATGCAAGTCTGTCTTACCCACACCAGGGTAAGCCCTCGATACGAAGATCGGAGTCTCTGTCTTGCTATCCCCGCAAGACCTCAACTTCAAGGTAGTTGGCAACCTCTGTCCTCCTCAGCAAAGAAGCCCTCAAACTTCAAGGTAGTCGGCACCTATGTCTTCCTATCCCCGGAAGACCTCGAATGTAATCACCAACATTAGGAGTCGCACGAATCTTTGAGAGTTAATAAGATCCTCTCTTTCTAGAAATCTCTTCAAGCATGTAATCACATGATTCGAAGATCAGTCAGCCTTTTTGCAGCAGCACTGAGATCTTTCAAATGAGCTCCTATTTATAGGTAAGGTCGGCTCCTTCTCCAACGGTCATATTTTCCTTAAAGATCAGAGGGACCTGTACACGTGTCACTTAGACAACGGCTAGTTTATAACAAAATAGACGACACCGTTTTATAACAAAAGAAGTGTAACAGAATGTATGACATCATTTTAAAATCTGACTCAAATGTTCAGAATGAAAAATTCGGAGTGAATGTTCGGAGTGTAAGGAAAATAATAAAGAGTAGACAAAATATAAAGACATAAGTGAAATGAAAGTTCGGAGTGAAGATTCGGAGTCTGAATAAATTTTGAGTGTATAAAACAAATATGATCAGATTCTGTATAATAGATGAATTTGGAATGAGAATTCAGAATAAGAATTCATCATCAGAATTCGTAATGAGAGTTCTTCATCAGAATTCGTAATGGGAATTACTCATCAGAATTCGTAGTGAGAATTCCTCATTAGAATTCGTAATGAGAATTAATCATTATAATTCGTATTGATAATTCATTATCGTAATTCATAAGAATTCGTATCCTGAATATAGATTAAAACTGTATCCGGAATTTAGAATGAAACATTTTCACAGTTCTCATTCTGGATTTTGGAGTGAAACTTTATCATAGTTCTTATCCAGAATTCGGATCCTAAAACAGAATAATTCATATCAAAGTTTCAAGTAATTCCGAGAAAATAGAAATGAATCTGAATCTTATACTTAAGAAAAATCTAGATGAAAATATGATAAGGATAATTTTTCTTATAAAATCGATTTTCCATATAAAAGAAATTTTCCTTAAGAAACCAATTTTCCTTATAAAAGAAATTTTTCAAAAGAAAGAAATTTTCTTAAAGATAATGAGTTTGTGATTTTCAAAACAAGAAGGAATGGAAAAGTCATAAGGAAAACCTTATTGACTCAACAATCTCCCCCTTTTTGGAAAGCACAAACATCCTTACGAAAAAACATTCTACGAAGAAAGAAAAACATTAAGGCTTATCTCCCTTGGCTTTAAGGAGATTGATGAATACGACTAACTCCCCCTTAGGCTTTGAAACACTAAGGATCATATTCTAGATTTCCGGAGTGACATTTCATTACGAAAAAGATAGTCTTCTTTAATGAAACCCTCCCTTAGGTAGACTCTTATTAGAGTTCTTTTTCCTTTAAGGATATTTTCCTTCTCCCCTTTAGATAAAATCTCATTGGAGTTCTTCTTTTTCTTAAGGATCTTTTCATTATCCCCCTTTGTGATTTTCAAAAAGAAATCGAGTTAATGGAAAAAAATAACAAAGTACCTGAAAAATTAGTAATAACAACAAATGAAACAAGAGGCAAAATTTTCATTAGGTTTAAAATCTCGGCAACAAAGAAAATTAAATACAACAAAAAGATCAGATTTAGTTATTTCGGAACTTTTTCCTTCAACATGATCCACTTAAGAATAGTCTTGATCTTCTTCCGGTCTTTGTGATCTTCTTCAGCTTGCATCTCTAAGACCACTATTCATTCACTTTGAGCTTCAATTCATTCTTCCTGGGCTTGAAGCATTTCTTCCCGAACTTTGATCTTTTCTTCCTGAGCCTTCAACTTCTCTTCAAACTCAATCCGATGATCTCTTTCAAATTTCCAGTTCTGAGAAAGAGAATTCAACTTCCCATTCTGATCTCTGACTTGTTGAATCCAGAAGTTCTTTTCATCTATCAGCTTCTCTTCAAAGGATGAAGTCAGGTCATTTATCTTCCTATCCTCGGTCTAAAAGGCATCATTAACATTGTATTGAAACTCATCAAATAACGTCAACTCTTCTACAGTCTTCTTCGACCAGTTTATCATCCTTTTGCAAGATTTTCTATGAGCTTCGAAGCCAACAAATTTTTTTTTCAACTGAGCCTCAATCTCAACGCACTTGTCCATAACCATAGACACGGAGTCTGTTTTCTGATTCAAAGCATGGTGGAGCATCTGGAATCTTGAATCAATACTTGAGAAGGTCGGAATGGTTCCCACGAACATATTCAAAGACTGAAAAACAAAGTCATGCCCCAACGAAGATGACTCCGAATCCGAAACTTTGCTTGGAGAATTTTCTTCTTCAATAAGGTCAAGCTTTCATTTCGAAGAACTACAAACATCCTTCCTCTTACTCACTTCTGAGCTCGGAGTATCAGCATGAATTTGCTTTCCCTTGTCTTTTTCTGGAATAGAATCTTGTTCCGGAGTCTTCTTCTCACTATCAGAAACTTGAACAACATTATCTTCCTCATCAGCAACTTCCTGAACACGAACCCCTATGTTTTCCATCTGAGAAATATCATGTAGAAGTTGTTCTTCTTCTCCATGATAAGCTACTTCTTTTTCTCCTTTCTCTTCTCCCATTGCTGGAGTAACTAGCTTCGAAGATTCAGCTTCTAAAGTTCGGAGCGATAAGTGTTCCGAAGTTGTCCCTTTGTAATCATCTACTTGTTTCAACACAACTCCGGTTTCACCACTTCCTTCAGGAACATCTTCTTCTTGTTCCACTTGCTCAACTTGCTCTACTTCTTTAGTAGTCTTAGCAAAAGCTTCTTCCGGAGCAATGAAATTTCTTCCTGGAGTCTCAGGTAGAGATTCCAAGGAGAAAGATCTTGGAACAGCAATAGTTTCTGAAACCATCTCATTGAATTTCAACAAAGCCTAAGCTACCTCATCCTCGGAAATCTTCTTCTTGAGCTCCTTTTCCTTTACTTGTTTTTCAAGATCAACAGCAGTTCTCTCCTTCAAGGCCTTAGCCTCCGTAGGGTCCAAGCCAAACTGAGGCTCCCCTTGCACTCTCTTCTCTTTCATCTCCCTCTATTTAGCAACTACCTCATTTGGGTAATCTTTCTTCTTCTTTGGTTTTGGAGGTGCGGAATGAACTTCCTTAGACTTGGGATTCTCTGGTTCTACTTCCACTTCTTTCAGCTTTCTCTTCCTTACTGGCTTATAGGATTAATCGTAATTGGTAACATTTGTATAAAAAAAATTACTACGAAATATTTTACAAAACTCATTACGAAAAATAAACTCAGTAAGGAAAAACTTAGTACAAAAGTTTCATTCAAAATTTTTTTTGAAGGATTCGGTACGAAAATCCCATTATGAAAATACCATTACAAAATTTTCCATTCTGGAAGTTTTTTAATATGAAAATTTCTATTTTAGAAGTTTTCTTATATGAAAATATACATTCTAGAAAATTGTAGTTCCAGAAATTTCTATTCCGGAAATCGTCGCTCCGAAAAGATTGAAATTTTTTTTTTGAAAAACTTTGTTATTCTATCAAACAAATGTACTCCCCCTATGAAAAGGAGTGTTAGACATTCTCTTTCCTATTGGCTGAGAGAATAAAATGTTCCTTGGAATTGTGAACTAAACACTTATCATTCCTAAAATTCACAAGGTAACCTTCATCACATAACTGACTTTTGCTAATGAGGTTGTGCTTAAGACCCTTAACAAAAAAAACATTTGAAATCAAGGTTTTACACTACCACAAAACTGGGCAAGTCATGCGCCTGCCTTTATCAGCGCTAATGGAAAAGCGTTGATAAAGGGGACCTTTATCAGTGCTTTTGTGAGCGCTGATAAAGGGTGTATTTATCTGCGCTTTTCATTTTAGCGCTGATAAATACACCCTTTATAAGCACTTTTTTACTAGGGCTGATAAAGGGTCCCGCAGATTTGTTAAAAACCCATGAGTCCTCTTCCTCCACCCCGCACACAATCAAGCTCTCGCGGAAGCCCTAGTTTGCGCCGCTGCCGCCGCCTCCTCCTCCTCCGCCGTGGCTGCCTCCTCCTCCTCTGCTTCTACTCCTCCTCCTCCTCCTCCGGTGCCTCCGCTGCCTCCACCCTGCCTCAGCCCTACCTCCGCGCCGCTGCCGCCAGTGCCTCCTCCTCCACCGCGGCCTCCTCCTCGTCCGCCGGTTCCTCCTCCTCCTCCAGAGGTGCCTCATCCTCCACCACGACCTCCTCCTCCACTGCGGCCTCCTCCTCCTCCGATGGTGCCTCCACGGCCTCCTCCTCCTCCACAGCATCCTCCTCCTCCATTGTGCGGTATTCTATGCCCAATAATTTTAATTTTCTTTGTTTTTTATTTTTGTTCAATATTTCAACTATCATGATTTGTGTGAATCAATTTCATTTGATGTGGGGGGGGGGTGCAGGTGCTACGGGGGTGTAGTGGGTGGGGGTGTGCAGGTGGGGGTGTTTAGGTGGGGGAGATGTGCAGTGGGTGAACATGTGTAGGTGGGGAGTATAATTGGGGGTCTATTGGGTGTGAGGTTGGGGGTGTACAGGTTGGGGGTGGGGGGTGTAATCCACAATAGCCCGCTAATTGCAGATACTCAACTTCTAGTTTTCGATGAACAATGTTGTTGTTTGAAAAACTCATACATTGTCAACATTTTTTTATAAAATTATGTCATAAATCTATATATTGACTCAATACTAAAAAACTTACAATATAACTATTTTGGATTTAAATCATTTTAAAACCCAATGTGGACTCACAAAAATCGATTTGATTTTTTATAAAAAAAACTAAATTTAAATGTAATTACACATTAAAAAATATAATTTAAGAAAAATTCAAATATTCCTTGGATAATTGGATAATTTTTTTAAAAAAAATATGAATTTAATTTAAAACATCATTAAATATGAAATTTCATGACAATTAATTTTTTTACCTATTTCCAATCCGTCATGGCTGACCACTCTCCCCACGTACTCCCTTCCAACCCTGGCATCTCCCTCCTTCTGACCACTTCGATCCACTTCGATCCACTTCGATCCTCTTCGATCCACTTCGATCCTATTCGATTGTCACCACCATGATCTCCATTTCATCGTCGCCGCCATCCAACACACCATTTCATTGTACCGGCATCCCCCCTCCATGTTCTACATCCAAACCCTAGCCTCTTCCTTCAGCACGGTTCCAATTTCTTCGATCAACTCCACCTTCCTCTGCTCCATTTCACCGCTCCCAGCATCATCCTGAAAAGTGATTCATTCTATCAAGGTCACCTTTTGGTTGTTGAAATACGTGAATCATCAGTTGACCCCTCTCCAAATTCTGTATCTTCCTCATCCTAAAAGGTGAGATCTTTTTCAATACCATTTTATTTCACTGTCCATAAAACATTGCATTCTCCCATTTTATCTTTTCCCATCCAACACTACCATATCCAGTACCATTACCTATAAAATAACACATTATGCATGTGTTCTTAAAAATATAATAAGCGAGTAGTAAAACTCCGCCACCTCCTCCTCTGCTCCTGGTCCTCCTCCTCCTCCTCCACCGGCCTCATCCTCCTCCTCCTCCGCTGCCTCCGCCGATGCCTCCTCCTCCTGCGCCGGTGCCGCCGGTGCCTCCACGGCCTTCTCCTCCTCCACCGGTGCCTCCGCGGCCTCCTCCTCCTCCGCCGTCATGCCGCGGTCACGCCGCGTTCACGCCGCGGTCACGCCGCGGTCACGCCGCGGTCACGCCGCGGTCACGCCGCGGTCACCACGCGGTCACGCCGCGGTCACGCCGCGGTCACGCCGGTGCCTCCGCGGCCGCCGCCTCCTCCTCCTCCTCCACGGCCGCCTCCTCCTCCTCTGCTCCTGCTCCTCCTCCTCCTCCTCCACCGGCCTCATCCTCCTACTCCTCCGCTGCCTCCGCTGCGGCCACCACCTCCTCCTCTCCTCCTGCTCCTCCTCCCCTTCACCGGCCTCATCCTCCTCCTCCTCTGCTGCTTTCGTTGCCTCCGCCCTGCCTCTGCCCTGCCTCCGCACTGCCTCTGGTGCCTCCGGTGCCTCCTCCAACACCGCGGCCTCCTCCTCCTCCGCTGATGCCTCCTCCTCCTCCGCCGGTGCCGCCAGTGCCTCCACGTCTCCTCCTCCTCCGCGGTCACACTACGGTCACGCTACGGTCACACCGCGGTCACGCTGCGGTCACGCCGCGGTCACGCCGCGTTCACGCAGCAGTCACGCCGATGCCTTCGCGGCCACCGCCTCCTCCCACTCCGCCGCGGCCGCTGCCTCCTCCTCTGCTCCTGCTCCTCCTCCTCCTCCTCCACCGGCCTCATCCTCCTCCTCCTCTGCTGCCTCCGCTGCCTCCGCCCTGCCTCTGCCCTGCCTCTGCACTGCTACCGGTGCCTCCTCCTCCACCGCGGCCTCCTCCTACTCCGCTGATGCCTCCACCTCCTCCGCTGGTGCCTCCGCGGCCGCTTCCTCCTCCGCGGTCATGCCGCGTTCACGCCGCGGTCACGCCGCGGTCACGCAGTGGTCACGCCGCCTCCTCCTCCGCCGTGGCCACTTCCTCCTCCTCTACACCTGCTCCTCCTCTGCCTCCTCCTCCGGCCTCATCCTCCTCTTCCACCGGCCTCCTCCTCCTTCACTGCGGCCTCCTCCTCCTCCGCCGATGCCTCCCCCTCCTCCGCAGGTGCCGCCAGTGCCTCCACGTCTCCTCCTCCTCAGTGGTCACGCTGCGGTCATGCTGCGGTCACGCCGCGGTAGCGCCGCGGTCACGCCGGTGCCTCCGCGGCCGCCGACTCTTCCTCCTCCGCCGCGGCCGCCTCCTCCTCCTCTGCTCCTGCTCCTCCTCCTCTTCCTCCACCGACCTCATCCTCCTCCTCCAACGGCCTCCTCCTCCTCCACTGCAGCCTCCTCCTCCTCCGCGGATGCCTCCTCCTCCTCCGCCGGTGCCGCCAGTGCCTCCACGTCTCCTCCTCCTCCACGGTCACGCTGCGGTCACGCCACGGTCACGCCGCTGTCACGCCGCTGTCACGCCGGTGCCTCTGCGGCCTCCGCTACCTCCGCTGCCTCCGCCCTGCCTTCTCCCTACCTCTGCGCTGCCGCCGGTTCCTCCTCCTCCACCGTGGCCTCCTCCTCCTCCGCCGATGCCTCCTCCTCCTCTGCCGGTGTCGTCGGTGCCTCCGCGGCTGCCTCCTCCTCCACGGTCACACCGCGGTCACGCCGCGGTCACGCCGCGGTCACGCCGCGGTCACGCCGCGGTCACACTAGTGCCTCTGCGGCCGCCGCCTCCTCCTCCTCCGCCACGGCCGCCGCCTCCTCCTCTTCTCCTGCTCCTCCTCCTCCTCCTCCACCGGCCTCATCCTCCTCCTCCTCTGCTACCTCCGCTGCCTCCGCCCTGCCTCTACACTGCCGCCGGTGCCTCGTCCTCCACCACAGCCTCCTCCTCCTCCACCGCGGCCTCCTCCTCCTCCTCCTCCTCCGCTGACTCTGCTGCCTCCTCCTCCTCCGCCGCGGCCGCCGCCCCCTCCTCTGCTCCTACTCCTCCTCCCCTCCACCGGACTCATCCTCCTCCTCCTCTGCTGCCTTTTCTGCCTCCGCCTCCCCCTCCTCCTCTACTCCTCCTCCTCCTCCTCCATCTCCTCCACTGCAGCCTTGTCCTCCTCCTCCTCCACCGGCGCTTCCTCCTCCTACTCCTGGTCCGCTGCCTCATCCTCCTCCTCCACCGGCGCCTCCTCCTCCTCCTCCTCTGCCTACTCGGCTGCCTCCTCCTCCACCGTGGTTTGAGAGGTGCCTCAAGTGATTTCACCATCTTCCTTACCATTTTATTATATATATTTAGTTTCTATTGATTTTTAATTTATCTAGATTAGGTTTTATGGGTGATTCAACTGGCGCACGGTGGTATCATATTGATGTGAGGCTTGGGGATTGTAGTGGTTCTCAATATATTTTTTATTTTGGTATTTATTTATTCCTTTATTTCCTTGAAGTATCTTGTTTTTTATCTAAATTATACTCATATTTCTTATCATTTAACCTATATACTTATCCTATGGATTTTAAATAGGATGAATATAAATAAAGAATGGATGAATGCCAATTGGTTGACAAAAGAGTATGAAGAAGGCGTGAAAGAATTTATCAAGTTTGCAATAGATCATGCATGTGACTCTTCTCAAATCCATTGTCCATGTTTACGCTCTTGTTATTCAAAAAAAATTAGTCCAGATGAGTTGGAAGAACACTTGATCTGTCACGGAATAGATCAAAGTTATACATGTTGGAATAAACACGGGGAAACAACGAATGTAGGTAGCGACTGGGGTGACACTGTGTTTTATGGATCCTCTGATATGATTACAAACATGAAAAATGAAGATGACCATATGGAGGATGTGATTACAGATGTGAATGATGATGAAGATCGTATTGAGAAAATGACAAGGACCTTCGAAGATGAACTTCGTGGTTGCCCAAAATTGTTTGAGAAGTTAAAAAGTTGTGAAAAGACGTCATTGTATGCTGGTTGCACTAAATATACAGCATTTTCAGCCGTACTAAAGTTGTATAATTTGAAAGCAGATAATGGGTGGAGTGACGACAGTTTTAAGAAACTACTTTCCCTCTTGATTGACATGCTCCCAGAAGACAATGAGCTCCCGAGCCGAACATACGATGCCAAACGAATGCTACGCTCTATGGGTATGATCTCTGAAAGAATACACGCCTGCCCGAATGACTGTATACTGTTTCACAAGGACTCCAAATCACTTAAAGAATGCCCAAAGTTTGGTTCTTCTCGATACAAGAATGATGAATCTAGTCCTACTAAAGTTTTATGGTACTTTCCAATCATTCCAAGGTCTAGACGCCTATATGGAAGTGAGGAGACTGCAGAACAATTAACATGGCATGCAGGTACAAGAATTAAAGATGGGATACTACGTCACCCGGCAGACTCTCCTCAGTGGAAGAGAATCGATCATGAGTATCCTGAATTTGGAAACAAGTCGAGAAACCATCGTCTTGTGTTATCTACAGATGGAGTGAATCCTTTTGGTTTTCAAAGCAGTAGTCATAGTACATGGACGGTTATGTTGAAAAATTATAACTTACCACCGTGGTTATGCATGAAACGAAAATACATCATGTTATCTATGCTTATATCAGGACCAAAACAACCGGGTAATGATATTGATGTTTATTTAGCTCCATTGATCAATGATTTGAAATTATTGTGGGATTCAGGTGTTACATTGTATGATTCTTACAGAAAGGACGATTTCACATTGAGAGTCATGTTGTATGGGATGATAAATGACTTCCCAGCTTATGGAAATTTGTCAGGATATAGCATTAAAGGAACTCAAGGCTGTCCCGTTTCCGAAGAAGGTACACAATCAATTAGGTTGAAACATTCATCGAAAACCGTGTTTCTAGGACATCATAGATTTCTACTGCGATGACATAAGTACCGTTCCTGGAAGACATCATTCGATGGAAGTTCAGAAGAACGTACAACACCGTCTCCACTAACAAGCTATCAATTGTTTGAGAAATTTAAAAATTTGGACACTACTTTTGGTAAACCAGCTTCGAAAAACCTTACAAAAATCGGTTGGAAAAAGATATCGATATATTTTGAATTACAATACTGGAATTGTCTGTATGTAAGACATTTTATTGAAGTTATGCATGTAGAAAAAAATGTATCTGACAGTGTTATCGGCACGTTTCTAAAAAAATCTGGCAAAACAAAAGATGGAATTAAGGCTAGGTTGGACATGGTTGAGATGGGAATACGAGAAGAGTTGGAACCAGTAAAGGGTGAAAAACGAAAATTTATTCCTCCTGCTGCTTACACTCTTTGCAGGTAGGAGAGATATCAGTTTTGCGACTTCTTGAATGACGTAAAGGTTCCAGAGGGGTATTCTTCAAATTTCAGTAACCTTGTGTCAATGAGAGACATGAAGTTAAAAGGTCTGAAATCACATGAATGTCATGTTTTGATGCAAAATCTCATTCCAATTACTTTACGCTACATTTTTCCCAAGAATGTCAGCCATAAATTAACGAAATTGTGTTTCTTCTTCAAAGCTATATGCAGCAAAGTTATAGACCCAGCGAAATTTCCAGCTATGGAAAAAGAAATTGTCGTCATATTATGTGAATTAGAAATGTTCTTCCCGCCTTAATTTTTTGATATGTTGGTTCATTTGATGGTCCACTTGGTGAGAGAGGTTCGACTATGTGGTCATGTACATTACAGATAGATGTACCCCATTGAACGGTATATGAAGATTTTGAAAGTTTATTTCAAAAATCGAAGTCGACTAGAGGGTTGTATTGCAGAGTGATATATTTTTGAGGAAGCCGTTGAATTCTGTACCGAATACTTGTCTGGTGTGTAAAGAATTGGCTTGCCGGAATCTCGTCACACTGGGCGGTTAGAGGGTGAAGGAATTTCTGGAAGAAAGGTTGTCACAATCAATATTACAGATCGGGAGCAGGACCACCTTTATGTTTTGCATAACAGTTTGGATGTTGACCCATATGTTGAAACCCACAAATAAATTATTAGGAAATTGAATCCATCAAGGGCTGAAAATGGATATCAAATAAACATAATCAACAATTTATAGGATGGTTTTGAGATCATATTTTTATGAAGTCAGATGAAAATACAAGGTCTATTTTGGAACGACTTCGATGGCTAGCCGGAGGACCAAGTGTGTATGCATTATCTTACAATGCTTATGAAGTTAATGGTTACACATTTTATACTAATGAACATGATGAACACAATACCATGCAGAATAGTGGGGTTAAACTTGTGGCTTAAGTGATACATGTTTCCGGTGCTAAGGACAGAAATCCAATTTATGTGAATATGTTATACTTTGGCATCATCAAACAAATATGGGAGTTGTATTATACGGAATTTAAAGTTCTGATATTTAAATGAAAGTGGGTTGATAACAGGAGTGCTGTTAAAATAGATGATTTGGGATTTGTGAAAGTTGATTTCAGTAAGGAAGGGGAGAAAGATGAAACATTTATAATGGAATCACAGGTAGTGCAAGTATTTTATGTTCCCGATCCCGCAAGCCGAAACTGGTCAATTGTTCTGTTATCGACCAAAACAGCTGAAGGGTCAGATGAAAATTCAACGGAAGATGATCCTTTCATTGGGATTTCGTAATCATTTCACAGTGGTCCCAATGTAGAAGATGTTTTGTATGTCAGAGGAGACCACAATGAAGGGATATGGATAGTTGATAGAGGGGTCAAATCCCTTCAGCCTTTTAAAAAAATGGAGTTCATTAATCAGGTTATTGATTTTTATTGTAATATAGATTGTGTTACATTATGTTATTATCTGTTCGCTGCTGCTTTTATGTGATCTAACTAAAATTTTAAACCAGTTCTGCAGATAATGACTTCTTCACCTGCTGATGCATCCAATCCCAAGACACAACACGTCTCTCAACCTGTTGCAGTTGGTCCCATTTCTGAGAGACAACAGGTCTCTCAACCTATTGCAGCTGGTCCCAGTGCTGACGTACAACTGGTCTCTCAACCTGTTGCAGCTGGTCCCACTGCTGAGAGACAACAGGTCTCTCAACCTGTTGCAGCTGGTCCCACTGCTGACGTACAACAGGTCTCTCAACCTGTTGCAGCTGGTGTCAGTTCTGAAGCTAGTTCTTCGGATAAACATAATGATGATGCAGAAACTGAGGAAATGGTAGGCGATGAAACCCCAGCGACACAAAAAAAACAGGTGCACCATAGTTTGACAGTTTTAGCAAAAATACTAAAGGAAAAAGCAAAAGGCATCAAATATGAGGTGGGATGGAATAAGCTAGGCCAGCATATATACCCCAACAAAGCCATGTTTAGTAGCTACATTGGAATCGTCAATCGACAACGCGTGCCGATTGATGTAGAGTCGTGGCACCATGTTGTCAGCGGGTTGAAAACATTAATGTGGGAAGAGATTACGGTAACATTACGATATCATCTATTTAATTTATTAAAATAAATTAAAATATTGAAATATTGACTAACCCTTCATCATCTCTTGCAGAGTGCATTTATAGTCGATGTTTCACACAAAGAATATGTTTTGAGACTGGCAGGAAGGATTCATAGAGGCTTTCGCACCATTTTAACGAAAAATCATCTAAGAGATGCCGAAGGGAAAATCAAGCCTCACCCGCCTCCTCTTTATGCACACTTGATATCCCAAGGAACGTGGGATGCGTTTTGCAACCGTTGTGCAGAAAAGAATTTTCAGGTACATTGTGTTTGGTTACACGTTGTGTAACATTGCTTATATTCATCACATTGATTGATAGATTTTTATTTATGAAACATCAACTGAGTGCTGAAAATAAAGAACGGGCAGCAAAACCAGCGTACCCCTACCGTAAAGCAAGGTTGGGGTACGCTTCAATTGAAAAACAATTGGTATGTATTTTAAAAGTACTGTAATAATTTTATGTGACATAAAACAACACTATAACCATGTTTCTCTGTTTATAAGAAGATTGATGAAGAAAAATCTCAAGTCACTTCCATTCCACGCCATGTGCTATGGAAGGAGGCTCGTGTTAATAAAGAGGGGAAACTGATAGATGAAAACACACAAAAAGTGTGGGAAACATGTGTACGTATGACATAATATAAACTTGTTTTGCTTTAAATCGCTATTACATAATGATTCTTACTTAGTTTTTCATATTTTCTATTTGACATAGTCACTGGAAACATCAACACCCGCACTGGATGCAGACATACTTTCAACGGTCTTGAAATAGTTAGAACAGTATGGCCGCGTCAGAGGTGTGGGTTTTGGGGTGTCACCCAAGACATATATTAAAAAAAACAAGAGGATGAACAAACTAATGAATTGCATGTAATGAGAGATAGAGTATCTACCCTTGAAGAACTAATCCAAACTCAGGGAGAGATGCTAAAGAGTTTGATGGAGGAGAGGCGAAGAGAACAAACAACTCAAGAACAACCCCCACTAGAAGATCCACCCATCACCAGCTTTGAGGCGATCCATTCCCCTCAAAGACTGGACTTAACCAAGGTAATAAATGTTATAATATTCGTTTTTGTGAGATGTGAATCACATAGACACTGATACCTTTCATTTAATGATATTCTGCAGGGTGAAAATGACTGTGATTTATATCTGTCAACTCCCACCCATCGCCTTGTAGCGAGGGCTACGGTGTTCAATATGCAGAATGACACGCTACACTCCAGACCACTTCCAACCGGTCATGTCAATGTGTCGATTAACGTAGCTCATGATCCGAGTGCCGAGCTACCAATGCCAAATGACAATGATGACATTCATACGGTGGAAAAAGATATTGGAACATTCGTTGCATGGCCGTCAAATCTTGTAAAAAACACGTCGAGGAGGATGTATTCATTTCCAGTTCATTTTTCAAGAAGAACCTTTAACATTAAATTAGAAAATGGCCGAACTAATGAATGCTATTACAGAATGATAAAATCGAGAAGCTAAAACGAAAGTGCGGCTCCAATATTGGATCAACCAACCGATCAAAACGATCTACTGAGAGCACATTCACCCCGCCCGTTCTATATTCACATTTAATATCATCGCAAGATCATGTGGATACGAAAATGAAAGATAGAAAGAATCATACAATTGTTTGTGAAACAGATATGTACGGAGAGGAAACAATGGATTTCGTTAGTGCAGAAGCTGTTTCTGAGATCATCACATATGACTGGCTAGGCGCCTCAGTTATAAATGTATACATGAGGTATGTTTTCATGATTTGATTTTACAGAAGCTAATATACTTTCACAATTATGGATAAATACATCTCATATTTTTCACAGGCGTATATATGAAAAAAAGTTGAAGGTATTTGCCCATGAATACAAATTTGGACTCGTTAGTCCTCACACCATTTCTACACAACGAATAGAAATAGATTCTAATTTTCAGGCTGAATTGACGTCAAATCTGCTCAGAACGTTTCAAAGAAGAATTACGACTGACATGCTCTTTTTAATACCAACGATGCAAGGGTAAAACTATACATTTTAATCATATCAATTATATTTTCATTTCTATCAGTACTTATTTCTTTTTGTGTTTTTAGGGAACATTGGATGCTCATTGCAGTCAATTTGGATACTCCAAAGATTTATTTTCTGGATTCACTGCATGGATATCCAACTAACCGACCACACATGATGGCGATTGTCAATTTTTAATACACTAGATCCAACATTTTAGAACTAAATATCTAGTTATATAATTTATATTATCATTTAATAAGGATTTTGTTATGATAGGGCGGTGTATGAATATCTTCTATAGGCTGGAATGAATCCAGGGCGTAAGGACGACAATGCCCACAAGATCTAAAAATGGAGAAGAATCTGGGTATATATAATTATATTTCACTATCCAAATACATATCAAAACAAATTAATTATTTTTCTCGATGTTTCTGCAGTGTCTGAAAGAAACAAATGACAAGAACTACGGTTGTTATGTTTGTCAATTAATGAAGGAGATCGTATTTCATGGACAAACTAGCATCCCTGAAGAGGTATTTTTGAAAATAATTACTAATTTATTTAAAATAATTATTAATCCTTTGTGTATTTATATTTATTCAGTACTACTATGACTGTCGCAAAAAAATCCTATTCAGAAGATGATATAAATGTCTTTAGAAATGAATGGGCAGCGTACCTGATCGAAGAATGTAAACAAATAGGATAATGAAGGTGAATTCCTAATACTTATGTTATTTTTATATGGCCATTGATATCTCCCTTTACACTTATTGTGCATCTATGATCTCCCTTTCTTATGTTTCATATCCTTAGATTAGTGAATTCCTACTACTTAGTTTGAAAATGACATAAACTTTGGAAAACAACACCAATGACATACGCCAAACCGAGCAAACGCCTTCGGATTGTTTTGATACATTATGAAAACGATCCACGAGTCATTTTTGACGTGTACGAATTGAACGCACCTCAATCCGATGCACGGTGTGACCTCTATGGCTAAAATTGTCTGATATCAGTTTGAAAATGACATAAACTTTGGAAAACAACACCAATGACATACGCTAAACCGAGAAAACACCTTCAGATTGTTTTGATACTTTAGGACAACGATCCACGAGTCATTTGTGACATGTACGAATCGACCACACCTCAATCCGACGCACGGTGTGACCGGTATGGCTAAAATTGTCTGATATCAGTTTGAAAATGACATAATCATTGGAAAAAAACACCAATGACATACGCCAAACTGAGAAAACGAATTCGGATTGTTTTGATACTTTAGTACAACGATCCACGAGTCATTTGTGACGTGTAAGAATCGACCGCACCTCAATCTGACGCACGGTGTGACTGGTATGGCTAAAAGTGTCTGATATCAGTTTCAAATTGAGATAAAATTTGGAAAAAAACACCAATGACATACGCCAAAACGAGAAAACACGTTCGGATTGTTTTGATACTTTAGGAAAACGATTCACGAGTCATTTTTGATGCGTAAGAATCGACCGCACCTAAATCCGACGCATGGTGTGACCGGTATGGCTAAAATTGTCTGCTATCAGTTTGAAAATGACATGAATTTTGGAAAACAACACCATTGACATACGCCAAACCGAGAAAACACCTTCGGATTGTTTTGATACTTTAGGAAAACGATCCACGAGTCATTTTTGACGCGTACGAATCGACCGCACCTCAATCCGATGCACGGTGTGACCGGTATGGCTAAAATTGTCTGATATCAGTTTGAAAATGACATAAACTTTGGAAAACAACACCAATGACATACTCCAAACTGAGTAAACGCCTTCGGATTGTTTTGAAACTTTAGGAAAAGTATCCACAAGTCATTTTTGACGCGTACGAATCGACCGCACTTCAATCCGACACACGGTGTGACCGGTATGGCTAAAAGTGTCTGATATCAGTTTCAAATTGAGATAATCTTTGGAAAACAACACCAATGACATATGCCAAACCGAGAAAATGCCTTCAGATTGTTTTGATACTTTAGGACAATGATCCACGAGTCATTTGTGATGTGTATGAATTGACCGCACCTCAATCCGACGCACGATGTGACCGGTATGGCTAAAAGTGTCTGATATCAGTTTGAAAATGAGATAAACTTTGGAAAACAACACCAATGACATAATACAAACCGAGCAAACGCGTTCGGATTGTTTTGATACGTTAGGACAACGATCCAAAAGTCATTTGTGATGTGTACGAATCGACCGCACCTCAATCTGACGCACGGTGTGACCGGTATGGCTAAAATTGTCTGATATCAGTTTGAAAATGACATGAACATTGGAAAACAACACCAATGACATACGCCAAACTGATCAAACGCATTCGGATTGTTTTGATACTTTAGGAAAATGATCCACGAGTCATTTTTGACGTGTACGAATTGACAGCACCTCAATCTGATGCACGGTGTGACCGGTATGGCTAAAATTGTCTGATATCAGTTTGAAAATGACATAAACTTTGGAAAACAACACCAATGACATACGCCAAACTGAGAAAACGCCTTCGGATTGTATTGATACTTTAGTACAACGATCCACGAGTCATTTGTGACGTGTACAAATCAACCTCACATCAATCCGACGCACGGTGTGACTGGTAAATCTTGTCATTAGATAAAGAATCAGTATTTATTAAATGAGATAAATCAATCAAAAACAAATTGATTTTACATTATTCCCTTTCATTATTATGAAAATGAAAACTTTTGAGTTTAAAATTTAATATTTTAGTTTCACATTTCCATATTAATTTATTCTTTCATATTACTGTTTTAATTTCTTTCATTATTGCATTACAAACATAATATTTGTTTTCATATATAGGTGAATTTTTTTCCTTGAGTTCGGATGCTTTGTTCGGCAACAAATACCATCGAGAGAGGATCACGGATATCAAAGGATGAAACATGAATGTTTATAACTGTTGTTGAATAATTGTAAATGTAACCATGTAAAAAAATGTTTGAAATTTATATAGAAATGCTTTTTTTTGTATTCATGATTTTAAGTAAATGTATATACCGTTGTCAATCAAAATATTGGGTGCGGGTGCTATGGTGTGCAGGTGTGCATGTGCTACTTTGAGCAAGTATTCTGGTGTGTAGGTGTGCAGGTACTGGTTTTTAGGTGCAGGCAATGGGGCCTTTATCAACGCTTTTTTTTTGCGCTGATAAAGGACACCTTTAACAGCGCTGATAGAGGGGACCTTTATCAGTACTAAATTAGCGCCGATAAAGGTCCCCTATATGAGTGCTTCTCGGAGCGCTGATAAAGGGGACCCCCCTTTATCTACGCCGGAATTAACAGCGCTTTTCTAGCGCTGTTAATTCTAGTTTTTAGCGCTGATAAAGGCGTAGGTTGTAGTAGTGTTGCCTAAAAGAATAATATTACCAATACCAACAATCTCTCCCTTAGCATTATTTCCGAAAGTTACCTTTCCTCCATTCATTTTGACAATCTTTTCAAAATAGCTTTTGTTACCAGTCATGTGTCGGGAACATCCACTATCCATGTACCATGTATTGTTGCTGGTACTCTCTTTATTTTCCTTAGCCATAAAACAATGATTATCAATAGGTAATCTGGCTATAAGACCAAAAATCTTCTGTCCTGAAGATTAATAATCAGAATATTCATCTGAAGAGTCACCACCACTGGCACTCCAGGTGTCATTAGCTTTCAGAAATTTCTTAGCTTTGGCTTTATAATACTTATTTCTATTCCTGTCTGAATTCCTTTCTTTCTTTCTTTCTTTTTTAGCATAGGGAAATCTGGTCTAATATGTCCATCTCTCTTACATTCATAACATGTAACTTCTCCATCTTTCTTATCTTTCTTGTCCTTTTTCATATACTTGGATTGGAAATTTATCTGTCCAGCTATCTTCACTACTACAACCTGCGCCTTTATCAGCGCTAAAAACCAGCATTAACAGTGCTAGAAAAGCGCTGTTAATTCTGGCGTAGATAAAGGGGGGGGGGTCCCCTTTATCAGCGCTCCGAGAAGAGCTGAAAAAGGTACCCTATATCAGCGCTTCTCGGAGCGCTGATAAAGGGGTCCTTTATCAGCACGTGGTGGAGCGCTGATAAAGGTCAACTATATCAGCGCTTCTCGGAGCACTGATAAAGTGTCCCTTTATCACTGCTCCTCTAGCGCTGTTAATGGTGTCCTTTATCAGCGCTAAAAAAACACTGATAAAGGCCCCATCGC
Source organism: Viscum album (assembly GCA_963277665.1). NCBI lineage: Eukaryota > Viridiplantae > Streptophyta > Magnoliopsida > Santalales > Viscaceae > Viscum > Viscum album. The sequence continues at coordinate 1,718,006,696 of OY728121.1, forward strand.
CTGCACCTAAAAAACAGTACCTGCACACCTGCACACCAGAATACCTGCACAATGTAGAATATGCACACCTGCACACCATAGCACCCACACCCAATATTTTGACTGAAAATGGTATATACATTTACTTAACATCACGAATACAAAAAAAATGCATTGCTATATAAATTTCAAACATTGTTTTACATGGTTACATTTACAATTATTCAGCAACAGTTATAAAAATTCATGTTTCATCCTTTGATATCCGTGATCCGCTCTCGAGGGTATTTGTTGCCGAACAAAGCATCCGAACTCAAGGAAAAAAATTCACCTATATAAGAAAACAAATATTATGTTAGTAATGCAATAATGAAAGAAATTAAAAAAGTAATATGAAAGAATACATTAATATGGAAATGTGAAACTAAAATATTAAATTTTAAACTGAAAAGTTTTCATTTTCATAACAATGAAAAGGAATAATGTAAAATTAATATGTTTTTGATTGATTTATCTCATTTAATAAATACTGATTCTTTATCTAATGAAAAGCTTTACCGGTCACACCGTGCGTCGGATTGAGGTGTGGTCAACTCGTACACGTCATAAATGACTCGTGGATAGTTTTCCTAAAGTATAAAAACAATCCAAAGGCGTTTGCTCAGTTTGACATATGTCATTGGTGTTGTTTTCCAAAGTTTATGTCATTTTCAAACTGATATCAGACAATTTTAGCCATACCTGTCACACTGTGCATCGGATTCAGGTGCGGTCGATTCGTACACGTCACAAATGACTCTTGGATAATTTTCCTAAAGTATCAAAACAATCTGAAGGCGTTTTCTTAGTTTGAAATATGTCATTGGTGTTGTTTTCCAAACTTCATGTCATTTTCAAACTGATATCAGACAATTTTAGCCATACCGGCCACACCGTGCATCAGATTGAGGTGCGGTCGATTCGTGCGCCTCAAAAATGACTCGTGGATCGTTGTCCTAAAGTATCAAAACAATCCGAATGTGTTTGCTCGGTTTGGCGTATGTCATTGGTGTTGTTTTCCAAAGTTTATCTCATTTTCAAACTGATATCAGACACTTTTAGCCATACCGGTCACACCATGCGTCAGATTGAGGTGCGGTTGATTCGTACACGTCACAAATGACTCTTGGATCGTTGTACAAATGTATCAAAACAATTCGAAGGTGTTTTCTTGGTTTGGAATATGTCATTGGTGTTGTTTTCCAAATTTTATCTCAATTTGAAACTGATATCAGACACTTTTAGCCATACCAGTCACATCGTGCATCGGATTGAGGTGCGGTCGATCCGTACACGTCAAAAATGACTCATGGATCGTTTTCATAGAGTATCAAAACAATCCTAAGGCGTTTTCATGGTTTGGAATATGTCATTGGTGTTGTTTTCCAATGTTTATGTCATTTTCAAACTCATATCAGACAATTTTAGCCATACGGGTCACATCGTGCATCAGATTGAGGTGCGGTCGATTCGTACGCATCAAAAATGACTCGTGGATCGTTTTCCTAAAGTATCAAAACAATCCGAAGGTGTTTTCTCAGTTTGGCGTATTTCATTGGTGTTGTTTTCCAAAGTTCATGTCATTTTCGAACTGATATCAGACAATTTTAGCCATACCGGTCACACCGTGTGTTGGATTGAAGGGAAGTCGATTTGTACGCATCAAAAATGAATCGTGGATCGTTGTCCTAAAGTATCAAAACAATCCGAATACGTTTCCTCTGTTTGGCGTATGTCATTGGTGTTGTTTTCCAAATTTTATCTCAATTTGAAACTGATATCAGACACTTTTAGCCATACCGGTCACACCGTGCGTCAGATTGAGGTGCGGTCAATTCTTAAACGTCAAAAATGACTCTTGGATCGTTTTCCTAATGTATCAAAACAATCCGAATGCGTTTTCTCGGTTTGGCGTATGTCATTGATGTTGTTTTCCAAAGTTTATGTCATATTCAAACTGATATCAGACAATTTTAGCCATACCGGTCACACCGTGTGTCGGATTGAGGTTCGGTCGATTCTTACACGTCACAAATGACTCGTGGATCGTTTTCCTAAAGTATCAAAACAATAAAAAGGCGTTTTCTTGGTTTGGCATATGTCATTGGTGTTGTTTTCCAAAGTTTATGTCATTTTCAAACTGATATCAGACAATTTTAGCCATAGCGGTCACACCGTGCGTCGGATTGAGGTGCGGTCAATTCGTACACGTCACAAATGACTCGTGGATCGTTGTCCTAAAGTATCAAAGCAATCCTAAGGGGTTTGCTTAGTTTGGTGTATGTCATTGGTGTTGTTTTCCAATGTTTATGTCATTTTCAAACTATGTAGTAGGAATTCACTAATCTAAGGATATGAAACATAAGAAAGGGAGATCATAGATGCTCAATAAGTGTAAAGGGAGATATCAATGACCATATAAAGATAACATAAGTATTAGGAATTCACCTTCATTGTCCTATTTGTTTACATTCTTCGATCAGGTACACTTCCCATTCGTTTCTAAAGACATTTATATCATCTTCTGAATAGGAGTTTTTGCGACAGTCATAGTAGTACTGAAAAAATATAAATACAAAAAGGATTAATAATTATTTTAAATAAAGTAGTAATTATTTTCAAAAATACCTCTTCAGGGATGCTAGTTTGTCCATGAAATACGATCTCTTTCATAAATTTACAAACATAATAACTGCAGTCCTTGTCATTTGTTTGTTTCGGACACTGCAGAAACATCGAGAAAAATAAGTAATTTATTTTGATATGTATTTGGATAGTGAAATATAATTATATATACCCAGATACCTCTCCATTTGTAGATCTTGTGGGCATTGTCGTCCTTACACCCTGGATTCATTCCAGCCTTTAGACGATATTCATACACCGCCCAATCATAAAAAAATCCTCATTAAAAGATAATATAAATTTTATAACTAGATATTTAGTTCTAAAATGATGGATCTATTGTATTAAAAATTGACAATCGCCATCATGTGTGGTCGGTTAGTTGGATATCCATGCAGTGAATCCAGAAAATAAATCTTTGGAGTATCCAAATTGACTGCAATGAGCATCCAATGTTCCCTAAAAACACAAAAAGAAATAAGTACTGATAGAAATGAAAATATAATTGATATGATTAAAATGTAGAGTTTTACCCTTGCATCGTTGGTATTAAAAAGATCCTGTCAGTCGTAATTCTTCTTTGAAACGTTCTGAGCAGATTTGACATCAATTCAGCCTGAAAATTAGAATCTATTTCTGTTCATTGTGTAGAAATGGTGTGAGGACTAACGAGTCCAAATTTGTATTCATGGGAAAATCCCTTAAACTGTTTTTCATATATACGCCTGTGAAAAATATGAGATGTATTTATCCATAATTATCAAAGTATATCAGCTTCTGTAAAATCAAATCATGAAAACATACCTCATGTATACATTTATAACTGAGGCGCCTAGCCAGTCGTATGTGATGATCTCAGAAACAACATCTGCACTAACGAAATCCATTGTTTCCTCTCCGTACATATCTTTTTCACAAACAATTGTATGATTCTTTCTGTCTTTCATTTTCGTATCCACATGAGCTTGCAATGATATTAAATGTGGATATAGAATGGGTGGGGTGAACGTGCTCTTAGTAGTCCGTTTTGATCTGTTGGATGATCCAATCTTGGAGCCGCTCTTTCGTTTTAGCTTCTCCATTTTATCCTTCTATAATAACATTCATCAGTTCAGCCATTTTCTAATTTAATGTTAAAGGCTCTGCATGAAAAATGAACTGGAAATGAATACCTCCTGCTCGACGTGTTTTTTTACAAGATTCGATGGCCATGAAACGAATGTTCTAATAGATTTTTCCACCGTATGAATGTCGTCATCATCATTTGGCACGGGTAGCTCGGCACTCGGCTCATGATCTACGTTAATCGACACTTTGACATGACCGGTTGGAAGTGGTCTGGAGTGTAGCATGTCATTCTGCATATTGAACACCGTAGCCCTCGCTACAAGGTGATGGGTGGGAGTTGACAGATATAAATCACAGTCATTTTCACCCTACAGAATATCATTAAATGAAATCTATCAGTGTCTATGTGATATACATCTCACAAAAACTAATATTATAACATTGATTACCTCGGTTAAGTTAGGTCTTTGAGGGTAATGGATCGCCTCAAAGCTAGTGAGGGGTGGATCTTCTCTCGGGGGTTGTTCTTGAGTTATTTGTTCTCTTCGCCTCTCCTCCATCAAACTCTTTAGCATCTCTCCCTAAGTTTGGATTAGTTCTTCAAGGGTAGCTACTCTATCTCTCATTACATGCAATTATTTAGTTTGTTCATCCTCTTGTTTTTTTTCATAAAATATGTCTTGGGTGACACCCCAAAACCCTCACCTCTGACGCGGCCATACTGTTCTGGCTGTTTCAAGGCCGTTGAATGTATGTCTACATCTGGTGCGGGTGTTGATGTTTCCTGTTACTATGTCAAATAGAAAATATGAAAAAATAAGTAAGCATCGTTATGTAATAGTGATTTAAAGCAAACCAAGTTTATATTATGTCACAATTACACATGTTTCCCACACTTTTGTGTGTTTTCATCTATCAGTTTCCCCTCTTTATTAACACAAGCCTTCTTCCATAGCACATGGCGTGGAATGGAAGTGACTTGAGATTTTTCTTCATCAATCTACTTATAAACAGAAAAACATGGTTACAGTGTTGTTTTATGTCACATAAAATTACTACAGTACTTTTAAAATACATACCAATTGTTTTTCAATTGAAGCATACCCCAACCTTGCTTTACGGTATGGGTACGCTGGTTTTGCTGCCCGTTCTTTATTTTCAGCACTCAGTTGCTGTTTCATAAATAAAAACCTATCAATCAATGTGATGAATACAAGCAACGTTACACAACGTGCAACCAAACACAATGTACCTGAAAATTATTTTCCGCATGATGGTTGCAAAACGCATCCCACATTCCTTGGGATATCAAGTGTGAATAAAGAGGAGGTGGGTGCAGCTTGATTTCCCCTTCAGCATCTTTCAGATGATTTTTCATTAAAATGGTGCGAAAGCCTCTATGAATCCTTCATGCCAGTCTGAAAACATATTCTTTGTGCGAAACATCTACTATAAATGCACTCTGCAAGAGATGATGAAGGGTTAGTCAATATTTCAATATTTTATATTATTTTAATAAATTAAATAGATGATATCGTAATTTTACCGTAATCTCTACCACATTAATGTTTTCAACCCGCTGACAACATGGTGTCACGACTCTACGTCAATCGGCACGCGTTGTCGAGTGACGATTCCAATGTAGCTACTAAACATGGCTTTGTTGGGGTTTACATGCTGGCCTAGCTTATTCCATCCCACCTCATATTTGATTCCTTTTTCTTTTGCCTTAAGGATTTTTGCTAAAATTGTCAAAATACGGCGCACCTGTTTTTTTTGTGTCGCTGGGGTTTCATCGCCTATCATTTCCTCAGATTCTGCATCATCATTATGTTTTTCCGAAGCACTGGCTTCGGCACTGACACCAGCTGCAACAAGTTGAGAGACCTGTTGTACGTCAGCAGTGGGACCAGCTGCAACAGGTTGAGAGACCTGTTGTCTCTCAGCAGTGGGACCAGCTGCAACAGGTTGAGAGAGCTGTTGTACGTCAGCAGTGGGACCAGCTGCAACAGGTTGAGAGACCTGTTGTCTCTCAGCAATGGGACCAGCTGCAACAGGTTGAGAGACGTGTTATTTCTCTGGATTGGGTGCATCAGCTGGTGAAGAAGTCATTATCTGCAGAACTGGTTTAAAATTTATGTTATATCACATAAAAGTAACAGCGAACAGATAATAACATAATGTAACACAATCTATATTACAATAAAAATCAATAACCTGATTATTGAACTCCCTTTTTTTAAAAAGGCTGAAGGGATTGGACCCCTCTATCAACTATCCATATCCCTTCATTGTGGTCTCCTTTGACATACAAAACATCTTCTACATTGGGACCACTGCGAAATGATTGCGAAATCCCAATGAAAGGATCTTCTTCCGTTGAATTTTCATCTGACCCTTCAGCTGTTTTGGTTGATAATAGAACAATTGACCAGTTTCCGTTTGCGGGATCAGGAACATAAAATACTTGCATTGATTGTGATGCCATTATAAATGGTTCGTCTTTCTCCCCTTCCTTACTGAAATCAACTTTCACAAATCCCAAATCATCTATTTTAACAGCACTCCTGTTATCAACCCACTTGCATTGAAATATCAGAACTTGAAATTTCGTATAATCCAACTCCCATATTTGTTTGATGATGCCAAAGTATGACATATTCGCATAAATTGGATTTCTGTCCTTAGCATCGGAAACATGCATTGCTTCAGACACAAGTGTAACCCCACTATTATGCATGGTACTATCTTCATCATGTTCATTAGTATAAAATGTATAACCATTAACTACATAAGCATTGTAAGATAATGCATACACACTTGTTCCTCCGGATAGCCATCAAAGTCGTTCTGAAATAGACTTTGGATTTTCATCTGACTTCTTAAAAATATGATCTCAAAACCATCCTATAAACTATATATTATGTGTATTTGATATCCATTTTTCAGCCCTTGATGGATTCAATTGCCTACGAATTTCTTTGTGGATTTCAACATATGGGTCAACGTCCAAACTGTTATGCAAAACATAAAGGTGGGCCTGCTCCCGATCTGTAATATTGATTGTGACAACCTTTCTTCCAAAAATTCCTTCACCCTCTAACCGCCCAGTGTGACGAGATTTCGGTAAGCCAATTCTTTCCACACCAGAAAAGTATTCGGTACAGAATTCAATGGCTTCCTCAACAATATATCGCTCTGCAATACAACCCTCTGGCCAACTTCGATTTTTGACATACCCTTTCAAAATATTCATATACCGTTCAATGGGGTACATCCATCTGTAATGTACAGGACCACATAGTCGAATCTCTCTCACCAAGTGGACTATCAAATGAACCATCATATCAAAAAATGAAGGTGGGAAGAACATTTCTAATTCACATAATATGACGGCAATTTCTTTTTCCATAGCTGGCAATTTCGCCGGGTCTATGACTTTGCTGCATATAGATTTGAAGAAGAAACACCGTTTCGTTAATTTATGGCAGACATTCTTGGGCAAAATGCAACGTAAAGAAATTGGAATAAGATTTTGCATCAAAACATGAAAGTCATGTGATTTCAGACCTTTTAACTTCAAGTTGCTCATTGACACAAGGTTACTGGTATTTGACGAATACCCCTCTGTAACCTTTACGTCATTCAAGAAGTTTTAAAACTGATATCTCTCCTGCCTGGAAAGAGTGTAAGAATCAGGAGGAAGAAATGTTTATTTTTCACCCTTTACTAGTGCCAACTCTTCTCGTATTCCCATCTCAACCATTTCCAACCTAGCCTTAATTCAATCTTTTGTTTTCCAGATGTATTTAGCAACGTGCCGATAAAATTGTCAAATAAATTTTTCTCTACATGCATAACATCAATAAAATGTCTTACATACAGACAATTACAATATTGTAATTCAAAAAAAATTGATCTCTTTTTCCAACCGATTTTCGTAAGGTTTTTTGAAACCGGTTTACCAAAAGTAGTGTCCAAATTTTTAACTTTCTCAAACAATTGATCGCCATTTAGTGGAGACAGTGTTGTACGTTCTTCTAAACTTCCATCGAATGAATTCTTCCAAGAACAGTACTTATGTCATCGCGGTATAAATCTGCGATGTCCTAGAAACGCGGTTTTCGATGAATGTTTCGACCTAATTGATTGTGTACCTTCTTCGCAAATGGGACAGCCTTGAGTTCCTTTAATGCTATATCCTGAAAAATTTCCATAAGCTGGGAAGTCATTTATCGTCCCATACAACATGACTCTCAAAGTGAAATCTTCCTTTCTGTAAGAATCATACAATGTAACACCTGAATCCCACAATAATTTCAAATCATCGTTCAACGGAGCTAAATAAACATCAATATCATTACCCGGTTGTTTTGGTCCTGATATAAGCATAGATAACATGATGTATTTTCTTTTCATGCATAACCACGGTGGTAAGTTATAATTTATCAACATAACCGGCCATGTACTCTGACTGCTGCTTTGAAAACCAAAAGGATTCACTCCATCTGTAGATAACGCAAGACGAAGGTTTCTCGACTCGTTTCCAAATTCAGGATACTCATGATCGATTCTCTTACACTGAGGAGAGTCTGCCGGGTGAAATAGTATCCCATCTCTAATTCTTGTATCTGCATGCCATGTTAATTGTTCTGCAGTCTCCTCACTTCCATATAGGCGTCTAAACCTTGGAATGATTGGAAAGTACCATACAACTTTATTAGGACTGGATTCATCTTTCTTGTATCGATAATCACCACACTTTGGGCATTCTTTAAGTGATTTGTGGTCCTTGCGAAACAGTATACAGTCATTCGAGTAGGCGTGTATTCTTTTAGAGATCATACCCATAGAGCATTGCATTCATTTGGCATCGTATGTTTGGCTCAGGAGCTCATTGTCTTCTGGGAGCATGTCATTCAAGAGGGAAAGTAGTTTCGTAAAACTGTCGTCACTCCACCCATTATCTACTTTCAAATTATATAGCTTCAGTACGGCTGACAATGCTGTATATTTAGTGCAACCAGCATACAATGGCGTCTTTGCACAACTATTTAACTTCTCAAACAATTTTGGGCAATCACGAAGTTCATCTTCGAAGGTCCATGTCATTTTCTCAATACGATCTTCATCATCATTCACATATGTAATCACATCCTCCAGACGGTCATCTTCATTTTTCATGTTTGTAATCATATCAGATGATCCATAAAACGCAGTGTCACCCCAGTCACTACCTACATTCGTTGTTTCCCGTGTTTATTCCAACATGTATAACTTTGATCTATTCTGTGACAGATCAAGTGTTCTTCCAACTCATCTGGACTAATTTGTTTTGAATAACAACAGCGTAAACACGGACAAAGGATTTGAGAAGAGTCACATGCATGATCTATTGCAAACTTGATAAATTCTTTCACGCCTTCTTCATACTCTTTTGTCAACCGATTGGCATTCATCCATTCTTTATTTATATTCATCCTATTTAAAATCCATAGGATATGTATATAGGTTAAAGGATAAGGAATATGAGTATAATTTAGAAAAAAAACAAGATACTTCAAGGAAATAAAGGAATAAATAAATACCAAAATAAAAAATATATTGGGAACCACTACAATCCCCAAGCCTCAGATCAATATTATACCACCGTGCGCCAGTTTAATCACCCATAAAACCTAATCTAGATAAATCAAAAATCAATAAAAACTAAATATAAATAATAAAATAGTAAGGAAGATGGTGAAATCACATGAGGCACCTCTCAAACCACGGTGGAGGAGGAGGAAGCAGAGTAGGCAGAGGAGGAGGAGGCGGAGGCGCCGGTGGAGGAGGAGGATAAGGCAGCAGACTGGGAGGAGGAGGATGCGCCGGTGGAGGAGGAGGAGGAAGGGGCTGCGGTGGAGGAAAAGGAGGAGGAGGAGGAGGAGCAGAGGAGGAGGAGGAGGTGGAGGCAGCGAAGGCAGCGGAGGAGGAGGAGGATGAGGCCGGTGGAGGGGAGGAGGAGCATGAGCAGAGGAGGAGGCGGCGGCCGCGGCGGAGGAGGAGGAGGCAGCAGAGGCAGCGGATGAGGAGGAGGAGGCCGTGGTGGAGGAGGAGGAGGCCGCGGTGGAGGACGAGGCACCGGCGGCAGCGCAGAGGAAGGACAGAGGTAGGGCTAAGGCAGCGGAGGCAGCGGAGGAGGAGGAGGATGAGGCCGGTGGAGGAGGAGGAGGAGGAGCAGGAGCAGAGGAGGAGGAGGCGGCCGCAGCGGAGGAGGAGGAGTCGGCGGCCGCAGAGGCACCGGCGTGACCGCGGCATGACCGCGGCATGACCGCGGAAGAGGAGGCAGCCGCGGAGGCACCGGTGGAACCGTCGGAGGAGGAGGAGGCATCGACGGAGGAGGAAGAGGCCGCGGTGGAGGATGAGGCACCGACGGCAGCGCATCGGCAGGGCGGAGGCAGGGCGGAGGCAGCGGAGGCAGCAGAGGCCGCGGAGGCACCGGCGTGACCGCGGCGCTACCGCGGCGTGACCGTAGCGTGACCACGGCGTGACTGCGGCATGACCGCGGCGTGACCGCGGCGTGACCGCAGTGTGGCCGCGGAGGAGGAGGAGGAGACGTGGAGGCACTGGAGGAGGAGGAGGAGGCATCGGCGGAGGAGGAGGAGGCCGCGGTGGAGGAGGAGGAGGCCGGTGGAGGAGGAGGATGAGGTCGGTGGAGGAGGAAGAGGAGGAGTAGGAGCAGAGGAGGAGGCGGCGGCCGCGGCGGAGGAGGAGGAGGCGGCGGCCGCGGCGGAGGAAGAGGAGGCGGCGGCCGCGGATGCACCGGCGTGACCGCGGCGTGACTGCGGCGTGACGGTGGCGTGACTGCGGCGTGACCGCGGCGTGACCGCAGCGTGACCGCGGAGGAGGAGGAGACGTGGAGGCACTGGCGGCACCGGCGGAGGAGGAGGAGGCATCGGCGGAGGAGGAGGAGGCCGTGGTGGAGGAGGAGGAGGCCGGTGGAGGAGGAGGAGGATGAGGCCTGAGGAGGAGGAGGAGGAGGAGCAGGAGCAGTGGAGGAGGCGGCGGCCGCGGCGGAGGAGGAGGAGGCGGCGGCCGCAGAGGCACCGGCGTGACCACGGCGTGACCGCGGCGTGACCGCAGCGTGACCACGGCGTGACAGCGGCGTGACCGTGGCGTGAACGCGGCGGGACCGCGGCATGACCGCGGAGGAGGAGGCGGCCGCGGAGGCACCGGTGGCACCGACGGAGGAGGAGGAGGTATCGGCGGAGGAGGAGGAGGCCACGGTGGAGGAGGAGGCACCGGCGGCAGCGTAGAGGCAGGGCGGAGGCAGGGCGGAGGCAGCCGAGGTAGCAGAGGCAACGAAGGAGGAGGAGGATGAGGCCGGTGGAGGAGGAGGAGGAGGAGAAAGAGTAGAGGAGGAGGAGGCGGCCGCGGTAGAGTAGGAGGAGGCGGCGGGCGCGGAGGCACCGGCATGACTGCGGCATGACCGCGGCGTGACCGCGACGTGACCGCAGTGTGACCGCAGTGTGACTGCGGAGGAGGAGGAGACGTGGAGGCACTGGTGGCACCGGCGGAGGAGGAGGAGGCATCTGCGGAGGAGGAGGAGGCCGTGGTGGAGGAGGAGGCACTGGAGGCAGCGCGGAGGCAGGGCAGAGGCAGGGCGGAGGCAGTGAAGGCAGTAGAGGAGGAGGATGATGAGGCCGGTGGAGGGGAGGAGGAGAAGGAGTAGAGGAGGATGCAGCGGCCGCGACGGAGGAGGAGGCAGCGGAGGCAGCAGAGGAGGAGGAGGAGGCCGCGGTGGAGGAGGAGGAGGCCGCGGTGGAGGAGGAGGAGGCCGCAGTGGAGGAGGAGGCACCGACGACAGCGCAGAGGATAGGGCGGAGGCAGGGAGGAGGCAGTGGAGGCAGCGGAGGAGGAGGGAGCATGAGCCCGGGGGGGAGGAGGAGGAGGAGGAGCAGAGAGCAGAGTAGGAGGCGTCGGCGGCCAGGCGACGGAGGAGGAGGAGGAGGCGGTCGCGCTGGCGGTCAGAGGAGGAGGCGGCGGCCACGGAGGCACCAGCGTGACCGCGGGCGTGACTGCAGCGTGACGGGCGGAGGAGGAGGTGGTCGCGAGGAGGCACCGTTGGTGGAGGAGAGGAGGCCGCGGAGGCATTGGCGGCACCAGCGGAGGTGGAGGAGGCATCGATGGAGGCAGCGGAGGAGGAGGAGGATGAGGCCGGGTGAGGAGAGGAGGAGGAGGAGCAGGAGCAGAGGAGGAGGCGGTAGAGTTTTACTACTCTGCTTATTAATTTTTAAGAATGCATACATAATGTGTTATTTAATAGGTAATGGTACTGATATGGTAGTGTTGGATGGGAAAAGAGAAAACGGAGCGAATGCTATGTTTTATGGACAGTGAAATAAAATGGTATTGAAAAAAGATCGCACCTTTTAGGATGAGGATGATACGATATTTGGAGAGGGGTCAACTGATGATTCACGTATTTGAACAACCAAAAGGTGACCTTGATAGGATGAATCACTTGTCGGATGATGCTGGGAGTGGTGAAATTGAGTCGGAGGAAGGTTTCATTGATCGAAGAAATTGGAACCGTGCTGAAGGAAGAGGCTAGGGTTTGGATGTAGAACATGGAGGGGGATGCCGATACAATGAAATGGTGCATTGGGATGGGCGGCGGCGATGAAATGTAGATCATGGTGGCGACAATCGAAGAGGATCGAAGTGGATCGAAGAGGATCGAAGTGGATCGAAAGTGGTCAGAAGGAGGGAGATTCTAGGGTTGGAAGGGAGTACATGGGGAGAGTGGTCAGCAATGACGGATTGGAATATTGGTAAAAAAAATTAGTTGTCATGAAATTTCATATTTAAAGGTGTTTCTTAAATTATATACATATATTTTTTAAAAAAAAATATCCAATTATCCAAGGAATATTTGAATTTTTCTTAAATTATATTTTTTTAATGTGTAATTACTTTTAAATTTAGTTTTGTTTTATAAAAAATCAAATCTATTTTTGTGAGTCCACATTGGGTTTTAAAATGATTTAAAGCCAAAATAGTTATATTGTATGTTTTTTAGTATTGAGTCAATATATATATTTATGACATAATTTTATAAAAAAAATGATGACAATGTATGAGTTTTTCAAACAACAACATTGTTCATCGAAAACCGGAAGTTGAGTATCTGCAATTAATGGGCTATTGTGGATTACACCCCCCACCCCCAACCTGTACACCCCCAACCTCACACCCAATAGACCCCCCATTATACGCCCCACCTACACATGTTCACCCACTGCACATCTCCCCCACCTAAACACCCCCACCTGCACACCCCCACACCCACTACACCCCCGCATCACCTGCACCCCCCCCCCACTTCAAATAAAATTGATTCACACAAATCGTGATAGTTGAAATAAAGAACAAAAACAAAAAAACAAAGAAAATTACAATTATTGGGCATAGCATACCGCACAATGGAGGAGGAGGAGGCCGCGGAGGAGGAGGAGGCCGTGGGGGCACCGGTGGAGAAGGAGGAGGCCGCAGTGGAGGAGGAGGTCGCGGTGGAGGAGGAGGCACCGGTGGAGGAGGAGGAGGCACTGGCAGAGGCAGAGGAGGCCGCGGTGGAGGAGGAGGCACCGACGGCAGTGGCGCGTAGGCAGGGCTGAGGCAGGGCGGAGGCGGCGGAGGCACCAGAGGAGGAGGAGGATGAGCAGAAGCATAGGAGGAGGAGGCGGCCACGACGGAGGAGGAGGCGGCAGCGGCAGCGGCGCAGACGAGGGCTTCCGTGAGAGCTTGATTGTGTGCGGGGAGGAGGAAGAGGACCTGCGGGTTTTTAAAGATTCTGCGGGACCCTTTATCAGCCCTAGTAAAAAGTGCTGATAAAGGGTGTATTTATCATCGCTAAAATGAAAAGCGATGATAAATACAAACTTTATCAGCGCTAACAAAAGCGCTGATAAAGGGGAGGACCATTATCAGCGCTAAAAAAGCACTGATAAAGGGGACATTTATCAGCGATTTTCCGTTAGCGCTGATAAAGGCAGGCGCATGCCTTGCCCAGTTTTGTCGTAGTGCTTGTTCATTCTTCGAGAAATATTTTCTAAATCATTTTTAGAGACTTCACTCTCACTAGATTCGGATTGGAAAATAACTTTCTTAGAATTGGATCTGGTTACTCTCTCAGGAGTCTTAGCTTTCATCTGATTTAAAGTTGTTGTAAAAGAAACAGTACCTTTTCCATTCTTCTTCTTGATTTGTCAGTATCTCTCTTCATTATAGTTTCATGTTGTAGAAGAGTTACAAATAGTTCATCAAGAGAAATCTGAGTGACCTTCCTGTTCTCATCTATAGCTGTTCTCTTGGACTCCCACTCATTGGGAAAAATATCAATTATCTTGTCCACAAGAGCTTCATCATCTAGACCTTTCTCTCCCATAGACTGATAGACTGTTGACTATAGTCATAAATCTCTGTTGAACTTTACAGATAGGTTCTCCATAAGGAAAATTGAAGCCATGATATTCTGCTCTAAGCATAGCTCTTCTAGTCTCAATCACCTTAGAAGTTCCAAAGTGTGTAACCTCTAACTTCTTCCAGATACAGTTAGCTGCTTCACAAGAAGAAATTTGGCTATATATATTTCTGGTCATTGAACACAGTAATGTATTGCGTACCTTATAATTGAGTTGATATTCTTGCTTTTCCTGGTTAGTAAAAGTTCTAACTTCTTTGTCAAGAATTTTATAATCACCAGTAAGCATAACAATGTTATCCACTCCATTATTGATAACAAAAGCCTTCATACGATCTCTCCAGTATTCATAATCATTACCATCAAAGATTGGTGGTCTAGTAGGATTCAGATTGTCAATTGAACCAACATTAATTCCTTCCATACTAGAAAAATCATTCGATACACAAACTTGTTAGTAGCAATGATTTGTAATAACAATGTTTGGAATGAGAAAGTTCAGAATGAAAAAGGTGAGAAATAAAAACTTATTCATGAGTATAAGTATTTCAGAGACCTTCTCTCATACCAATTGTAGGATTGGTATAGAGTATGAGGTTTCCAACCTCTGATACCAATTGTAGGATCAAAATAGTGATGTAGATGCTCAATATACAAGTGGGTGGGGGGGTGAATTGTACACAATAAAAATTCCTTTGGAACCATTAATGTTTGTTAAGAATAACTATGTTTCCCTTAAGAAAAGGAAAAGGCTAAGTTTAACAAAGTTAAACTTACCAGATTCACAACACCTCTAACACCAAACAAAACTTGAAAAGAGATTCCGAAAGTAGGTTCCGGAAATATGGTTCTGGAAATAGAACCTTAACAAAAGATTACAATATGAGATTCAACCATAAAGCATATAGAAAATAAATGAAACAGAGTACAAATAAGGAAGTATATGAAAGCTATACTTTCCTTACAATATAATATGCAGCGGAAAATAAACAAGTAGTTAAACTACAAGTAACAAGATATAAGTCTTTTAACCCAAAGAGAAGGGTATCCAACAACCTTGGATAAGGGTCCCTTGATTTATACTTTCAAGCATGTCTGTCTTACCCAGACCAGGGTAAGCCCTCGATACGAAGATTGGAGTCTCTGTCTTGCTATCCCCGCAAGCCCTCAACTTCAAGGTAGTTGGAAACCTCTGTCTTCCTCAGCAAGGAATCCCTCGAACTTCAAGGTAGTCGGCACCTATGTCTTCCTATCCCCGGAAGCCCTCGAATGTAATCACGAAAATTCGAAGTCGCACGAAGCATTGAGAGTTAATAAGAGCCTCTCTCTCTAGAAATCTCTTCAAGCATGTAATCACATGAGTCGAAGATCAGTCATCCTTTTTGCAGCAGCACTGAGCTCTTTCAAATGAGCTCCTATTTATAGGTAAGGTCGGCTCCTTCTCCAATGATCATATTTTCCTTAAAGATCGAAGGGAACTGTACACGTGTCACTTAGACAACGGTTAGTTTATAACAAAATAGATGACACTGTTTTATAACAAATCAAGTGTAACAGAATGTACGACATCATTTCAAAATTTGACTCAAAAGTTTGGAATGAAAAATTCGGAGTGAAGGTTCGGAGTGTAAGGAAAATAATAAAGATTAGACAAAATATAAAGACATAAGTGAAATGAAAGTTCAAAGTGAAGATTCAGAGTCTGAATAAATTTAGAGTGTATAAAACAAAGATGATCAGATTCTGTTTAATAGATGAATTCGGAATGAGAATTCGGAATGACAATTTATCATCATAATTCATATTGAGAGTTCTTCATCAGAATTCGTAATGGGAATTACTCATTAGAATTAATAGTGAGAATTCCTCATTAGAATTCATAATGAGAATTAATCATTAGAATTCGTATTGATAATTCATTATCGAACTTCATAAGAATTCGTATCCTAAATCTGGATTAAAACTGTATCTGAAATTCAGAATGAAACTTTTTCACAGTTCTCATTCTGGATTTCAGAGTGAAACTTTATCACAGTTCTTATCCAGAATTCGGATCCTAAAATAGAATACTTCATATCAAAGTTTCATGTAATTCCTAGAAAATATAAATGAATCTGAATCTTATAGTTATGAAAAATCTAGATGAAAATATGATAAGGATTGTTTTTCTTATAAAATATATTTTCCTTATAAAAGCAATTTTCCTTAAGAAAGCAATTTTCCTTAAGAAAGAAATTTTCCTAAAGAAAGAAATTTTCTTAAAGATAAGGTGTTTTTGATTTTCAAAACAAGAAGGAATGGAAAAGTCATAAGGAAAACCTTATTGACTCAACATGATTAGGATGTGAAAAAATATTAATCATGATATGATTAATTTAAGTATGATTTATCATATGAATACTCAATATAATTATTCTAATGAATAATGATTGGTTTATATTCATAATGAATTATAAATCGTTCTATGTACCCTCAATGTTAATTATTTATATAAATACATACTAAAAACATGGGACATAAAAAGTTTCTGAAATGTTTTCAAGACCGTGATTGTGGTTTATAATACAAAGAGAATATGAAATTAAGAATTAATAAATTTTTCCAAACACTCATTCCATTATACTCATATTATATTGATATCGATCATGTTTACCCATATATAGAATATGAGATCTCCCTTTCTTATTATTCTATTCCATAATTGTAAACAAGGGTATTATGCATGATACGATTAATAAGGGTTAACGTTATAATGGCCATAGTGGGAGATGATGTGGTTCAATCATGAACTAGTTAATTATGTATCCATGTTTTTAAAGGCACTAGAACTAAATTATTCTAGAACATATCATTATGTTATGAAATGAATAAACATATATTAAAATTTTATAATAATAATTGATTAATATGGGTTGTTATAGTTGGTGTTAGAGGAAGGAATAATCTGTCTTTGTAAATTATTATGTTATATAATTAGTGATAAAATTTATGATAATAGTATTTATAGGTTGACATCCAATGTTACGGTAATGATATGAGAATGATTTTCATGCAAATATATCAATGTATGGATATTAAAAGTAAACATGTCTTTGGCATAAATAGATAATGTGGCTTTAAACCTAAAAAGAGTTGTCAGATTAAATGAATGCCTTAGTTATGGTGAACAAGGTGTTTTACCTTGGTGTTCACTATGGTTGACACTTATAGGTAATATTATTTCCTTAATCTACATTTTATTACAAACAGTTATGATTGATTTCTAAAAATATATCCATGAATGAAAGTTGTTAAACCTAATGTGACATAGATTTATAAGAATATGTCTTGATTTAGACATAATATAAATTAGTTTTGTCGGAAAATTATTTTCCCATAATAATTAATGTTTCTAACACTATTCTTTCATTTTAGAAAATGAATAGAACCTGGTGAAATTATATTAATAATAAATTGGAAGGAAAATATATTTTTTTTATCCAACTAAAAAAATTATTATGGGTTATGGGGTGGAAAATAACATTTATATAGTCACACATCAATATCATATTATGAACTATTTTGAAAAAAAAATGGAGGGGACAATGTTCAATTTAGTAATTCATGAGGAAACAACCACTGTCATTTATTGGGTCCTTAAATCCACTAGTTTTAGGTCAATGGACATGTACCATTGAAATTATATTTTTACTTATCTAATATTTTTATGAAAAAATGTCATTTTATCTATCTATACATTGAATGGAGATTAATATCAATAGTAGAATCTAGTCACGAATATGAGGAAACCAGTTGAATTTGACTGCACTGAGTTGGAATAATTTATGGAGTTATTTTAAAATGATTAATTTCCCAATTTTCTTTGTAATAAAATAGAGATGATATTTTTGAAGCTATGTTAAAGGTACATTGTATCTATTTCTACCATTGAGGAAAATTTAATAGATACTTATGATGTATTCTAATGGTATTATCGTCTAACAAAAAGTTAATGTAATAGATTATTTATTTTATTTAAACCAATAATATAAATGGAATTAATTATGATGAACTTTTTTATCTATGAAGAATTTATTATATGTTCTAGAATGGTGGAAATCAATATTGTAGGTACTAA
This sequence comes from Viscum album, assembly GCA_963277665.1. NCBI lineage: Eukaryota > Viridiplantae > Streptophyta > Magnoliopsida > Santalales > Viscaceae > Viscum > Viscum album. The sequence goes on from OY728121.1 coordinate 1,718,024,989, forward strand.
TCAATATCATGGTTGTATAAGAAAATAAATATGTAATTTAAAGGAATCATTATTAAAACATAAATATTAGATAATGATCATTCCATCATCATTGATGTGTGAAACGAAACATGGAGGAATTTTCGAAATGGATTCTAGTAAATGTTATATGTGTGGAATGGACCGTAATTGGTATAATGAATGCTGATGTGATGGAAAACAGATAGTTAATAATGTGAATAGAGACAAATATTTATTGAATACACCACCCACACTCCAATGATTTGAATGAAATGAGTAAAGGAATTATTCATAAGAGATATCAAATAAAATGGATAATGATGATGATGAAGGTCAACAAAGTCTTATGTTGATAGGGAAATGGAAATTTAATGTGACCACAAATTTTGAGGAGGGGTTTGATAATGAAATTGTTGTAGGTACACACACTATTCCCTATTGAATTACTAATCTCTTATTTTAATTTTTATTAAACAACACATTTATATAATTAAAAATTTATATTGATATTAATAAGCCCCGCATCTATAATATGTTAAATTATTAGGAAAAACCCATAATTTTATGACGATATCATATCGATACTATGATTCCTCTAGGATAAATTTTTCTAGGAAAGTGTTTCCTGAATATATTGATATTATCATTCTGGTTGAGTTTTATTTTATTATAATCATGTATTTTATTTTTCTATATATATACCGCATCAATTTCCAAGGATCTGAGGTTATGGTTTTTGTTCCACTCCAACATATGATCATATATTATTGGAACAATAAATATAAACTCCCGATTGAAATAATAACCATTTTATTAGTCATGATTTATATTTAAAATGGATTTTTATATTATATATTTGGGGAGAATAAAAATATTAAATATATACATATTTTATTAGAGTTTTATGGTGACTTTATAGAATAGTTTCTTTACATCCATGAAATTATTAAGTTTACTTTTTCAATAGAACTCATTACTTCTGGTATATCTTTTTTACAGACACTATACTGAATTTCCCCAATCAAGGTTTACCAAATGGTTCACGTAACATTTTTGGTGGGATGAAATTATGATCATTGTTTTTATGAATTTATTATCTTGAATTGAACAAGATCAAATAAAAAACAAGAATACTCTACCTCATATTAATGATCTTTTTGATAAAATATATAGATCTCAATACCGTTACTAGACTGACCTTTTCTATAGATGTAATCAACTGAGGGCCAAAAAGTGGGACATACAAGAGACTTAATTCAATAAAATTTATAGTCACTATGGATATATAGTTATACCATGTTATATTAGTAATTATACTACAGTATTCATAGATTTAATAAGCAGGGTCTTTATAGAATACATTGATCAATTTTTTATAGTCTTTATAGTTGATATTATTATATATTAAGAGATAAAGTAACATAATGTAGATAACATGAGAAGTTGTATGGTTACCCTAAGGAATCTATGTTGTATGAAAAATCTAATATGTCTGAATTTTAGAAACAAAATGTGTCCTTTTTCCGTTACAAAATCTCAGGATAAATAATATTTTTGGATCTATCAAAGACTAATGTTATTAAATGTTGGCCCAAAAAAATCATGTGGTTGAGTTGTGAATATTTAGTGGTCTAGTGGGATACTATCAAGGATTTATGGAGGATTTATCGTGATTTTGTAATCTACACACCATGATATCTTGGATTGAAGCCATATTCCTTTATAAAAAAGAATTTGTAGGATGTTTCAAGGAACTAAAGGGATGTTTAGTATGTAAAACAATATATTTAGTTCCCAAAAGTGAAGAAGGGTTTTTAATATATAATGGTTCCTCAAATATTTGACTTCGAGGAATTATAATACATAATTACATGGTAATATCTTTTTCCTTATTAAAATTGAAGGATCATAAGCATATTAACCCAAATCAAAATTTGTTGGTAGCTACAATAATTTTTGGTATAAATGATACAGATGAATTATCGTTACAGAGAAAGGTTATATATAAATATATAATTAAAAATAAAATAATATATTTTCATATAATGATTTGAATATGGGTTACAGTAGATGGTTGGATTAGATTGTGGAATATGATTGCTCAATACATTACATCCTAATGAAATAAAACAAGGTGTTTGATGCTTTAAGATAATATGATCATACAAAAATATCTATGATGAAAATCACAAAAGTTATAATATTAATATAATTTAAAATAATAGATAACAAATCCTAATGGAAGGAGATAATTATTCTCTTCCCAAATGAATGTTCAAATATCTATCCATTTGATAATTAAAGAGTTGTAAAGGGATGTTTTGGAATGGTATAAGAAGGTGAAATGTGATATTAACATTAATATTGATTGTGATGGAATGTTATGGTACATGTTATGTGTAGGTGATCTATGAAAACAAGATTTCCTAAAGAAGATGTTGGATGAGGCTCATAGTTCATCATTCTCGTTTCCACATAAATGTATGAGGATGTATAAATATCGAAATTATTATTTCTTATGGGTTTACTTGATTAATGAATTTGAAGTTAATTTATTTTGGTGATTTGAATTTTATAATTTTATAGCTAAGAAATTGAATCATAAGGGGGTGTTACAACCATTTGTAATATTATAATAGGAATATAAAAATATCAATATGTCTTTTTTATTAAATATCTCCAAAAAATATTAAATTCTATATTGACATTTTTTTTATTTGATGGCCTTGTGAAGTTATCACACATAAATTCTATTAAAGCATAATTATATCCTAGTCATCAATCAATAATAAAAATTAAGGGTGTGGTAATGATGGATAGAGTACAATAATTTATTTTATATGGTTGTGATATAAGTTCTACAAGGATGTTTAAGATCAGTCTTCAATAATATTTTTATTTATATTTCTGTTCTAACAAATCTTATCATCCATAGATTGATGGTAAGTATGATAGGACCTTCTAACCCAAATAATACATGTATAGATATTTTTCTTTATATTTCTATAATGTTTGACATCTACAACTTCCACCAATCACATATTAATATAATAATACAATTCCCATGATTTTTATGAGGGATCCTTATCATGAACTCTATAGAAAGAATAATTAAAATACAATGTGATAATTTACTAACAGGGAAAGAATTTTATTTGAAAATGATCTGGTTGAGGAAGTGATTGTGAAAGTCAGAACCACTCCACAATAAATAAGGGAATTATAAAGTAGATATAAATAATATGCATAAAATCATTGTCTTGATTGGGAGTTATAAGTATGTGAGAAAGTGTTTCTTCAAATTTCTCTATGGAAGAATATAATTAAATTTGTAATTAAAGGAACGCCACAACCCAGAAATATTAGAACCTTATAGATTATTTATTTTTGATATATGGTATCTTATTAGTTGGTTCATCTAGAAAACCACATTAATGTCTATGATTTTTTCCATATATCTCTCTTGAGAATGTATATACATTACCCTTTTCATGTAATAAAAACAAAGGCCATACCACTGGAATATTGTCTCTAATACGAGGAGCAATCTATGTGGATTATGGATCATAGAGATAAAGTGTTACAAAATAAGAACACTCAGAAGGTATATGTTCTGTGGAAAAGTTACCAATTTGAGGAAAATACCAGGGAACATGAGATTATGATGATGGGTAAGAAACCTTAGTTTTTTTATTACAGGATCTTTATTTTTTTATTTCTTCTACCAAAACCATAAAATATTATTAAAACATGATGATATAATGACAATATTATCTTAAATAAACTAATATTTTATTATTTTAGTTTCATTAAAAATATCCATATAATCTTTCATTAAATGGGAAATGAAAATTGACGAGCATGTGTGTGGAAGACACCCGCCATGTGAATCGACATAATATTTTATCCATCACTTCATCTCATAGATTGATACAATTTTTTATTTAATATTTATATTTAACATTATCAAATAATTATACTTATTTAATTTTAATATAATATCTATACTCTTACCATCCAATTATTAAGAAATCAATTGTGTCACTCAAACGTATGTGTGGATTGTTGATTTTTATAAAATATATTCATTATTTCAACCCTTATAAACATTCATGTCATAAATTTTAATTATTATATATCTTTATTTAGTAACATCCATTAAAAAAATTAAAACAACATTCAGACATACATTTATAGTAATCATGAACGATGTAATTTATTTTTCTATATCTATATATTATAGATGACTGTAAATATGTATATAATGAATAAATATGAAACTAATATTATTATTACTATTATATTGATTATTTAATTAAAATATTCTTAAAAAGAACAAAACTATATAACCAAAACACACAAAAACTGAAGTAGTTATCACACGAGAAAATGATATTAATAAATTATTTTTAATACAAGGGATGTAATGGGTAAAAAATAATCAATATATGGAATGATATATTTGATAATGGTTTTATAATATATTCATAATAAATCTATATTTTTTAAATATTATATTCAAATTTTTATTAAGAATGTTGAGACTTGAACAAATAGATTTTATTCTTACTTTTATTTCTGTGAGGGTAAAACCATATTCACCACCCAATACATTAATATGGTGAATATAATACCCATTAATTTCCTTTTAGATGAATTATATTAGAATTATGGTTATTTAATTATCCATGTTTGTTTCTTTCTATCATGTGGATTATGATTCAAAAATTTCACATGTGATAAGTAATTTATATTATAATCTCATTATTCATTAGAATTGATTATGATTAATATTTTGATGATGAAATTTCAAGATATATCTCTCAGTAACCTCTTAAATTTAATCCTAAAATTTTTATTTAGAAAAATTAAATGTTATAAATTAATTATTCTCTCATTATATACTCAATAATCATAATGAATTTTTATGGAAAACTATCCTTAATTATATCTTTAGTTGGGAATGAATTTCTTTCAAATAATGTTTTCTAAAAAATTTTGATTATGTTTTAAATATTTCCCAGAAATTTTTTAAAATAAATTCTCCCAATTTTTTTCTTATAAATTATTTTTAAAATGAATAACCTTTTTTATTTCTAAACAAGGTACCTTTGACTTTGGAAAAAACCAATGTGAAATGAATGAATGGTTTACCGTAAATAGCATGCACATAATTTTTCACCATCATTACAAAAAAAAATTTATGCTTCGATTAAATGATTCTAAAATTAATTTCAATGGGTTTTTTAATACTTGGTCAATATTATATTTCAAATTATTCTTTTCAAATTGGAAAATAAAATCTTCCAAAAAATATATTATAAGTTTTCATTTAAAACAATTTTTAATATATGATTTCATCATTTTTTGTTTCTTATAATTTTACATGTATATTATCCAATGATACAATATTTATTCATTCTTTTAATGGCATATAAATATGAAGAAAATATGTTTATGAAAACCATTCATCATGCATGCGTTATTCTTTATGAAACCTAATAAATAATTAAGAAAATAATTCCTATTCTACAAGTTATATACTAATGAAATTTCTATGAAACCCAACTATATTTATAGGTTATAAAAAGATAAATTATTTATGATCTTCTACAATACCTTTTTTTATTCTCATTATGTGATGGGTGGTCCTGAAATTACATTTCCCTCTAATGAATTATGTCATGATGTATATCTTATGAGATAAATTGAACTAGTATGGGGACTGAAGAAAATTGAGTATGGTGATATATGAACTATCAAGTTATTGGGAGTGAACCTAGAATAAAAAAATGACTTTTTAGAGTGAACCCTTTCCACTATGATCGTATTGGTAATTATACTTTACTACAAAAAAAATTCTATTCCTATGTGTAAGCCACAAATCTAATTCTTTTATCATTTTTATGAACTCAGGGGTTATGGTCATTCATTAAGTTATGATTCATTTCTTAATAACTACCATTAATTATGGAGAAACTCAAAATTATGATCTATTATATAGTTCATTCTATAATGATATTCTCGTGTTATCATATCCTTATGCTCATGTTATGTCGATATCTCTCTTTTTTATCTATAGTGAACATCTGAGATCATGAATTCATAGGTTTCCTTTAACCATGTTATAAAGAAAGATATTATTTATGGTATGTCTATGAAGGTTCCAAGTTATGAAGAACATAATGGTAAATGATGTATTTAAATTTTTAACCAGTTGTTTTTGTATCAATGTTTCTAAACCCATAGGTCAAATATGATTCTAGTATGTGTAGTTATTTTATTTATGTAATAATCTTATTTTAAGATCTGATTTCTATGAATGAATAATTTGTGTCACTATAGTTTTTTTATATTTATGACGCTGCTATTTTTTATTTGTTTTTGATGTTTTATGATATAAAGTATATAGTATAAAATTTTTAATCATTAACTATTCTGACAAATTGTAAACCAATAGTGTTTTGGTTGGAATTCCATATATTTAGTGACACAACCCAATTATTCACTTTTTGGGAAATGCTAGATAATATTTATATCATAGAGGAATTAATGGTTGATTAATGGTAGAAATAGTAGATATACTCTATTTATGGATATTTCATTTTTATGCACTACTTATATATTTTTCATGATCATTCTCTAGAATATATATGGATCTCATGAAATAATATATTCTTTAAATTATTTTGATTTTTATATTTATTTTAAAATAGTATATAAATATTTTTCCATTCATTAATGTCTATGAAACTCATCTTGGTAATAATATCACTTTTAGTGTTATCTTGTCCACAATAAATCATTGAATTATTAATGGGTTATAATATTATGTTTTTTATGAACAATGATTACAAATAAATTTTCATTTTATAGTTTGAAATTATAAATTTATTGTGATATAGATTCTCTAGGAAGAAGATTTATTTCGTCCACATTCTTTTCAAAAAAATTTATAATTATTCATTTAATAAATTTAGATTTATTTCATAAATTAATTAAATCAATGGTTATTATTTCTGTGGTTTTATAAATCATTTTATTTATTATTAAGTTGAAATAAAACCTTGGGGATAATTTAATTTCATTGAAATTTAAATAAATATGAATGTTTCATGATTTATTTATTAAAATTTATTATTGGGGTTTATAAAAATATTTTTTTCCACTAATGAACTTTTTTATATATTTTTGAAATATAAGTTTATAGTGACATATTAATATATTAAATTATAGTATATGATGAGGGCTATAGGTCCATGATTTGTATTGTCCCATTTTAGGATAATTCTAATAGAGGATTTTCCATATAGGTATAAAAACTATTTAGGAATTTTTATATATCTATTGTATAATAGGAAATATATTATTTATTTCGTCATATAATTATAATCTACATTAATCCCATTTTGATGAATTATTTTGATTAAAATCAGGATTTACTTATTTGATAAATTATTGGTTTTTATGTTTATCAAAATATTGATGTGATGTTTTTCATATAGTTTTTGTTGACGTTTACATTGGTGTAGTTATGAATATTACAATATTTATCATTGATATATATTGACGAAAATAACATTTAAAATGATTCAATTTATAGTTTGAGAATCTATAAATAAAATCCTGTATTTTAATGATACATTTATAGTAGAAAAATTAAATGATTTATCTTATGTTGATTATATATTTATTATTAAGTGGTCTTATTTATTCCCAAAAAAATTAAAGGCTATCTTATTAATTTATTTTTTATAAATATTTTATAATAAATGGATTTATATTTATTAAAGATTCATATTTTATATTAATTTTGAATAGGTGTATATGAATTTAATTAATTACTAAAAAATTAATTTTTTAATCATGCCATGTATATATTGATGATAATAAATGGTTACTTCTAGTAAAACAAAAACTTTTATAATCGTTTAGATGTAACCATTTGATCATATATAGAAATGGAATCAATTATAGATGTTTATATTTTTTATGTCATGTTAATTAGATATTATTTCTCGTACTATATAACATATCTGGTATTAACATATTATTTTTCATTATATAGTATAACAATATGTGTTGCTGAATTTTAGTTGAAATGAATTTCTTAAACGTAATTTAATACTATTATTTTTATATTATTTTACTGAATAAGAATCATTTTAAATATTTTATTATATCACTTGATATATTTTTCACTACATTTTTGTATTTTTGTGGCATGTTTGGGCTATGTTTTCATCCATCACAAGTATCATGAACTAGAATATGTTAAAAGGCATTAAAATATGTATAAGAGATCTTTGAAATTATATTTTTAAATTTAATGAATATGGGTAGATATAAAACAACAGTAACATGATTTTCCCCATAAATATCAATTCAAATCTCTTTATAGTTAATTTAATTTTACAATGGCTCTTATAAGCAACAATTTGTTGTTGAATGTCCTAAAAAAATTATTTTCTATTCCAATTAATTGTTTTAGTAATTAATGGGTTGAAAAAGGATAGTATTTGGGAATTATTTTAGTCATTAATTAATTTAAGTTAAATGAGAATAATATTCAAAAAACCCTCTCATTGTCATAGATCGTGAATTTCTCTATTCACATATTATTATCCATGTGTATTTTTTTAAAGGATAATATGTTGATTTTTTTAATTTAATCATCAATATTTTAAAAAGATATTATCGAGTAATCTACATCCATTATAAATATTGGTAATAGTGAGGATGTGAAGCATATGATGTTAAATATATAAATATTGATATTATTTTTTCAGCCTTAATTCACAATTTTTTATTTTTTATTTAAAATTTAATTGAATATGTTTCTTAAAAGGAATCATGTTGGACATGGTATAGGATATATGAAAAATTCAATATTTTTATATGAAATTACAAAAATTAAGATTTAATGTATTCCAATTATTTGTAAGGAACCCGTATATGATAGATAAAGAAACCATGATAAGTCCAAAAATATAATGAGAATGAATTCATCATCTTTTTTGGGTGACTCCAATCTTTAGGAATCATTGTATTTTAGATAGTTGACCACATATTCATATCTCTAAATTAAATGAATTATATTTTTTGCGGTTTTAATGAATCATATATAAATAAGACATATTTATGATTTAGTGATATTATGATAGAATAGAAGATAAAATAAGAACATAACATTCTCTGATATTTGAAGATATTATATGTTTTCTGATAAATATATAATATGAAAAAAGGAATTTTACAACATACAGACACAGAAACCAAATTAATTTATTCAGAAATATTTTCTTAATTTATATAGAAAAATTATTTATTAATGAATATATTAACTAACTAATGTATTTAGTAGTTTAGGGTGATGATCAGACTCAGTGATGAGCTCAAACAAATGATTAACCACCTGAATTTAGATAATTATATATTGTTTTTCTACAATATACTGAGGGAGGATGATGAAAGGGCTAGAAATCTAGGCATTGAATCTTTTTTATTTTAATATATTGTTTGGAATTTTGAATTTTATTCATATAAATTTGACTTAAAAATTAGCAATACATCTTCATATAGTTATAAACATACAATAATTTACAAAAAAACATATATATTACAAACAACTCTAAATATCCAAACTTTATTTTTATTAGGAATTAGGTACATAATACATATTCAACCAATATCATACAATCAAATGTAACATAATTTGTATAAATTTACGACTTATGTAATTATCACACTCTCATGATCACATTTGATATCATGGGGAACCAGGGAATCATATTTTATGAGTGAGATCAAAGAATCACATGGGGTAAATAAAGAAAAACGAGTCAATCGGTGATAAATAAATGATAATCATGATCATGTAATAAAAGGTATGATTAATGGACTAAGAGATTTGAATTATAAGATATGAAAATGGGTCATGACAACATAATAACAGAAAATATATTGGATCATTAACCGTAATATATTAAAATAATATAGAATACCATGAGTAATATGATAATTATATTGTCAATAATCATATCAATGGGGAAGAGACTTATGGAAATTCATAATTTGCATAGGCCTAGTCGCACTACAATGTTTTCATAAACATATGACATGTATTATATCATTTTTTTCCTAAAGATAATGTTCTTTGATCACTACCCATCCAATCTTCATAGTATCTCATGAGATAAAAACATTACCTAATCGAAAAGGGTTTACATAATTATAGGTTTACATATGACATGAAAACTCATCATTTATTTTAGTTCCCAAAAAAATAACAAAACAATCATAAATCCAAAAAAAATCATAGAATGGTTACCTACTAAGAAAAAAATTGCAATCTAATTAAATTAAGTAAATATCTATGATAAAAATATATAACAATGATTATAAATCATAATGTATTTACATAAAAAAATAAGGTGCATATGATCATTTAAATAATTTCAATATCAATTTAATGTTTTTTTATCATAGTCAACACATTAAAATGAGAATAAGGTTTTCAAGATATTCAATAATGGGAAGAATTTTAAAAAATATTATTTTTATTTATAGTTGATTTTATGTATGGAATAGTGTAATGATGGAAAATTTCATTGATATAGATACCATTTCTACTATAATTCACATATATATAAAGATGGATAAGTATTTAGATGAACAATATAATATAATATCTATATTTAGGATAGAAACCATTCCAGGAAATGAAATAGAAGAAATTAAAAATTTGTGAACCATTGAAGGGAATTGAAATATAATAAAATTATTTAAAACAATAGATGATGTTCAATATATTTTAATAAAATAATTTCAATGTTCATTACACAAAATTGAAATAAATTATAAATAGAATATTTATGGAAGGATATAAATTAACTAAATCATAATTAAAAAATAAATTAATGATTATTAAACAAAAAATATATATAATAAATTATTAAAACAACCCTCACTAAATTAATTAACAAAATAGAATAGAAATCCTTAATATAATTTTAATACTAACGTTTATGTTTTTCTATAAATAGATACATGAGACACATTAAAAAATTATTTCACTGAGGGGGTAAAAAGGATTTTTTTCGTTTTATAATAATGTATCATTATATCCAATACTTAAAAAATATTTCAAAATAGGGAAATTTTATTATGGAAGATAGTAAAATTATTCCATTATAACCACTATTCGGTTTAAGATTATGTAATACTATGATAAAACTATGGGGATATTAATATAACTTATAAGAAGAATAATAAATGATTAATAAAATAAATTATGAAAATTTGTATACAAAAATAGGATACAATGGAGGTAATTAGTTAGATAGAACGAAAATAAAGAGGGAATGTGTGGGAATGGAACTTTTAAACCATATACTGTATGAATATTCCATATGTATAGTTGAATTTAAATATATAGTGCAACAATAATAAATTGAAACTTGAAATATGTACTTTATATAATTTTATATTATCTATGGAAGGGAATATAGACTGTAGAGAAATTATATATGACTAAAATTCTGACATGGAAAAATATCCCTTACCAAGAGTCCCAATCGGCTCGGTACATGAATCTAACCACATGAATGATAAAATTATATTTATTAAAAACAATTTTACTTATAATTTTCTTGTATATTTGTTTTTATTTTTTGTTTATTTTTATATCTTTATTGGTATATTATGTTTATTTTAATTTTCTTGAGATTTTTTGTTTCACATCATAGTGGTTACATTAGATTTTTAAAACATATTGACGTTATTATGAAATTGATCTATAAAATCGTAATTTTAATCGTATGGAGTTCACATCATTCAAAATGTAAAATCATTTAATGTATAAAATAACCATTAATAATAAACATGACTCATAATGTATAAATTTTTGTGCATTATTGTTTACTTTTTTATGTTATTTAACTAGATTCTATGAACAAGATTTGTTTTATTAAATTTTATTCATATTATCACATTAAAAAACATGAAAAAAACTACAATATTCTTATTAGAATAATATTACTCTATATAATGATATGTATAATAGACTATGAAGGTTTTAATTTTTTATTTAGAACATCATCATAAAGGTGGTCATTCTGACCATGAACAAATAATCGGTTATATAAAAACTATTTCTTCATTATATTATTTTCATATACATGTTACAACATATTCCAAATGATTTAATGTATTCATTTATTATATAACTATACCATATTATAAAATTCATTCCATATATGGTACTGGTGATGAAATTTGTAGTAAAAGGATTTGGAGTAACTGAACCAACCAAAACATGGGAGGTGATATCTTTTTTTAATTGAAGGGTTGTAGTAGAATAATTTACAATCCATTAATATAATTACAATTTATAGTAAATATGTTACTAATTTATCTTTATAATTGAACTCTTTGGAGATTTTAAAAAATTATTATATAATAATAATAATAGAAAATAATATGTTTGAGATAATTAATTATTCCCTTAATTGTCAAGCATTATAATACTCCGTAATCCTCTAGGGATTAATGTATTGACAAGACTAGATCCTCTATATAGTCATAATGATTATTGGGGTTGGAATATGGATTTTATTATTTGATAAATAACTAATTAATTATGATGATATATAAGGTGGTGAAGGGAGGCATTTATAATGTAATTATAGGAGTGTATTAGAGTAAAATATTTATTATTTTATTATTTATGACATTTCCCATGAATATTGATTGTTACCCTAAAATTTATTTCTTTTTATTAAGGCATGAAGGGTTATATGCCTTTATACCAATCAAATTTTCATTGAAACCATGAACCACGCAGTTCAATTTGTTGTACAAAAAAAATTGTTAATATAATCATTAATTTTAATTACATAATGTAAATAGTTTTTTATCAATAAAATTAATATTTCAAATTCTAAATTCTATTCAAGGAAGAAATATATGGATGATGAAATTATTCCCAAAATTTTAGAGCTATCATGATATAATGGTGATTTCATAAACAATATTGTATTTCTAAAAAACTATTTTGGTTATTTACAAAATATAAAATTTTCTTGAAAAAACATAAATAAATAAAATTACATTAAATTCAATATTATGAATAAAAAAATAAATTCATTTTTATCAAATGAAAACTCTAAAATTTGTAATTTTTTCATCTTAATAACATCATAAATGAATAGAAATCCAATCTGTTTTGATTAAAAACTATTTCATTTTTATGTGTGATTATATATATATATATTAGTTATTATTAATTAGTTACTATATAGTTAATATATTTGTATTTCAAGTTGTGAATAAAATTATTTCATTAATTTTTTATTCTATATCTATGGAATTAAAATTATAAATATATATTTGAGAAAGCATATTATTTAAAAACACTTTATAGAGTCTATGTATAATAATTTGTAAATGAAAATTTTATATACCTAAAAACTGCAATGTGAAAATTTTATAACCAATTTTTATAATAATACACTATGAATATGATTAATTATATTTCTTGAATAAAAAATATATCATTTTAGATATCTATATTATGCATAAACCAATCATATAATATTTTAAACTGAATATTTTAATGTAAAAAATGTATAAAAATTTAAAAATGGTTATATATAAAATAAATGAACTATAATGAAAATAAAAAAACATGATAAAATATTTTTTATTTCAAAGATTATATTTAAACATTAATTTAATAGTTTTTTGTATCAAAATTTTCATTTTAAAGCATATTTAATGGATCTGTGTACTAATTATGTGATAGTGAAGACATGCATCATAATTGGTTAACAAGTAAACTAAAATTAATTAATTAACATTTAAATTTCAATATTTAAATAAAAAATTTCATTAAAGTAATGTAATTATAAAGACATCACATGTGTAGATAGGAACATGAATTCAAAAGTAATTATTTAAAAATAGTAAATGAATATTATTGAAAAAAATACATTATAATATAATAAAAATTTTGAAGAAGAAATATACTTAATATTTAATATAAAATATAAGTTCACGTAATAAAAGAAAATTAATTGCATATATAATTTTGTAAATAATTTAATTCAAATTATTCATTGAAAATATGTACTATCACATTCCACTACCATAAAAAAAATTTATCCACACAATTTTACTTAATAATAAACATGCATTATTTTCCTTTACCAAAATAATAAATCCAAATATTGAATTAAAAATAATCTATTATAAAGATAATAAATAAATAAATTGGAAATGTTTAACATATATGGTCATTCTTGTTGTACTAACCAACTACTATTCGTAATATTGATTCCATCTAAGGAACTATACCCAAATACTCTCTATATTAATTCCTATAAATAACCAAAGCCCCGTGTGATATCAAATTAGATTCCCATAAGACCCATATTTCCTTAAATTATTCTAAAAAATATATTTCTACACATGTAATATTTATTTTATTTAAATTAATTAATCATATTATCAGTGTCATTCATGATCTAAAAAAATAACAATTAATCAACCAATACTATTGAAAAACTTTTACAGGATAATTTATCATATTACACATCATATCACACACTCATTATAAAATATTATAACTTCGAGGCATAGAGAATAATGTGATAAGATTGGTATGAAAAACAGAAAAAAAAATTATTATAACGATACATGCTATTTTAAATAAAACATAAATTTTATAATGTAATAAATATCATGATTAAAGGATTTAGATATTGAAAAAATACGATGTGAAAATAAAGAAGTATAGCCAAATCATAAATTATGCCCTAGATCACAAAGAATAATATGGAAACACGGAATGAAATTCAATGTTTTAGTTAATAATGTAATTAATAAGAATAATAAAAAATTTCACAAATATAAAGTATGTCATCATTTTCATAAGACACATTTTTCTACAAAAGAGTCAAAAACATACACCAAGGATCTCTTCGAGGAACTAATCAACAATATTTTCGATTATCAATACCCTACGCTCATACACAACATCTCATATGATGGACGAATTTCCAAATTGATTAGGGTAATATTAAATTATAGACTTAGCCAACACACAATAATACTTCATGATATATCTGCCATATGAATACTAAAATAATTTTAAATCAATAAAAAATGGTTATATGGTTACCCATCGAGATAAAATGGGATTCCAATTAAATAATGTATCTGATTAGGTAAAAACACTTTAAAGTGAATAATGATATATAATATAATGAAATGAAAAAAATAAAGTCTTTTCGTGTAATGTTTAATTTTCATAGTCAATAGAATGTATTGATTTCGAGGTGAACACCATACAATATTAATAAAACATTTAATTTATTTATAATTAAATTATATTTGAGGAAAATATATCTATATTCATTTTTGATGATAATGTAAGTCAAATATTTTAATTTATCATTTATTTTATCTAGATTCCATTTTCACCATACCATATATTCATAGGATACATGATAATAAAGATGAGGATAAATTTTACAATTATCCATCAATTAGAAACTAATAATTCAATGGATAAAATAATATTTAAAAAAGGACCATGATATTCTGTTCAAGTATATGAAAATAACTTATATAAAAATAATATATTTATTTGGTTTTAACGAAATATTTTTCAAGTATTTTATATAACATTGTAATATATCATATGCAGCATCATTATGGAATAACATAAATAAAAAAATTGTATTTAAATTTTTTTAATGATTAAACATGTAATTACTATAATTACATTGAAAATTACATTGATTAAAATATTGATGAGAATATAATAGAAATATTCAAAAGAAAATTCATTGTCATAGTCTGTGTCCTGAATTATAAAACATTATACATTAGATTACTACTACATTAATGGTCATGCTGGTTTTTAAATATTTATCCACATTTTGATTTTGATTTTATATTTCTTTGAAATTTTGATGTCCTTGAATATTTTTCACATTTTTAACTCTATAGGAGTTCCTATATATGACATGAACCTTGAAGTTTAATGATATTATTTTTATACATATTTCCAATAGTCATGTGAATTAATTTATTGATACTAAAATGATGATGAATATTAGGTTTTTTACCAATAAGTGGATTATACATAACCTCATTAATCTTTCACTTGGTAATCGTCATGGCTATAGATTTTCATGATATTCTAGAAAGTGAAATTTCCATATGTTAACATGTTATATAATTTTCATGTTTGTGAGAATTTATAATGATCCATAAACATTATGATTATTATTAATACATATCATGAGATTCATATATATATATATATATTTCTGTGTGTGTTACTATAATCTATGATGACATATTTTCATGTAGAAGTCATCTATATTTGGTGTAACATGAATAATATATAATTAGACAAAAAAATTTGGATGGATTTTTCCATTTTAGTGTTATGGAAGATACTATATTAGACTATTAATTGAAATGGAACTGTCAAAAAAATCAATTTATATTGTGTATTTAACGATTCATTTAAAGATATCAAGGAATTCTATATCAATTATATAGTTTGACCACAAGTATCAGAAACATTCTTGATGTGATAGAGAGATCAAGGGTTCATATTAGCCAATGGAAATTCCTATGTGGTTATTTTCATTATGATTCTAACTTCATCCTCAATGGGTGAATTTAGGTTGTGAAGGATGCTAATATTGGACATTAGGTGATCCTATGTAATTACACAAAATAATAATCATAGAGCATCAAACACCACATTTTTATAATAATCATAATTATATTTTATTTCATATTAGTATTTCAATAAATTGTATTCTACATGATTAAAACAATACATATTCAGAGTTTATTATTAACATATATTGAATCACTAATAGATCTGAATTGAATTTCAAAAGAAATCATTGTTATTAAGATATTTAATCGTATTTTATATTTTCATTTCTATAAATATTATTTTTTATTATTTTAGGATTTGTAAATGTGTTGGGGTATTGATGGGATGAAAACGTTCTCTAGAATAGATGTATTTAAGGATTTTATATCATTAATTTATTGATAATTTATTTATTTAATAAAATATAATTTAACAGTGAAAGATTTAGTAGATTATATTTAATTAAAATAGTACTACACTTATTATTATTACTATGAGGAACATAAAGAGTTTAATATTTTATAAGGAATTTTGGAGTAAATCTTAATTTTATAACCACAACACTATAAATTCATAACCAATATCATTTTCTATGGTTATCCAAATAATTATTGTATACAAAAATTCTATCACTAATGTTATCCTTAAATAAATAATGAATAGGGGAATTACTATCAATGTCAAGGGATCCCAAAAACTTATCCAAAATATCAATCTCAAGGGACAATATGGAAATTAATAAAATGTGTATTTTATTTTATATCCTTAGTATACACAATTCAATTTTTTAGATTGGGTGGCTATAATCATGTACAACCCAAGAAGTTGGTATTATATTTTCTTCCACATTGGCTCTATTACTCTCAATAATAGAAAAAATTATCCTAACTGGGTTATATATAGAGGGAATATTCTTTGGACCCAGTAAATAATAAAAATTATAAACCACTTAAAAGCCTTATCATTTCATCATATTCTTTTATGGTTTTATTTTGGACCATGGAAGTTTCATCTTGATTTAAATATTTATAAATTTCACATGAAATATCATCTAACATGTTATGTAATTTTATGTTAGATTCATTAGGTATATCAATGGGTCATGATGATTATTTTCATTTAAATTTTGGATAAATCATTTATTTGGAAGAAAATAAGAGTTGATAATGACTCCAATAATCTATTTTTCTAGGCCAAAAAAACATATTGTGGCATGATATATGTCATGTTTACATTTAATATTATATACTATCTTAATCAATTATCATAATTATGTTGTATGTTTTTTTATAATTTTTTATAATATTTATATTGAATGAAAATTCATTCACATTCAATTAACCTAGATGAATCCATGAGAAATTATAAGATTCATAATGATACTAACATGTGTTTTTATGCGACCACATTTGTTGTTTAATTCACACAACCATGGTCAGATTTGGATTCATTTTTTCCCCAACCTACACATGATATAATGTTGTATTAGATTGGTAGTGTGGGGTCTAACCCCCGGGGAATGATCATCTTATAAGGATCCCATTGAAACACATCAAGATTTTGTGAATCTTTGTATTGATTGATTTACACATTTTGATATTTTTCATTTCATGTGACAGTGAAGTTAATAAATTTTATATTAAATCGCTATCTATGTTATAAATTATATGTAACACTATGTTAATCACACATAACACACAATATTAACTTTCACATGCTCTACACAGAACACAAAGGTCATCATACAATATACAAAACAATGAAATTCATTGATGGCTTTCATAACATGCAAGATCGTGGTTTATTGAAAAATAATATATTATTAAAATATGATTATTTAGTGTAATAAGACATAATCATTATGTTATGATCGAGGGAATGAATAGTATTGACTAATTTGTGGAAATATATGGGTTATACAATTTAATATGAATTTATAGGTTTTAAATTAATTATAAATGAATATGAGAACCAATTGAATGTAAAAGGAAATATTCTTAAGGTTAAATGGATATTTAACCCTACAAAATTAAATTATCATTTATGTCTTCCAATTCACTAATTGAAACATTACATTCACATTGAACATTGGTAATCCAAATTTTTGGATACATGTTTCTATCATTCATTCGTAGTTCATCATTAATTTAGTTGATAACACACAAGGTATGTGTAAAAATTTTTTAGGAAGAAAGGATTCATTGGATTCAAGGGAAGATTGGCAGAAAACGTGAAAAAATTTCCTAGTACATATCGTGATGTGTCAAAACCCATAATGTAATATAATTTCACAGCCTATCCCAAGTCTAAAGCTAAGCCATGACCAATGCACGAAGGTAGTAATGAAAAAGTAGCTACACATCGTGGACACCTTGGTCACGACATGATATCGGTCAAAATAGATAGTAACAAACCCATGAAGGTTCCACAAGGGATGATAGCTAGATGGATGGTATACATCATGAACACCTGTTATATTATGTGTACCCATTCAAACATTCATATATTCATGAGGGGTATACACTTCACACTACTGATCCCAAAAATCAACGATATTGACATGGATATAAGGTACACATTGTATACCTCTCATAAATGTCGTGACAATGTTTTCCTATATAATTAGTAGAGCTACATATATATTCAAACAACTTCTTGATGATCTGTTTCTCTCATTTATACTCCCTATGAGTTTTCTCACCCTCTTTCCCCTCCAAAAACTAAATATCATAATTTGTTTTACATTTTAAAATTAATTCAAGAGCCGTAGAGCCTTTGTTCTTTGACAATTTCATTTTCCATCACCTGATTTACATTTAATTCATTTTCCTTTCTCATGTATGTAATTTATTTATAGATATGATTTATTCTATTCATTTTTATTTCATTTTCCAATATCTATCCTTTTCATGATTTTATATCTATTACTTGTAATCAATATTTTGAGAATGCTATTTTATATTAATTTCATTACAACATACCCCATCATGTGAAGAAAAATCCTTTAGGGATGTCAATCATGTTCGATGTATCTTCATACTAAAATAAACGATTAATTCTAAACATGTATACTCTAATAGGATTAGTAATCATGATAAAAATCATTATGATATACCATTTGTGTGAATGTCCCTGACCAAGGGACATTCAACCAAACGACCCTATCCTGAATAGAGTACACTAGGATATGATAACTATCCTTTGAAACATTCTTCCCTAGAAGCCAAAAGTAATGTACCTAGGTTTTTAGTATCTCCTAGACACAGAATAGTAACATCCTATGTAGAACTAGGTGGCTAAACCAATGTCAACCGGCGACCTCAGTTTGCTTTGAAGACTGACCTGAAGGACATTTCTAGTATTAGAAGTAAAGACCATTTCTATCTCAAATACTCAACTCTATCTAGACCCTCAGTAATTTATTGTAGTAACCCCCAATTAGAAGATAAGTAAAATACCAAACAACAATATGTTTTAAAAGGACTCCCCCAGAGGTCTAAAAACCATAATTCCCTATTGAAATAGCATTTTCCTTATGAGTTAAACCATTTACTCCCATTATACTACACTATTTTATTTAGTGAAGTTTGAATCATTAAGATTATAATTTTCCTAACCCTTAAAGGTATTAAAGGAACCTCTAGGGATGCTATAAATATTTTTTGTCTTTTCCGGGGAGGCAATGTTGTTTTGTAAAAGAACTCTGAATTTTAAGTCTTATGTTCACTATTCCCTTTCCCTTTATTCTTTTAATAATTTTTCATATTCCCTTGAATCATCATCCACATTTCCAATGAGTTCTCCGGGGATCCTCGACTCATTCAAGAATCCTTGAAGCACAAGAACTAGTGACTATTAATCCTAAGAACGAAAGACATGTACTTTCACATATCCAGTCAATAATGGCCATGCAGCATAACCATTTGGGATTCAACCCACTAAACAATTAAATTATCCTAAGAGATAACCCGATGCAGTGTATAATACCATCATGGATTATGGAAAATCATCAATCGATTGTGAAACACCACGAATCATTCACCTTCTGATACAGACCCATACATTTGAAATCATGCATGGACTCATTCATATGATCCATAAAATTGGACATTCTAGTGGTCTTAAGAGTAAATACCAGCATGAACATATTTCCAATTTCCTAGAAGGTTGCAATACCATTCCCAACTAGGGAGTTTCTTCCAACGTGATAATACTCTATGTCAGTCTGTTTTCATTAAGAGATAGACAAAAGGATTGGCTCACAATCTATGCTCCTGAGTCGATCACAGTGTGGGAAGAGCACGCCAAGATGTTTCTAGATAAATATTTACCACAAATACTTTCCTAGATGTTTTAGAAAGACAACCAAAAAATTTCTCATGTAGATTAAAATTATGCTTGGGAAGCATAGAAAATTTCTAAGGAGATTATGAGGAAGGGTCCACATTATAGACTCATCACAATAATTCGGTTAAAAACATTTTATCATAGACTCTAACCAGCGGCACGAACAACTGTCGATTGAGCCACATATGATGGTTTGATGGTAATGACCCCTGAAGTCAGATGATCCATTTTAGAAAATGTCTCTCACAATGAAAATATGTGTAAAAGTGATCATGGACCACCATGACTTGTAATCCACCAATATGATGAGAAAACATGACAACTAGAACAATATGAGTCTCTTACAAAGAAACTGGAATCTTTTCATGTAAGAGTCATATAACCCCCTCCTACCACCATCATGAAATATAACTCATATGAAATGTGGGGTGGAATGTACCTATATTTGGACTACAAGGATGGATTTGAAGATCAGAAAGGTTATAAATATGTTAACTACAATAAAAAAATACACATTTAAGAAACATAAATATTATCAGCATAGGCTTTCTCAGCAGCAACCTCAAAACAATCTAGGCTATTTTCAACCACATAGTGGTCAGGGCTAGTTTTTCAACAATGTACCACCAAGGTATCCACCTATGACCCCTGCACCAAGACTACAACAACCAATGCAGTGTCAACAATTCCAACTAAGACCATAACAACATCTATTTCAACTCGTCCTACTATGGAATTCTCAACAACCACCTCCATGTAACCTAGAATATATCCTAGACACTTTCATATAGAATCCAGATCAAAGGATTAAAACCTATGATATAGGGATGCAAAATCATAGAGATTTTTTGAGAACGTTGGATATTTTAATGGGTAAAATCTCTAAGACATTATCTGATAGATTACCGAGTACTAAACCTGGTAACACTGAGATATACCCAAGGGAGGAAGCTAAGGTAGTTGTGCTAATGAGTGGGAAAGGTTTATTTTTTTCAATAGATAAATGAACCAAGGCGGTTGGATGATCCAAAAAGAATTCAGATGATGAGGAAGAAGTTAATAAAGCTAGTCCTGTCTTATTACAAGATTATGTACCCACATAAAAGTATCAGACCGCTAAAAACTATAGAATCCAATTTATGTTGGTCCACCTCCATAAAAATCTCATATTCCCTTTCTAGAGAGATTGAGACAAGTTAGGTGGGATGAACAATAAAAGATTTCCTAGAAATTTTCAAACAATTATGTATCAATATACCATTTAACAAAGCTATTGCTCAGATTCCAATTTATTCCAAATTCTATGAATTACTACTATCAAACAAGATGAAGAAAAAATATCTTTGAGCCATATCCTTGATTGAGGAATAATAAAATATTGGGGTGCAGTAAATTCACCCAACATTGATTGATCCTAGAATTTCTCAATTTCCAATGCAAATGGACAATTCAAATTTCAATGGTCACAATGTGATCTTATAGCCATCATAAACCTATATCCAATGAGTTTTTTTATAATCTTGACCACCATGAACTCAAGGAAACATGTATATAATTATAACTAGCTGACCATTCAGTAATATACCACTGAGGTATTCATGATGATGTTCAAGTGAAGGTTGGGTAGTTTATTTTTAAAATAGTCTTTTTCAAGTTAAACATGGAAGAAGATGGGGATTTTTATATCATTCTTGGGATACCATTCCTAGAAATAGGATTGGATCTGATTGATTTTAATCAATGATGTCTGATCTTTATTATCGGAGAATAGTATGTACTGTTCAACCCAATCTGCGCTTCCCAACACTCTGATGATACATCATGTTATAGTGCAATATCTCTCACATATAATGGTGAAGATCACATGTACATTGAATATGTGATAAATGATTCATTTTTAGAGATTGACGAAAACTATGATTTCGATGAAGTAATCATTATCTAACCACTCACCAGAGACAACAAGCTACACTTCATTCCCTCTATCATTCATCCACACATGTTTAAATTGTATCCTCAACACAAAACACTAAAATAATATTATTTGGGATATTCATCCTCTATACCATAATTTTTATCTTATAAATCACCTAGGATTAGGAGAAAAAGTTAGATGATATTCTAAGAATATATAAGAAATCAATTTCATGGGGAGTGGAAGACATAAAAAAAATCAATCCTATAGAGTGCACCCAATGTATATTAATTGAAGAGGATATAAAGGAAAAAGGACAACCTCATAAATGACTCAGGAAACCAATAACGGATGTAGTCAAGAAGAATTCGCTAAAGCTCATTTTGTTGAAATAATTTTCCCAAAATCAGAAACATAGTGGGTTTCCACCCTCCCTATTTTTCCAATGAAGGGTGGACTCACATTGGAAAGGGCAGATGATAATGATCTTATTTCAACATTCACCCTCAATAGATAGAGAGTTTGCATTGACTATAGATGATTGAACATAGTAAACTAAAAATACCATTTTTCCTTAACTTTTATCGATCATATTTTAGATAGACCTATAGGAAATTATTTCTATTGTTTCATTGATAGTCATTCAGTATAAAATCATATTGTAGTTGAACCCACTTGTTGGCGCAAAACACCATTTGCATTCTAATTTAGTACCTTTTCATATAGACCTATGTCTTTTGGATTGTGTAACAATATAGACTCTTTTCAGGGATGCATGGAACATATTTTTCATGATATATCTAAATAATTCATTGAGATATTCATGGATGTTTTCGTTGACTTTGGATTATCATTCGATGTTTTTCTATGCAATTTAGAGTTTGTTCTCCAATGATGACATGAGTAGTTTCTGATACTAAAATGGGATAAATACCACATTATTTTACCCAGAGGAATACTACATATCCATAATATTTCAAAGGAATGTATTGATGTTTATCCAAAAAAGAAAAATTTCATCAAAGATGTACCTAAACCCTCAACAATTAAAGGGATCAAAATTTTTCTTGGGCATGATGAATTCTATAAACTTATCGTAAATTATTTTTCTAATGTTGTACATCGATTGATGCAATTGCTATCAAAATCAATTTCCATTTAATTCATTAAGGACGACCGACAAGCCTTTGTGATACTGATAAATAGTCTAATAAAATCATTATTACTCATTACACCAAAAATGGAAAAAAAAAATTGAACTACTATGTGATACAAGAGACCTTGTTGTGGGAGCTATTCATGGACAGTGAATTTGAGAAAACCTTCTTCCGAATTTATTATGTGAGTCATATACTCAATGAAACTCATGTAAACTACACGACTATAGAAAAGGAACTCTAATCCATCATATATTCTTTTTAGATGTTCTATTTGTATCTTGTTTTCTCAAAATTAATTGTTCATGGTAATGACGTTGTTATTTGTTACCTGATGAAAAAGAAATATGTAAATCAAAGGTTGATACTTTTTATTCCTCTATAATAAGAATTTGGCATCAAGATTAAAGATACGGAGGGAATAAGAAATATAATTCCAGACCATCTCTCATGATTACCTCTTTCAACCATCAAAGTGGAGGTAGAGGATAATATCGATGTGTCTTTTCTTGAGGAAAACTTTTTCAGGATCAAGGGCCAACCCTGGTTT
The DNA here is from genome assembly GCA_963277665.1 of Viscum album. Lineage (NCBI taxonomy): Eukaryota > Viridiplantae > Streptophyta > Magnoliopsida > Santalales > Viscaceae > Viscum > Viscum album. The sequence continues at coordinate 1,718,049,642 of OY728121.1, forward strand.
CCAGATATGGAAAATTATCATGCACCATGATTTCTACATCAAGCCCACTCATATCGGTAGTGAAAGAAATTCATGATAGATACCAAGAACTACTATTGGAGTGAACATCTGCATTTCAAATGATGTGTTGATAGCTTACTGACACATTGCATCCCAGAAGAAGAAACACATGATTTAGTTTAAATTTCTCACACATCACTAATAGGCAGACACCATAGACCTGAGAACATAGTGGATGAGATCATACAATGAGTATTTTTTGGTCCTCTTTTAATCAATACGCATGTGTATTCTTTCAGTGATGTGAAAAATTTCAAATAACAAGAAATATATTTAAAAAGGAATGAGATGCTAAAGATCCCAATTATGGATGATGATGTTTTTGACTTATGGGGCATTGACATCATATTTCTATTCGCTGCATCTCATTGATGAAATTACATTTTTAATGGATTATGTCTCAATGTGGGTGGTAGATGAATATATATATCATGAAATAGAAAATTTAGTCATGAATTTTCTCAAAAAAATTGTTTTCATGCATTGGATATACATGGACAATCATTTGTGATCGTAGAACGCACTTTGAAAACAACCTTATGTTGAAACTTCTTGCAGGATATCGCAATAGGTTCAACACATTATGTCCCTACCACAAAAAATGGGTGGCCAAGTAGAGTTTTCAAACTATAATGTGAAGAAAATTTTAGAAAAAACTATGAATACTAGAAAAATTGATTGGAGTCTAATGTTAGAAGATGAATTGTCGGTGTACTAAACTGCATACATGACACCCATAGAAACCATCACATTTATATTGATTTATGCGAAATCATTCCATATTCTAATGGAGGTGGAGCATCGTTCATTCCCGGAAAATAAGACGATGAACCTAGATTCAGATAGGGTTGGAGAATCAATGTTAGTATTAATGATAGAATTGGATGAAATAAAGATATATAAGTATTAAAACCCAAGGATTTATAATGAAATGATGAATAAGTTGCACGACAAAAGCAATGAAAGGTTTACCTTCATCAACGAGAATAAAGCCATATAGTTTTATTCAATATTGATATTATTCCCAGGAAATAAGAAATCATGATGTTCAATCCAATTTAAAGTTGTTCAAGTCATTACTTATAGAACAATCAAAATTCAACGAGAAGGATAACAACCCATTAAATTCAATGGTCAAAGGCTAAATGATTTTCACAAACCATCTAGGAAGGTTGGGTCATCAGCCTCCAATTCACCTAAACCATAATGGATTCAATATCCAGACTATAAAGGAACTTTTTACCAAGTGGAAACCCAATTTAGGGCAACTATATGATGGTTAGAATAGTATCTTCATCAAATCGTCTCATGAGAACTTTGGTAGGAGGAAAGGAAAGAGCATAAAAAAGTTGAAAAAACAGTTCCATACATGTTGTGTACTATCGGTTCACAATGTGTACTCTTCTTCCAAATTCCTCATTTACTTTTTCCTATACACGACTTGAAATTCAAGTACATATCGTGTACATGGGTGGGTCTATTTAAAAAAAAATTATAGGTCATAACCCAAAGGCCATGACCCGCTGTGCACCACAACCAAATCCCATAACCCTTCCTCTCTCGCTCCTCCCACACCACACCTTGACCATCCCCTTCATGTACTTCCTCCCGATGGAACCAATCCACCTCCCTCTTCTTCCCTCATTCGAATCCTCACCCCCTACCATACCCACACACCACCCCTTATATACATGGATCTCCCAAAATGTCCCCATCCCTCATCCCCATCTTGTGACTCTTCCTCATGCTTTTCCAAACAACAACCATCAGCAATGTGTCCCCACTCTACACTCGATCCTCAGGATGAGATATCCTACTCATCCACCGATGCAAACATGATCCTTCAACCTCTTAATTTCTTCACAAACCCGCATCATCAGGTTAATCCTCTTTATCTGTAAGAAAAATCCATGGGCACCAAAAAGATGTTGGACTTGGAAGTGCTTACGAAGATGAATCTGTTCGGCTATGTATTTAACCTTCTAATGATATTACATATTGATAGTATTATCGATGTTCAATAGGAGACCATCCAATAATTATTCTCGGATTTCTTTGAAACCTTCTGTATATTAGTCGACTACTTACTCTTCAAACGTGATGGTAGACCCCACCATCTCTATTTTGATGATTTAGGGGTTGTGATCCTCATTTTTATAGAGGATTTCATTATTTATTATGTTTATCCCACACTGCATACATGAACATCATGACAGATGGAACCTCTCCTTTGGCCACTAATAGCCTGTCAACCTCAGTCGAATCATGACCCTTGACTCATGATGTAAACTCAACTATGGGGCTCAACATTATGCATCATGCATAGAGCCATGACACATATACTTTTTTCATGAGGAGTGACTCACAATAGTGTTAGAAAGATTGACGTTATCATTCTAGAAACATCCATGGGTGGCCCACCCATCAATATGAACACCCATTTCACTCAGTACATCAAGATCCTGGAACAGAGTAAGCACCACACACTCATGGGTGGATCCTTCATCAGCTACCATGCTCTCTACTATGGTGTACTCGATGCATCCCAACCCCTCACCTCCCTTGGACCCATCGGGTTGATAGATATTATGATACTTCACAAGATGGAAATGATAGTGAAGGAGGACTACATATATTTCAATCTTCTAGGAATCCCAGAGGGTTCACCACAGGATCCTAGAGCAGTAGCATCAGACCCCCCATGTCTAGCCACATTCCACCACCACACCTACTCCATCCTTTCCAATCACCAACTTAGCCACCACCCCTTCTACCATCCCAACATCCTCCCATCCCACCATTTTTGATATCTAGATGGACCATTTTTTATTCCTCACCATATTTATATAGTTAATCACCCATCTCTATATCCCATTTATATAGCCTACAGATTTTACCCCATGACCTCCCATGTTGCAGATGCTGATTTGGCTGGACCATTGATCTCGACCTCAGGAAGAAAACTAACATTGGAGGAATTTATTGATATGGATCCTTGAAATATTGTTATCTACCATTTTTGGGAATTTTTTTTGATTTATTTTATGTACTAGGTATGGATTTTTAGTTGGGTCATTTTGTTTCCCTCTATTGTACTGACATTCAATATCTATATACATGGGATTTGATTTTTCACATCTTTTTTGTGTTGATTATCATGTCTTTTATTTCAATTCAAGGATATGTCTAACTCCAAAAAATCATCATTAAATATCAACAGTCTATTTCCTCTAGCTATTTTTGAAAAAACGAGTGCTCCAATAAGTCATCGATATTATCCAAGAACATCATGAACTTTATATAGTGACTCATCAACAGTAGCAGCCCATGCTACCCATAGTTCCATAATTATTTCCCCTAATTCATGCTCACGTGTCTACACTAGATATTAATAACCATGAAAAGTGACCATTGTAATATGATGATAAAACTTCACATAGCTATAACAAATTAAAGTGAACCTGAGAAATTGGACCCACTATATAAACATTCGATCCACCTTTCTAGATGATGACATTTTATTAGTTATTTATGAGAGGAAACCCATATTTGATTTGTATTTTATTCTAACCATCCTTGTTGTGTGTTTTTCACTCATCATTTTTTCGTATATATTGGAATTCCATTGTAAAAAACATTTATTAATTCAATAACATGAGTATAATTATTTTTCACATTGTTCGGCTGCCCGTTTACTCCCCTATTCAAATATTTATACCTATGGACTAATTTATTGTATTTAGGGTAGTATTTCTTCTATAAAAAATTCTTAGTACTTTTGTCTTCTCATTACGAAAACTCAAAAACATCTATGGCGTAGCACTTCTTTGCGGAAGCACTCGATTCACACTTATTTAAAAACTGTCAACAAGGCCATTTTAATTACTTTAGAATTTATATGAGACACCACTACCATGATAATTTAATGGATAGTGGGGACAATATCTCTTTCTATGTGTGTGTGGGTGGGTGGGGGGGGGGTTCTCACAATTTTACTAGTGATACACCTGAATTTTTGTTTGTTCTCACTTTTCTTGGAGTCAATTTTCAATGTCATAATCATGCTTTCAACTAATAAAATACTTACTCACTTGTAATTATAGAATCAGTAAAGAGGGAAAATTTATATGGACCATATTTCATCCCTATTATGAATTTCTAAAATCGTAGATGTGTCTAGAAAATTAATTCCAATTCAGAATCAATGAAATTATGATTAACATACCCATTACATAGGATTTATGACCTTTGTAATTTCCGGTTTTTTATTCTCATTACCCGAGCGGACTATAAGCACTCATTTTCAAATTCTTATATAAGAAAATTTCCTAATAGATATTTGGGGTGTGTAAACCTTCCATAACATTCACCGAGATCTTATTAATGTGATGAATAAATATGCATAAATTTAAAATGGTTGAGGAAATCATTGACAAATTCTTTTCCTGAGACTCACCATAAATCTATCCTTCATTTAACCCATAGTTCCATTAACGAAATTAAAGGATAAAGGTTCTACAAGACCATTTCCATCCTATATTTTCCCTTTTTATAATTCATAGGGAGAACATTGAAAAACTATGTGGGAATAATTGAGAAATCAGGGGATGCTTTCACTTTCAGAGAAGTACGATGCACTAATTTGAAAACTTTGTTGTGATGAATATCCATTTTGTGCATTTCATTCAATTTTTTCCATTTAAAAATAAAAAAAGAAAGAAAATTTGATATGGTTTTTTTATTCGTATGGTCTAAATTAACAATTTTCCTGAACGATGAATCCCCCAAAAGGTTAAATGTGGCTAGGTGATGGTTGTGACAACTGTTATAGGAATGAACTTCCCAAAAAATTCAAAAGAAAAGGAACAAAGGAATGTAATAGAATCAGTTTTGTATATAGACATTCTACACATATGGATCCAACCCTATCTCATGGAATATGGATTATCTATCCAAAAGGAAAAAATTTATCACCCAATCTTTACACATGTTAATTATAATGAATTGATTAATATCCTTTTGTACATGTTTTTCACTTTTTACATACCTACCGACAACCTCATATTCATCAGAATCATACTGCTGAAACCCTCATGATTAGATTTTACACTAGCTTTTACACAGTGGAGATGGTAGAACTAGTGTAATACAATAGTTAAGAACATGTACTCAGGGTGAGAGCATACCGCTACACACATTTCTACCCTTATTGATGAGAGAAAATAATTTTGAGGTATATTAAAATTGTGTATATTATTAAGAACGAATTAAGAGATTATGAAAAAAGACATGATTTTGTTTTGAAACGTTGGGCTGGGAGGCCTGAAAAAAATTCTATGTGTTGATAATTCGGAATTATAAACTCTGTTTTCTGATTACAGGAAATATTAGATACTGGTACATAATGAATGTTTCTTATTTTAAAGATTTCTTACCCTATGATGAAATCATTTTTGGGACATTCTTGCTTGATGACAATCAAATGTTCATGTGTGGGTATTTGATAAGAAAATGTTTTCTATACATTTTTTTCTTTCATTTATAGTATTTTAATAATTCACCTGATAATTCATGTAAAATGATTTCAATTTAAATGTAATAAATGATTCATAGGATTCAATGGTAGATATAGAGAAAAAGTAAAAAATGTCCTAGTGCAAGTTGTGATGCATTAATACATGTTGTGAACTAAATAATCTTATCTTGACCCTTGTTGTGAAGACTAGCTGTAAACAAGCCACAAAGACAGCCAGGAGAAAGATGCTACGCATAATGTATGTTCCGGTCACATTGTGATTCTATTTCAAACAAATAGAATGAAATACTCGAGGATTCCATGTGGGAAGAGAGGTTGAGGTGAAGTACACATCGTGACCACCCATTACATGATGTGTACCCTGTCAAACATCATAAATTCATGAGAGATACACGGACCACATGTGAGATCCCAAAAAACACAGAAATTGGCATAGATTGAAGGTACACATAGTGTAAATACCCTGAATTTTCAGGTATTTTTTTCCATATATATGTGAATTTTACGAGTCCAATGTTTCTGACAGTGCGCGATTCCCTGGCCCAGAGTTCCCGGAATGATCCGTTGATGTTTTGTTAAGCATAAATTAATGCGCATAAGAATTTTATTGGAAAAGGTGGAATAACTATTAAACTATTACTTGGATAAGAAATCATAGGGCACTGTTGCGCTCAAGATGGTGGGTTTAACCTAGGCGTGACGTAAGTTTAGTCGGTGTGGGCCTCTTGTGAGAAATCCAAAAAATGACATAAATGTAAATAAAATAATTAAATTAAGTTATTTTTTTTCAAATGCTTATAACTCAAAAATGGTAGCTCATATTAAAAATCTGAGACCACCACTTAACTCATGAGGGATTGATTTAGTTAAGTAGATACTAACTTTGGCCAGCACGGGCCACCAGAAAAAGTTAGTTTTTGGCCGCAAATAAAATAATTAAGTGACAACTATTTTATTGTAAAATTCATAAATTCTAAACGGTAACTCAGATTGAAAATCTAAGAGTACTGTTGAGTTCTTTAGGGTGTGTTTCACCTTGGCAGAGCCTAACCTTGACCGTAGTGGGTCAAGGGTGACTGATAAAAATTTTCCATACTGTTTTTTTGGTATGTTCCGTAAACGTTTAGTTTTGGGCTTTGAAAAAAGAAAAATAATGTGTAGCCAGACCTTATCTTATTCCAGCTGCCATGTGAGTGCGGGTAGTTGGAACCTCCACTTGGGAGATGGTGGGGGGACCGCCAAACCCAAACCTCCCATGAGAGGTTATGGTGGTGGGGCCTACCCAAACCAAACCTCCCAAGTGAGGTTAATTGATGTAGGGACCACCCGAGTTGTAAAAACCTCCCTATTAATGATAGGGGTGGGGACCACCCAACCCCTATTGATGGTGGATGATGAAACCTCTCAACCCCCTCATAAATGAGGGAGAGAGTGTTGACCTCCTCCACCATAATTGTGCCAACGAATAAACAATTAATTGTTCCAAGGAACACACAATTAATTTGGCCAACGCACCGCATTGTTACGCCAGTGTAAATTAATTGGCATGCCCCTTTTTAAATTAAGTAACATTATCATTGGAATTTAGGAAGGCTCCTAATATATGAACTGTAAAAAATTCCAATGATCGTTACCTACCTTCCCCCCTATACTATATATATGGAGCATTAGAGGAAGATTTGGGATGGGTTCACCAAGCGATAAAGCACTGGTAATGTGCAACCACGCCCAAAACTTGGAGGATTACGCTCTCCAATGAAGAATGTGAAGATCGTGAAGAATGCCGCCGATGATCTTCTTCTCCAGCCTTCTTCCTCAGACCCCCTTCGACGTGGGACGTGATCGTCTACCACGGATTGGCGGCCATCCTTCTGTGATGTAAACAAATGACTACTAGAAAATCAAAGGTAGGGGTGTTTTAAGATGTCTAACACTTAATATTCTCTCATTAAATCAACTTCATGAGCCACTCTCTATCATTCTAACATGGAGGGTTCGGGCTAAATGAACATGGCCCGACCCCTCCACAACATTTATGGTTTCAGAACCTTGAATCGATGGAGAAGTAGCAGTACCATGGAAACATGGAAACGATGATGAAGACATCGAATAGAGGTCGTGCAACCCGTGGCCTCCGCAAACCGCGCTGCTGACCATGCGGTGCCTGACTAGCCTACCCAGGTGCTGCTCGGCGCGCGCCCTAGTCAAAACCGCAGCCATCCCGGCGACCGGGAACCTTCCCACGCACCCCGTGCACTGCCAGAACGCCCCGCGCCTACCCGGCACCCTCTCGGCGCCCGGCCGGCACCCCGACGCCCGCCCGGTTCCCCCAAAGCCTGCTCGATGCCACCCTATGCCCCGACTACCTGCCCTACACCCCGACCGGCTACCCATTGCACCCTACTCCCTTCCCGGAACACACGAAGCCTGCATGCGCCACATGTGTCCCACCTTTTACCTCTCGGGCTGCGCCGCCTGAGCTGCGCCCCTCGCGGCACCTGCCAAACATGCCAGTGACCATAGGGTCATGTCGCCCATATAGCGACTTCTGCCTGAATTTTCCAGCAGACTGCTGGGCCGGGCCCAGTGGACTGGGCCAAACATAGCTAGGTGACCCATCCAACAGGCCGAGTCAGACCCAACAAGTATAACCGGGTCAACCCAGACCAGGTCGACCTAGACTAGGTTTAGCCGAGTCGGTCCGACCAGGTCGGACAGGACCCGAGCCAATTAATGACCCATTGTTTACTTTGGCCATATCTTTGGCACCAGATGTATGTTTGACGATCCGTCAACGGCACTGGAAATATCATTGAAAAATGGTCCCTTTTCCAATACCCCATGTGTGTTCGAGGTATAGTTTAGATATGGTCGGGTTGGTTCGTACATGAAACCAACCGGGCCCACAAGACTAAAAGGCTAATAACTCACAGACCGTGCATCCGATTGACGCTCCGTCTATTGTGTTGACGCCCCTATGACATGGTGGACCATTGATATACTTCTTCGTGGGACTTCTGGACACTTTGAGTATTGGATTTTAGCTCCCAGAACGGACCCTCCCGGAGATGAGTGAGCCGACTACCGAGACCTAGTAGCTTTCTAAGACCTGATGACTACTTGTCCGATTTTTTTCAGAGTGACTTGACTATCCCAGTGGGGAGCGCTACAGTGTGAGGAGGCAGACCCACGGTAGAGGAGCACTACAGTGTGAGGTGGCAGTCCCGCGATACTCGGCCAGAGGAGTACCTATGTATGCTATTAGGGGGAGTGCTAATGTGTGAGGCGGCAAACCCATGTCGGGGAGCGCTACTGTGTGAGGCGGCAAACCCGCGATACTCGATAGGAGGAGTACCTCAACATTCTAAGGATAGTGAGTAGAACCTAGGAGTCACGACATGACCATTTTAATCGACAGATGAGGAGTTCTCCAACCACCGTGGTTTCATTAATGAAAATCTTTATTTGAGATGAGTCAAAGTCCTTTGTTTTTTCCTCATGATTGAGATGGGTTACATGATAACTTAGGTATATGTATGTTCATATACCTATGTAATGGTTATCTGTTGAAATTATACTTTTTGTTTTATCCTTGATGGATTTGTGAGACCTTGAGGCTCTCAGGGTCCCTATTGAGTATCGTTATACTCACCCCTGCACAGGCTATACCCGCATCTCGTTGTGTTGGATGCTGACGACGGACATCACTGACGGCGGCCGAGAGCACCAGGACTGGATGGTACCCGGAGGTGGACCTCATGAAGAGTCAGTACCCAGAGGAGATGGACGGACGTGGTGCACTGAGGAGGCTATCTATACCTACCCTTCAGGTAGGATATGTGGTGGACGATCCAGTAGTTATTCTTTTAGATGTACCTATTTTTTCCTTTCCTTGTACATTACATTTGGGCTTGTATTTCTGGCCTCATTACTTTTCAGCACTAATTTTGTATATAGCATTTACTTAGTGTATGCGTCCTCTTATACTCTGGTTGTGTGTGTTTATGTTTTATAGAGGCAATGCCTTCCTAGTTTTAGGGAATTACACTTTTGGTGCTAGTCCCCAGCCCCTGGCCTATGGAAGGCGGGATTGGGGTAGTCACGATGCGGGCCCCGGGGGACAGGTCTTGGAAAATTGGTATTAGAAGAGTCTGTTCTACCAAAAAACATAGAACTATGATATTTTATTTCAGTGATGAAATAGTGTTAAGGGTACTGAGTGTGCTTTTCAGTTCAAGGAGTCCAGTGTTAGTGCGTCGGCAGACATATCCATACACCAAGACCCTGACTGCTGATTTCCGACTTACTACATGAAAACACTGATTGCGTGTGTGTTTTCAAAAGTTTTTCTTTATGTCAGCTCAAACCAGGTCAGCTCACTAGGTGTAATATTTTTCCCATGTTGCTTCTGTTCAAGATGCCTCCACACAGACATCCAGTTGGAGTTTCCAAAGAGTACCTGATGGCGGCCCACCCAGCGACAAGGCTCCTGTGCAGGGCCCTCATTCTATGGTGGAACCTTCGGGTGGTGTACCAGCAGCACCACCACCTATTGGGTAGTATATTCCACCAGCCGCACTGGAGGACAATGAACACCGACTGAGAACATTGCACGACTTCCAGTAGCAGAGGCCTCTGATGATTCGAGGTGAGACAGATTCCCATGCAAGAGAGGACTAGATGGAGGTGATTGATAGTTTTTTCTAGTGAGTGACCAAGAAGTTGGCCTACATATTGAAAATACTTCTGTACGTGAACCATTACCCGAGATAATACCTTCGAGTTGTGTGTCAGCCATATCACAGCATTTTGGTCGGTAGATGCAACCAGCAGTACCGGTTGAGGACACTTGTAGGCTATATTCCTTACACGTGTATCAGCATGAGATACTCCTTAGGTTCCTAGGTTAGACCGACTCACAGGTGGCTAAGGACTGGCATTAGGAAGAGGCTGAGAGTTCTATAGAACATCTAAATCTTTGGTAGGATGATGTGACTGTAGCTGAGTATTCATTGAGGCATACCGATCATTCCTAATACATGATTAATACGGTATGATCAGTGCATCAGGTCTCGATCTTCCGAGCGAGGTGTGTTTAAAGGAAATATGATCCATCACATTCCTTTTCCTCTATGCATTCATACCTATGTTAAAGTGATAGAGAGAACCATTTTGGTTGAATGTTATTTGGATAAGTGGGTACTTCCAGTGAATGTTAGTTTTGGGAAAACTGGAAACTAGCGGTAGTCTCAAAGACGTGGTTGTGTAAACTATTTCAGAAAGAGGATGTAACAGGGATACATGAATCTGCTGGGCAGAAAATGTGGAAGAAGAGCTAGGAGAGCAGCATGAGGTGGTGTGAATTTTTACATGTTACAACCACCCACCTTTGTAGTCCCCACTAGGCTCAGGGAGTTGGAGGGTAGAGGAATAGAATAGCTACATGCGGTCAAGGAGTGTGACCCAAGGGCTCTAGGAATGATTTGAGGTATAGATTGTGTCTACTACTAGCTTCCATATCAATTAACATAGGTTCCAATCATTCCATCCTTCCCTGAATCTTCTCCCATACAAATTGATTATGATTAATCCATTGACTTGACCCTCACGTCTGGAGATACATTTGGGAGGAGACTTGATAATCACACTTACGCCGATGGTGTGATCTGACCCTTAAGGCGAGAGTTTCGGTTGGAATCTCTTGGTGGCAGCATCGAGGCCTTACGACATTAGTTTGGGTATAGATTGGGAAACCATAGATCATATGTAGATAAGCTATATTAGTAAAAAGGTTTTGGTTTATCTAAAATGATGAGATGAGGTTTTCCTTAGTTAGTGAAAAAGGAAACCCAGGTAGCACAGGTTAAACTCATGCATAGGAGGGTGCAGCCAATCACTTTTGAGTCGGCCAACCTTACCCTTATGGCAGCTGGAGTTTTGGATTTTGAGTTATTCCAAGATTATGACTTCGAGATACTCTATACTCCTAGGAAGGGGAATGTTGTTGTGGATGCACTCAGCAGGAGGACTGGTATTAAGCTGCTAGGTGAAGCGATAGAGTAGCTGGCTGCCTTACAGATATCCTTCATGGATTCGGATGGAGAAGACGTTCTACAGTATGTTATAGTCACTCCCCACTTCATCAGTGATTCAAGGAGGCACAATGTGAAGAACCTGACTGCAATACACAACTTGCAAAAATAGCCACAGGGCATGTACCTGATAGATTTTCTGAAGGTGGTGAGCACGTCATCCTCTATAGAGAACGTATCATGGTAAAATTTTCACTTCAAGGGGATGTGTTGAGGGAGTTCCACACATCCCCTCTAGCGGTACATCCAGGTGTAGTGAAGATGTACTATGACCATCGACGACAACATTGGTGGCCAGGTATGAAGAAGGTGGTAACAGATTTTGTCTCTCGATGCCTCACGTGTCAGGAAGTGAAGGTGCTACACTATATACCACCAGGCTTGGTTCATCCATTTGATGTCCCGATTGGAAATGTGATAGGAAATATATGGATTTCATGATGGTTCTTCCACGTAAATCTATGAGTCACAACTTTATTTGGGTGATCATCGACCGACTCACCAATTCAGCCAACTTCGTACTGACCAAACATAGTATTGGCTACAAAAGAGAATGTACAAGTCATTTAAGAGTGGATGAAGACTTCCCAGAGCAGACAGAAGTCATATGTAGACGGAGACCATTGGAGTTTGAGGATGGCTACCATGTCTTCCTATGGGTCTCACCTCGATGAGGTCTATAGAGATTTGGCCAAGGAAGCAAGCTATATATGAGATTAATCGGACCGTCCGTGTCCCTAGTAGGGTAGGTAAGGTGTCCTACCACTTTTCCCTTCCACCTCAGTTGCACCGGGAGCACGACGTCTTCCACGTATCTCAATAGAGGAGATACGTGCACGACCCTTCCCATATCACCGACCATGTGGAGCATGACATCGATGATGGGGGGAATTTATCAGAGGTTCCATTGGAGATTGACGATCCACTAGAGAGGGTCCTACATTGACGGTCGATACCTCAGGTGTGCATTCGCTTCCAGCACAGGAACCCCCAGTTGAGCACATGGGAGTGGGAGGCTCAGATGCATGTCCAGTGCCCCCAGCTGTTTCTTTAGTTTGAGTTCTAACTTATGGGGACGTAAATCCCTAAGGTGGGGAGAATGTAAAGACCCAGAATTTACACATAATGTTTTTTAAAATATATAGGAATTTTACGAGTCTGTTGTTTCTGACATCATGTGATTCCGTGGCCCATATTTCCCAGAATGATCTGTTGAAATTTTGTTAATCTTAAATTAACGTGTGTAAGAAGTTTTCCTAAAAAAGAGAGATAACTCATAAACGGTTACTCAGCTCAAAAATATGAGGAACCATTATTCTTAGAATGGTGGGTTTACCCTAGGCATGACTTATGTTTAGTCAGTGTGGGCCTCTTGTGAAAATCCCAAAAATTGCATAACTATAAATAAAATAATTAAATAAAGTTATTTTATTTTTCAAATTCATATAACTAACAAATTATAGATAATACTAAAAATCTGAGACAACTACTAAAAGCATGAGTGCCTGATTTTTTTAAGCAGGTACTAACATTGGCCAGTGTGGGCGACCATAAAAAGTTAGTTTTTGGCCGCAAATAAAATAATTAAGTAAAATTTATTTTATTGTAAAATTCATAACATCTAAATGGTAACTCAGATTGAAAATCTGAGATTACCGTTGGGTTTTTTGGGGCGTGTTTCACCTAGGAAGATACTAACCTTGGCCGCAGTGGGTTGAGGGTGACAGATAATAATTTTCCAAACTTTTTTTGGGTATCTTTAGTAAACGTGCGAGTGGTATTTCATATCATTTGAACCAGTGCTCAGAATTGAAATCTGATGTTACTGTTGAAGTCACAGCACCAGTTTTCACTTAATAAGACTTTCACCTCAATGACGGATGGTCGGGAATAAAAGTTAGTTTATGAATTTTTTTAAAAAATTAAAATAAATCTAGCCACACTTTATCTTATTCCAGACACCATGTGAGTGCAGGTAGTTGAAACCTCCACATGGGAGTTGATGGTGGGACAGCCACACCCTAACCTCCCAGGAGAGGTTATGATGGTGGGGCCTACCCGAACCCAACCTCCCATGTGAGGTTAATTGAGGTGTGGACAACCCGAGTCACAAAAACCTCCCAATTAATGATAGTGGTGGGGACCACCCAACTCCTACTGATGGTGGAGGATGAAACCTCTCAACCCCCTCATAAATGAGGGAGAGCCTCTTGACCTCCTCCACCATAATTGTGCCAAATCACACACAATTAATTGTGCCAATGCACACACAATTAATTTTTCCAATGCACCGCATCGTTGCGCCAATGTAAATTAATTGGCTTACTTCATTTTAAATCAAGTAACAGTTCATTGGAATTTTGGAAGGTTCCTAATAAATGAACCATCATAAATTCAAATGATCATTACCTAACTTCCCCCCTCTCCTATATATATGGTGCATGGGAGGAGGATTTGGGATGACATCACCAATAGATGAAGAGCTGGTAAAGTGTCATGATGTCGAACACTTGGAGGATTACGCTCTACAACGAAGAACCCAACGAATGAGAAGAACACCAACGACACTCTTATTCTCCTGCCTTCTTCTTCGGACCCCCTTAGACATGGGACGTGATCGTCTACCACAGATTGACGTCCATAGTTCCGCGATGTCAACGAGCGACTACCAGAAAATCAAATGTAGGGGTGTGTTTTAACTTGTCTAACTATTAATCTTCTCTCATCAAATCAACTTCACGAGTCGTTTGATATCGTTATAACATCGAGGGTTCGAGCCAAACAAACACGACCCGACCCCTCCGCAACCATTACGGTTTCAGAACCTTAGATCGATAACGAAATAGCATCGGAATATCAATGTGGAAACGACTATGAAGATGGATAATAAAGGTCATGCTCCCCACGGCCTTCGTGAAACACACCTTTGGCCCGGCGACGCCTGAACAGCCTACCCGCGCGCTGCTCGGCGTGCTCCCCTGTCGAAACCGCGGCCAGCCCAGCCACCAGCACCCTGCCCGTGAGCCCCACGTGCTTCCGCTGCACCCTGCTCCTGGCAGGCACCCTCCTTGCGCCCCAACCGCCCTCCCGGTGCTCTGACAGCCTGCTCGACGCCCCGGTCGCCTGCCCAGTGCCCCCGGGTGCCCAGGCCACCTGCCCGATGCCTAAGCCGGCTGCCTAGCTCACCCCGCTCCCACTAATGACCCATTGCTTACATTGGGCATATCATTGGCACCAGGCGTCTGTTTGATGAAACGTCAGTGGCGCTGGTAATCTCATTGAGAAATTGTCTTTTTGAAAATACCCAATGGGGGTTTTGGGTATAGTTGACAGATGGCCGGGTTGGTTCGTACATGAAACCAACTAGGCCCTCGGGACTAAAAGGCTAATAACTCGTTGACCGGGTGTCCGATTGATGCGTTGTCTGTGGCATTGAGACCCCTATGACATGGAGGAACGTTTAGATACCTCTTCCATGGACTTAATCAAACTTGGAGTATTGGATTCTAGCTCGTGGAGTGGACCCTCCCGGAGACGAGCGTGCACACTACGGAGACCTAGTAGTTGGCTGAGGCCTGATGACTGCTTGTCTGATTTGTTTTGGAGTGATTTGACAAGCCCAATGGGGAGAACTACGATGTGAGGTGGTAGAGCCCTGGCGGAGAAGCGCTACTGTGAGAGGCAGAAGACCCATGGTACTCGAAATGAGGATTACCTCTGTATGCTATTAGGGGGAGCGATTTTGTGTGAGGTAGGAGACCCACGATACTCGATAGGAAGAGTACCTCAGCAGTCTAAGGATAGTGAGTAGAACCTCGGAGTCGCGACAGGACCACTGTACTCAACAGATGAAGAGTTTTCCTGCAGTCGTGGTTTCATTATTGAAAATCCTGGTTTGTGTTGAGTCAATGACCTTTGTGTTTTCCTCGTGATTGAGATTGGATACTTGATAACTTAGTTATATGTATGGGCATATACCTATGTATTGGCCATCCGTGGAAATCAAACATTGTGGTTTATCCTTGTTGGATTTGTGAGACCATGAGGTTCTCAGGGTCCCTACAATGTATTGTTATACTCACCCTTGCATGGGCTATGCCCGCATCTCATTGTGTGGGATGCAGTCGATGGAAAGCTTTGAGGATGACAAAGAGCACTAGGACTGGATGGTACTCGGAGGTGGACATCACGACGATTCGGTACCGAGAGGAGACATACGAATGTGGAGCGCTAAGGGGGATATCTATACCTACACTTCAGGTAGGATTCGTGGTGGACGATCCAGGAGCTACTAGACACCTTCCAGCTGTCTGTCTTTTAGTTGTACATGTTTTGTCTTTTCCTTGTAATTTACATTGGGGCTTGTATTTCCAGCCCCTTTAGTTTTCAGACCTACATTTTTATACAGTTTTTACTTAGTGTGTGCTTCTTCTTGTATTGTGGTTGTGTTTGTTTACATTTTAAAAAGGCAACGCCTTCCCAGTTTTAGTGAATTATGCCTTGGGTACTAGTCACAAGCCCCTGGCCTATAAGAGGCAGGCTTGTGGTAGTCACGATGTGGGCCCAGGGGGATGGGTCGTGACACATAGTGAACCTCTATTACATGTCCAGATAAAATATTACTATTTATGAAGTTGAATTATAGATCCATTTCAAACAACATCAAGAAGATCTTTTTGTCTCCTTTCAACTCCCTTCGAGTTCCCTCACCCTCTTTCACCGCTTATCTCTAAATTTAAAAGTGTTTCTACATTTGTAATTAATTCAAGATACATGGAGACTTTGTTCATAAAATCATTTGATTTTCATCACCACATTCAGATTCAATTCCATTTCCCCTATCACATAAGTAAATTATATACATCTATTATTTATTTTGTTTATGTTTTATTTCATTTACAAATATTGAGTATTTGTATGATTATACTTCAATTAATTGCAATAAATTTTTTGATCATGTTTTCTTTTATTGATTTAATTTCATCTAACCCTTTTATGCGTGGAAAAAACCTTTTGGGATATGGATTATGTTTGATGAATTTTCATACATATTTAAAAATTTAATTCTAAAAATGGAAATCTTATTGGGATTAGAAATCAAGATAAAACCCAATTGGTTAACCCATTTGAGTGAATGTCCCTAACCAAAATCCATTAATGAAAATAGACCTATCATCCATAGAGTACAATAGGCTATGATCACTACCCTAGGATACTATCTACCCATGAATACAAATTTATTGAACATATGTTGTTACTATATCCCAATCAAATAATAGTCACTTCATAGTTAGAACTAGGTTTCTAGAATGAAGTCAACTTGCCGCCTCTATTTACCTAGCATATTATTCCTAAGGACCATGCATCGATTAAAACTGAAGAAAAATCTTTTCCAAGATACTCAAAATGATATGGACCCCCCCCATTAATTAATTGTAATCATCCTCAATTAGAATATAATCAAAATCCTTTACAATAAGATTTCTTGGAAGAAATCCATCATGGGTCTAAATATCAGAATTCACTATTGAAATAGCATTCTCCTAGTGAGTTCAATCCCTCAAACTCCCACTACACTGTACCTTTCTAGTTAGTGATTATTTGGACATTAAAATTTTAAATTGACTAATGCTTAGAGGGATTAACAATAGATCTAGGGCCGCTTTCAAACATCGACATGGAATAAGTTACATGCAATACCAAGTTCCTATGAAACATCATTTTATTATTATAATTATTTAAATAAGGCAGTTGAAACATATCCATTAAAAATTAGTAATATTAATAGTAATGACTACATCACAAATATTTTTTGTAATGGTTTCATCTCACTTTTTATTCATGTGAGATACATGTTATGTTTTCCACTCTTTACTTTTGTGTGGTGTAACTACATAATATGATAGTATTATGTGTATCATATAGATAAATTAATGGGGAATAAAATATCCATTTTATGATTTTTCATTCATTGGGTTTATGTTTCAAATGTGTCCGAATCAGAAAAAATGTTTCGTCTCAATTTTCATTATTTATGGATCATGTTTTGTTATGCACTTAATATGTTTTTCTAGTTTATATAATTTATTTTTTACAGGTTTTATCAATAATGCCCATCTTTTCTAGAGATTTTATGTTTCATTTAATTTTTGATTCTTGGATGTAGAGTATTATCCTAAGTTATCAAGTTATATAAGAGTATTGAGACAATCTCTTCACTTTTCAAGATTGTTTATGTTAATGATTTCTTTGAATAATTATTATGTTTCATATCACAAGAAATTATTTAATTTTATTCAACTATAGTTATTTATTATATATTAATGTAGTGGTTCAATTTTATAATCTTGGTTAGATAAGATAATTCCAAAGGCGTATTTCTGAAAACTCGACATTCCCCTCCCTTTGGTTAGAAATGTTTGTTCCATCAAAACAATGATTATTAAAAAAGGATTACCAGAATATTCTAAAAATATCTTATGATCAATAAAAGAAATATTTAATGTTTTTTTATTTTACCAATGTTTTCAAATGAATATTTTTATCACTTTCTAAAGGAGCCAATTTTCTATCCTTTTTATCGGGAAAAAAGAATGTCTTTTTTACATCGCATGAAATGTATAAATTCAACCGAAGTTATTAATCTGATGCATAGTTTTCACTACTATAGTTTAATTATTTGGAAATTAAATTTTAAAATATATTTTCATGAAAAATGGGTTTCAAAATCGTTTGTTTTCATGGAAAATCTTTTAAAATTGTAATATAAGGTAATTAGGTCGAAATATTTGAGATAGGATTTTGTCAAAAATACCCGTTCACGGATGGTCACATCACACATCAATTTATTTGTGATGATCTGCTGAAATTAATATTTTTTTGAGACAATCCAACGAAAATAATATTTACTTTTGATGAAGAAATGGGTTGTCACAAAAGGGTTCAGTAAGTCTTTCTAAATAACTTTTTGTGATGATATGTCACAAAAGGATCAAATGGTTATTTGCGATGGATGGATACATCCATCGTAAAAAATGAATATTTCCAAAAAAACAAAATCATATAAAAAATTAATATTATTTGAGAAAATATAGAATAAAATATATAAAAAACCAAAAATATATATATTATAAAAAAAATTAAATAAGAAATGAAAACAAATGTTTTACAAAATAATAATACAAAAAATAATAATTCAAATAAATTAAATAATTGAAGAAAATTAAATTATAAAATATGTAGAAAAATAATAAAAACAATTTAGATATTTTAGAATAACTAAAAACCAAATATTAATTAAAATATGTTAAAAATTCAAAAAAACATATAAATATACAAATTTTTAGAAATAATTATAGAAAATTAAAAAAATTGAAACAGACATTAAATTAATACATCAGTTAAAAAATAACATGCCTGTTATAAACAACTACATAAAATTATTAAAACATCATAAATCATCAACTATCATCTGATGGTTGTGGGTCACTCAAATGACGTGGGGGTGGATCACTCAAAGGACCTTGGGGGAAACTCCATTCCAACGCCACATGAAAGTCACCACATATACCACATCATCTGCTCATCTCTCAGACACTACTTCTCATGTTCCACCTCCCTCTTCTTTTGCATCTTTTGTATCATCTCATCTTGAGCTATCATCCTATCATCATACTATGTAGTGAATGATAGCACCAATGATGATGCTCCACAATCAACCTTCACACACACTGATGCAATCATTGATGTATCATAATAAATCGGAGGAGTAAGTCAAGAAACAATACTAATCAATCAACCTTTCATAACATCATGTGATGTTACCATTTTCTAATCACCCTCATCAAAACCTGAATAACTAGTGAATTATTGTTTGGTATGATATTAAATCCCATTTGAATGATAATGCACTAGGTGATATGCTTCCATCAAATAAAAAAATTAGAATTACAATAATATTAATATTCATGAAATTATTAAACAAAATACCTATCTACAATATGTTTCTTCCATTTTCCTTTATCTTCTCTTTTACGAGTATCTGTATACATGCTCTTATAAACTTCAAGACCTGTAATAGATGTTTGAGTAGATGTCTATATAATATAAAAAAAATATTATAGATAAAATATATAAAGATTCATTAATAATATCCCTGAAAATATGTCATTGATATATGCCATGTTTATGACTCTAAGACCTATGGGTGACCTTTTCCTCCCCCGACTCAGTCATCATGAAAATGATATCCTCCTAAAATTATCTCCAATCCAAAATGAGCACATCTCATCCAATACATAAGATGCTATACATTCAGGATTATGGGAGACACAAGACTGATCAAAATGGTAATATAAACTTTATCCCTTGCTCCCTTGTTGATGTTTTGTATAAAATAATGAAAGCCCTCACATATAAATGTATTTCATGCCTCTCAGATAGGACATATCTGGGTATCATAACTTGATGAAAATAAGTTCTCCAATATAATTAAAAAAATTATTTTGGTGATTAAATGTATTTAAAAAAAGTATATATTATTTAATTACATACAGTAAATGGTTGATCATCTGGTCAAACACAGTGATGGATACTACGACCCATGACACAGTTGGCTCTAAAAAATAATTTATTATAATTACACAAGCCTACCCAATGGCTAAATGCAAAAGACAATGAAAATTGAAAAAAATATCATCGTATGACTATTAAAAAAATTAATACACATAGTTAATATTAAATTAATATATTATATAATTAAAAATATATATTTAAAAGTGTATCAAATTCAGTTGATGGATGTCTCTCTGGAATAGGATATGGAATTAGTAATTGAGAAAGACCGCACCCCTCCTAGTAGGAGCACCCGCATAAGGAGGAGGAGATGTATCAGGATCATTGGTAGGATTTCCAACATTAGTTAGAGAATATAATAGATTGGTTGGACCATATCCATCAATCAAAAACAAATATTCTCACTAGTAAGATAATGTTAATACCCTGATGAAATATAAGTAACTATGAAATTTTAGAATAACATAATGATAAATATAACATATTGTAATAATTAATATTAAATTTTAAATACTAATAAATATCAGATTTTTTCAATTACATATAACTAAATACCTGAATACTATACATCAATCATCATCTTTATCACCATTTTAATTGACATCAAAATCTTTTTCTTTATCATAATTGTTGTAACCATCCATATGAATTTCTATCTCTTCATCTTGTATTACTTCATTAGCATTATCAACATCATTAGCCCTTAAATAGGGGTTTCATCGTGGATATTTATATCCCTTACAGTAAGTGGTGTATTTTGGAATGTTTCTTGAAAATTTTCAATATGTTTCACTTCCATTGAACAATTATTTTTAGTTAATCGGTTTTTAGGTTATTTCATTATTTATCACACTCCACCAGTCCTTCAAATCACTCAAACCAATATATTAATTTTCATAATTAACATGATGTTCTTGATGTGACAATATAAACGGTTCATTTGATGCTTGAAAATTGTTATTTATAATCACATTTACTCTGTGTGATTGATGAGTATTAAAACCTTGATCAGTATCAAACAAATGATATTTAAACATTTCCATATAATTTTTTCCCCTGTAAGATAACTCAATTATTTCTTCCAGCATACCGTAAAAGTCAACATCACTTTTATAATGATGATATCCTTTCAAATAAACCAATATTAATTAATTTATTTGAGTAACCAGATATCAATGTATGAAATTTAAATCCATTAACCACATACACATTCTATCATTTTAAATCTTTCGATAGAGGGTTTTTGAGCACACATAATCGACTATAAATTTTATTTTCTTGTTGTGTTGTCTGTAAAAAATAAAAAAATATATTATCAAATATCATTGAAAAAATTAGTTCATATTTAATCAAATCCAACATAGAATCCTAATCTTTGAACCAATATGTAAATTTTTTTCACGACATTATTCATGATCAATGTATGTAATTTTTTTTAACTTGTTTTCTGATATTGTCATTATATTACCTAAAAAATGTTATTTTATGTAACAGAATATCCTATAACTATTTTAAAAAATAATAAATAAGTACTTACTGAATAAATCATGTCATTTCATCATAATTCAATGGAAAATATTTCTTATCTCTGTGTAGTTCTTCATCTGGAAGCCATCATTCATTATAACCACCAATGCCATACTTAGAATGATTAAAAACCAAAAACCTATGGTTTGTGGCATCATCGGAAATTTCATTATTGTGAACCAAGAGATTATGTTTTCAAGAATATTTTGAATGATAAAATAAGAGCCTATTTTTGAAATTTACTCTTGTATATATGATTTTGAAATCAACCCTTCAATGCATCATAATATGTTGTTTTAGGACAAATATCTAGAAAAAATTTGATATTCCAGTCAATACATCCCATATTGAATAATTTAAAAGTCCTCTAAGACCAATAGGTAGTAATAATTCAATTATGATATGACAGTCATGGGGTTTTAACCTGCTAATATACACCCTTCTGACACAATGATACAAATTAGAATCATAACCATCTAGTAACCTCAAATATATAATCCATTGATAGAATAATAAACAGTTTTCTTTATTAGTTGAGTAATATTCTTTTCAATTCAATAATTTGTGTGATCTTTCATCTTTAATTAATTGATGTTCAGGACGTCTGAAAATATTGGAAGGATCTAACTATGCATTTACATTATATCTTGTATTACCTTCTGTGTCCAACATGGCATAAAATATGTTAACCAAAACATTACCTTCAATAAGTATTATATCTTACATGTGAGGATCCAACAAATCATTCCAACAAGGAATATCCCAAATAATAATCTACTTTATCCAATTATGATCTTTCCCAAAACCATTTAATTTTTTAATGGTTGGTCCAAAAGTTATAAGATGCAGAGAAAATATATTTTACCAGATTATATGAGATCACTCCTGGAGGTTCGCCTATTTATATTTGAACTTCTGTAAAATTATTTTTGTTCATTTGAAAATGGTTATCTTCTTGAAGAAGTATCTGATGATAGATTAATAATTAATCTTTCTCTGTTTACAATGAATAAATTCTTTGTTCCATGTTATTCCATACTAAAATTATTTTAGACCATTTATTCCATATCTAGATATCATACCATATACTAGAAAAGTAATTGATCATTTGTAATAATGAAACATTCATTATGAAATTATGATTTGAAACTATATCAAATATAGTCACATTGTTGGTAAATATTGTGATTAACTCATTAGTTAGTGGACTCAAATAAACATCACTGTACTTATTTTTCTATATTGTTATTAATAGTGCCAAATTTATATATTTCGCCTTTATCAACACTTAAGGAGGTATGGTTTAAGTAGTAATGAAAATAGGCCAATAAGAATATTGAATGTCGTAAGCACCAAATGGGCTCAAATGATTTGTTGAAAGGCGTAACCATATGTATTGATGATCTGAATAAAATGAAATATTAACCAAATAAATGTGTTTCCAAGAATAACTATAACATGGATGATTTATGATTTTATGGGCAGAAGTATTTTATTTATGCCATTTCATCAAATATGTTTTGTTTAAGGCATAAATAAATGTGGTAAATGAGGTGTAATAATAAAATACCACCATTGTTACTTAAGAACTCCACATTTTCCATGTTGCACCTCTTTATACCTCAGTTCAACACATATTGGAACAATAATCAAGGATTCATAATAACCATAAAATTATATTTAATCATTTTGACATGATTGATTATTTTGATAACTAAGACAAAAATTATGAACCAACCTATTAAATTTATAGAAACATGTACGAAATGTATTTCTGTCAAGAAACACCAATTATACCAATGATAAAATATAATTGAAACAAATATTTTTATATTCTCAAATATGATTTAATATATATAGATATTTTGTAATATATTTATGTTTTCTCATCTGGCATCTTAGATAGGAGGCGTCCTAAGAAGATTTCAAAAAATGGTAACATTGAGACGGTTCTAATAGATAAATAGAAATTTGATTATGAGTTGTTGTTTCAAGAAAAAAATACCACTAGCATTATATATTGAATTTGGAAATTATGGATCTGAACAAAAATAAGTATTTTCTACTGAATTAATTTCACAATGTAGATGCCAAAAAATATAATCTTTCTGAAAACAGAAACATAAAAGATGAAGTAAAACATTGTCAAACATTTCAAATATTTTAATATCAAATTTCTAAGATGGAAATTTAATTATTCTTTTAGAAACAAAATTAGAATTCGATGATGAAAATGATATAATGGTATCAACACCTTCAAATTAGAATGCATATATACCAGATCAGTTTATATTGTTTCGACGAATTATCCAATCGTGATAAAAAAATAGAAACTAGTGTCTACTTAATGGGTCCATATTTGTCTAATAAAAACAATTAAGAATAAATAATACCAATCACATTGACTAAGTGATAATTATTATAATATTTTAACACATTGAATTATTATATGAAATATAATACAATTGAGGTGATAGGTTTTGTCACGACCCATCCTCAGGGCCCGTACCATGACTACCCCAGGCCCGCCTTCCATAGGCCAAGTGCTGGAGACTAGCGCCAAAGGAATAATTCCTTAATCTGGGAAGGCATTGCCTTTATGAAAGTAAAAAATCACAACAGATTACACAAGTTAAGAAAGCACTATGTAAATACTGAATACAAAAAGTAAGTACTGAATGGAATGGGGACAGAAATAAAATCCCAACAGTAAGCACATTACAACTAAAAGGATAATACAACAGTAGTAAGTAAAACACCAACCACCGAGTCATCCTCCGAGAATCCCACCTGATGGGTGGGTACAGATAGTCTCCTCAGCACCTTGGGTCCGTCCGTCTGCTCCATGAACGTCTCATCATGTGGTCCACCTCCGGGTACTGTCCAACTCCACAAGTCTCCATCACAATCAGTGTTGTCCATCTTCTGCATCTGACACAACGTTGTGCGGGTGTAACCCATGAAGCGGTGAGTATACGATACTCAGTAGAGATCCAGATACCCCCGAAGGTCTCCCTGTATCCACAAAGGATAAACAACAAAAGAAGGATGCAAACACAATGTATCAACCAGCTCTACTTCGGTATATGACCATACATATACCTTTGTTAACAATCCCAGTTCAACTCCAACTCTCAAGCCCAAGCACAACCCAGTACACACAAGATAGAAGTAAATCACACCAATGGTAATGATTGAAAGTCAAGACTCAGATCACACAGTTATACATCTTTCGTGTTGTGATAGAGATGATCAGATGTAGTCAATGATTCATCTAAGCAGTCGAACCCAAAGAGGATTTCAGTACAGTTGTCATCGCTGCCGAACCCACGGACTATTGCAGTACATTTGTGGTCACTTCCAAACCCACAGAGGATTCCAGTACCGTTTTCATCACATCCTAACCCACGGAGGATTCCGGTACAGTTGTCTTCGCAGTCACAGCCAGCTCTAGGGTTCTTGCACACAGAATGCTCGATTATGGTAGGGTCCGCTCCTCGAGTAAAAATGGGGTGATACATCCCTTGTCAAAAAGTCCTTAGTTGATGTATCCCGAAGTTCTGTCTTGTCAAAAGGAACCCATCGCGATAGATGATGCGTCAATCAGATTCCCTGTTTGAGAGATATTGTCTTCCGTTCTAGGGGCCTGTTTGGAATTACGCTTATTCCAAACCTGACCATTTTCCAAAGTATTCCAAAACTCACATAAAATATTGAAAAATGACTGATTCATCGCGAGGGTCCCAGTGCCGCAGACGGCGCTTCAATAAAATGTGTGGTCTTAAAGCTATTCTCGTTTTTGTGAAAATACGCCCGACCCGTTAAGCCTGGTAGGCTGGTCGGTCGGCCCGACCTGATTCAGGGGGTCGGACCTGGAAGAGGGTCGAACCCACCTGGTGAAGCACGTGACCTGGCCCGGTGGGGCGCGACCCTGCCTGAGGGGGAGTGGCCCAGCTACAGGGGGTGCGGCCCGGCCAGACAAGGTGCGACCCGACCCAGAATGGCGCGACCCGGCCCAGCGGGGCGCTGCCCAGCTTGGCGCGGCGTGGACCGACCGGGCCTGGCGCGGCGCGGCTTGTTCGGATGGCTGAGTGCAATGGGGGGCGCGGCGCCCCGGTCTTCCGAGCTGGTGGCACCAAGAGGTGATTCCCTCTTATCCAGTCGGACAAAGCCGTCTGGTCTTCCCGAGGCGAGCGGCCCGCACAGGCGGGCCGCAGCCCTTATGCACGGCACCAGCGGGTCCTATGGATACTTCATCCCAATCAACTATTGAGCCTACCGGCTCACCGCTAAATCAGCCCATGGAGCACAGACCACAGTTCTTCGCAGCGTCGTGCCCCTTGTGGCATCGTAGTCTCGCTTCGGCCTGCCCGGCATTAGCCGACCATTTCTACTTCGACCGAGCATCCCACAGTTTTGGGCCGCAATTATTCATCATGAGTCTGGTGCACGGCCACCACCTTCACTCATCACCACCTTTCCAACATGGTCTCCATCGCAAATAAAATAAACTACAGAGGGTCGTCGAGCATTGTGCATTCGCCCCGCGCCCTCCACGTTAGGCGGTAGCAGTTGGCCGAATAAAAATCAGAAAAATTCAATAAATAATGGGTACAATGAATTGATATAAAATTGAACAAACACATACCCCCAAATAAAATTCTCGGTATTCGAGTGTCGTGGAAAACAGCGTCGCGGGGAGACGGCGTCAACTCGTTGACGTCAGGGAAGAAGGAGCCACGGATGGCGCATCGTCATCATGCCTTGTGGGTGGCTCCTTCTCCTTTTTCTTGGCTGAAGATCAAAGGTTACAATAGTCATTGTTTAGGGGTTATTCGTTGGAGAATGAAGGTCTTCTAGTTTCTGTAGAGGTTTCTCCACCAAAAATATTTTCTATGAAAATATTATAATAGACTTATCCAACATTAAATAAAGGCCATGAAAATCAAAAATATTTTAAAAGAGGAGATGTTCCAATTAATTAATAAGGATATTAATTAATTATCTTGGAAAACATAATGAGAGGGAGGTGGAGAGTTTAAAAATTTAAAGAGAGAAGTTAACAAATTAATTAAAGGGGGAGTTATTGGGGTTAAGGGGATTTATGGGGAGATGAATGGTTTAGGGAATATGTGGGTACCACCACTTGAAATCCTCTCATGGGAGGTTATGTGGGTGTGGTCCCCACCTCTAACTCCCCATGGGAGGAAATAACTACCATCCATAAATAAAATTGTGTACTAAAAATTTTATTTATTTTATTTTAAATACTGAAAAATTAATTTTCAACTCGCATAAAACGAAACTGCGATAAAGGTCCCCTTAGGTGAATACTGGTGTTGTGAGTTAATTGGTGCACTCAGATTTCAATTTTGAGCACCGGTTCAAAAGATAGAAAAACTTTCACCTACGTTTACTGAACGTACCTGAATAAAACATCAGAAAATGATTTCGGGTGCACCGAGCCTCGGAATCAAATGCCGTCAGAAACCACAGACTAGTAAAATTCCATAGTATTTAAGAAAAAAATTTCCTAGAAATTTCCGGGTCATTACATTACTCCCACCCCAGGTCATTACGTCCCCATAAATCTACAATAGACACTAGGGAAACAAATGGGTGTACTGAGCTCGCATTTGTGCCTCCCTCTCCCAAGTGAACTCCTGGAGGTTCCCGTGCTGCCAGCAAATGCGCACCAGAGTAATCAACTGTCCGCGTAGGACCCGCTCCTGTCGATCCTTGATCTCCACAGGGACCTTCTTGAATGTCGCCCCGTCATCGATGTCTTGCTCCATGTGGTCGATGATGTGGGTTGGGTCGTTCACATATCTCCTCAGTTGAGATATGTGGAAGACCTCAAGCACCCGGTGCAATTGAGGTGGAAGGGATAGGCGGTAAGCCACCCCGCCTACTCGGTTGATAACAATGAAAGGTCTGATGAATCGTGGATATAAATTGACTCCGCGGCCAAATCTTTGTAGACCCCGTCGAGGTGAGACCTATAAGAAGACATGGTCTCTATCCTCAAACTCCAGTGGTCTCCGCCTCCTATCAGCATATGTCTTCTATCTGCTCTGTGTAGTCTTCATCTGCAGCTAGATGATCTGCACCTTCTCCATCGTAGCTTGAACCATCTCTGGTACTACAAGTACTTGACTCCCCAGGGCCAGTCTAGCACATAGGTGATCTACAAGGTCGGCCATACATAGCCTCATATGCTGCCATCCCGATGATGGAGTGGTAGCTGTTGTTGTACGCAAACTCCACCAAGGGTAAATGATCCTCCCAATGGTGACCAAAGTTAGGGACACATTCACGGTGCATGTCCTCGGGAGTCTGAATGTTCCTTTATCTGGCCATCTGTCTAAGGGTGGAAGGCGATGCTCAGATGTAGCTGCATCCCAAAAGATTCATGTAACCACTTCTATAGCCAGGAAGAAAATTGAGCATCTAGATTAGAAAAAATAGTTGATGGCACACCATTAAGCCATATGATCTTCTGAATGTAAATGCATCCCAATCTCTCTACCGAGCCATGCTCTCTGATCGGTAGGATGTGGGACGACTTGGTGAGTTAGTAAATGAACACCCAGATAGAGTCATGCCCTCCGTATATACGTGGAAGCCCCATCACGAATCCATGGATATTGTATCCCACTTCCAGTCCGGGACCTCTAAGGGATGTACGAAGCCTGCTAGTTCCAGGTGATCCGCCTTCACTTGTGGACAAGTGAGGCATCGTGAAACAAACTCTGCTACAAACTTCTTCATACCTGGCCACTAATGCTATCGTCTGAGGTACTGGTACATTTTCGCCACTCCTGGATGTACCGCTAGAGGGGAAGTGTGAAACTCCCCCCATCACCTCCTCATGTAGTGCAACTGGTACCATGGAATGTCCCCTGAAGAGGATGATATGCTCCCCTCCTTTAAAAAATCCATCAGGTGACTTCCCTGAGGATATCTGAGCATGTCGCGTCTCACAGTCAACTTCAAAATGCTATGCCTCCTTGACTCACTGATGAAGTGGAGGAGTTACAGTGAGAGACTGAAGAAAGGATGATCTATCAATATCCACAATGGATATCTCCAACGCCGCTAGCTGCTCTGGCACCTCTCCAAGAAGCTGAATGCCTGATCTACTGCTAAGAGAATTAGCTACAACATTACCCTTCCCAAGAGTGTATACAAACTCAAAGTCAAAAACCTGGAGGCACTTGAGCCATCACCACTGCCCCAGGTTCAGGTCCTTCTGCAAGATGATGTACCTGAGACTCTGGTGGTCATAATAGACTATAAAGTGCTCAACCATCAGATAGTGTCACCACATCTTCAAGGTTAAAACCACTAATACTATCTCTAGGTCATGGGTAGTGTAGTTCTGCTCATGCTACCTCAACTGCTGTGAACCGTATGCGATCACTACTCCCTCATGCATCAGGACACACCCGAGTCTGTTCCCTGATGCGTCGCAATACACTACGTACCCAACGCCCTCCTCTGGTAGCCTCATGATGGGCGCACTAGTCAATCTATGCCTCACCTATTGAAAGCTCTGCTAACATTTATCTGACCACATGTAGGTGTTACTCTTCTTTTTCAAAGCTGAAA
The DNA here is from genome assembly GCA_963277665.1 of Viscum album. NCBI lineage: Eukaryota > Viridiplantae > Streptophyta > Magnoliopsida > Santalales > Viscaceae > Viscum > Viscum album. The sequence continues at coordinate 1,718,079,042 of OY728121.1, forward strand.
GCGGTGCTGCAACTCTGCAGAAGTCTAGCACAAATCTCCGATAGTACCCAGCCAGAACCATGAAACTCTGCACCCCCTGTCACGCTCCTAGGTGGCTCCCAAGCTAGACCTTCCTTGATCTTCACTAGATACACTGAAACTCCCACCTCCATGATGACATGTCCCAAATTGTTAACCTCTCAATATAAGAATTGTAACTATGAGATATTACCATAATTTTGGTTCTCGCGGAGTGTATCCAGTACAACCCCCATGTGGTAGGCATGCTCCTCCTCAGAAGTCGAGTAAATCGATATGTTGTCGATGAAGACTACGACAAAACGATCGATGTAAGGCTAGAAGATCTTTGTAAAGAGACTCATGAACACTGATGGTTCATTGGATACGCCGAAAGGCATAACCAAGAACTCGTAGTGGCAATACCGACACCTAAAGGACATCTTCTGCACATTCTCATCTTGAACTCTTAGCTGACGATAGCCTGACCTGAGGACTATCTTCAAGAAACATCGTGCTAACTTAAGCTGATCAAAGAGGTCGTCGATCCTTGGGAGTGGGTACTTATTCTTCACAGTCACCTGATTTAGGTAATTGTAGTCGATACATAGTCTCAAGCTTCCATCCTCCTTCTTGGCAAACTAAATCAAGGAAGCCCAGGGTGAAACACTAGGTCGGATGAATACATTCCCCTATAAGACCTCTAGATGTACCTGCAGCTCACGAAGCTCAGTGGGAGCCATCCGATATGCTGGAGTAGATAATGGTGCTATCCTGGGGGTAGAGGTCAATGTAGAAGTCTACCTCTCGGCGAGGAGGTAGTCTTAGAACGTCGTGAGGAAAACCATCTGTATACTGATACACCACTATAGGAAATCTTAGACATCGCACATCAACTACTCCAAGGATGAGACTAGCCAACTGACGTGTGATTGGATACCCTCTCCTCTGTGAAAGTCCATCCTATGCTGCAAAGGCTCCCATATCTCTAGTGTGGGTGAACCTGCTCCCATATGTGCGGATACACCGCACCTTGCGCCTAATACAGTCGATCTGATCATGGAATGTAGACAACTAGTCCATACCCAAAATGACATATTAAGGACTCGACGCCACAAAAAGATGATCCCAGCCTAAGCTCTCACCTCATATAGTAAGCTCACACTCCCTGCACTAGTGCATAATCATCAAGTCTGCTCATGTAGGAGTCTCTAGCCGTAAGGATCGAGCCAACGACTCCGTCAGAATCTCCACGCTCCAAATAAGGGCAGCGGAAATAAAATAATGACTCACACATGTGTCTATAAGTATTGCAAAAAGGGTGGAGTAGGCACATATAGTAGCTAGAATCATCTCAGGTGCATTGTGGTCATAGGACTCGACTTCTTAGAGCTTAGTCCGCCCCTATCTACTAGAAAACTACTGTTGGGGTGGTCATCCTGGTGGTGGTGGTGGTAGAGACTCGAAAGGTCGTCCACCACCCGCAGCTCGGCTAGCTCCTCTACTTCATCCGCCTACTCCTTGCAGACCTCCATGGTCAAGCCTCTACCTCTTCTTGGGAGGTCCCTCTATTGTTTGCTGCTCATCTGCATGGTGGGTTAGACAGTCTCGAGCCATGTGACCCTGCCTTCCACATGCATAGAAATGCCTGCTCATCGTATAAATGGCTCTGTTTTGGGTGCCCCGCATAACCAAACCTATATCCTGAGGTCACCCACCTAATGGCCTGGTCCGCTTGGACCTCTGTGTCATCTATCTACTGCCACCTACAGAAGACTCTGCAATGTGTCCCCCTGTGAATGGTCTCGCCACTAGTGTCTCCTCAGTGAGAAAACTCTCCACTAGAAGAGCTCTCTCTAGAACCCCCTCCTGAGTCAGGATGCTGAGGGGAATCGTCGAAACTATGATCTCATGGATCATTCCCTTCTCGAAGGTCTTGGCCCTGAAGAATGGGTCATATACCATATCCGTCGAGTAGCGTGAGAGGTTAGTAAACCTCGTTGAGTACGGAGCTACTATCATGCTGCCCTACCACAGATTAAGTAACTCATGGATCTGCATAGCACGAAGGGTGGAGGGATCAAACTTTGAGCGGAAGAGACTCTCGAAGTCTGTCCAAAGTAGAGATGCCTCATCGTGCACCTGGAGCATAATGCTCCACCATCTTCCTACTATTTCAAGAATGAGACTCACAGCAAGGATCACCATAATATCAGATGTTGTCCCTACTAATCACAAAACCCTGACGACACCCTCCAGCCAATACTCAGTTGCCTGTGGGTCTATCTCTACGCATAACCTGGGTGACCTCTATTGCTGAAAATCGTGCAACGCGCTTAAGTGGCGTGCACTATCTACTGATGGAACTGGTAGTATGGGTGGCTCAGCGGGTAGTGGTACCACTGGTGCCTCCGCTATGATGGGGCCCTATACCGAGGCCTCGTCGCTCAGTGGGTTGCCATCTCACATGCGACTCAGAAGCTTAACTGGTTTCCTTTGTGGGGCCATTCTGAAAAGAAACAGGTGCGCCATGGTCAAAAAGTATACCTGGTGAGCTGAAAAAAAGTAATCACAAAGAAAACGTTTCAAAGGAAACACACATGCAATCAGTGTTTTCGTGTACGAAGTTGGAAATCAGAGGTCAGGGTCCTAGTGTATGGATACGTCGGCCGCCGCAATAACACTGGACTCCCTGGACAGAAAACCACACTCAATACTCCTTACAATATTGCTTCACTGGAAAAAAATGATCATAGTCCTGAGTGTTGCTGTAGAATCCACTCCAATGATACCAATTTATCACGACCCATCCTTGGTGCCCGTGCCGTGACTACCCCAAGCAGGCCTTCAATAGGCCAGGGGCTGGAAACTAGCACTAAAGGCGTAAATCCCTAAGCTGGGAAGTCATTGCCTTTATGAAAGTAAACAATCACAACAGAGTGCACATGGAAAGAAAGCACTAAGTAAAATATGAATAAAAAAAGTAAGTGCTAAAAGGAAAGTGGCAATAAATACAAGCCCAATAGTAAGTATATTGGAACTAAAAAGCTATTACAATAGTAGTAAGTAAAAAATCAACCACTGAGTCATCCTCTATGAATCCCACCTGAAGGGTGGGTACAAATGGTCTCCTCCGCACCTCGGGTCTGTCCCTCTGCTCCATGTACGTCTCCTCAAGTGGTCCACCTCCGGGTGCCGTCCAGCTTCACAAGTCTCCACCACGATCAGTGATGTCTGTCGTTTGCATCCAACACAATGTATTCCAGGCGTATCCCATGTAAGGGTGAGTATACAATACTCAGTAGAGACCCCGAGACTCCCGACGGTCACCCAGTATCCACAAAGGATAAACCACAAAAGAAGGATACAAACACGACGTATCAACAAACTCTACATAGGTATATGCCCATTCATATACCTAAGTTAACAATTCTCATTCGGCTCCAAATTTTGAGCCCAACCACAACCCAGTACATAGATGAAAGAAGTCACTCACATCAATGGTAATGATTGAAAGTCAAGACTCAACTCATACATGTATACATCTTTTGTGTTGAGATAGTGATGATCAGATGTAGTCAATAATTCATCTAAGCTGCCGAACCCACCTAGGATTCTAGTATAGTTGTCGTCACTACCGAACTCATGGAGGATTCCATTATAGTTATTTTCATTGTCGAACCCACAAAGGATTCCAGTACAGTTGTCGTTGCAGTCACAACCAACTCTAGGGTTCCCGCACACAACACAGTCAATTCCGGGAGGGTCCACTCCTCGAGTAAAAAGGGGACAATACATCAACTGTCAAAAAGTCCTGTGTTGATGTATCCCAAAGATCCTTCTCATCAATAGAAACCCAATGTGACAAATGACACGTCTATCGGACGCCCCGTCTAAGAGATATTGGATTTTCCGTTCCAGGGGCCCTGTTGGAATTACGCTCTTTTCAAACCCGGAAATTTTTCAAAGTCTTCCCAAACTCACATAGAGTATCGCAAAAGGACCGCTCTGTCACCTGGGTCCTAGTTCTGTAGACGGTGCCTTGATCGGACACACCGTCTTAAATCTATTCACATGTAAGTGAAAACGGGCCATGCTCGTTAACCCCAGTAGGCTGGTGGGTCGGCCCGACCTGATTCGGTAGATCCAACCTGGAGGAGGGTCAGACCGGCCTGGTAAAGCACGTGAACCAGCCCAGGGGGACAGAGCTTGGCCCGAGGGGGCGGGACCGAAGCCGAGAGGGCGCGGCCCGGCCCAGCGCGGCCCAGCGCAACACGTCGTGGTGAGGCCCGACATGGCACGACATGGCCCAGCACGGCTGGCTGCGGCTCAACCCGATGGCCGAGCGCTGTGGGGGGAATGACCCCCCCAGTATCCCGAACTGGTGGCGCCACCCTCCTATCCAGTCGGCTGGTCTTTCCGGTGCGAGTGGGCCGCATTCCTTCGGTGCGGCACTAGCGGGTGTCGCAACTCCTTCAACCCGGCAGGCTGTCGAGCCGGCTGGTTCACCGCTGAAGCGGTCCGCGGAGCACGGTCCGTGGTTCTCCGCAGCGCAGCGTCCCTTGAGGCGCCATGGTATCCCTTCGGCTCAGCCGGATTTAGTCGTCCGGTTCTCCATTGGCCGAGCGGCCTGCGGTTGCGGGCTGCGGTTCTCCCACATGCCGCGGACGGGTGGTCGCTGCCTTCGCTCGTCTCCACCTTTCCAACATGGTCTCCATCACAAATAAAAGAAACTACGGAGGGTCATCGGGTGATGTACGTTCGGCCCGTGACCTGTACGTTAGGCTGTAGAAGTTTCCCGAATACAAATCTAAAAAATTCAATGAAGAACGGGTACAAAAAATTTACATAAAATTGTACCAACATCTACCTCGAAATAAGGTTCACGGTAGTCGGGCATCGAGGAAAACAGCATCGCGGGGAGATGGCATCAACTCGTTGACATCGGGGAAGAAGGAGCCGAGGATGGCGCGTTGTCTTCGTTCTTTGCGGGTGGCTCCTTCTCCTTTGGCTTGGCCGAAGATCGAAGGAGACGATTGTCTTTTTTCGGTGGTTCTTCGCTGAAGAATGAAGCTCTTCTAATTTCTCTAGAGGTTTCCCGACCAAAAATATTTTCTATGAAAATATTATAATAGACTTCTCCAACATTTATTAAATGCCATGCCAATAAAAAATAATTCAAATGAGGAGATGTGACAATTAATTAATAATAATCTTAATTAATAGTTTTAGTAATCATATGAGATGGAGGTCGAGAGTTTATAATTTAAATAAGATGAGTTAACAAATTAATTAAAGGGGGTGTTAATGGGGTTAAGGGGAGTTATGGAAAGCTGGAAGGTTTAGGGAACGTGTGGGTCCCACCACACTAAATCCTCTCATGGGAGGTTATGTGGGTGTGGGCCCCAAATCTAACTCCCCTTCAGAGGAAATAACCACCATCCATAAATAAAATTGTGTACTACAAATGTTATTTATTTTATTCTAAATCCCCAAAAATTAATTTTCATCCCGCATGAAATGCAACAACGGTAAATGTCCACATATGAGAATACCATCATTGCGAGTTCATCGGTTCCAACAGATTTCAATTCCGAGCACCGGTTCAAAAGATAGAAAAACCTACACGTAAGTTTCCTGAACGTACCTGAACAAAACTTCAGAAATTGATTACAGGCACACCGAGCCTCAGAATCAAGTGCTGTCAAAAACCACAGACTCGTAAATTTCCAAAGCATTTATGAAATAAATTTCATTGAAATTTCCATGTATTTATAGGTTTAGACTGGATTACGGGGCCCGTATAGGTTTAGTGTCTGCAGAATAATAATATTAAATATATTATATAAGACATACAATATTTGTTTAATATAACATAATATCTTTCAAACAGTGTCTCATATGAGAAATTATAGCCCACAATTTGTTTCATGATGTGAGTTATACCCTAGGCATGACATAACATTAGTGATAATAGGTCATTACATGGGGGAGTAATTCATTTAATATTTTCATTATAAATTCTTATTAAAATTTAATGTATTTCCCAAATGATTTATCATTAGAAAGTTTTCAAACCATTTTGGGTCTATGATTTGGGGTTTAACTTTGTCACGACAATACATTTGTTTGTATAGAATGTTTCTTTAGAATGCATGCATGGGTAATTCATTTAATATTTGTATAATAATTTCATAAAAAAATTTAAATAACTCCTAAATATCTTATTATATGAAAAATAGGATACCAATTTTGGGTCTAGGATTTGGGGTCTACACTATCCACAACATAATACGTGTCAGGGTAACATGTTTTTTGTAGATTTCCCATGATGGTAATTAGTTTAATATTTTATTATAATTTCTTATTAAAATCAAGTGTATCGTTTTCAGGGGTATCACTTTTAATATTTTATTAATATTATTTATATAATTATTTATTGTTGTTAATAAATATATATCATAATATTGATGAAAATTATTAAGAAGCATAATTTTAATTAACTATACATTTATATGAAATGATTTCTATCAAATTATTAATTAATATATATATCACAATTTATTATAAATTATGTAATGAATTGTACAAATTATGTAATGATTATTATTAAAAATTATGTAGTGACTTTTGTTAATTATTATAAATTATGTAATTATTATTCTGTAATGATTATTTTTAAATATTTAAATTATTATAAATTATGTAATGATTATATATTTATATATATCAAGTTTTCTTATATTAGTATTGTAATTTTATTATGTAATGAATATTATTATTACAATTACCTACATTATTTAAATTATTATTAATTTTTTAATGAATATTATTAAATTTATAAAATTACTATTAAAATATTAACAATTATTATATGTATATATATATATAAATATTTCTTAATTAAAATAAATACATTAAATATATTATGACTAATTTTTGAATAAATATACAAATATCAAATCTATATAAAAAGAGATATATATATATTATATTATATTTTTTATTATGGGTTAATTTGATTATAAATAAATTTGATTACATTGAATTTATAATTTATCTAAATAATTTATAAATAAATTAGAGTTAAATTTTTTGAATTAATCTTTAATTTTATTTCATAATAAAATTTAATTAATAATTTTTAAATTAATAATTTTTACCCGTGAAGAATTATAATAGTTGTGTGAGTTGGGTATTTTTACAACATTATATAAAAAATTAAATGTAATTATTTTAACTAATTTAACATTTTATACGAACTATTATGAATTTATAAAGTTTTATATTTTATTGTATTTTTTTACATATTATTATTATTTTAAAATTATGAAAATTATTTAGAATTTATTAAAAATTAATAATCCTTAATTATTATATATTGTATGTTATTTATAGAATTTTTGAAATTATTTAAATTAATAACACATTTTTAACAATTAATATTCCTTACAAATTAATAATAATTCTTATATTTTTTATAATTTTTACAAACTATTACAATATTTTATACTAATTATTGTTAACTATGTTTTTAATAGAGGTTACATATTTTAATTTTTCATTGTATATCATTAAACCAATTATTTATCACTTTTTATTAACAAAATTCTTATAAATAATGTTTTATTTAAATGTTTTATTAATATTAATTTTCCCAGCGTTATTAATAACCAATCAATTATATTTATTTTATAATATATATATATATATATATATATATATATTAAATTATATCATTATAAAATATATTAACATGAAAATTATTATTACACACATGCATTTGTGCAAAAAAAGTCAACATAACAAATATTTAGACATACATACATATATACAGGCCCAAAAAAAATTATTATAAACAAATGTTATTAAAAACAAATATTATGTGCCTGTTATAAATATTATTGTTATAATTAAAATAACTTAACTAATATTTGCACATACAAACGTGCACGTGTAAAAAAAGTGGAAACATTTAAAAATGAAATGAATACTAAAAAAATACCACAAAAAAACAGGTAAATTTATATTACAATTGTAAAAACACTAAAAAGCCATGAAAATTAAAATAAATATATGTATCGAAGAAACAATAATTTTTTCAAACAAATATATCCATTTATAATATTTCAATAATTGTCATATGTCATATAATAATATGAAATAATTACATTTTCATAACCCTAAACACCAAAAAAATCTATTATGTTTAAGGATCAAGTAAAAAATAAAGTAAATCAAAATAAAATAAGTCATGCATAATCAAGACACTCAAATTCGGAATAATAAATTTAAATTAAACATACATGAGAAATAACTCATCAAAATAATGTAAAATTATAAACATAGGTTTTTCCAGACTAGTATTCATGACACATAACCAAAATATACAAAAAAATAATTTATAATGTATAAAAGTAGAGTCCATACATTACATATATGACATGAAAGCACCAAAAAATCAGAAGAAAAAGTTCAATCTAGGGCTGTATAGGGAGGGACTAGCCCTGATATTTTGTCGTGATTTGGGAGAGGGGAGGAAGGAGAGGGGAGGAAGAAGAAAGAAAGGTCCAAACACTATTAAAATACAACAATTTTTAATATATTAAATGCGATGGAATTAATTCCATTTCCAAATTTTTTTTCATTCAAAACTAATTGTGACTGTCTTGAGATTCCATTGAAAGTATTCTCAACTAAATGAGAATTTCCGATGGACTAAGCAGTCTATCGCATTGTCCCTTTGTGAATGGTTTTGGAACTAGGCGGGGGGGGGGGGGCAATGCCAATCCAATTTGTGATGGATTTTTAAATCTATCACACATTATTAATATTTGTGATAGAATCCTATATATTTCACAAATAGTACACTCACATGACCATCTTGGGACGGGACATTTGTCGGTAACAAGTGCCTCGTTGCAAATACTTGAAATTCTAGTTGTTGTATTCAAAATGCTGTCAAGCATTACTGATATATTTTCAAATTATTCTCAATGAGTGGTTTTTGAAACAAAAATTCATGTTTTATTTATATGTTTTCAATGTATTTTCAATGAAATGGTTTAAAAACATTTCTAGACTTTATTTATATGTTTTCAATGTGTTTTCAAATAAATTTTCCTGCCAAAAGTTTTGAATCATATTTTATAATTTTTCAGGAAAAAAGGTTTTAATGTGATTTCAAGTGTTATTTATAAGTTTCAAAGGTATTTTATATGATAATTATATTAAAATGATTTAATTTATTTAAAATCCCATTTTAATGAACAAATTATAATTTCCTCCACCAACATTTGTGAAATATATTTCTAAATTATTAACCATCAATAATGACATTTGTCGGTGTTACTAAGGTCGTTTTAGGAAATGATGTGAAGGTTTCATTCATATTTATTCTAATAATTAGTTACCCTTAATGTCATGGTCTTCTTGATACATTTCACCATTCATGGGTTATACTATTTGGAAATAGGCTTATTTTTTTGTGTTATGTTTGTGATGAAATTAGACTGACTCCTATAATAATTCACAATTTATGATAAGATTATATTTTTTTAATACCCATTTCATTTGATGGGTTACAATATGATTATTTATGATCTTGTGCTTTATATTTTTTTATTTCACTAGAAGACTGGTGGGAACTATATATTGCTTCAATGCATTGGGTAAATATTTATATCCTTTCAGATAGAATATGATGATCTTGGGATTAAACTATGAATAAAGTAGTTGCGATGGGATTGCACCATGACTACCAATATTGTATGAAGAGTGAACTCATACTACTAAGATGGCCATGGAAGTGAACCATGGCTACAAAAATTATATGAATAGTGAACTCATGCTACTATGATAGCTATGGGAATGAGACATGACTTCCAAGATGGTATGGGGAGTGAAGCCATACTACCAATATGTTCTGGGCGGCAATGCCTTGGCTATTATAGAAATTATATTATATACTTATGTGTTTTCCACAATCCCTTGTTTTATTCCTTTTTTATGATTTCATAGATTGTGTTCTTATTTACATTGTTATTCATGTCTTATATGTATATACACTGGTCATAATAAATATTTTAATCTAAATTAGAGATAACTAATTGATTTTAAAAGAAACAGAGTTGGGAATATCACTAATAGGTTCTTTTTCTTTTCCCAAAAACCATCATGTGGTATGAAATATGTCATATTTAAATTTAATATTATATAATTTGTTAAATACTTATCACAATTTTTTTTAGTTTTATTATAATTGTTTACATTTCGTATATTAATAATATTTTTTAATTCCCATTTATTCAACTGAGACAAATCCAAGGACAAATGAAAGATTCATAGAGATACAAAAATTCAGTTTGTTGCATCCACATATATCATCTAATTCACATGTTCCATGGTTATATTAGTATTTATTTTTTTCCCAATATACAAATATTATAATTATTTAGTATATTTGTAGTGTGGGGGCTAAACCCATGGGTAATGATTATCCGATAATGAAGAAATTATAACACTCCCATATTTTTTGATTTTTTTCAAATTAATTTACCCATTTTGATAATTTTTATTTCATTAAAACACTGAATATAGTTAATTTTATTTTAAAGAACCATGTATTCCTTGAATTATATGCAACACCAATTTAATCACACACTACACACAACATAAACATTTTCCTTCTCTACATAGAATGTTGATGTCAACTTGTATTATATGAAACAATTAAATTCATCAATGACATGAATTACATGAAAGGATGAGGTTTATTGAACAATAATATATTTTTATAACAAGATTATTTAATATAACAAGATAAAACTAGGACGCTAAATTCCTGGTGATTGAGAGTATTATCTAATTTATGAATATATATGAGTTATAGAATATGATATGAATTCAAAGGTTACTACTTAATTACATATGAATATGAAAACTGATTGAATATAAGAGGAAATAATTTTACAGACACAAGGTTATTCTACAAAAATAAATTAAATTGTCATTTCGGTCTTGAAATGAACTAATTATAACATTCCTTTCACCTAGAAAATTGACATGGCATATGTTACATGCAATACTGAGTTTCTACAAGACATCATTTCTTTATAATAATTATTTAAACGAGTTAGTTATAAAAAATTCATGAAAACATTGTAATATAAATAGTAATACATACTTTCCAAATATTTTTATAATACCTGTAAATAAATAAAACCTATAAATAATGAAAAATATAATATTTAGTAAAACACTTATAAGATTAAAAAAATAATATTTTCTCAAATGAAATACTTTTGAGGTCCATCATTGAAAAAATAAATCTTATTTTATACATTTTTTCAATTTAATTATATTAAATAAAAATTATTATTATATTTAGAATATCAATATTAATCTTGGGTATTTGTTTGTGATATTTCTAAGAATCATTATTTTTTGATGAATAAGGAAAATGAATGCATTTTAATTAAAAATGTTCTTTTTGTTTAAATATATAACAATATAAAATTATAATTATAAGATAATTTATGTTCTAATTAGATCAATGATATATATTTATTAAAATTTATTGCATTATAAATAATTTAACTTTTAAATTGAACATAAAAACATGGAAATCTTTTGAACGATTTTTTACTTTCAAACCTGAAATTTTGTCCGGTCTCTGAGATTAAAATTAATACTAATCTTGAAGAATAAATGAACTAAATATTTATAAACTGACCTACATAATTATAACCAGTATAAAATATATATTATAGTAATATTAACTTAATTTTAGACTGAAAATATTAGTAAATGTCAGTAAAATTAATCAAAGTGATTAATGTCCAATTACGATTAATTAATGACTAAGCCTTAAAACTAAGGTCCCAAATGACCTAGAAACATTCACAACACCAATTTTATATCCATAGTCTTGCAAAAACCTTCCATTATTTATATTAGGATGGTTTGGTATGCATTTTTTTAGGTAAGGAAATGTGTACACCGAACATACATTCCCAAATTCAAAGTGAGACCTTTCCCTACCCTAAAAACGACCACCACATCTCCCTCTTCTTCACACCACTCAAACATCATATATTCGGCCAATAATTTCCCAATACACTTTTTATAATTCGTAACTTTCTATTAGAAGCCTTATCTTGGGTAGATGTGAATCCATGAAAGTCTTTTTCATAAAGCAAATGGGGTTTCTGGATTAAGAGGTAATATATTCTCTCATGTGTTTTATTTTATTTTCCATCTCTAAGACTCCAACTCTATTTATTTGATACTTATATAACATAACAAGTATCTAAAGTATTCTAGTATTTTTTATGTAAATGGTTCAACCTACAATAACAAATAACTTCATCCAAGGGGTAATGAACATGTTGTTTCTATGTATGGTAAATTGTTGTCTCACAAAATGATGAATGTTCATTTTTCCATTACCACCTACCACGGTGGCCATTATGATGGAAAATATATTTATTTATGTCATATATTAATATATTTTTTTATTATTATGAATTTGTTTATACAATAGTTTTCATTTTACATTAAATTTTGGGATAATATGATAATTTTACATGAGTAGTGCTGACTATATCCCCATCAAAGTAATATTATTCATTCATTAATGACTTGGATTGTATTGAGGGTGGTTTAAGTGGATAAACAAGTGATATATGAAAAAAATAAATATATTATAAAAATGATATATATATATATATACATATATATACGTATATTTCTCTTAAATCTTTCAATCATCAAGATAATAATACAAAATATTATGTTCACGCATTCATTCAACATACCATCTCGTTAAATGGTTTATTCCACTTAATATTTATATATTCTATAAATTGTAATAATAAAAATATAATGTATACATGTAATATTTTTTATCTTGGTATAAATTTTTTATATCATGATATAATGTTTAAATTCTGGTGATATAAAAAATTAAGACACTTGAAAATAATAAAGTGAATATTACCCGAAGTAAAACCTTAACATAGGACTTCCAATATGAGGGTAATATGAAGTCATAATAAGAAAATTATATTTTATTAGATATAAACATATTGTTCTTTAAAATATTTATAATAAATTTATGTTTACTATAAAATTGGTTTGAGCACGTACGGTGAGAGTCAGGACACAAGGTAATGTGATTTCATCTCACTTTTTATTCCTGCGACATACATGTTGCATTCACCACTCATTACTTTTGTGTGTTTTATGTAATTAAAATGATTATATTATATGATTATTATAAATAAATATATAGGTATTATATTTTTATTTTTATGAACATTCATTTATGGGGATTATGTTTTAAAAGTGCCATAAAGGGTAAAAATGTTTTTTCTCTATATCCCTTCTTTGAGACATAGGTTTTGATACACACCTAAACACTTTTTTAGATAAATATACCTCCGTTTTACATATTTTCTCATGATTCAAATTATTTTAATGATATTTTATGATTTATTTAACTTCGATTTCCTTAATGTGGTGTATTAACCCAAGTTACCGTGTTATAAGAGATTATTGAGAAAATTTCATCTGTTTTTAAAATTGATTATGTTTATGCTTCCATTGAATAATTATTATATAACTTCTGTCAAGGAATTCATGATTTTTCTTCCCGCACTATTTAGTCATGCTATATTAATATTATGATACCATTTTATACACTTTTTACATAATATAGATCCGATGTTTTGTTTTAGAAAGATCGAATTTACCATCTATTCAGAAGGAAATCTACGTTCCATCAAAAACATGTTTTCTAAGATGGGATTCCAATAATGTTATAAAAATATTATTTTATCATTAAATGGCATATCTACACACTTTTTCATTTACCAATTTTTTCAAAGGAATATTCATGTTGTATCTTGAATGAACCATTTTTCAATATTTTATCATTTAAATGGAATGTTTTTTACATCACACGACATATAGAGATTTACCCACTATAAATCTTCTGAATCATTCTTTTCTTGTTTAAAAGATATTTTTTATAATATATTTTTTAAATTTTATTTTCATTAAAAATGTTTTTCTATAAATTTCAATACACTTTTAAAAATTATTAACGAAAATTGTTCACAAAAGGAATTTAAGGTAATTATAATTGAGTATTTGGAATGAACATCTGTCATAAAATGTCATTTGGGAAGGGAACATATCAAAAATATCACTACATGGATGGGGGCATCAAAAAATATTTTAGTGCTGATCAGCCACAAATTATATTTATTTGTGATGAAGAAAGGGTCCGTCACAAAAATTACATATTTAAATATCTCTAAATAAACTTTTACGAAAATTTGTCGTAGTAAATACCATTGTCCCAAAAAATAAAAAAATTAATTTTTTTAAGAGAATATAAAATAAATTTTATAAAGGTTATTAAAATATTTATATTTTAAATAATAAAAATATAAAAAAAAATTACAATATAAATATACTAAAAATAATTAAATTATTGAAATTATTGAAATTAGTAAAAATATTAAATATATAAAAAATATTAAAAATAATATAGATATTTAAGAATAAATAAAAAACCTAAAATTAATTTAAACATGTAAATGAAATTACAAAATTAAAAAATTTACAAATTTTTAAAAAGCATTACAAAAAATTAAACAAATTAAAATTGAAAAAAAGTAATACATCGGTTAAAATGTAACATGTATGTCATAAAAAATTATAAAGTAACTCATAAGTACTTCATAAATCATCGTATATCATCTGATGCTTAGGTGAAACATGAAGTTCCATTGGGGGATCATTCAAAGGACTAGTGGGAGGAAATTTTATTCCCATGCCAAGTGAAATTCACCGCATATACTTAATCATCTTCTCATCTCTCAGATGTTGTTTTTAATGCTCTCCCTCTCTCTCCTTCTATATAGGCTATATCATGTTGTCCAAAGCTCTAATCCACCACTCATAATGTGAAGTAGATGAATGTGTCGATGGAAACTCTCCATAATCTTCTTCACACTCATTAATGAAATCATAGATGTACTCTAACAACTCATTGGTGTCAGTCGAGAACCAATACCAAATACTCAATCATTCTAGGAACCCTATGAATTTTCTTATATCCAAGCCCCCTCCTCAAAACCTGAATCCACAGTGACATCTTGTTTGGTCTCATCTTGACTATCGTATAAATGAAAAGTCACATCCTCATATGTTTCCATTAAATATAATGACATTTTATAATAACAATAAAATTAATATTCATGATATTCATGATATTTTTCAACAAAATCACTAACCACAATATGGTTTTCATTAATACCTTCAACTTATCTAGTATGGGGATCCGTATAAATCTATTTATAGTCTTCAAAATTTGTAATGGATGGGTATGTTGTGGTACCTATAATATAAAAGGAATGTTATTTTAAATATATATATATATATATATAATATCACATACCATATAACATCGATTTATGCATAATATATAACTAGAATCCCTATGGAAGACCCCTTTCCTCCTTCAGATCTGACATCCAAATGATGATATCCTCTAAAAGACCCTCCTTTCTAGATGGAGCACAACCCAACCCATAACTAAGTGAATAAATTGTCGGGATGGTGGGACATGCAGGAATAATAAAAAATGGTAGAAAAGTTTTATCCAAATATATATTTAAAATGTTTTGTTGAAACTATCAAAAGATATCATGTATAAATGTTTTACATGTATTTAAGATATGAACTCTCTATCTATCAAAAATTGGGTGAATTAATTTCTGCATGATAATTGAAAAAATTTGTTTGTAATTTATTTTTGAAAAATTATTTATTATTTAATAATATAGAATCTAGTAGTAAAATATCTGGTCATACACAGATATGGGTACCTGGTCCCATGAAACCCATGAAAAGGAATAATAATTTATTATATTTTCACCAGCCAACCCAGTGGATAAATGTGGAAAACTATACAAATTGAAACAAATATATGATCAAAAAAGTATTACAAAAATTAATTATTGTTGTTAATGTAAAAAAAGTATATAAAATAATTAATCATTCCTCCATAAACGAGGTTCAAAATAAATATATGGTCATCTCTCTAGAATAGGACATAGAATTAGAAATCGAACAAGACCACACCCCCTCATTGTAAGTGCACCAGCCTAAGGAGGAGGAGATAAATCGGGATCATCCACAGGATGTATGAAATCAGTGAGAGAACATAAAAGATCATTAGGATCATATCTAGACATTTGAAACCAATTTTTTTATCAGAATAATATTATCAATAATGATATGAAATATAAGAAACAAATAAATTTTAGAATAAGATAATGTTACCTATAACATATTTTAAATAGAAATATTAATTTTTTTAAAAAAATTAAATATCAGAATATAAATATTACGTAAAACTAAAGACCTAAATATAATACATCAATTGATAACGTCATCACCATTCTATTCGATATCAATGTCTTCATCCTCGTATTCGGCATTGAAACTTAAATGTGACTTTCAGTTTCAACATCCCTTAAAACCTAATCATCATTATCTTTTTCATCGGACCTGAACTGGGGGTTTCATCTTTGATATTTATATCCCTTCAGGTATGAGATATATTCTAGTATGTTTCTTGAAAATTTTCAATCGGTTTCACTTCCAAAGAACCATTATATTTAGTGAATTGATTTTCATGTGATATGATTTATTATCACACTCCACCAATACTTCAAATCATTTTAAATAACATTGTAATTTGAATAAAAACAATTTTTTATTGATGTCCCAACCTAAAAGGTTCATTTTTATAATGACCCTAGCCTTTTACAGATAACATTAATTGATTTTAATCATAAATATACATCAGATTACAAGCCAAGGATTGTGATTTCTTGTTTCTTTTAAGACTATTTACATAAAACATAAAACATTATACTTTAAAAAATCATTATTTAACATTCAAAAAGATCCCCTAACATCCATTCTTCTCATAAATCATCATAAGGTACCCGAGGTAACACATGAACAATGGTATGAAGGAAATAACCCAGTAAGGGAGCATACATAAGAATAAGGCATTAACACATGGGTTAGAAATAATGACATAATAATAATAAAATCATGGATCATATGGATTCATATAAAAAAATATGGGATCATTTGAACATAGAGTCATAAAAATTTGGTAGAAACCTAAAACATGAAATATGTATGAGTAAAGGCTAATTTCCAAAATCGTTTCTCATAGTGGTACAATATAAGGAAAACCTCCAAGAATATCACACATAACATTACCCAAAGCATTGGAGTTCTATATAGGTGAATCAATATTTTCAAGAATACAGTTTTCACATTAACAATTCTATATAATCAATCCTAAATAATACCAAATATTACCCATGGAATGAATTGGGTACCAAAATCTTGTAATAAAGCATAACAATTAGGTGTGACATAAATTTTTCCATGAAATAAGGGAACTAATGTATACATGGACATTAATTTGAAAAAAATATTTGTATCATTTTGTTTGATGTAAAGTTGAAGTGACAACATGTATGCCATGTATTCTTGAAATTGTGGTATAAAAACATTTTGGGGTGGTTTTAAGGAAAATACTATATAGCCTATAAAATAGGGAATAAATAAAAAAATTATAAAAAACTAGAAGTGAACCATTAATGTTTTTACAATAATAATATTTCTTTTAAAGAGACAATGTTCATTTAAAAAAAGAAGATATAGTGCACTTGAATTTGGATAAGAATTCTGGAAACTCCCTCAAAATAGTTTTTCTTATTAGGAATTATTGAGGTGGAAATCACATAAAAAATGTATATCCTTGAAAGAGTATTATGAATTGAACTTGTTTCATGGGATTGGGAAATTGACACATTATTTATAATATTAAAATAATAAGAATATATAACCTCATTTTGGTAAAAATACTGATACAGGAACCCAAATGAATATTAGAGGTTCGGGTTGAATCTCTCACGCAAATATTGGCATGGTATTATGTATACTTAAAAGGGATTAATGAGAGAGATATGGACTTCCCATCATTTATAAATCAAGGGGGAAAGTATGTCTGAGGTTTTTAATAGTAACACATAAATTGTAATTACAAATAAAAGCACAAAACATGGAGGAAAATCTTGTAAAAAGTGAAATGGAGAGGATCCCTTAACTTATTTTTTTTTCTTAATTTTGACTCTTATACACCTCTTGAATAATAAAAAAATGATTATTAAAACAATGATCTAAAAATTAGTTATAGTAATTTTATAAAAAAAATATCAATTATATTCACTAGAATTTATTTCATAATTTTTGTCGATGAAATTTAAGTGTTTTGATATCTTATTTTACATAATAATTTCTCGTCTTGCAACAATTTCACTTTTTTTAAATGAATTTCATAAATTAGTATAAATAATTTCAGAAGATTATAATAAATTTAATATTATATTAACATATTAGATATAATTTATATTTTACATATATCGAGGTGTTTATAGTAAATATCTTTTTTATGTCTCTATAGATGAATAATCGACCTTTAATGGACCGTTGTCGATGGTGTGGGAAAGGGAAGTATAAAATTTATATTTTTCATTAATATGATAATTACAATAGATTAAAATCATTAAAATAATGTTAACATACAATATAATCATATTTTTTTCATTTTTTTTGAATGGGATAGGGTAAAAAGAAAAAAGTGGAAGAAAAGAGATAAGATTTAATAGAGGCTTACTCTCTTCTCGGTGCATCTTCTCTTACACGAATATATAACTCCCTTGATGGATGGAGAAAGAGGGCTCCATAATGTCTATAAATATTCTAAGAGGATTTAAGGGGTGAATTTGGCCAGAGATTTGGCATATTAATGGATGAAGACAATGGTTTTCCAAGGAGTGGGAAAGGGTGTATTTGTACTTGAGGAAGGGGTGTTTTTTGAATAAAAAAATTATTTAAATAATATACCAAATGTTAGACTTGTAATAGTATTTTTTGACAAGAAAAATCACATATTAATATAATATATTTTTTTAGACTTTAAATGATGATTATTACTCGAATTCATTATGTTATTAAAAGGGTAGTGCAAAAGGAAGATAAAATGATATTTTATGGACTCACTTTATAACTTTTGATTTTGCAATGTTATTTTTTCAGTTTGGGAATTGTTTTTATTTTATTTTAAAAAATATTTACCAAATAAAATATAACATTGCCTAATATAATAATCTATAATGTTTTTGTGATCATTATTTCATGAATGATGCAATTTTAGATATAAAGCTTATGTGAAAAACTTTATTTTTACTATCCACACTAAATTGAAGTATTTGGGAAAATTGCCAGAAAAATCACCCTACCCATATATCGATGTGTATAATCTAAAAATAAACTCCATTTCTCAAAATTAATTTTTTTAATATGATTAATTTTATATTTAATTAGAATCACAATTTACTTGAAAAATAAAAATTTTATATTTAAAACTGCTTTTCAAACAAATTGAAAAATTACTTAAGGTCCCATAAAATTATCATAGAATAAAAATATTAATATATGAATATTTTTCATGAAATTTCATTTTCTTTTAAATTATTAAATAATTAATTAAATTGTAATCAAATAAAACTAACTTATATGAATACTAACATGTTATTAATATTGTTTTTAAAATATTTATTTACTTATACTAGGATATAATTATACTATATTGAGACTTATAAATGGATAAATTTTTTATAATTTCATTGGATATGTTTCTATTACATTATCTACTTTACTATTCATAAGAGTCACATTACTATTCTATAGTTCATGTTTCCATTTTTATATATTCGTTAACTTCGATAGATGAGTTTTATTTCAGTTACTCTTCAGTTAAAAAGATTACATTGTGTTATAAAAGTAATATTTTGTGATTATAAAATAAGACATAATAATAGTAAAGTAATTTAAAATTAAAAATATTTGGGTCATTACATTCTTCCCCCATTAAGAAAATATACCCTCGAAATATCATTTTATATTCAAGCCCATAAACATGTGCAGGTACATTTCCTTCATTGCCTCCTCCAATTCCCATGTTGCCACTTCGTACTTATGATTCCTCCATTGTACCATGACTAGGAGAGTAGTCTTGTTATGTAGAAATTTACCTCTACAATCCAAGATCCTCAATGGCCTGTCTTCATAATAAAGATCATCCGCCAACTATACCACCTCCGAAGAGAGTACATGTGAAGGGTCTGATATGTACTTCATTAATGGAGATACATGAAAGATATCATGTACTTTTGACATGGTAGGTGGAATTTCTAGTCGATATCTGGAGCCCCAATACAATCAAGAATCTCAAATGGCCCAATACACCTTGGACATAACTTTACATTCTTCCCAAACCTCATTACCATCTTCCAAGGAGTTATATTGAGAAATACCATCTCTCCATCATTGAACTCAAGGCCGTGTTGACGATTGTCTTTATATCTCTTTTTTCAACATTGAGATTCCTTGATGTGTTATTGAATATTTTTCACCTTCTCCACCATTTTTCGGCCATTTCAGGTCGTCGTAGCTTATTCTCTCTAACTTCATCCCAACTTTCTGGTGTTGTGAAACATTTCCCATAAAGGTATTTGTATGGTTATATTCAAATTCTCAAGTGGAAACTAGTTTTGTAGGTGAATTAAACCAGTGGAAGATGTTGGTCACATCCTCCATTGGATTCGATAAAACATTCTCTCAACATGTCTTCTGGTGTACTAATAGTTCGCCCAGATTTTCCATCAATTTGAGGATGATAGGACATACTAATGTTTATTTTAGTTCATATGGAATATTGGATACTTTTCTAGAACATTGAGGTGAATCTTGGATCACAATCAGGTAAAAAAGATAGTGGAACTCCATGAAGCCTTAACAGTTCATTGATGTAATTCCATGCATTATGATTCAATAAAAATTACTCTCGACTTGTTATAATGAGAGAAATCCTTGTTTGATAGTCCATAATGACCCATATATCATTGTTTACTCTAGATTTCCATGGATTTCCAGTGACAAAGTCAATGGTGATGTTCCCCCACTTTCATTTTGGTATGGGTAGTGGATACATCATCAACATATACATTTTACTCTCATCCATAAATTTCTGACATACTAGAATCATTGATGTAAATTTACTAGTGTCCTTTATTATATTTTCCCACAAAATATTTTCACATAGATCTCAATACATCTTTATGATCCCTAAGAGAATAGAGAAGGTTAAGCTATGTGAATCATTTAAAATCTCTATGGCTGTCTCTGGATAAGATAGCACACATAATCATGAATGAAATCATTCAAATCCATCATTTTCAATCACGAACAGAGAGGATTTCCCAATTTTAATTGCATTCACCATTTTTTTTAATTTAAATATATTTTCATTGATAATCTTTTATATTTTCGATGAAGAATGATTGATAAATATTGGAGATGGATTGATGATGTTATTCCATTAATGATTCCTATTTCAATCCTATTAATATCTATGAATATCTGATACTATTCAATTCTCAACATTGATAAAGATGCATGATCCCTTCTACATAGAGAATCCTCTTCTTTATTTACCTTACCGTGGTGGTATTGGATTGTGTAGTTATAAAACATTATGATCTATATCATTCTTCATTGGTGAATATTAATATCATTATGTGTGAATATATATATATATATATATATATATATATATATATGAGACTGTTGTGGTTAGTATATATTTCATACTTCTCCCCATAGAGATAATGCTGCGAGATTTTTAACACTATGATAACTGCCACTAACCCTAGATCATTTGAAGCATAGTATTACTCGTATATTGTCATCTTCTTTGAGGCATATAAAATCAATTATCATTTCTCATTAGTAAAAAACATAAACCCTTATTAGAAGTATCATTTACACCACAATGATTTCTCCACTTGTTGGGAGCGTGACTACGGGAACAGTGATTAGCCATTTTATCAACTCCTTAAAGAAGTCTTCACATTAATGAGTCTATATAAACATCACTCCCATCTATGTAATCTTGGCTAGTGGGTTTTATAATTGTGAAAAGTTCAAAAAAAGCATTGATAATATCTATCTAGACCCAAAAAGCTTCGAATCTCTATTACAGATATTTTTTTGGTCCACTCTCCAATAACTTTTGTCTTGGAATGGTCTATAGATATCCCTATCTGGGCGATAATATGTTCCATGAATGATAACTCCACCATCCAAATCATACATTTACTATTCTTTACATACATTTTCTCCCTTCTCAAATTCTTTAACACAATATTCAAATGCTATAAATGTTCCTCCTTGATCTAGTAGTATATTAGAATATCCTCAATAATGACTACCAAAAATTTTTCATGGTAATCTCTAAAGAATGTATTAATTAAATCCATGAAAATATATGGAGAATTAGTAATTCTGAATCACATCACAATGAAATCATAGTGTTCATACCTATTTTGAATGGTATTCTTGTGAATATCTTCATTCCTCGCCTTTAATTCGTGATAAGAGGACCAAAGGTCTACCTTAGAGAAATAACTGCCCCCATGAAGCTAATCGATGAAGTCATCTATCTCTGGAATGGGATACATTTTTTATCAATATTTCATTGAGATTATAATGATCAATGTACATATTCAATGATCCATCCTTATTCTTGACAAAAATTACTGGTGCATCCCACTGTGAAGCACTCGGGTATATAAAATACTTCTCCAGATTCTCCGGTAACTACTTTTTCTACTCTTCTCGTTCTACGGTGTCCATTCCAAAAGGTATTTTTGATATATGCGGTGATCTAGTAATATGTTCAATTCTGAACTCAAACACTTAATCGGTAATAATTCCATGAAACAATTCAGATAATACATCAGTGTAATCCCTCACGATGGGCATATATTCGATCGAGATTCCCTCCTTTATCTCCATCATTTGTGCTTTGAATGATTCCTCATAAGAAATTATTAACTTCAGATGGGAGACTGATTTTAAATGTGTTTCATCTTCATTTTTTCACTTTTAACGAATTAGAGGATTCTTTTGGATGTGAGGAGTGATCTCCCTTTCCTGACAGTTGATGTTGGGTTTGTATAAAGAAAGCCAATCCATGCACAAGATAACGTTGAACTCCACTAAAGGAAATATGAAAGGATTTTCTAGGAGGTTCAGTCTACAAAAATCACCCAGGGAAGAGTTATAGAATGTGGTTGTGATAATTTCATAATTCTTTATTCTCATAGATAAATTATCCATACAATTTTTAGGTGGGTTTTGAATAGTTCTACTAAATATGAATGATATGAATAAATGATTAGAACTGGAATCAAATAGTATGTTCTCTATTCTTGAATGAATAATTATCATACCTCACAAAACATCATTTTCTTGATCCACCACATCAGTAATGATAGAATAATCTCTTCCTTGCTACCTTGGAAGTTGCTATTGATTTCATCCAGAAAACCATGACATAGTGAGATTGTTCATATATTGCCCAAGAATAATGAAATTGTAACACTACACCACTGGATGAGTGTTGACACAAACCATCATTTATTATTCAATATTTGAGGTATATTTCATATCCCTTCGACTATTCTTGGCTAGATGTCCAAGCTTTCCACATTTGAAGCAATTCTTGATTACCTTTAGACAGTTTCCAAGATTCTTCTTCCCACAACATTTACATGTGGGATATCCGGGCTACTTTCCATCAGTGGATTTTTTTCTACACCACCCTTGTTATTCACTATTTTCCACTTCTTATCTCTAGGACAGTGATAACAATGAGAGTCTCCAATATCCATTTCATCCTAGATAGAACAACATAATGTATCTTCATAATAGTCAAAGTCTCGAATTGCCAACACATTATGTAGACTCAGATTTTGTCCGCTATAGAAGTGATCCACCGTACTTTTACTATTCATGAAAAAGTCGGAGGCGTACCTTGAAATCATTGTAAGGGATTATTCATATACCCAGATGGAATCATCTTCATTCTATGTTTGTCCATGGAACCCTCTTTTCATCCTTAGATAGAGGGTTTGATGAAAATATCTATTGAAAAATATTCTCTTGAATTCCTACCAATCCGTGGAATCAATTTCCTCTTAGAACATTGAATTCTTGATCAATGTCCCCCACTGATCAACTTCCCCATAAAAACGATAGTGGTAAAATACAAATTTATCTTTTTATGAGCACTAGAGGATGAAGAATATCTTTTAAATGTAGTCAATCCACTATTCAGTGAGGAGGGGATTAAATGATATTCTAAACATGGGAGGCCTTTTACAAATGATGGATTCTATGATAAATTTCTCTTTCATAGGTAGAGTAGGGTGTTCCACATGAATCAAGTTATTCTTCATGACTTGATCCAGGTAAGAATGTACTGTCCTGATGTTTTGAGCACTCTATCCCATTACATCAGGAATATCATTAGGTAAATCTTCACATTTCCTATCACATTGGTTGTTGGAACATGTCCTTATAATTCCCACCATTAACAAAGAAAAATAACATACAGTTTGAGGGCTTGAATACATAGTTATTGATTTTTTAAACATATAGGTATAACCATGTAAAGGAGAAGTATATCCTATCCTGTGAATCCTTAGGGTTAAATACAATTTATCCACAATCTATTTCATAACTTATATTCTTATGGGATTTTTTTGTAAATAATGGTTTGTACTAAGATCATGAAATTACCAAAGAATATCCCCAGGAAGTGTCAACCCAAGAGTGTATCAAGGAATGTTGTTGTTTATGGGGACACACTGGGTCGGGATAAAACTACTTGTCGGAGTTTTCACCCATATGTACATCTTTCCTGAGCCGTCTCTACCTATTTGTATTCTAACAGTGTTTATTTTATTGAAAAACCGCTTACTCTATACTTACTACATTTTATTGGTATTTTCTCATACATAGTTCTATACTTATATTTCTCTCTATGGTGGTATATTCCAAATCCCATGAAATAATTAGACCATCATATAAAACAAATTATAGTGACCCTAACCAATTACAGAAGACATTACATGATTTTGAGTATAAATATACATTAGAGTACAGGCCAAGGATTGTGAATCTAGTGTCTTTGAATACTAGGTACATAAGACCTGAAACTGATATCCCAAAAGGCCTAGACACTTATACAAGACCCATTGGTTATCCATCGTCCTCCACACTCCATCAATTCATTATTTATGCTGGATTAGTGTGTCTTTCGTTAGGTAAGGACATGTGTACACCTAACATACTTTCTAAAATTCAAAATGAGTCATTTTCCTTCCATATAAATGGACACCACCTCTCACTCGTATTCACTCCTCTCAAACATCATATGTTCTGCCAAAAATTTCTAAATATACTTCCTAGAATTCTTACCTCACAATTTGTATCCTTCTCTTGGGTAGCAATTAATCCATTTAAGCCTTTTGTTAGAAACCAAAAGGGGGTTTCTGATTAAGAAGAAATTACTTCTCTTGGGGCTTTTATTTTATTTTCCCTATATACCCCCTCCAACACTATTTATTCTATACTTATATAACATCACCAGTATCCCAAATATACAATGATTTTTTATGTAAATGGTCATACCTATATTTAAAAACCCTCCATCCAAGGTATAATTAACATGTTTTTTATGTATAGTGAACTGTTGTCTCACAAAATGGTGATTGTTCCTTTTTTCCATTACCACCTACCATGGTGGCCATTAGAAAAAAATCAATATATTTATGTTATATATTATATTTTTTTTCTTCTTTGTGCTTTTCTTTTACTTTTTACAATAGAAAACATTTGACATTAATTATTGTGTTAAATGATAATTTTTTTTGAGAAAGTGTGGACTACCACCCGCTCAATGCAATATGATTCATTCATACATCACATTGAATTTATTGCAACTAGTTTTGGTGAATATAAAAGGTATATATAACACAATAAATCTATTATAAAATCATATATATATACATATATTTCTTTTAATTTCATTCTATAAATACAAAAATTTTAAAAAAAATTGTGCTCATGTGGACGTACAACCTACCGTTTTAATGAACAGTGTAATCTAATTAATACTTATATATTAAAAAAATTGAAAAAGTACACATATAATGTATATATATGATATTTTCTATCATGTTATTTATTTTTTATATCATGTTATAAGGTATAACTTCTAGTGATATAACAAATTAACACACATGTGAATAATAAAATGAATATGACCCGAAATGAAACCTTAACATAGGATTTCCAACAAGAGAGTAAAATAAGGTAACAATAAAAAAATGGTATTAGATAGACAAATGTTGTTCTGTAAAATATTTTTAATAAATTTATATTTCTTACAAAAGTGTTTTGAACATGTAATATGGGAGTCATGATATAAGGTAATGGGATTTAATCTCACTTATTATTCCCGTGAGACACATGCTATGTTCACCACTATTTCATTTTGTGTGGAGTAAGAAATTCCCATGATTGTATTCTATGTTTATTATATATAAATTTAGGGGTATTAATGTTTCATTTTTATGATCATTCGTTAATGGGGATTTGGATTCAAAAGTTTCCAAATTGGTAAAAACGTTTTGTCTCAATTTCCCTTCTTTGACACATAGATTTTGTTATGCACCTAAACTCTTTTTTGAGGTATGTATACCACCATTACACATGGTTTATCATGAATATAATTATTTTAATGATTTTTTCGGATTCATTTAATTTCTGTTACTTAAATGTGGAGTATGATCACATATTACCATGTTATAATATATTATTGAGACAATCTCATCAGTTATTGAAATTGATTATGTTTATGATTCCTTGGAATAATTAATACCTTAAATCTCTGAATACATTCATGACTTTTATTCCCTCTTAGTTATTCATTCTATATTAATGTTGTGGTACCATTTTATACTCTTTTTAACATAATATAGTTAAGAATGTGTCTTCATGGAAGATCGACATTACCCTCTCTTCAGAAGGAAACTTGTGTTCCATCAAAACCATGTTTTCTAAAATGGGATTCCAATAATATTCTAAAAAACTCTTATGATAATTAAAAGACATATTTTCCCAATTTTTCATCTAAAAATGTTTTCAAAATAATATTCATTGTTTATTCCTAGTGAGCCAATTTTCTATCTTTTATCATTTAAAATGAATTTTGTGTTTTCCTCTCACAACATGTAAGGATTTTTCCACTGTAAATCATTTAACTAATTATTCTCATGATTAAAAGTTTTTTTGTAAAATTCTTTTTACATGATATTTTCATGAATTTTTTTAAATCATTGGAAGATCCTTTTATAAATTTGAAATGAAAATTGTTCACGATATGAAATTATGGTAATTATAACCGAGTATTTTCAACGAACATCCTTTACAAAATGTCATTTGTGACAATAGTCCATCAAAAATATCTCTTCATGGATGGTGACTTCAAAATTAAGTTTTGTAGTGACGATCAGTGAAAAATTATATTTATTTGCATTGAATAAAGGGTCCATCACAAAAAGATATATGTAAGTGTTTGTAAATAACATTTTTCAACAATCTGTCCCAATTAATAAAATATTCCAAAAAATATTAAAAAATTTATATTTTTTCAAGAAAATATAAAATAAAATTTATAAAGAATATTAAAATATTTAGATTTTAAAAAATAATAATATAAAAATAAATAAAATTATTTTACAAAATAAATATAATAAAAATTATTAAAATTATTAATTTTTTTGAAATTAGTTAAAATATTAAATATATGAAAAATAATAAAAATAATATAGATATTTAAGAATATAAAAACCTATAATTTATTAAAATATGTTAAATAAATTAAAGAAATTAATAAAAATACAAATTTTTAAAAATGATTTTGGATAATTAAACACATTAAAATAAAAAAAAAAGTAATACATAAGTTAATAAGTAAAATTTATGTCATTAAGAATTATAAAGTAAGTTATAAATACATTATAAATAATCTTCTATTGTGTGATGGTTAAGGATCACTTGAAAGACCATGGGGGGTTACTCAAAGGACTAGTGGAAGGAAACTGCATACCAACGCCAAGTGAAAGACAACACATATACCCAATCAGCTCATTATCTCTCAAATGTTGTTTCTCATGCTCCCCCTCCCTCTCCTTTAGAATATAATATATCATCTCATCCTAAGATCTCATCTATTACTCACAATGTGCAACAGATTAATGCATTGATGAAGACTCTCCACAATCTCATTCAAAAACATTTATGCAATTGTAGATGTTCTTTAATTACTCATAGTTGTCAGTCGAGAACCAATACCAATCACTCGATCATTCTGGAAACCCTGTGAATTTGCCTTTATCCAATCCCCTCCTAAAAACCTGAATCAATAGTGACATCTTATTCGGTCTCTTCATGACTCTCCCATGAATAAGAAGTCACAGAATAATTTGTTTCCATTAAATATAATGACAAATTAGAATAACAATAAAATTAATATCAATGATTTTTTTTAAAATAACTAACCGCAATATTGTTTTGACAAACCCTTACAACTTCTCCGATACATGAATCAGTATAAATCTACTTAATGACTTTCATCTGTGTAATGTATGAGTTAGATGTGGTCTGTATAATAAAAAAACATGTTATAGTGAATTTATATATTTATAATAGTATCACATACCATATAAAATCGATTTATGAAAAATATATGACTCTCGGCCCTATGGTCAACCCCTTCATCCCTCTAATCTTAAATCCTGCTGATGATATCCCTCTAAAAGTCTCTCTAAACAAGATGGAGCACAACCCAACCCATACCGAAGCTGATATATATTTAGGATGATGGGAGATGAAATAATGATAAAAAATGGCAGAAAAGTTTTATCCATATATCTATTTCTAATTTTGTGTAAAAACTAACAAAATATATCATGTATAATGTTTCCCATGCATTTCAGGTATGACCTATCTGTCTATCAAAAATCGGGGGAAATAAATTCTGCAAGACAATTAATAAAATACGTTTGTAATTTTTTTTAAAAAATAATTTATTATTTAATAACATAAAATCTTATAGTCAATCATCTGGTCATGCACCGAGACAGGTACTAGGTCTCATGACACCCATGACCCGAAATAAAAATTTATTATAAATTTAGCAGCCTACCTGGTGGATAAATGAGAAAAACCACACAAATTGAAACAAATATATAATAATTAAATTATTATTAAAATTGATTACATTAGTTAATGTTAAATAAATATATAAAATAATTAAATATACATCCCTAAATGAGGATCAAAATAAACAGATGGTCTTCTCTCTTGAATAAGACCTACAATCATAAATCAAGAAAGACCACACCCCTCTTAGTAGGTGCACTAACATAATGTGGAGGTGATAAATCAGGTTCATCGTTAAGAAGTCTTACATCATTGAGAGAACATAATAGATCTTCAGGATCATATCTATGCATTTGAAATAAATATTCTCACCTGTAAGATATTGTAAATATAGATATAAAATATAAGAAACTAATAAATTTCAGAATAAGATAATGTTACATATAACATATTTTTAATAATAATAGTAAATTTTAAAAAACAATTAAATATAAGAATATAAATATTACATATAACATAAAACCAGAAAATAATACATCAATTGTCCACTTCATCACCATTTTCATCGATATCAATATCCTTATCCTCATATTCATCGTTGAAACTTATATATATCTTTCTTTTGAATCATCCCTTTATACTTCAACATCATTAACTTTATCATTACCCCTTAACTGGGGGTTTCATTATAGAAATTTACATAATATTAGGATTGAGATATATTCAAGGTTGTCTCATGAAAATTTTAAATATATTTCACTTCCAAAGAACTATTATTTTTGTTAATGTGATAGTTATGTGATATCATTTTTTCTCACACTCCATCCATCCTTCAAATCATTTGAATTAACATAGTAATTTGAATAATAAAAATTTTATTCATGATGTCCCAACATAAAAAGTTCATTTTTATAGAGAACATATCATTTTACACAAACCATTACATGTTTCTAATCATATATATATATATTAGAGTACAATCCAATGATTGTAATGTCTAGTGTCTTTGAAGACTATTTACAAAAAACAAAAAACAAGGGACTAAAAAACATTTCATTATTAAATATTCAAAAAGAGACCTTAACTTTCATTGTGCTCATACATCATCATAAAATTCCATGGGGAACGCATGAGCATGGGAGGGGGTAAATATCTTAGTAAGGGAGTATACATAAGAATAAGTCTTTAGCACATGGGTTAGAATCCAATACATAATGATAAAAAATCATGTAACATATGGAATCATAATAATTAAATTTGGTATCATTTTACATGGATTCAATGAAATGTAGAAGAAACATAAAACATGACATAAGTACAAGTCAAGGATAATAGAAAAAATCATTTCTATTGTACCACAATCAAAGTCTAATCTCTAAGATCATCGCACATAATATCTCTGGAGTCATAACAATACCCAATTCATTGGATAGCTATCTGGGTGCACCCATAATAACATTTCAAGAATACATTGTCCACCTAATGACTCCTACATAATCAATCTTACACAAACCTAACTATTACTAATTCATTGAATTCTGTACAACAATCATGTCATAAAGCAAAAAAATTGGGTGTATCATAAACGCATCCATTAAAGAAGGGAAATGAAGTATACAAGGACATTAATTTAGAACAAATATATATTTATCATGGTGAGTTATTTAATGTAGAATTGACAACATGTATGATATGTATTCATGAAATTATAGATTAAAATCATCTTTGAATAGTTTCTAGGAAAATACTATAGAGCCATTAAAATTCAAAACATTACAATATTTTATAAAAAACCGGATGTGAACAAGAAGGTTTTCACAATAAAAAAATTTTATTTTATAAATAAATTGGTCGTATAAAATATAAAATATATTTAACTTGAAATTAGGAAATAATTTTGGATTCTCCCTCAAAATAGGGTTGCTTATCGGGAAGTATTGATGAGGGAATCACATAAAACACGTATATTCCTGAATGAGAATCAAGAATGGATATTATTACATCGGATTATAAAATTCACATATCATTTATAACGTGAATATAATAAGAATATATAACCTAATATTAAAAAAAATAATGATACAAAACCCGAAGGAATAATGGAGGCTCGGGTCGAAACCCTCACACAATATCTACACAATATCGTTTGATCTTAACATGGATTAATGGGGGAGAAA
This sequence comes from Viscum album, assembly GCA_963277665.1. Lineage (NCBI taxonomy): Eukaryota > Viridiplantae > Streptophyta > Magnoliopsida > Santalales > Viscaceae > Viscum > Viscum album. The sequence goes on from OY728121.1 coordinate 1,718,110,457, forward strand.
TGGATTAATCATATTTTATACATCATGAGGAAAGTATGGGGGAGGGGAATAATCATATCCAATCACTATTAGTTACAATTAAAAGGGCATAACATGGAGTAAATGCTTGAATAAAAGTGAAATGTAGAGGCTCCCTTACATGAATTTCCACTTAATTTTAGCTCTTCTGCGCCTCCTGAATAATAAATTTATGTTTACTAAAAAAATGATTTAAAAAATTAATTATAGTTATTTTTAAAAAATATTTATCAATTATATTAATTGGATTTTATTTCATAATTTTTGTCGATGAGAATTATGAGTTTTGATATCATATTTTTCTTAAAAATTTCCTATCTTGCGACGATTTCACTTTTTATTAAATGTAATTCATAAATTATTATAATTAATTTTCAAAGTCTAGTAGATATGTAATTTTATATTAATATATTATATATAATTTATATTGTTCATCCAAGAAGGTTTTTATAATAATTATGTTTTAAAAAGCTATGTAGACGGTTAACCGACCATTAATGGGACTTGGTCGATAGTGTGGGAATGTGAATTATGACAAATATATATTTCATTAATATGATAATTACAATAGGATAACATAATTAACACAATGTTAAATTACTCTATAATAAATTTTTTGGAGTATGTTTTTAAAGGTATATGTTAAAATAATAATAATAAAATAGAGAAGATATAATAGAGTCTTACTCTCTTCTCGGTGTTGCCTCTCTTACACGAAACTATAACTCCCATGGTGGTTGGAGTTGGAGGGCTCCATAAAATCCCTACATATTAAAAGAGGCTTAATATGGAGAATTTGTCCAGATATTATTTCATATTAATGACTACGAGAAATGGTTTTCCAAGGGGAGGGAGATGGGTTATTTATACTTGAGGAGGGGGTTTTTTTCGAATAAAAGATTATTTAAAATAATATATAAGATGTTAGACTTGTAATAGTATTTTTCTAACAAAATAAATCATATATTAATATAATATAAATATTTTTATACTATAAATCATATTTATAAAGAGAATTCATTAATATGTTAAAAGGAATGTGAAAAATGAAGAGAAAATGATATTTTAATAATTCACTTTTTGACATTTGGCTTTGGAATGTTATTTTTAGGATTTGAAATTGTGTTTATTGTATTTTAAAAAAATATTTCTGAAATTAAATAGAAAATTGACGAATCTTAATATCTAGAATCTTTAGGTAATATATACATCGTGAATTATGCTATTTAAGATATTCAGATTATGTGAAAAAACAATATTTTTATTATTCCCTAAAAATTGATGTATTTCAGAAAATTAACAAAAATTCACCCTAAAAAGATATCAATATTATGAATCTGAAAATGAAATCCATTTTTAACAAATAATTTCTTAAATATTATTAATTTAATATTTAATTAAAATCACAATTTACAAGAAAAATACAAATTTTAAATTTAAAACTGCTTTTCTAACACTTTGAAAAATTAATTATGGTCACATAAAATTATATTTGAATAAAAATTTGAATTTATGAATATTTTTCATGAATATAAATTTTAATTTTAATTATTAAATTAATAATTAAATTATATTTAAATATTCCAATGTTATAAAAATACAAACACCATATTAATTTTTTTAAAATATTAATTTACTTATTCTATGATATAATTATAAAATATTGTCACTTATAGAAAAGATAACTATTATTTATACATTTATTGGAGAGGTTACTATTATATTGGATGCTATATTATTAATAAGGGTCACATTAATATTCCAATGATTAAGGTACAATTTCAATATATTCCTTAACTTCAAAATATAATTTTTACTCCAGTTACCCTTCACTTATAAATTTTCTACTATGTTCTAAAAGTAATATTATTTGATTATAGTATATGAAATAATAATAATAAAGTAATATACAATGTCAAAACTTTTGGCCTTTACATTCTTCCCCCATTGAGTAAATTCACCCACCAAATTTCATTTTACATTCTACCCCATAAACATGGGTAGGAACATTTCATTCATTACCTCCTCAATTTCCCATGTCACCTCTTCGTACATATGATTCCTCCATAGTACCTTGACCAGGTGAGTATCCTTGCTACATAGAACTTTATCTCTAAAATACATGATCTTTAATGGTGTATCCTCATATGATAGATCATCCTCCAACTATGCATCCTATGAAGAAAGTACATGTGAACGGTCTGATATGTACTTCTTTAAGAGCAACTCATGAAAGATATTATGTATTTTGGACATGGTAGGTGGATGTTCAATTCGATAGGACACATCCCCGATACGATTTAGAATATAGAAGGGATAAATGTACCTAGGAATTAACTTTCATTTATTCCCATACCACATGACCATCTTCCTCAGAGATACAAAGAGAAATACCGTGTCTCCAACTATGAACTCAAGGTATTTTCGATGATTGTATGGATTGATATTTTGCCAAAATTTGGATTCATTGACGTGCTGATGAATTTTTTTCACATTATAAACAATTTCATCAACAATTTAAAGTCCTAGTTGCTTACGGTCATCGAATTCAACCTGAAACACTAGTGTTCTGCAAATTTTTTCATAAAGGGCTTCGTATGGTGTCATTCAGATGCTAATGTGGAAACTATATTTATAGGATAATTAAACCGGTGGAAGATGTTATTCACAACCTCCTTTGAACTACAAAGAACATTCTCAAAAAATTTCTCCAAATGTATGAATATTTTTCTATGATTGGCCACCAGTTTGAGATTGATTTTCCATAACGATGTTAACTTCAGTGAAAATATAATGAGGGAGAGTTTTCCAGAACATCAAAGTGAATCTAGGATCACGATTGGATACAATAGATAGTGGTACTACATGATTCCTTTCAACTAAATTGATGTAAATCCTTTCCTTAAGATCCAATGAAAAGTCATCTCGAATAGTAATAATGTGTGATTTCTTTGAAAGAAAATCCATAATGACCCATATAGGATTGTTTCTTCTGGATTCCCTTGGAATTCCAGTGAAAAATACCATGGTGATGTTCGCCCACATCGGTTTTGGTATGCGTAGTGGTTTCATCATCCCCTTAGAGTTTTTTATCTCAGACTTCACTTTATGAAAAAATAGAATCTTTGGTGAATATTTTTAAAACTTTATTTTTTCATATCGTTCGAGGAAAAGTTTTCTCAGATATCTCAATACATATTTGTGATACATGGAGAATAAGGAAGGTCGAGCTATGTGCATAATTCAAAAGAACCACCACTATATCTATATAATATGATACACAAAATAGTGACTCAAATATTACATCTCCAACCTTTTCAATCATGAACTCAGAGAATTTACCATTTTAATAGCTTCCTCCTTTTTTATAATTTCAACATTATTTTTTTGAGAATCCTTTATACTATCCATGAGGGATGTTTGAGAAATAATTGGATAAAGGATTGATGATGTAACTCCCTTAATGATTCCCAGGTCCATCTTCTGGAAATCTAAGATGATCAGATACTGTTAAATTCCCATCATTGACAAAGACACATGATCCTTTCCACATATGACATCCGCAACATTATTTCCCTCACCAGGGTGGTAGTGGATTGAGTAGTCATAATAAATTATGATCTATATCCATCATTATTTGAGAATATTAAGATATTTATATGTGAATATATATATGATACTCTTGTGCTCTGTATAAACCTCACAATTATCCCTATAGAGATAATGCCACGCTATTATTAATGCAAAGATCACAACCATCAACACCAGATCATATGTAGGATAGTATTGCTCATGGATTATCAACTTCCTTGAGGTATAGGAAATCACTTTATCATTTTTAATTACCACAAAACCCAATCCATTCTTTTAAGCCTCACTAAACACCACAAAGCATCCTCCAATTGTTGGGGGTGTGAGTACTGGCGTAGTGATTAGCCTCTATCTCAACACCTTAATGTAGTCTTCACATTCTTCTGTCCTAATAAACATCAATCCCATCCATTTAATCTTGGTCATTTGGTTTTGAAATTGTGAAACATTCTCCACAAATCATAGATAATAACCTTCTAGACCCAAAAAGCTTTGGATCTCCATTACAGATGTTGGTTTAGGCCACTCATCAATCACTTTTATCTTAGAAGGGTCCACATATATCCCTTATGTGGTGATAATATACCTCATTAATGATAATTAAAACATACAAATCTCACATTTATTATAATTTTCATGCATATTATCTCTTATAAAATTCTTTACAACAATATTAAAACGATCCCCATCTTCCTCCTTACTCTTAGATTATATTATAATATAATCAATAAAGACTATGGCAAATTTGTCAAAGTAATCTATATTGACTCTTTTAATTAATTCCATCAAAATTTCTAATGAATTAGTGATTCTGAATGGAATCACTATGAACTCATAGTTTCCATACATTGTTTTAAAGGTAATACTAGGAATATCATCCTTCCTTACATTTTATTGGTGATTACCTGACCAAAGGACGACCATAGAGAAATAACTGACCCACAAAGCTAGTAAAAATATTCATCTATATATGGAATGGGATAATTTCTTTTATAAGGGTTTAGTTTAGATGATGATAATGAATGAAAATGCTTATTGATTCATCCGTTTCTTGAAGAAAAATACTAGTGCACCCCACTATGAACAACTAAGACATATAAAATCCTTCTCTAGATTCTCCAGTAACTGCTTCATCATCTCAACCATTTATATAGTGGCCATTCAATAAAGTATTTTTGATATATCCAGTGATTTGGGAATAATTTCAATTGAGAAATCAACCTCTAAATAATGAGGGAGACCTAGAAACTCTTCATAGAATACATCAGTGTAATCCCTGATGATGGGCATATCTTCCAGCAAGATTCCATCCTTTATCTCAGTCATTTGATATACGAATGGTTGCTCATATGGAATTAATATACACACTTGAGACACTAATTCCAAATGAGTTTCATCTTCCTTCTTATTCTTTTACAAAATTGGAGGATGCTTTGGGATGTTTAGTGTAATCTCCCTATCCTGAAAGTTGTTGTCGGATTTGTATAAATACAACAAATCTATACCCAGGATAATGGTGAACTCCACTAACGGAAGTATGAAAATAGTTTCTATGAGGTTTAGTCCACAAACATTATACGGGGAGGATTTTTAAACCATGTATGTGATAATATTTCCATTATCTATCCCCACAGATAACCTATCCCTCAAATTTTGAGGTGGTGTATGAATAGTACTACTATGACAAAATGATATGAAAGAATGTATAGAGTAGAATAAAAAAATATGATATATACTCTTGAATGATTAACTTGAATACCTCTAACCACATTCTTGTATCACACCACCTCATATGTAGTGATAGAATAAGCCCTTTTTTGTTGCATTGGAGGTTGGTATTGATTTCATCCAAAAAACCTTAACTTAAGGAAATTGTTCACATAATTCCCATGCTCTCGGTAGTTGTAACACTACACCACTGGATGAGTGTTGATCTGAACCATACTTTCATCTTCATAATTAGTGGAATTTTCAAATCCCTTTGCCTGTTATTGGATATATGTCACAGATTTCTAGATTTGAAGCAATTCTTGGTTCCCTTTAGATAGTTCCCAGGATTATTCATCCCATAACGTTTAGAAGTGGGACATATGGGTTACTTTCCATTTGGGTATTTTTTTGAACCACCCATGTTGTTCTCAATTTTCTTCTTCTTATCATCGGGCCCATGATACCACTGAGAGTCTCTAATATCCAATTCAACCTTGAGGGAACAACAGAAAATCTCTTCATAAAAGTCTATGTGTCGATTCTCCAATGGTTTTCATAGACTCATCTTTAGTCTACTGAAGAATTGATCCACATTAATTTAGGTGTTCATGAAAAATAAAGTGGAATACCTTTCAATCCTTGTAATTTATTCCTCATTCGCCCCTATTAACTCATCTTAATTCATCTTGAGTCTGATGAACTCTCATTCCATCTTGAGTTGGATGGTTCGATGAAAATAATTATTGAAATATATTCTATTTAATTCCTCCCAATTCATGGAATCAATTTCCTCTTGTAACATTGTATTCTTGATCAATGTCCACCACAGATCAAATTCCCCATCAAAACGATAAACCTCCAATACAACATTCTCTTATTCAGTGAACTAGAGGATGACTAATATTTTTTTATTGTATTGAATCCACTACTCCGTGAGGATGGGATCAAATGATCCACTAAATATGGGAGGCCATTCCCACATGATGTATTATATGGTAACATGATCTTTCCTTTGAAGAGTAGGGTGTTCCCCATGAATCACGTTATTATTCATAACTTGATCACACTGAGTATGTATTGTGATGATGTTTTGAGCACCTGTAAACATAAAATCCAGAATATCATTAGGGAAATGATCAAATTTCCATTGACATTGTTTGTTGGAATGTGTTCTTCTAATTCTCTCCATTAACTAAGAAAAATAATGTACAAATGTAGGTATGGAATACTTAGTTATTGAAACTTTTGAACCCAAAAGTGTAAACAAGTAATGGAAAAGTATATCCTGTCTTGGGATTCCTTAGGGTTAAATCTATGTTATCCATGATCTATTTCATAACTTATATTCATATTTTATTTTTTCATAAAAATGGTTTATACTAAGATCATGAATTTACCAAAGCATATCCCCCAGGAGTTTCTAACCTAGAGTGTAGTAAGGCCCATTATTGTGTACTTGGAAACACCGGGTTAGGCTTGAAACTCCTTGTCGGAGATTTCACTCATTGGTACATTTGTGCATGCGCCTCCTCTACCTATTTGTATCCTAAAAAGGATGTATTTTCACTATAATCCACATAATCTATACTTACCAACATTTATGGGTGTTTTCTCATACATAGCCACATCGTTATATTTTTTACTAAGGTTATATATTCTTAATCCCTAAAAATAACTAGACCATTATCTGATACCAACTATAGTGACCCTATCATTTCAAAGAAGACATTACATGATTTTAATCATAAATATAGATCAGAGTACAAGCCAATGAATGTGAAGTCTAGTGTCTTTCAAGACTAGGTACATAAAAAATAAAACCTGGGACTAAAAAAACGTCATTATTTAATATTCAAAAAGTGTGTCTAAAATCCATTGTGCTCATAAATCTTCATAGGGAACCCTAGGTAATAGATGAAAAAATGAATGAGTTAAATATCCCAAAAAGGTAGAATACATAAGAATAATGCATTAGAACATGGGTTAGAAGGCCTAAAATAATGATAATAAATGCTTGGAACATATAGAATCATATCATATAATCATGGGATCATATAAACATGGATTAATAGAAATGTGGAAGCAATATAAAACATAACATAAGTACGAGTCAAGGCTATCCTTCAAAATTGTTTCTCATAGTAGCACAAGCCAATGAAAACAGCCAAGACTATCAGACATAAATTCTCATGAGAAATAACATTTCCCACGGAATGGGTGTCCTATATTGGTTCAACCATCTTAACTTTTCATGAATATTTTTACCACATAGTCAATCACACATAAACATAATGATTACCCATGGAAAGAATTGGGTAACACAGTAATGTCATAAAGCCTAACAATTGGTCATAACTCAAATGTGTCCATGAAATAAGGGAACAAAAGTATATATTAATATTCATATGGAAAAATATATATGTATAATTTTGGGTGATTTCATGTATAATTGATTTCATGTTCGATAAGTATTCATGAAATATTGGAATATAAATATTTTTGAGCTATTTTAAGGAAAATACTATAGATATTTTAAAATATAAAAGGAAAAATCATATATACAAAAAAAAGTGAACATAGAAGGTTTTATAAATATAAATATTTATTTTATAATTACAATGGTGGTTTAACAAAAATTTTGAGCACAAATTAAATGAGGTAAGAAATCATGAAACTCCCTCGAAAAAAGTATGCTTATCAGGAAGTATTGAGGAAGGAATAACTTAAAAGATGTATATACCTAAAAGGAAATGATGATTGTAATATTTTACATAGGTTAGGAAAATTCACATATAATTTAGAAGATTAAGATAAGTAGTGTATATAACCCCATTTAGTTAAAAATAAAAGTAAAGAATCTCGACGGAATAAATGAGGTTCGAGATGAATCCCTCACTCAATATCAGCATGGTATCATGTGTACCTAAGAGGCCTTGATGAGAGATAATTGAATTTCTCATCTTCTATAAATCATGTGGATAGTATGGTGGAGGTTAAAAATCATACCTCATCACTAGGAATTTCCCTGAAAAGGGCATAACATGAGGGACAATCTTGAATAAAAGTGAAATAGAGAGGATCACTTACCTTTGTTTCCCTTTAATTTTGTCTCTTATGAGAATCCTGAATAATAAATTTATGTTTATTAAAACAATGATATAAAAGTTAATTACAATAATTTTAGACAAATAGTTATCAATTATATTCATTGGATTTTATTTCATAATTTTGTTTTGATGTAATTGAAGCATTTTGATATCATATTTTACATCATAATTTACCACCATGCAACGATTTCATGTTTTATTAAATTTAATTTATAAAATAGTATATTTAGTTTAAGATGAATATAAATAAATATAATTTGATAAAAATATATTATATATAATTAATAATTTAATTACATGATTGTGTTTATAATAGTTATATTGGAAATGTCTCCGTAGATGGTTAACTGACCATTAGGGTGACATTGTCGATAGAGTGGGAAATAGATGTATGAAATTTATATATTTTATTAATATGATAATTATAATAGGTAAACATCATTAAAATAATTTTAAAATACTGTATCATAAATTTTTTAGCATATGTTTTTGAAAGGGATTGGGTGAATGGGAAAAAAAGAGGAAGAGAATAGAGAATATTTAATAGAGTCTTACTCTCTTCTCACTGTAGCTTTTCTTGAACGATTTATAAATCCCTTCATGATTGGAATTTGTGGGATCTAAGACATCTCTGTGTATTCTATGAGGCATTATATGGAGATTTTTTATAGATATTAGGCATAGTAATGGATGAGAGAAATGGTTTCCCATGTGGAGGGAGATGGGTTATTCATATATGAGGGTGGCGTGTTTTTAGAATAAAAAATTAAATTAAATAATATATCAAATGTAAAAAAATGCAGGAGTATTATTTTAAAAAAACATCATATATTAAAATATTATAATTCTTTGTGGACATTAAATCATCTTTATAACTCGAATTCATTATTTTATTAAAAGGAATGTTAAGAAGAATATGGAAAAATATTTTGAGGAATCTGTTTTTAAACATAGGTTTTGGAATGATTTGTTTAGGATAAGAAATTGAGTTTATATTATTTTAATAAAATATTTATTAAATTGAATATAACATGGACTAATCTAAAGGTCTAGAAATTTTACATCATCATTACATCATGAATGATGCAGTTTACCATATAACGGTTATGTGAAAAACTGTATTTTTACTTTTCACACGAAAATGAAGTATTTCATAAAATTATGAAAAAATAGCTTCAAAAATATATCAATATATATAATTTAAAAAGTCACTCTATTTTTCAAAAATAATTTTCGTTTTATGATTAATTTAATATTTAATTAAAATAAAAATTAACATGAAAAATAAAAATTCAAAATTCAAAACTACTTTTCTAACACAATTAAAAATTACTTTAGTTCACATAATATTATCATAGAATTAAAATATTAATTTATGAATACTTTTCATAAAACTAAATTTTCATTTAAACTATTAAATTATTCATTTAATTGTTATTAAATATTCACGACTTATTAATATACCAACACCTTATTAATAGTTTTTAAAATATTTATATACTTATAATAAAATATAGTTATATTATATCATCACTTATAAAAAGAATAATTTTATTGATAATTTCATTGGATAAATTACTATTACATTAGAAAATTTAATATTCATTAGAGTCACATTACTATTCACAACTTCATGTAACATTTTCAATATGTTCCTGAACACTTAACAATACCTTTCAATTTAGTTGAAATTAATTTATAATGTTTGTATTGTGTACTAAAAGTAATATTAGCTGATTATACTATATGACATAAATATAATAAGGTAATTTCCAATGCTAAAACAATGGGTCATTTCATTCTTCCCCCTTAAGAAATATCACAATCGAAATTTCATTTTACATTCAAGGCCATAAATAGGTGTAGGTAATTTTCCTTCATCTCCTCCTCCATTTCCCATGTTGCCTCTTCATAATTACGATAACTTTATATTACGTTGACCAGGTGAGCAATCTTTTTTACATAGACAATTATCTCTACCATCCAAGATATTCATTATCTGCTCCTCATAAAAAGGATCATACTCCAACTGTACCACCTATGAAGATAATTAATGTGAAGGTTCTGATAAGTAATTCTATTAGAGAGATACATGAATGTTATCATGTACTTTGGACATGATAGGTGGAAGTGTCAGTTGATAGGCCACAACCTTGATATAGTAAAGGTTCTTGAAGGGGCCTTTGGTACATGGGAGTCAGCATTCCATTCTTCTAAAACCATATGACCTTCTTCCATGGAGATTAGCAGAGAAATACCATGTCCCAAACATTGAACTCAGTGTCTTGTCAACGAATGTCTGCATAGCTCTTTTTTTTTGAATTTGGTATGCCTTGATGTACTGCTGAATGATTTTCACATTATCCACCATTTCTTCATCCATTTTAGGTCCATATATCATACACTAACAGTCATCATCCCAAAACACCGATGTTCTTCTTCCATTTCACATCAATGGCTTCGTATGGTTCCATTCAGATGACTGACTGTAAACTATTTTTATAGGAGAATTCAACCAGTGGAAGATTTTGGTCCCATCCAACAATGAATTCCATAGAAAATTAGGTCGACATGTATTCTATTTTCTGAATAGTTCAGTCAGATTGGCCATCAATTTGAGGATGATAGGCCATATTCAAGTTGAGTTCAGAGTATAGAGACTGTTGGAGACTTTTCTAGAACATTGTGGTGAATCATGTATCATGATCAAATATAATAGATAGTGGGCCTCAATGAATCATTAACACTTCTTTGAATGAAATCCATGCAATATGATCCAATGATAAGTCCTCTCAAATTTCAATAAAGTGATATGTCTCTGTAATAAGATTCATAATCACCTGTATAGAATTGTTTCCTCTAGATTCCCTTAGAAGTCCAGTGACAAAGTCTATGGTAATTTTTTCCCAATTCTATGATGGTATGGGTAGTGGTTAAATCATCTATTATAATTTTCCTCTCAGCCTTAACTTTATGACATACCAAGATCATTGATGTATATTCAGCAATCTCCTTTTTCATATTCTCCCACCAAAAGTTTTATCGGAGATCTGGATACGTCTTTGTACTTCCTGGGAGAATAGAGAAGGTCTATCTATGTGCGTTATTAAAAATATTTTTTTTTCTATAAATCGGATGATGCCTGTAATCGTGACTCATATATTTAAACTCCATCCTTCTCAACCATGAAATCAGTGGATTTACAATTTCTAAATCTTCCACCATTTTTAGAATTTCCAAATATTTTCATTGAGAATCCATTATATTCTATATCGGGGATGGTTGAGAAATAATTTGGGAAAGGATTTTTTATGTTGATACCTTATTGATTCCCATGTCCATCCTCTTCAAATATATGATTATTGGATGCTTTTCAATTCTCATAATTCATAAAGATGCAAGATACTTTCTACATAGAGCATTTACCACCTTGTTTTCCTTACCGAGGTGGTAGTGGATTGAGCAGTCATAATCATTGATGATCACTATCCATCTTCAGTGGTTCCTATTAAGCTATTTCTGTGTGGATATATTTATGAGACTATTTTGGTCATTGTATATCTCACACTTCTCCCCATATAGATAATTTCATCAAATTTTGATCACAAAGATCACAGCTGCCCACTCCAAATCATGTGGAGGATAGTTTTTCTCGTGTATTTTCATCTAAATTGAGGTATATGTCTTCAATTTATGAATTTTAGTAAACACATAACCTAATCCATTCTTTTATGAATCAGAACACATCACAAAGAGTTCACCACTTGTTGGAAGTGTGAGTACTGGTGTAGTGATTAGCCACTTTATCAACTCCATAAATTAGACTTCACATTCTTCAGTCCAGATAATCTTCACTCCATTCCAAGTCAAATTGGTCATTGGGTTGGAAAATTGTGAAATGTTCCTCACAAATCATTGATAATACCCACCTAGAACCAAAAATCATTGAATCTTCATTAAAGATGTTGGTTTGGGACACTATTCAATCGACTTTTTCTTGGAAGGGTCTAATGATATCCCTTTGTTGCTTATAATATTCCGCATGAATAATACTTCTACCATCCAAAACACACATTTATAGTACGTTGCACAAATCTTCTCCCTTTGCAATGTCATTAACATATTATTCAAATGCTCTTCATGTTTCTCCTTTCTCTTGGAGTTTATTATATTATCGTCAATAAATAATGCAATGAAATTTGTCAAGGTAATCCTTAAAGACTATATTCATTAAATCTATAATAGTTTCTAGAGAATTTTTGAGTTTGAAGCGAATTGCTACGAACTTATAGTGTCCATACCTCATTTAAAAGGTATTCTTGTAAATATCTTCCATTGTCACCTTTAGTTGGTGATAACTCGATCGAAGGTCTGCCTTAGGAAAATAACTGGCCCGATTAAGCTGATCAAACAAGTCATCTAACCTTGGAAGGTGATACTTGTTCTTTATCATTATTTTATTGAGCTCATGACAATCAATTTATAGGCGCATTGATCCATCTTTCTTCCTAATGAAGAGGGGTGGTGTTGTAAGACATAGATATTTTATAATATATATTATTTTTAATTCATCTAATTTCTTCTATTTTACACTAGACCATGATTATCTTGTACTATACACAACACCCTATTAGCTTGCAGTATACGCAACACTATTCTTAGCTCGTGTTACACACAATTTTAAGTTCGTTTTGTGGAAATAATTATACGCAACATTAAGTATATATTTTGTTTAATGTATAAATGAAATAAGTTTTGATTATTTTATACTCAACAAAAAAGGTATATTGCACTACACGTAGCCCCGACTTGTCTTGCATTACACCCAATCGCATCCTTCCTCAATTGCATGTGTAGTATGCAATACCGAGTTTCACTAAACAAAGATATATTGTTACAATATTATTATTAACTAGCCGTTATGAATTGTATTAACTAAACATTGAATTTTATAACGTTATTTTTCATCTCACTCATTTTCTAGAATATGGTATGGGAACAAAATAAATTTTTCTTATAAAATAAGTATTTTTTAAAAAAATCAGTTTTTTCCTTTTGATGGTACACCAACATTAAATATAATTTTTGACATGTTTATATGTTCAATGTGAAAAAATATAATTCTTCATTGGAATAATGATATAAAGATTTACTTTGGGTAAACTTTTCATATTATTCTGATAACTTTCATATTTTAACGAATTGTAAAAATACACAATATTATAATTAAAAACAAATTTTTTCATCGTAATAATTTATATAGGTAAATTATAATATTGAATCGTTTTAAAGTATAAATTGAATATATTTTTACCATTTAATATAATTTATGTCATTATCATTGATTTTACATTGAATTCATAGGTATAATCATTTCAATATTTTGCAATGTATTTACTTTTAAAAACCCTTTTTCTTAACAACTAGATTAATTTTAAATTAATTTCTGCAAACTTCTGTGATTTTAATATGGAAAAATGGATTCCATATTTGGAATCAGTAGCTCCAAATTATGTGAATAGGGTACTTTTTATTATTTTCCACTATGAATATCAACAATGGTAAATTTAATTTACCATAGTTAAAGGTAAATCAAGTAGTTAAGGGTAAATATAATATTATAAAATTACACTAACACATGTCTTAATATAATTGTATTATTATATTTCATCCTAAGGCATATTGGGGTCTAAATGAAATCCATTGGAACCCACTTGGATGTGATTAAGACCATTAATTTAATTTATTTAAAAAACATGGAAACATGTCTCACTCAAACATTAATAATTAAAGTATATTTAATATAAGGTTATACATAATATAAATTCGATTATAATTACTCATTGGAATGATAAATTGTTTTTATTTTTAATTTTAATTTATTAATAATTTTAAAAAAATATTAATTTTCCTTAATAGCATATAAATTAATGATGAAGAAATAATTTATTTAGTAAAAAATCGATAATATAGTTTTTATTAAAATAATAATACACACCAAAAGAACCAGAAACATGACCAAAACATATTAGTCAAGTAAATATATACCCTAAGAATACATGGGTCGAATTATGGACCATTTGTAGCTTTATAAAGCATATTATAAAATTTATATTATTTTAATTTTAATGATGTCACAGTTGTCACCATCATACATTAATAAAGATAAATTATAAAAGTTGGTTTTTTTAGAAGATAAATTCAAATAAAAGTATGCTTATGAAATATTATATATATATATTCATCATAATATTTTATTTTTAATTTTTATACAACAAATATGTATATTAAATAATTAGACAAAAATGTTGTATTAATTATTTAATTAAGAGAAATATCAAATAAATGATTTTAAAAGTATTAAAATAAATATCATATGAACTAATTAATGAGCTCCACGTATTTTATAGAAGAATATGAATTGTTAGTAATTTATTAAATAGTTTATTTTAAATATATTATACGTGTATTTTGTTTAAATTCAAATGAATGAATTGTGTCAAAAATGAAACTTTTGATATTTAATATTATTAAATTGATTAAAAATCACAAAAATATTTAAAAATTACAAATTTAAATTCATATGCTCTAAAATGTCATAAATTATCAATTTAGGTATAATTAACAACACATAAGTAAGTATTTATAACCATATAAAATTTATAACATTATTACCACAAATAAAATTAAATAGGTTAACTAAGGATAAATCACGTTGATAGGGTTTAAAATAAATTACCAACATGTATAAATATTATTGGTTGATGAGATTAAAAGCCTATATTATATAAGATTTGTATTTGATCCATTTTGGAGGTTTTTAAGTGGGGATTGAGTTTATTATAAATTAATATTTTAGAGGTTTCCAAAAGTGCACCTCTCCTCCCTTATAAAAAGGAACCTCCTCCCTCTTCTCTTCACACAAATTTGAACCTTCAAACTCAGCCAACCCCTTCCCATTTCAATTCAATACTTCCATATAACCTTCTAGAGGTCCTGGTCTTCTTCAAAGACCAAATTTAGTACCCTTAAATGAGGTTAAGAGGAGGCGCGTCGAAGAAGTGGAGGTTCAGATACCTACAAAGCATATCGGACCTAAGGTAAGGAATAATTTTTCAATCTCATTTTTATCCGGAATTTCTTATACATAAGTATTTACTGGTGTTATATTTTACATCCATGTCCATAAAACTTTTTTCATAAAGTGTTTAATATTATTCGTTGTATGATTAAATTCATTTTTACCCCTTTTTGACTTTTACTTTGTGTTATGGAAGGAATCTTTTATTTGTTTAACATACATGGTACTTTTTGACTTTTTTAACCAAATTATAAGAAGATTGTTTTTTAACTTATACGGCATGAATGGATTTTTATGGTTTCATAATGTCTTATTTCCACGAAGCATTCTCAACACAATTTCATGATTATTTTCGACAAAATCATTTTCTTTTCAAATTTTCATGGAATTTTGAGAAAAGAAAATTATTTCATAGAAGAAAGGATATTTTCCTCAAGAAGACATTTCAAGTGTCTTATCAAAATTATTTTCCATCTACGATGACATTATTAGTATGTTTATATTTCATGTATAATATCTATATTATTTATATGGATTGATTTTTATTATGATGAAATGATATCCATTTCTTTTATATGGATTATGTTATGATGGGATGAAGTTTATGAAATGCATTTTAGTCATTGGGTTATTATAAATGATGTATATATATTTTGTGGCACATGAAAGAATGATTTCATTGTGAGATGGGTGGGAACTATATCTCTCTCTAATTAATTGGGTAAAGATTTATATCTCAATGAGAGAGACATGTCTGGAACAGAAAGTTAATCCGGTTTAGTGGTACAAGACTGGAATGAGGGGTGAACTCAATTCAGTAAGGGACTTTGTCCACTATGATGGTCTTGGCATCATTGCCTTGGCTACTATGGAAATCATAACTTGTGATTAATGGATGCCATAATTATATGTTTTTTTCCATTCTAGTTATCATGATTAATGTTCCTTTATGATCTATGACTTATGTACTTCCATGTTTTATATCGTTGCTCAAGATTTTGATGTTTATATTTTATGATCATGTTTTTATGTTCAAATGATTATTGATTTCTTTATGTTCTCCATGTATACCCATACTGAGAATTTGAGCTCACCCTTTTTATGTTTTCTTTTCTCAATGATATAAAGAAAGGTTTTATGTAAGAAAACCAAAGAGGAATATCTTTATGGGAGATGTTGAAGATCATTCACAATGATTATAAGATTATGTTCTGAGTTTCCAAAGTCACTAAACTAATAAGGTCTTTGGGCGTCTGTTTTTGTCATGTATTAAGTATTCTGCTAAAGTAATGTAATGTCTATGTACGTAAAGCTTTGAGTCTGTATAGTTGGTATCAGAGCGAAGGTTTAGTTAACCTTTGGAAACTATAATGCGAAAACATTAGATCCCTAGAGATATTTCTACTATATGTCTAGGGATGTCCCTAAGGATAAGTATAGGTATAGGTTATAGACATGGAATTACGGTAAAGATCATATAATTAATCTTACGATGTAAGAGATTGAAAGTACTTCCCTTTATTATGTTGTTTTCCTAACATGATTTTTTCCTCTCACACTATTCTTTTTGGGTTTTAGAAAATGGATGCAAATAGGAATATTCATATTAATGGAAATATGATAGACAATGCAATGAAATTCTTCCTGAGCATCCAAATGAAATGGGATTTGGATGTCCAAACATTGTTATTATGCCTAATCAGAAATCTCATAATATGATCAATAATCTCAACTTTGGTAAGTATCCCTACTCAGCTAATAAGAGAAAGATGGAGTTTCATGATGATCATAGAGGAAAGAAAGTTCAATTCCCCTCATGTAAATCATGTTGGAAAAGGCATCAGGGAGAAAGTTTCAAAGGAACTAGAAGATTCTTTGGACGTCGAAAAGAAGGACACAAACCGAGTAATTTCAAAGGAAAATTATTAGTTAACACCATGGACAAGGATAATGGTATTACTAAGACATCAACAATAGTTAAATGTTTTAAATGTGGAATGTACGGGAATTATGCCAACCAATTCCCTAAAGGAAAGTCTCATGAAGAGAATCATTATGGTCATATGGGTAGTATTTATGTTGATGATGATGAGAAGACTACAAATGATATGTGAGATGAAAGAATTGTTAATGCTCTGTCAATGGTTTAATAAGGTAGTGGAATGATTTAATTTTATCAAGAGTTTTATTGTATAGGCATTGGTAATATAAAATAAAGACACATCTAATGATGGTTACACTATTGTTTTTCCAAAATTATTTGAAAGTATATGTTGAATGGTATCGATTACCATGAAAGGTTATTTAGATATTTCTGGAAAGTTGATGATATGTGCATAATGAAGGGATAAGGAGATAAGGAGATGTTTGATAGTATTAATATGCTCCTGAATGATATAAGTACAATGTGATATCATGGTTTGAGTATATAGAAATTTCTGTATTTTTGTATCTGGAAAGAGTTAACTTTTGACATAATTCATTACTTCACTAAGGTTCTATGGTAATTTATGTTTCAAGAGAATACATGATTAAGGTATTCACATATTTTGAATGTGATCTACAAGATATTATTATGTTAAATGAGGGATTAATGATGGTATTCACGTGCATTTTATGTGACCTTTCCAGTAATCGTTTTGTTTATACCATGAGATTGGACAGATGTATTTTGGATAAGTCTAAATATTGGAATTGATTATGTCGGATATCATATAGTATTTTTTAAGGCTAGAACTTTTTTTCGATTTTATTTCACTAATGTTATAGTAGTGTAGTTTTAGAAAAAGGACAACCAACATAACGGACGACAACCCATCGCATCCGACAAGGTTGCGGGAATCGAACCCACAACCGAAGTGTGACATGACTTTATCACCTACCATTGTCCAACAGGAAGTCCCAAGTTTTTAGAAATTAGTTTTATTTTATTGAGAGATATTATAGATGAAGTATAAGTCCATTTTAGGAACTATATATGTTTAATATCAGCATAGATAGAATTATCTATATTTAATAACATGTTCTAACCTTTTTGAGATAGAGACAGATGGAATGACCTATCATTCTATCTCATTATCTACTAAAACATAAAGAATGAAAAATTCAACTTCATTTATTTAAATAAGAGATGAATTAGAAATTGTTCATGGAATGAGCACCAATGATATTACACTGAAATCAATTAAGTATTTCTCCTTATGAAAAAAATACATCAAATTTAGGGAAATGATATTGAAATCCATAAATGTTGTCCTAGTACTCTCTTATCCGATGAATCAAATGGTACCTTAGATCATCACAAATATATGGATTTGTGATTGTTGGCATTTTCATAGCCTTGTTCTCTACCACTCATCATCATATCATGATTGATAGATTTCTCTTCCACATACATATTTTCACATATATTATCTTATGTGGAAACCTAGTGATGTATTAATTTGGGTAACCATTATGTTTCATACTTCACTTTTTAAAATTAAGTTTTAGTATTCCTTTTTACGATGTGGGTTTCTATGAATGAAGCATTCAAGTAGTAAATGATTTATAACCCTAACAAATTTAGAGGGCGAAATTCATTTTACGGGGGGTATAATGTAACACCAAGAGATTTAATGAGATATATTATTTTTATTTTCTTTGATTTCTTTTATTTTACACTACACCAAGATTATCTTGTACTATATGCAACACCGTATTAGCTTGCAGTATACGTAACACTATTCTTGGCTCGAGTTACACAATATTTCAGGTTTGTTTTGTGGAAATTATTCTAAACAACATTAAGTATAGATTTTGTTTAATATATAAATGAAATAAGTTTTGATTATTTTATATGAAAAACCAAAGGGAGCTTTTACTACACGTTTCCCTGCATTGGCTTACAATACACACAACCACGACCTTCCTCGATAGAATTTGTAGTACGCAATACCGAGTTTCACTAAACAATGATATATTGTTATAATATACTTATTGAGTAGCCGTTATGAATAGTATTAACTAATTTTTGAATTTTATAACATTATTATTCATCTTACAGATTTTCTATAATATGGTATGAGAACAGAATAATTTTTTTGGGAAAAATAAGTATTTTTTAGAAAATGTAGTTTTATTGCCTTTTGATGGAGCACCCACATTAAATATACATTTTGACATGTTTTTAAGGTAAATTTGAAAAAATAAAATTTTTATTTGAAATTAGGATATAAAAATTTACTTTGGATAAATTTTTCATATTATTCAGATAACTTTCTTATTTTAATAAATAGTAAAAACCCGCACTATTTTAATTACAAAAAACTTTTTTCATCTTAATAATTTATATTGTTAAATTATAATATTGAATGGTTTTATGGTATAAATAGAATATTTTTTTACCATTTAATATAATGTATATCATTTGAATTTATTTTACAATGAATTCATCAGTATAATCATTTCAATCTTTTGCAATGTTTTACCTTTAAAAAATCATTTTCTAAATAATAGGATTAATATTAAATTAATTTCTGAAAATTATGTGATTTGAATTTGGAAAAATGGATTCCAAATTTTGAATCAGTAGGTCAAAATTATGTTAATAGGCTACTTTTTATTTTTGGGCACTATGAATAGTAACTATGGTAAATTTTATTTACCGTAGTTAAAGGTAAATCTGGTAATTATGGGTAAATAAAAGATTATAAAATTACACTAACACTTGTTTTAATATAATTGGATGATTATATTTTGTCCTAAGGCATATTGGGGACGAAATGAAATTCATTGGAACCCACTTGGATGCTATTAAGACTATTAATTTATTTTATTTTGAAAAAACAGAAATATGTTTCACTGAAACTTTAATAATTAAAGTATTTTTAATATAAATTTATAGAGAATATAAATTCGATTATAAATACTAATTTGAATTCAAATTTTTTTTATTTGTTATGATAGTTTTTTTGTAATTTTTATGAAATAATAAATTGCATTAATAGCATATACATCAGTTATGCAAAAATTATTTATTTAGTAAAAAATCCATAATAGTTTTTTTATTACAATAATAATACACATCAAATGAACCAGGAATTTGACCCAAAATTATTGGTCAAGTATATCTATACCATAAGAATCCAAGGGTAGAATTATGGACCATTTGGAGCTTTATAAAATAGATTAGGACATTTATATTATTTTATTTTAAATGATGTCAAAGTTGTCACCCTCACACTTTAATAAAGATAAAATTTTAAAAGTTGGTTGTTTTAGAAGATAAATTCGACTAAAAGTATTATTATGAAATATATTATATTTATATTTATCATAGAATTCTATTTTTAAATTTTTTACAAAAAATATGTATATTAAATAATTATACAAAATGTGGTATAAATTATTTTATTAAGAGAAATATCAAATAAATAATTATAAAAGTATTGAAATAAATATCACATTAACTAATTAATGATCACCACGAATTATCTAGAATAATATGACTTGTTAGTACTCTATTAAATAGTTCTTTTGAATATTTATTCTCTATGGATTTTATTTAAATTCAAATAAATGAATTGTGTCAAAATTGACACGATGTATATTTAATATTATTAAATTGATTAAAAATCGCAAAAGTATTTAAAACTAAAAATTAAAATTTATATGATCTGACATGTCATAAAATATCAAATTATCTATAATTAATAATGTATAATTAAGTATTTATAACCATATAAAATTTATAACATTATTACCACAAATAAAATTAAATAGATTAAAAAAGGTTAAATCATGTTGAAAAGGATTAAAACAAATTACCAACCTATCTAAATCTTATTGGTTGATGCGATTAAAACCCTATCTCATCTAATATTTGTATTTGAGTAATTTTTGGGCATTTTTATGTGGGGTTTGAGTTTATTATAAATTAATATTTTAGAGGTTTCCAAAAGTGCCCCTCTCCTCCCTTATAAAAGGGTACCTCAACCCTCTCCTCTTCACACAAATTTGAGCCTTCAAGCTTAGCCAACCCCTCCACATTTCACTTCTCCACTTCCATAGAAACGCACTAGAGGTCCTCGTCTTCTTCAATGACCAAAATTAGTACCCTGTGTGGAGGTTAAGAGGAGGTACGTAGAAGAAGAGGAGGTTCGGATACGTACAAAGAATATCGGACCTAAGGTAAGAAATAATATTGCAATCTCATTTTTATCTGGGATTGCTTATATGTAAGTATTTTATAGGGTTGTATTTTTCATCCATCTCCATAAATGTGTTTTCATAATGTGTTTAATATTCATCCATGTATGTTTAAAATAATTTTTACCCCTTTTGACTTTTACTTTCTGTTATGGAAGAAATGTTTCTTTTGTTTACCATACATGTTACTTATTGACTTTTTCAACCAAAGTACGAGAAGATTGTTTTTTTAACTTATACGGATTGAACAGATCATTATGGTTTCATAATGCATTATTTCCATGAGGATTCCTCTACACAATTCCATGATTATTTTCAACAAAATACTTTTCTTTTAAAATTTCATGGAATTTTGAGAAAAGAAAACGTTTTTGAAGAAGAAATGATATTTTCCACAAGAATTCATTTCAAGTGTTTTATCAAAACTTTATTCCATAGACGATGACATTATTTATTATGTTTATCCTTCATGAATAATTTTTCTATTATTTACATGGTTTTATTTTTCATAGGATGAAATGATATCAATTTCTTTTATATGGATTATGTTATGATGGGATGATGTTTATGAAACGCATTTTATTCAATGGGTAATTATGAATGATGTATGTTTATTTTGTGGCACATGAATGAATGATTACATTATGAGATGGGTGGGACCTATATCTACATCCAATTCATTGGGTAAAGAATTAAATCTAATGAGATAAACATGTATGTAATGACAAGTAAATTCAGTTCAGCGATTCAAGACTAGAACGATTAGTGAACTCGATTCTGTAAGGGACTTTGTCCTCTATGATGGTCTTGGAAGCAATTCCTTGGCTACTATGGAAATCATAACATGTTCTTAATGGATTGAAAAATTACATGTTTTATTCCCATTCTAGTAATCATGATTAAGGTTCCATTATGATCTATGACTTATGTACTGCCATGTTTTATGTCATTGCTCAAGATTTTGATGTTTCGATTTTATGCTCATGTTTTTATGTTCAAATGGTTATGGATTTTTTGTTCTCCATGTTTACCATTACTGAGCTTTTGATCTCATCATTTTTATGTTTTCTTTTCCCCATGATATAAAGAAATGTTTTAGGTAATAAAACCAAAGGGGAAGATCATTATGGGATATGTTGAAAATCTTTAACCATGATTACAAGATTATGTTCTGAGATTCCAAAGACACTAATCTAATAGGGTCTTTGGGAATCTATTTTTTGACATGTATTAAGTATTCCAAAAAAGTAAAGTAACTTATATGTACGTCATGATTTGGGTCTCTACAGGTGAACCCCACTGTGAAGCACTCATGCCTATAAAATCCTTCTCCATATTATTCTGTAATGGATTATTCAGCTCTTCAAGTTCTATGGTGACCGTTCTATATGGTATTTTGATATAGGTAGTGATCCAAGAATATGTTCAATTGATAACTCATCCTCTTTATTTGGAGGGATACCAGAAAAATATTTATGGAAAACATTATTTTAATCCCTCACAATGGGCATGTTTTCCAATAAGATTCCCTTCTTTGTCTTAATAATTTTATCTTTGAATTATTTAACATAATGAATTAATATCCACAAATCAGACACTGGATCTAAAGGAGATTCATCTTCCTCCTTACACTTTTAATGAATTGGAGGATTATTGGGAATGGGAAAAGTGATATCTCTTTCCCAACAGTTGATGTGGTCTTTCTATAAAGATATCCAATACACGCCCACAATAACATTGAACTCCACTAATGGATGTTTGAAAAAAGTTTATGAGGGTTTCATCCCAGAAACATTAACCAAGAGGAGTTAGAAACCATGGATGCGATAATTTCCCCATTTTTTGTTCTCACAGATAACTTATCCTACATATTTTGGGGTGGTGTGTGAATATTTCTATTAAACATGTAAGATATGAATAAAACTGTAGAACTATAAAAAAAATAGAATTTTATCTATTATTTAATGAATAACTAGTGTACCTATGACCACATCATATTCTAAATCCACCTCTTCACTATTGATATCAAAAGACATTCCTTTTTTCCTTTGAGGGTTTTTATGATTTCTTCTGACAAACCATGGCATAGGGAAATAGTTCACATAATGCCTATTCTCCCTGTAGTTGTAAACTACTCCACTTGTTGAGTGTTGATCTGACCCTTCCATTCTTCTTCAAAATTACAGCGATTTTTCAGATACCTTAGGTATTTCATTTCTAGATGTCCCAGCTTTCTAAATTAGATGAAATTTTCTGTTCCCTTTAGACATCCCAGGATTCTTCTTCCCACAACTTTTAAAAGTGGGATATTTGGGAATTATTATATCAGGGGATTTTTTTGAACCACCCATGTTGTTCGCTATTTTCTTCATCATATCACCAGGACCATGAGACCACTAAGAGTATCAAATCTCTCTTTCAACCATGAGGGCACAAAGGAAAATCTCTATATAAAATTAAATGTCTTGAATCCCCAACGATTTTGATAGACTCGACTTCAGTCTGCTAAATATGTGATATATCTTTCATTTGGTGTTAATGATGAAGCCAAATCCATACCTTATAATCCTTGAAATTTTTTTTTCATGCACCCTGATTAACTCATCTTCCTTCTACATGAGTATGGGGATCTCTCTTTCTATCATGAGATGGAGGGTTCGTGGAAACTATTTATTGAAAAATATCCTCTTGAATTCTTCTCAATACATTGAATCAATTTACTCATGGGTCATTGTATTGTTTATTAGTGTCCACCACTGATCATATTTCCCATCAAAACGATTGATAGAAGTAAAATTTTTTATTCCTCCATTCACTGGAGGATGGAGAATTTATTTTCAATTTAGTTAATCAATTATTCTATAAATAGGGGATTAGAAGATCCTCTAAATATGGGTGGCATTTTCCACATGCATTATTCTATAGAAAATATATTTTTCCTTAGAGGAGGAGGGTGTTCCACATGATTCACGTTATTACACATAACATGAGCCAACTGATTTAGTACTATCATGGAATTTTGAAAACCTCTCCCAATCATATCAGGCATATCATTAGGGAAATCATCTCATTTCCAATCACATTGGTAGTTTAAATGTGTTCTTCTATTTCCTTCCATTAACTAAAAAATAACATACAATTAGATGTCTTTAATAAATAGTTATTGTATCTTTTGAACATAAAAGGATAAAAATATAAAGGAGAAGCATATCCAAACTTGTGATTCATTAGTTTTAAATATAAGTTGTCCTCAATCTATTTATTAACATGTATTATTATGGGATTCTATTCTTAATAAATTTTTGTGCTATGTTCATTAATTTACCAAAGTATATCCCCCAGGAGTGTCAAACCCATAGCATAGCAAGCCTCATTGTCGTGTACATGGATACCTCGGGTCAGGCCTGGAACTCCTATCATATTTTCCACTACTAGGTACATCTATGCTAGAGCCGCCTCTACCTATTTCTATACAAACAGGGTTGTATTTTCTTGATAAACCACTAACTCTATACCTACCAAAATATAGAGGCATTTTCTAATACACAGTCTCATCCTTAATTTTCTCACTTAGTGGCTATATTCTTAATCCCAAAAAATAACTACATGATCCATTAATACCAACTACATCAACCCTATCCTTTTATATAATATGTTACATTATTTTTAGAATAAATATACATCAGAGTACAATATATGGATCATGTTGTCTATTGTTTTTGTGAAATAGGTTCATAAAACATAAAACATGGGATTAAAAAACTCATAATTATTTAATATTCCAAAAGATCTACGAACATCCATAGGGATCATACATCATCATACGGTACCCTATGGAAGACATGAACAAAGGGATGAGGTAAATATCCTAGAAATGGGTTTACCTAATAATAAGGCTTTATCACATGGGATAGAAGGCATGAAATAGTGATAAAAAATCATGGAACATATTGAATACTATCCTATAAACATGGGATCATATAAACCTGGAGTCCTATAAATGTTTCAGAAACAAACAAACATGACTTAAGTACAATTTAAGGATTACTTACAAAATTGTTTCTCATAGTAGCACAAGTCAATGATAACCGCCAAGACAGTCACACATAAATCTATTGATACATAACATTACCCAATGCATTGGAGCACTTTCAGGGCACACCCATCATATCTTTTCATGAATATGTTTTCCAAAAAATTAATCCTATATAATAAATCTTACAAAATTATAAGTATTACCCCTGGAATGAATTAAGTATCCTAATAATGTCAAAAAGATTAACAATTGGGCATAACACAAATTTTCCCACTAAATAAGGAAAATAAAGTATACATAGACATTCATAAGGAAAAATATATATGTTTCATGGTGAGTGGTTTAATATATATGTGACAACATGTATGAAACATATTCAAGATATATTGTCGTACAAATATTTTTTAGTGCTCTTAAGGAAAATATTATGGATCCTTTAAAAAAAATCCTTTATACAAAACTGGAAGTGATCTATGATGGTTTTCAAAATAAAATGATTTATTTTATAAAGACAATGGTTTTTTAAAATAGAAGATAGAGCGCACTTGAAATCGGGTATGAATTCGGGAATCTCCCTGAAAATAGGTTTTCATATATGGAAATATTGGGGAGGTAATCACTTAAAACGTGTATATATTTGAAATAGAATGATTATTGACACCTGTTACATGGTTTTGGAAATTTCAAATATCATTTTTTAGATTAAAATAAGAATAATAGATAACCACCTTAAGGTAAAATAAGATAAAGAAACCCGAAAAATAAAGGAGGTTCGGTTTGAATCCCTCACTCAATATCGGCATGGTATCATGAGTACTTATGAATAATTAATGAGAGAGAAATGGATTTCAAATTATTTATAACACATAATGATTTTATTGGGGAGGTGTGTAATCATAACCCATCACCAGGAATTAGACATAAAACGACATAACATTGAGAACAATCATGAATAGAAGTGAAATAAAGATGATCACTTACCTTAATTTCCTCTTAAATTTATCTCTTCTACGCATCCTAAAAAATAAATTAATTTTTATTAAAACAATGATATAAAAGTGATTTAATATCATTTTATAAAAATATTTATCAATTATATTCATTTTATTTTATTACATAATTTTTTTTGATGAAATTGAATACTTTTGATATCATATTATTCTTAAAGATTTCACGTATTGTGATGATTTCACTTTTTATTTAATGTAATTTATAAATTAGTATAATTAGTTTCAGAAGAATAGAATACATGTAATTTTATATTAATATATTATATATAATAAATGTTGTCTATACATGATGTTTTTCATAATAATTATCATGGCAACGTCTTCATAGATGGTTTTATAACCTTTCATGGAACGTTATTGATAGTGTAGGAAAGGGAAGTATGAAATTGATATTCTTCACTAATCCAATAATAACAGTATCATAACATCATTAATATAGTTTTATCTTATAGTATAATCAATTTTTTTGATTATTTTTTTGAAGGGGATATGGTAAAATTAAAAAATGATGTAGAAAATAGGGACAATTTAATATAGTCTTACTCTCTTCTTGGTGTAGCTTCTCTTGAACGAAAATGAAACTCCCATGGTGACTGGAGTCAGAGGGATGTAGAACATCCCTAAGAAATATAATAGATTTCGGAGGGATAATTTTTTCAGAAATTAGGCTTATTAATATATTCTTTGAATAGTTATCCAAGGGTAGGGGAGGGAATATTTTTACATGAGGAGGGATGTTTTTAGAATAGAAATTAAATAATATAATAAATAAAATGCTAGACTATTAATAGTAGTTTTTTTGAGAAAATAAATCATTAATTAATATAATATAACTCCTTTTATACTTTAAATCATCTTTATATCTTATATTGATTTTTTATGAAATAATATGTGAAAAGGAAGAGAAAATGAAATTTTAAGGAATCACTTTTTGACCTTAGCTTTTGGATTGTTAATATTAGGTTTTGAAATTGAGATTATTGTATTTTATGGAAATATTAAGGAAATTAAATATAAAACAGTATTATCTAATTTTATACAATGTTTATGTCATAAACACATCAAGAATGATTCAATTTATGATATACCAGTTATGTGAAAACTCTATTTTTTACATATCACCCAAAAGTTGAAGTATTTCATAAAATTTACAAAAAATCAAAAAAATCATTTATCATTGTGTAGAATACAAAAATTAACACTATTTTTCAAAACTAATTTTCAAAACACGATTAAAGTAATATTTAATTAAAATAAAAATTTACATGAAAAATAAAAATTTTAAATTTAAAACTGCCTTTATAACAAATTGAAAATTAACTTAAGGTCATATAAAATTATCTTTGAATTAAAATATTAATCTATGAATACATTTCATGAAACTAAATTTTCATTTAAACTATTTAATTAAACATTAAATTGTAATTAATTATTCCAGACTTATAAAAATACCAACACCTTATTAATAGTTTTTAAAATATTTATTTACTTATTCTATGATATAATTATACCATATTGTAACTTATTAAAAGATAAATTTTATTTATACATTCATTGGAGATGTTACTATTAAATTAGCTGGATTAATATTCATAATGGTCACATTAGTATTCCCAAGGCAATGTTACAATTTCTATAAGTTCAATAACATATAAATATACCGTTTATTTCAATTATTCTTTACTTATAATGTTTGTATTGTGTTCAAAATATAATATTATGTTATTATACTATAGGACATAGTTATAATATAGTAATTTAAATTGATAAAAATCTAGGTCATTATAATTTTATGCAAGAAGACTGTTATATTTAATGTCAATAACTCTACTTCATGGATGAACTCGCAACCCTTGATCAGTATCAAAACAATTACATTTAATCATTTCAACATAATTTGGTCCCATATAACATAAATCAATTTCTTCTTCAAGCAAACTATAACTGTCAAATATAGATTTTTTTTCATGGTAACCATTCAAACAAGACAACTATTCATTGATTTCATTGAGTCACTATATATTCATGTATGAAATCGGAATACATTAATCGCATAACCATTATATGATTCTACCATTTTCTATAGAGGGTTTTTGAGAACACATAATCAACTATTAATTTTATTTTCATATTTTGTATCCTGTAAACAATAAATAATATTATTATAAGAAAAAATAACAAAATTAATTATATTCTATCAAAAGGAGCATATCTTAGAAGACTTCAAAACCAATTTTCCCAATATTGTTGAAGGTGTTCTCTAAGATCTACATATGTAATTTGTGTAATTTTTATCCCTGATAACTTCATTATATTTTCTATAAAACAGATAATGTAAATAATAGAATCTATTATAAATATTTAACAAAATAATAAAAAATTAGTAGTTACAACACAAATCATGTCATTTCGACATACTTCAGTAGAACATATTCATGATCTTGGTGATGTTCTTCAAATGCAAGACTTTGATCATGATAACCACCAAAACCAAGATCATGGTGATTAAGAAAAAAATTATGTTCTATTAAACCATAAAAATTTTCATTATTCTAACCCAAATGATTATGTTTTTAAGGATATTCTGATAGAAAATAATAATAGAAGAAGATTGAAATTTCCCCCAACAAGTACTCTTCTGTAATCGAACCTTCAATGGATCATATTCAGATGTTGTGGTGAAAATATCTTGGAAAACAATAACATATTATGGTCAATATATCTATGATTCATTAATTAAATGAGGCCTATAATACTAATTGGAAGTAATCATTCAATTATTACATGATAGTCATGGATTTTTAACCCAGATAATATTCCCAATCCTGACATAATGAGAAAAATTAGATGTATAATGGAAACGTCTGCTCACTAATCCACTGAAGAAATAATTAATGGGTTTTTGTTAGAAAGTGAGAATGATACCTTTGGATTCATTAATTTGTGTGATATTTCATCTTAAAATACGTTATGTTTAGGATGTATGAAAATCTTGGAAGGATCTTACCATCCCTTTACGTTATCATTGGTCCTACCAGCTGTGTCCAATATGGTATAAAATATGTTATCAAAATTTTTTTAATATGAATTACATCTAATAAGTGATGAATGAAAAAATAAATCCTAAAGCGACGATCGCTAATATTACTCTACTTTATTCTATTAAGATATCTCCAAAACCCAATTTTTTCAATTATGGTTATTCCAAAAGTAAGAGGAGGTAATAAAGTGATAAAATATTTTTATCAATTTACTAGAGAGCAGTACTGTAGGTTCTTCTATTCAAATTTTAAATTTATGAAAATTATTTATATTCATTCAAAAAGGGTTACCTGTTGGAAAAAATCTTAGATGATAGTCAAAAACAATCCTTAACCCTTTACAAATCATAAATGCTTTTTTCATAGCCATAAAATGAGGACATGTTTTTAGACCATGTTTTCTCCATCCCGATAACATAAAATACAATGGAAAGTCACTGATAATCCATTTTAGTGAAACTTAAATTAATAATTATGATCGAAAACAATATAACCTGTAGTCAAAAAATTGTTCCATAATTAAATTAACTCAGTTCTTAGTGGACTCAAATAAGCATTAATATTTTTCTTTGGATTTGTTTTAATTAAAAGCTACAAATATATATGTTTTCTTCATCAACATTTTAGTAGGTAAGTTTTATGGAGTAAAGAAAATAGGACCACAAGAATATTGATTTCCATATGCACCAAATGGAAAAATAACATCTGTTGGAAAGGAAAACTGTATGATATGATGTACCAAAGAAAAATGATAGATGTTCCTAATCAAATAGTTTACATGAATCACCATAACATTGATTATTTTATCAATTACTAAAAAAAATATTTTATTTCTTCTTATTTATCAATACTATTATGTTGGTAGACATAATGAAACATTGTGAAAGAGGTGTAATTGGAAAATTCCACAACTATTTCATAGGAACTTTAGATTTTACATTTTGGGCCTCTTAATAAATTAATTATCTACATGATGAAAAATTGAACAATGCTTAATAATCAGCATTGTATAAGGTGAAATAATTTTATAATGCATGAATTTTTTGATAACTAATACCCAAATTATGAACCAACTTCTGAATTTCATTTAAACTTACAGTTAATATTTTTTTGTTAGGAAACAATGATTTTAAAAATGATAAAATCTGATCGAAACAACTATTTAACAAAAGAATATCGGTTTTAATTGCCATATATATTATAAAAGCATCATTTTTCTTATCATGAATATCAGATATAAGGAACAATCAGTAGATTTCAACAAATGGTAGAATTGAGTAGGTACTAATTCGGGAATTGGAATATCCTTATGAGTTGTTGTTTCAAGAATTGATAGAGCAGTGGCCTCAAATAATAAATTATAAAATGATTGATTCAAAACCAAATAATTTTTAATTTCAACTAAATTCTTTTCACCATGTTGATACAGAGAAATATAATCATTCTAAAAAACAAAATTTTAAAATATAACATCGAACATTTCCAATCATTTCGAATATCCTAAGATCACATTTCTAACATGGATATTTAATTATTCCTTTAGAAACAAAATAAAAAATCTGTGAGGTGAATGATATAACTGATTGAGCACCTTCAATGTATACATGTCTTATACCTGATCCATTTTCATTTTTGCAATGATTTATCAAATGAGTATATTATAATATAAATTAGTGTCTACTTCCCATGTCTATAGATATATAATAGAACAACAAACATAAGAATAATTTTTTTCAATCACATTGACTAGGTAAAAATTATTATTAAATTTTAATACCTTGAAATATTACAGGAAATATAATATGAGTGACATGATGGGTCAGGACCTAATTTCGTGGCATGTAGAAACTCGGTGCATATCGAATAAAAATGTTAAATATATTAAATAGGACAAATGCTATTTTTAGAAAAAATTATAATATCACTCAAATGGGGGCTCATATGTGAAATTATTGACCACCTTTCGCCCTAATATGTGAGGTATACCCAAGTCACGACATTAAATTTGTGATCATATGTTCTTCCATAGGAGAGTAATTAATTTAATATTTTTTTATACATTCATATTCAAATTTAAAGTGTCTCCCAAACACTTTATCATAAGAAAAATTTTAATCCATCATTTGGTCAGATATGTGTTGTTTACCCTAGGTGTGACATAACATTTGTTATCATCTAATGTTTCGTTCGATTGCACACTTGGGTAATTCATTAAATATTTTTTTATAATTTCATAATAAATTTAATTATACCCCAAAATATTTATCATTTGAATAATTCAAAAAAATTTATGGGCCCAGGATGTGGGGTTTAACCATTGCACAACATAACATATGTTAGCTCCATGTGTTTATTTAGGTTGCACGTGAATGAAAATCATTTCATATTTTATTGATTTTTTATTAATATTTAAAGTATCGTCCAAACTATTTATCATATGAAAAGTCATAGATCACATTTAGGTTTGGGATGTGTCCTTTTCCGTAGACTGGACATAACATTTGATAGCATCGAGTGTTTCATTACATTGCATGTGGGGATATCATCTTTAATAATTTATTAATATTATTTATAAACACATTTATTTTTATATTTAAATATATATTACAATTTTAAAAAAATTATTAATATGTATTACAGTAATAAATTAATAATTTACCTAAATAAATTTTTAAATAATTAATAAAAATTATATTAATATATCACAATTTTTTGAAAATTATGTAATGAATATTATTAATTGGGTAATTATTATTATTATAAATTTTTTTATAACTCTCAATGATTATTTTAAATTATAATAAATTTTGTAATTATATTGATGTAGTTATTATTATATAATGAATATTATTAATTATTTAAATTATTATAAATTATGTAATGATTATATATATATATATATATATTAATTTCTTAAAATATTAGTGTAATTTTATTATTAAAATTTTATTATCTACTGATTATTATTTTTCTGATTTCATAAATAATTTAAATCAATATAAATTATGTATTTATTATTTTTAATTTATTAAAATTAATATTAAAATTTTAACAATGTCTATATATATATATATATATCCGAATTTCATAATAAATAAAAATAATTCAAATATCTTCTAATTCATTTGAAAACAAATATATAAATATGAATTCAATGTAAACAACTATATATATATATATATTATAAATATTTTAACTTATGGACAATTGTAATCATAAAAAAACATGATTACCTTGAATTTATAATTTATATAAAGAATTTATAAAAAATATTGAGTCAATGTTTTTTAAATGCACATTTATTTGAATTCAAAATTATTTTCAATTAATAAATGTTGAAATAATAATTTTTACACTTTATTCATAAAAATATTTGTTTGTGTCAATAATTTTTACAACATTTATACGAAATATTAATACTAATTATTATAATTTAGATAACCTTTTATATGAATTATTAAGAATTTCAAAATTTTGTTATGTTTTAATATATTTTTTATACAAATTTTTATTATGTTATAATTTTAACTAAAATTTATAATTTATTAACAATAAATTCTCAAATATTATTACATATAATAATGTATTTATTATTTTTTCAAATTATTTAAATTAATACTAAATTTTTAATAATTAATATTCTTTTTAGATTTATAATAGTTCATTATATTTGTCTTATTTTTTACAAAATGTTACATAATTTTATCCTAATTATTATTAAATATGTATTTAATAAATTTTACAAATTGTAAATTGTTATAGTTTTCCAATAAACCAATTTTTTATCATTTTTTCAAAAATATTCAAATAAATAACGTTTTACTAAAAAAGTCCCTTAAATTTATATTCTCATCGTTATTCAAATCTAATATATTATTTATATATCTTATTTTATTTATATATATAAATATATTACAAAATTTCGTAATCCAATATATTAACAACTAAAATATTATTACACACATCCGCATGTGAAAAAAAACTTCCAGGACCAATATTTAGAAATATATACATATACGTAGGCATGAAAAAAATATTATTATAAAAAAATATTATTCACACATTCAAATTTTAATATTATAAACAAATTATCATAAAAAATATTTATACATACATACATACATGTGAAAAAAAAGAACCAGTACATAAATGAAATGAATATAATATCCAAAAAAACATGGAGCAACAAAAAATGGGTAAATTTATAATAAAATTCTAACAACCTAAAATCACAATGAATGTTAAAATAAATATAAATTTTGAGGAAACTAAATATTTTTTAAAACGATTCATCATATTTAAAAAATAGTCATATTTCGAATAATAATATGAAATAATAATTTTTCAAAAACCCTAAACAACAAAAAAATCTATTATATTTAAATATGAAGTGAAAAATATTGTAAATCAAAATAAAGAAACATATGTGAAATCACGAAACTCAGATATTAAATAATAAATTTTGATTAAACCAAAATGTCAAATATCTCATCAAAATAGTGTATATTTCTAAACCTATGATTTTCCAAACATGTAATTATGACATCTAACATCAATATATAAAAATTTGGTTGAGGATAGAAGTAGAGTCTTTATCTTGAAAATTTTACATAAAATCTACAATAATAGAAATAAAAAACCCACTCTAAGGATATACAAAGTAGGGTGGTTGGTAGGGTTTCATCGTGGTTCAAGAGAGGTGAGGAGGAAGAGAGGAAGAAGAAAGGAGGGGCCGCACATTGTTAAAACTAAATACTTTTTTCGACTGAGTATTTCTGACAGAATTATGTGCAATGATGATTTAATTTTTTCTCAAATAGTCTCGACTCGATAATAATTTGTAACAAATTATATAGTCCGTCAAAAATTCCATTCGTGAATGATTTTCATGCAGGGCTACAGGAAACCAATAAAAAACTCTTTGTGCTTGATTTTTAATTAAATCGCAAAATATTACTATTCATAATGTAATTCTATATCCATCTCAAATTGTCTGTGCACATGTTCTATTTGTGACGGGACATTTCTCTGTCAGAAATTCCTCATCACAAATTCTTGAAATTCTAGTTCTCGTTTTCGAAACATTTTCATTCTTTATTTATATATTTTCAGTGTGTTAATAGAAATGGTTCTTACAATATTTTCTTGATTTGATTATATGTTTAAAATGTATTTTCAATTAAATGGTTTTCATAATGTTTTCAATATTTCTTTATATGTTTTCAATGTTTTTTTAAATATTATCTTTTTAGAATGTTTTTAACTTATTTTAAAACTATTCAATAAAAATATTATCAAATGACTTAATGTTTTCATTATAAGTATTACAGTTATTTTCTATGAAAACTATTTTCAAGTGGGTTTGTGTATTGAATTGCATTTTTAAAATTAATAATGGAATCATTACCCATGAAACGTTTTTGAATGATATTTATAAATAATTTTCCATCTGTGATAACATCTGTTGATGTCACTCAAGAAATTTTAGGAAATAATCTAAATGTTTCTTTCATATTTTTTCTATGATTAGGATACCCTTAATGTCATGGTCTTCATAAAACATGTTTCTCTTTCATGGGTTATATGCATTGGAATGATGCTTCTTTTCACTAGTAAAGTTTATGATGAAATTTTTATGAAGTCAATATTTTTCCGTAGGTTATTAT
Organism: Viscum album; assembly: GCA_963277665.1. Lineage (NCBI taxonomy): Eukaryota > Viridiplantae > Streptophyta > Magnoliopsida > Santalales > Viscaceae > Viscum > Viscum album. The sequence continues at coordinate 1,718,145,906 of OY728121.1, forward strand.
AATATTACATGATTGTAATACTCATTTCCTTCTGTGTGTTACGATACGATAATTTATAATCTTGTGGAATATGTATGTATGATTTTACAAGGATATGGGTGGGACCTATAACTTCTTCTAAAGCATTAGGTCAATATTTATATCTCATGAGGTAGACTAAGATGTTCTTTGGAGTAATCCATGAATACTAAGATGTCAATGGGAGAGAACCATGACTACCAAGAGGGTATGAGAATAGAACTCACACTACTAAGATGTCCATGGGAGTGTACTATGACTAACAAGATTATATAAGGTGTGATGTCCTGATTCTATTATGGAAATGGTTTTCAACCATGACTATCGAGATGGTATGGGGAGTGAACCCATACAACCAATATGGTCTTGGTAGATATTCCTTGGCTTATATGGAAATAATATTATATGCATATGTGTCTTGCACAATCCCATGTTCTATTCAAATGATATGATTTCATAGTTTATGTTCTTTATTTCCTTATTACTCATGTCTTAAGAAATTCCATGATATATATTATGATTCATGTATATGATATATGATATTCAGGTTATGATCTTATATTTTCATGATCATGTTCACATATCCTTGTACACATAATTGTTCTTACATATCTCTCTTATTTACACTTACCAATCATCTGAACTCACCATGTTTTTCTGTTTCGATTTTCTAGGGTATAAAGAATGGTTTTTTGTACGTTTAAAAAATATGGATATCATTATGGGAGATGTAGAAGATAATTCAATAGAATAGAATATTTTTTTTCATGTTTCCAAAAACACTAAACTATTACAATTCTAAGGCATTTATTTTTATGATGTACATAATATTAATCTAAAATGATGTTATATCCATGAATATTAATCTAGGGTCTCTATAGGATCTATCAAAGGAAAGTTTTATTCATCCTTTTGAAACTTAGATGAGAAAAATTAGTGAGATCACTAGGTATATTACTAAGGATATTTCTTGCAGTGTCTCTAAGGAATAGAATAAGGATTATTCAATGTTTAGGTAAATGTCATGATATTTTGGTAAATTTTATAGTGAGTAGTTTCATAGAAACACATACCTTACTAGATACTACAAGTGGATGTGGATATAGAACTAATGTACCTCAGGGTAAGACCTCAGAAAAGATGTTTCAGGCCTAAAACAGGGTTGTCTAGTACACGAGAATGGGCCTTGCTGCACACACTGTTTGATAGTTTCAGGGGATATGCTTTGAAAATTTAGAGTCTATTCACAAACAATCATGAAGGACATAAATATAAATTGTCTATTAAAAACAAATAATGAAACTAGTATGTCATATATTAAGGAAGGTTTCATAAATTAGAAATACCAAAAGTAAATATTTTAATGACTATGTGGTTTTCTACTATGACAAATAATGCTGAAACTACACTTCTTGTTTTAGTTAATTGCACGAAACAAAATGAACAAGTTTAATGTTGAATGTGATGGAAGACTTTATAACGAGTAGTCAAGTGGAATGATCAATTGGAGTGAAAGATGTTCCAATCATGCCTAATCCGGATTCATGGAACATGATTAACAATAATTACAATAACCATCGCTCGGAATATCTAAGGAAGAGAAATAAGGACTCACTTATAGTTAGTGTAATATACAACATAAATGTAATAATATTAGTTTTACATGATTTCAGTAATGTGGATAGAATCAATTATGTGAAATATTTAGAGGAACATGAGGATATTTTGACTATGGAAAAGAATGACACAAAGTAAGTGAATTCAAGGAAAAAATGTATAGTTTAGTAAATGGAATGGATGGGAATATTGACCTTTCTAAGGCTAAATTGAAGGATAAGAGTTTTAAATGTGGAAGAAATGGTCATTATGAAACTCAATGTCCCAAGAGAAAGGCTCTTCAAGAGTATAATCATGGTGGTTTAATTAATGGTTACATTATTGATGTGGACATGAATAAATATGGAATGTAAAAGGGAAGACATATTGTGTAAAATGATGTGGTATCCTTATTAGTGGAATGATTTTGAAGTGTAATAATACGATTTCAAATTTTATAGGATTAAAATATTATGACATATATGAGATGAAATATTAAATGATTGTTCTAATTATATTTTTCTATTAGTAATTTCATGTTTATAATGAATGTTCTTGATGAACTGGTGGAGAGATTTTACAAGAACGTGATATTTTGACAATGGGAAGGTAACCCTTTCTTTGTTCTTTATGATAAGAATCTATTGTAATGAATAATTAAATTAGAAATTACTAATTACCATGGAACTATGTAAGGAATTTTTAATTGGCACTTTAATCTATAAATGAAGATGTTTACATATTTTTTGATTTAGGAAATATATTCAGTATACTTTGGAATATGGAAGAATGCATGTTTTCCAAAAGAATTATTGGTAATAAAAATTATCTCCATGTTTTCAAGTGAAGATACTAAATGGGTATTTAAATGTTTGGAATGTGAAAAAAAGTGTTGTTTTATTATATATGTGGTATCAATGTTAAGATAATTTCATGACATTATTTCAAAAGATTTGTATTTACATCATTTAGAAGGGTTATAAGGTAATGTATTCATAATCGTTTAATGTAATCTTTGGAGGATGTATTTATGTATTTATTTTTAATTAAAAACCAATGATAAAATTTTATGTAGTTATTAATTTTAATTTAAATATGTCTACCAAAATTTAGGTTGGAAATTATATTAGTGTGATTTTAGAAAAGGATATAACATATTTCTTGTGAAAACCAATCAATTATAGAAAGGTTGTGGTTCATAAAACCCCGATCGAAGAACGATAAAAAATTCAATAATACCATTGGCCAACAAAATTCCCTTATTTATGTATAATTATTTTTGATGAATAATTATTTATGATGAAATGTTATTATTATGTATTATGTTTAGTGATTAATGTATTAACCCAAATGATTTTCACGAATTGTTATAGATAAGTTGTTATACATTTCATTATATTAGGGGCCTTAATATCTACTAAATGTATATTTTAGTGATTCAAAAAATAATGTAAATTTATGGAAATCTTTTTTTTAATATATAGATACATTGGAAATATATAAAATCACAAAAAAAATAATGATTAATTTGTTTAATATTTGGTTAATAAAATAACCACTTCAATGATACGTTAGTGATCCAAAATAAAAATGTATTTTCATTATACCTTAATTTTCTGATGAAATGATGGCCATTTAAATCAACAAAGATGTATAAATTTAGGCCCTCAAATTTACATTGACCATTAATTTGTTTTTCATTTTTCACCTCATTCAGTACCTATAAATATTTATCATTTTCCATGATGTCCATTATTCACTACACATCCTTGTTCTCCTATGAGGAAACCTTGTTATATGTTACATTGGGTAACCATTATGGTTCCAACTATCCCTTTTGAATGATAGATTTAGTATTCATTTTTATGATGTTTGATTCTATGAATGAAAATTTAAATTATTAAACCGTTGATCTCCCAGATTAATTCCTTGAGTGAAATTCATTTGGAGGGTGTAGAATATTACACACTATATTTTTTGAATTGTTTTTTAAATTAATTTATCGTTTTTATTATTTTTCATTTCAAGAAACACATAATATAGTTCATTTTATATTACTAAACTATGGTTGGATAGTGTTATATGCAACACCATGTTAATCTTACACTACAAAGAATATAAACTTTTTCTGGTTCTACATTGAACACTGAGGTTATCTTGTGTTATTCACAACAATGAATTTCCTTGATGACTTGGGTAACATGCAAGACAATGTTATACCATACAATAATATGTTATTAAAATATTATTTTTTAATATAATAAGACAAGACCATGAGATTAAATTATAATATTTTAATAGTAATAACTAATTTATAAAACAATATGATTTATTCATTTTAAAATGAATTCATACGTATCAAACTAATTATAATGGAAATATTATTATGGTAACAAGGATGTATTTCCATAATAAATTAAATTTTCATTTATGTATTTCAATGCACTATTTCAAATATTCCTTTCACATGGAACGTAGACTTGTCGTACCTTACACGCAATACCGAGTTTCTATGATACATCATTCTATAATTATAATTATTTAAACTAGTTATTTATAACTTAGATGTTAAAACATAGTTACATGTATATTACTTACTACATATAAAATATAATTATAATGGTTTTATATAAATAAATCATATTGATAATGAAAAATATAATTTTTATTATGGCATTTATAGGTTCAAAAAATACTATATTATCAAATCAACTACTTTTCATATCTAATTGTAAAAACTAATAAAATTAATTTTATAAACATTTTAAAATTGAATTGTATAAAATAAAAACCCTTTTTTAATTCATAATTTCGAAATTATCCAAAGGAAATGTTTTGTGAGTTTTCTGAGAAATTTTATTTTTTGTTGAATAGTGAAGAAAAATATGTTTTAGTTAAAAATTTCCATTTGTTTAAATAATTATTAATGTAAAATTATACAGCAAATTTGTTTTAAGGTCTCATTAGATCAATAAATCACATTTTTATATAATTATTTTCATTATATGAAATTTCAATTCGAAATTGAATATATAAACTGAAAAATATTTTGATCATTTTCATACTATAAAAAACCTGTAATTTCATCCAGTCTGTAGGATTAGCATTAATTTTAATTTACCCACTTCGGTGAATATATTTTATAAAAACTAATATAAAACATTTTAATTATGATAATATTTATTTTATAATAATATTAACAAAAATTTTTACCAAAACAATTAGTAATATTTATTAAAATTAATCATGTGATTAAGAATAAATTAAGCTTAATTAGAGACTAAACCTTAAAATTAAGTGCCCAAATGACCAACACACATGTCTAATACCCATTGGATATCCTAAAATAGTCCAAAAACCTTTCATTAATGATTTATGTTTATTTGGTATGACTTTTTTAGGTAATTACATTTATACACAGAACTTGTTTTCAAATGTTCCAAATCAGCAATTTCCATCCCTAAAAAATGCCAACACATATCCCTCTTCAACACAGCTCTAAAAAAACATAAGGTCGACCTATACCTACCAAATAAAATTCCTAGAAATCCTAACATCCTGCCAAAATCCTTTTTTTGGGAATAACGAAATCCATGGAATCCTTTTGACACAAACCAAAAGGAGTTACCATATTAAGATGTGACATCTTCTATCAAGTATTTTATTTTATTTTACTTCTCCACCCCCTCCATATTATTTATTAAAATTTTATATAAAAAACTATTATCCCAAATATACTGGTATGTTTTTATGTAAATTGTTCGACTTATACTTTCATACACCTCTTTGCAATGGGTAATGAACATACTGTTTCTTTGTACGGAGAACTACTGTCTCACAAAACGATGATTTTTAATTTTTCCATAACCACCTACCATTTTGGCCTTTATGATGAAAATATATTTATATATTTCATATGTTAAATTTATTAATTCATTAAAATTATTTATTCCTTATTACTACACATATATTTTTACATTAAATTTTTCGTTAAAACGATAATTTCATTTGAGGAATTGTGGACTACCTTTCCCTCAAAGAGATATAATACGTTCATACCCCACATGAATTCTATTTATGTTGGTTTTATTGAATATATATGTAAAATATAATTTAATAAATATACTATAATAATTATATATTAAAACATTTATTTATTTTTCTTTCATTCTATCGAAATGAAAATTGAACTGAAATAGTGTTCGTGTATACGTATGGCCTACCATCTACATGAATAGTGTATTCCATTTCATACTTATATATTCTATAGATTATTATAATAAACATATAATTTATTGGAAGGATATTTATATCATCATTTAAATTTTTAAATAATGATATTATGTATAAATACCAAAGATGATACAAATTATGACACATGCGAATAATAATGTTAATATTACCCAAAGTGAAAACATAACATAGAATTGTTAACAAGAATTTAATATAAGGAATTAATAAAACCATATGTTTTATTAGATATAATATTATATTTATCATAATTACTTATAATCAATTTATATTTATAATATTGGTGTTTTGAATTGGTATGATGATAGTCAACACACAAGGTAATGGGATTTGATGACACTTTTTATTCCCACGAGATACTTGATATGTTCACCACCCTTTCCTTTTGTGTGGTGTAAGTACATACCATGATTGTATTATATAAATATTATATATAATATTATGGCTATTAAAATAAAATTTTTTATGAACAATCATTCATGCGGTTTAATATTCAAACGATACCCGATCGGTAATATGTTTTTTCTCAATTTACTTTATTTAAGACTCATATTTTGTTATACACCTAAACTATTTTTTGAGGTGTATAAACGTCCATTTTACATATTATATTATGAACATAATTTTGATAATTATATTTGAAGATTTATTTAACATAATTTTCTTACATGGCTAGTATGATGCAAATTAGCCAAGTTATAAAAGATTATTGAGAAAATCTCATAACTTTTCAAGATTGATTATGTTTATGCTTACATTGATGAATTCTTAATTTCCATCTCTCAAGACATTCATGAATTTTATTATCCTTTCATTATTAATTATATATAAATGTATTTGTACCAATTTCTACTCTTTGTAACAGAATAAAGAAATAAAAATTGATTTTATGATATCCTAACTTTACCCATTCATCAATCAGAAATCTACGTTCTTTCAAAACCTGGTTTTATAAAATTGGTTTCCAAGAATATTATTGTTATCTCCTATGATCATTAAAATAAATTTTTATCATTTTTTTCATGTTCCAATTTTATCAATGGATTCATCTTGTGAGATTTTTTATAAATATTTTTTATATCCTATTTACAATGCAAAAGGAATGTTATTTTTACCCACACATCATCTAAGTATTTATCCTCTGTCAATCCATTGAATATTTTTTTATGATTACAGTATATTTTTTAGAAAATTTTCTGAAAATATATTATTCTGAAAAATGTTTTTAAAAATATTTCATGCTCCTATTATATTTTTTAAAAATATATTTTCAAAACATTTTCTATATATATTTATACTTTTTAAATTTATTTTAAAAAATGGTTTAAAAACATTTTAAGATGTTATTTATATGTTTTCAAATTACTTTCAATGTAATTTTTATCACCAAATATTCATTATTTCATTATATGTTTTCAATGTGTTTTTAAATGAAATGTTTTTAAATGTTTTTGAATATTATTTTATATGTTTTCAATAAAAAACTATTTTCCAAATATTTCCAGTATTATTTAAATGTTTTAATGGTATTTTCTAATAAAATTATTTAATATTTTTTTTATTTTTTAAACATTTTTTTTCAAAAAATATAAGAAAATTTCCTCAATAAATGATTTTGAAAGGTATTTATAAATTATTTTCTACATAAAAGGACATTTGATGATGTTACTAATTCTCTTTTAGGATATGATCTAATAGTTTCATTCATATTCTTTATATGAATGGGTTATTCTAAATTTCATGGTCTTCATGAAACCCATATCTCAATCATGATTTATATTTTTTATAAACATCTTCAATTCATAGGTTATGATTATGATGTAATGATTATGAAACCTATATTTTTCCATAGGTTGTGATTGGATTACCTGATTATAATATCTATTTCATTTCATGGGATATGATAATATTATTTATGATCTTGTGGAACATGTCTACATTCTTTCACAATGAGACAAGTGGAGCCTATATCTCCCTCAAATTAATTGGGTACGTATTTATATCTCATGATATAAACTAAAATGATCTTTAGAGTAAACTTTCATTACTAATATGACCATGGGAGTGAACCATGACTACCAAGATGGTGTGACAAGTGAACTCATGACACTAAGATGACCATGGGAGTGAACTATGACTACAAAGATGGTATGAAGAGTGAAATCATTTTACATAGATGGTCATGAGAGTGAACTATGACTACAAATATGGAATGGGTAGTGAACCCATATGAATCAGATGGTCTTTGATGAAATGAATTGGCTACTAAGGAAATCAAATTATATTCTTATGCATCTGCCACAATCCCATGTTTTATTCCAATGTTATACATTTATAGATTATGTTAATTATTTCTCTTTGGTTCATTAATTATAAACAAAAATGATTTATTACATTATTAATGTATATGATCTTTGATATTCATTGTATGATATTCAATTTTCATGATAATGTTATCATACCCTAAATCTCATAATTATTCATAAAAATCTCTCTTATTTAACCTTACTAAGTATTTGAGCTCACCCCTTTCATATTTTCCTCTTCCCAGCTTATAAAGAAATGTTTAATGTAGGAGTACTAATGGTGGATATATTTATGGAAGATGTCGAATATGTTCTACTAGGAGAATTTTTTTCACATGTTTCTAAAGAAACTAAATAATTACGGTCCTTAGACATGTGTTTTTCTAATGTATAGAATAGTAATCTAAAATGATGTAATATTGATGATTTTTATGCCTGAATGCTATATCAATGAAATCCATCACATTATGTAGGTGTGATAATTAATTGAGTTAAATTTTGGATTAAACTAAATCTAGGGAGTTTTGTTTAAGGTTCAGAAAAATTATAGGTATCACTGTCAATTTCATGGTTCAGATAAAATTTATAACCATGGTCTTAACATGGATCAATCCAAGGGAATTGGATGTGAAGTGGTGCAAAGATAAATATTTGATAATGGTGAAATATACTAGACCAACCAAATATAAAATTATAAGTTATTACAAATATATCTAATAACCTAGATGTGTTAATCCTTTTTTCTATGTAAGAACATTTCGTAGGTAATTTTTTATTTCATCAACTACTCCAATTAGGACAAGTTATTTCATTTAACATATTATAGATAGGGTTTCCTAAATAAATGGCATAAATTGTTATTATTTAATATTATTTCCATCCTTTTGGTTACCAAGATAGGATTTAGTGATTCATTAAGTTCATAACACCGCAACTCTCGAACCATAACCTTAGTTATTTAGCTACTCATGATAGTAATAATCAATATCAAAGAAAAAATTTAAAAAACACTCTTATTAGTTTAATAAAATAGTTGAAATATGAAATTTTGTAGTCGAGGGTTCAAGAATAATGCAGTTCCATCAAATACTTTAATGAACTATTATACAAGCCATTACATAGAGTGAAAACATTGTAGATTAGAAACCAAAATAGATGATGGATGTCTGAATTGTAATCGTTGATGAAAGAAATGGAGACTTATTTTAGTTTAATAAATTACAGATTAACTATATCAAAAAGGTAAATGTACTTATCTAGAGTTTATTTGAAGAGAAATAATAGTAACAGATGTGGGAAAAAGAGATTAGAAATGTTTTTTTGAATGATATTCATCGCTATGCATGCTCTGGAAAATAAATTATATGGAAATTAAACGACATGTAAAATTTCAATGTCATTTAATTTAGATCTGTGGTTTTCTCTATGTATTTTGGATTTGAATCCTATATCTAATGAAAATTTTAGGATATAGGGATTTGTCTCATATAATGACATGTAATGGGAACTCATGAAATTATACTTCTCATTAATTTATCTTATAAGAAGGATTTTGTCTTAAAATTTACATGACCTATATTAGATATTCATGTTATATAATCATTTCATTAATTGTAAAATATTTATGAGTTTCTTCATGAAATCATAAATGATTTGAATGATTCTTAGATATTGTGTATGTGAATCACTATGTGTAACATCCACTTTTGGAACGTTTTGAGATCATTTTATTTTGATTATTGGGTATGTATTCCCCAAAAAAATCAACATATACCTAGTGAATTATTACAGAAAACATGAATAATAGGTAATTAAATGAATGTAAAACCTATATACAATTACATATTATAAAATTACTATACACATGACCAATTTCTTATGCTAAAGAAGGAAACATCTCAATAGGGATTCAAAAGGAAACAATTTTCAAAATAGAAAATACGAATTATAAGAATTAAAATAAAACATAGTGTATATAGAAAAAGTCAGTATCCTAGAATAAATCCTATATAGATAATCTGACATGCCTCATAGTTCTGTTCTTTTCCCACATTCTTAATCAATTAATTAACATATAATAACTACTCTTTAGGTTCCATTATTATTTTTACATTTACCTCACATTTTATTTTCTCTCGGCACGTAAGTTAAAATGAAACTAGAGTTACACCCATAACATGAATATATGTTCCTAAACAATGTAATTAATTTGTTCTATCATCTCCACTTCATACATAAAAATAAAATTAATAATCATGATGTCTTCTGAATAATGTTGAAAGCAACTTTGTGGTTGTGGTTATGTGGGTAGAAAGATAAAATTAGTCTCAATAGGAGGTTCATATGTAATGTATAAATCATGATAATTGAGAGTAGTGAAATATAATATATCATCCAATATCAAAATAGTGTGTGTTCTATAACAAGCTAATATTGGATCAATGAGTGTGTGAGGTATGTATCAAAACATAACCATGTTCCTTTATTTTAAAACTATTTTTATTAATTTTTTTGAATTCCTTATTATGTCAGATCTTTTATCAATCACCGGAACACAAATGATCATCTAGGGGATTCATCTATCTACATATGTTCAATTTTTTTTACCTTGGTAACATATATCTCGAAATATTTTTCTTTATCTGATATAGTTTTCAATAGACTGAGGTATGCCTATAAAATCAAAAGTAAAATCATGGATCACAGAAAATATGTTCCACAAATGTACCAAAATATATCTCCCAGATTATTATTTCCCATTTCCATCAGCTGAATATTACCCTTAACATGTTGAATGTGTAATTATTCATAACACTAATTGTAGGGTACAAATGGATAATCCAAATTCAATAGTATACTACTATATATTTCATCATTGGCTATTATGGTATAAACTACATAAAAAAAGTAAGGTGGATATTAAAAAAAGTGTCTCCATAAAGGTTTCTTTAGTCATATTAAAATTAATTTTCTAATGATAGCCTCAATAAGACATAAATTCTTGTTTTGATAGGTTTACATGTACCAGGTATAAATAATGTAATATTCTTAGAAAATAAATGAGATTGTAGGCTCAGAATCTCCTTGAGAATTAGAGTATGAAAAAAAGTGGAAGTCACTCTAGGTATGAAATTATGTAATAATACAATCAAAATAAATTACACAAAATTTTATTTTTTATTGATATTAATAATCTTAGAAATCATTAATATTGTCTAAGTAGGATTGAAAAATGGATTCCCAAAATTTATATCATAAAATTATTGTTTATTTAAAATAGGGAAAAATATTTTTCATGTTTAAAGGTTAATTTCATTGAAAAATGTGAATTTGATAAATGAAAACCAGAACTGATCAATGTATATCTATATTAAATCCAAAGAAAAACTCCCCCAGTCACTAAATGTTATAGTGTGTGTAAATTCCCAAAAATGATAGGGGGAGACTGGTGACATAAATTGCGTAGAAAAAACAAAATGGTTGTTCTGAAATGTGTTTAGGGAATTGAAAGCACTCTATATGACTTTCATATTGTGGGGTACTTTGTGGAATTATATTGAAAATTTTTTCTACCTTCATGACATTTTAGTATCAATGTTCCTATACTAGAATAAAATTTAGTCCACAGGGTTTGATAATTTTGGATGATGTGATTTGTGAAGGTGTACACAATGAATATAAATAAAAAACTTATATATATGTATAGATATGGTTACAATGAATATCATGAATATTATAATAAATACCAATCATAATGAAATGAAAACTAAAATCCAAAAATAAGTCTAAAAAATTGAAAATAATTAAAATATGGATTGACTACCATAATGTGAAAAAATGATGTCATCAGCCAGTTGGATAGAAATACATATTTGGATGTTCCCTCTATATACTCCGAAGATTGTTTCCTCTTTCAGGAATTGGATTCTATGTCTTCAAGATCACATGAAAGCTTAGAGGTATTAACCTCCTTAGGATGATAATATGCATGAATATAGTGGGCTAATAAATGTACTTTTTCCCATAGTGGTGGGGACAAATATGAGCATATATATCTATAGAAATCTATTCAATCTATTTCTTGACATTAGCCAGATGTTCAGTCACCCTTAGTATGGGGGTATACAGTAATAGATTTAGTTAATCGATGGACATAGTAGTGAAAACATAGATAAACATGGCTAATTTAATACAAAAATTAAATTAAAAAATATACAAAGAAACATTGAACGAAACATGTAATCCCATGTATATATGTGTGATAGTGATTCATTATAGAGAAATTTAAAACAGAGAGTAAAAAATATGATCATCCATATTGACTAAAAATTTGGTAGGTGGAGGATATACTATGAGTAATAAAAATACCTAAGTTACTCATCTATAATCCTCTCATGAATAGAGGGATCCCCCAGCTACCTGAAATAAACAATATTGGAAATGGGGGATTGGGCAGGAATAATAACTCCTTTTGATGGCGATATTGTGATGGTAGATATCATACTGTTTGACAGTGGTGTGGTGTGGATCTTAATTGTGGAAATGGATTTGGTAGGAATATAGATGAATGGTAACGTAGAAAATTTTAGAGGATATGTTACTTTTCCACACCTTCGTTCTCTTCCAAAAAATTCTTTTGGGAAGCATGCTACTTTAGCCTGGATTTTATGCCAACAACGGTTCTTTATGGTACAGTAATTGTGGAGTATAGAGTGTTGGGGTGGATGGTAAATGATGATAGAGGAATTAATGGGATGCCAAAGTGGTGGCATAAATGATTCATGCTCAGTTGTATATACTGTTGAGAATTCCATAGGTCAACATGGTTCTGTGCGGTGGTAGATGGGGTGTTTATGGTTAAGGTGGATGGAGTTGTGGAATGGGTGTGAGTATGTGAATGAAGGGGAGAGGCAGTTGTGGTAGTTGTGGGATTGGATGAGATCTTGGTAGTATGGGTGCTCTCTAGATCTGAGGGGGATGGATAATCTGTTGGGTCAACAGCACGGTCTCCAAAAACCTCATCAACACCCTAAATGCAACAGAGCACCCATCAATAGACATCTCCTTCCTTAATAACCATCATCATCTTGTAATGAAGAATGAATTTGACAGACTCTAGTAGTTCTAGATATGTGTGGGGATTGTTGGCTTCAAAAATGATAAGATGTTAGTATAAATGATTAAAGAATGTCACAAAAAACTAGTTTAACTAATGCCAACTTTGTATGCACCTTGATGTAGATTGAAAACAAAAATTACTTTTTGATGGATGAAATTCCATTGAGAGCAACGATGATGAAGATTTATAATTGGATGATGCTTCCATGAGTGTCAGAACAGGTGAACTAGGGATCAGTCAATTGCTAATGAAGATTTTTGAGTGTGAGACCTCTCATATGGGGTTATTTCGTAATTATATGATGATTTAAAATATAAGGGTCCATATAAATCATCCTATGGAGTCAGTATACATAAAATATGTAGTACTCGAGTTGCATTGTCTGGAATACCTCCAATGGAGTGAGGGTTTTCGAATAAAGACCAAGATCTTTGTCAGACTCTATAAAGGTGAGATTTTGTGGTCTACTACCATGATAAATGTGGATACAGTCAACATACATATTGAAATTATATAATAACCCCAGGGAGGTATCCCTAAAAGTCACCTCTTAAACATTTATGATGGGAGTGATGTGACGGCTGTCAAGGAGGAGCATGACCTCCTAGCTATTGTGCATGTGCACAATAATGTAAAAATAATTTTTTTGATCCTCATATGCATTTCTCTAGTTGGAAAATCACGATCAGGTTTTTCGGAATGGATAGGTGTTTTATTTGGTTCATACGGGGAATAGATAAATCCTATGACCCACTATAAGATTAATGGGAGTCCTCGGTGGCTGATGTGGTTGCAGAAGCCTCTACGCTTCTCAAGGAGGATGATGATGGAGGTGATGGAGGTGTCCAAGCTCAGCATACATTGGCTGGATGTGAGGGTGGTGTAGTATCACATTATCACATGGATGACGGTGAGTTTTCATGCTCAAGAAATAAAGTCACAGGGGTAGTGCACATCTTCTTCATGTGAGACATTATAGAAGTATAAAAAAAGAGAGGATTATAAGGGGAGGGGGATGGGTTTGAGAGTGGTGGTGGAGGAGGCTTTGAAGGGGGTGAGTTTAAAGAGAATGACTGGAAAAAGGGGGGTCGATTGGGTGTAAGAGGTGGGATATGGAGAAAAAATAGTTGGTTATTATGTGTTGTGAACCTATGGTTGATGATATTACAAAATCACTATATTATATAACAAGTATAGTATTACACAAAAATAATTTCAAATATATATATTTTATAGAAGTTTATCATACATGTCGTGTCATATATTATACAACGTGTAATTTGGATTATTTCCCCCTTGTGACTACAAAACCATGTTTTCTACTTCTATCATCCCTTGGGATTTCCAAATCACTATTATATCCTATTATAGAATAATTCTTACCTATCTTGGGTTTCCTTATATTCAGCGATTCTTTTAACATTGAGAACAAGACTTAGTAGAACACAGATGAATTAAAAAGTTATGATGAATCCCTCCCAGAATGGATCTTGATAGATTTTCAATCATTGATCATTGAATTTGAATGATGTCTCACATATCTTCTATATTTTGATGGTCCAATTTTAAAATAATTATATGGCCATGAATATTATTTACAATTTGTATTTTATCTTTCCATGGAACAACTTCAATCTTGTATTTAATAACAAAACCTTATTCCCCCGTATAAAAATTCATCTTATGATGCAATGATCGCACCACATATTGGGTATTTTCTAGATATTTCATATATTTCTCGAATTCAACCATCCTTATTTCCTCTAGTTCATTCATTTATAACATCCCTACTTCTCCTTCTTATTGAGAATCCATATTTTATTTCTTATTTATCAAGTTTGAGTGATGATCTAGTTCTATGGGTAAATGGAATGCCTTATCAAAAACTAATTGTAAGTGATGGTAATAATTGGGGTATTATAGGATGTATGGTATTCTATGAGTTCATCATCTAAAATGAGGCTCCAGTGCTTTTAATTTGTGTTTATGGCATCCTCTAGGATTTATTTTATTTCCCTATTATAAAATTCAACTTTCCCACTTGTTTGCGAATGGCATGGAGTTCTTTTGTTATATCAAATTTCGTACATCATCAGTTGTCCTTAAAATAATTATTGATAAAATAACTTCCCAAATAACTAATGAGTAGTATGGGAAATCCATGCCACGAAAAATCATAGTTCTTTTTGAAATTCATGTTCATTTATTTCATGTTATGAGGGATAGATTATGCTTCTACCCATTTCAATATATAGTTAATGCCAAAAAAATATATAGAATATTCAATGTTATTTAATGAAATATCCCATAAAATATATTCCACACATGTCAAATATTTTATATTCCATGATTAGGTTTTCTTGAATTTCAATTCATTTTCCATTGGTTCCATTTCGTTGGTATTGATCAGAACCCTCACAAAAAATTCTTGTATCTTGATGGAGTTTATTCCAAAAGTTTCCACTATGTTGGATTTTTTCTATTGTTCAGTTTTACATGATTCCCTCTAGTTGGGGATTTGGTACACATTTTTAACACACATGGGATCTCATTCTCTAGGATACAACACAACATAATTCCATGAACACAATGCTTAAAAGGTTGTACCTAGAACAAGTACAAGTGTTATTTTTTGACTAAAAATATTATCCGTATTTGGGAGGAGAGTAATTGGTAGAGTGATCTTATGCTGAAACGAATTATAATGTTGAAATCCCATGGTTGTTCCTTCATATTTTTCTGAATAGTGTTCCATCAGAGAGGCCCTCCTCGTGTTAGTTTGGAATAATGATGAAAAACACTATTCTCCACCCATTTTGGTTCTAAGATGATGATTTCATATTATTTTAGAATTAGAATCCACCATATAAGTCTTGGATTGGAATCCATTTTACTAATAAAATATTTTAGGAAAATATGATCAATGTAGAAAATCACTTATGATATAATGATGTAAGAGTGAAACAATTCAAATGTAAATAAAACTAAAAAAATTTCCTTCTATGTAGTTGTGTAGTTAACAAAAAAATCAATAAATGTGGTGTGGGAATTTTAGATTGTAAAAAAAAATTTCCAACCCGCTATCTTAAGATAGTGCGACACAAAATCTTTTATCGTCACACACCAATTAGAAGACTCTTTCCTAGTATAGTGAAATTATATCAAGAGAGTCCTCCAAGGTTTTGTTTAGAATGTTGAATTCATGAAGACACTATTCTATGAAATAAAATGGTTTATCATTGACTAAATTTTTTGATAGATGGACGAAAACATTCACAAAATATTTCATGAAGAGATGGTTGAATCCTATAGGTCCTAGAAATCTTCTTATGACCTAAAAAAATTTAAGGATCAAGTAAATCCCCACGATCGTTGTGGGATAAACTTATATTGTATCCATGGAATATTTTTGTTTGATGATAATAACTCGAAGAACCATAATGATTCATTTTTCTCATATTAAATCAAAACAGTTCTATTCCTAGAGTTGTAGGATGAGTTTTTGATTTCTTTGGTACACAACGATGGATCCTCCATTAACTAAAAAATCATTCATATCAATTTCCACTAATTTAACCTACTTATCATGGTATATATGCATCACAAACTCTTTTATGTTAAAAAGTGCATTACACATACCGAATGGCGTGCATATTCAGGTGATGATATAGAATTGAAATGTGAATGTTGTTTTGGAGTAATCTGCTTGTTTAATTACTATCTAATTTTATCAATAATATCCATATAAGAAGTATTATAACTGATTTATTACCAGTCTTTCTAGAATTAGATCCCTGAAGTGATAGGGGGACTGATCTTTCCATGTTTTATTATTTATGTTTATATATCCCACACATACTTTCTATCCCATGATGGTATGATCCAGGATTAATTCATAAACAACATTCTTTACAACTATGAGACATCATTTATTAGGAACTAATTCTAGAGGAATCACCTTGTGGATATCAACGATTGAAAAAAAAATCTAGATTCTAGGAGTTTCATCACTTATTTCTGATTTATATTCCTCTTTATATGGGTTAGTCAAATATCAGGCTTCTATTTGGCTTTCAAAATATCTTTTAATAATTTCATGGGAGTTTATAATCCAGGGATGATATATTTAATGTCACCACCCATTAATTTGACTTTATGTATCTTTGTGGGATTTCTGTCGACTTATCCTTTTTTGGATGTATCCTTTCTCACTTATTGAGGACTATAAGTGAATATGTAGTCTTTATAGAAGAATACCTAAGTTTTCGTGGGAGAGGTTTCAACTCTTGCATTGGTGGTTAAATGACAGATTGTATGAAATGTTGGACAATGTCCCTCATAAGAGGTTATATGTAGTTCTTTTTGTCAGAGTAATATTTTACCTTTTCAATGGTATACCACTCATCACTATCATCTTTTATGGGCATTAGCTCATTTCGCTCCTCAATGAGAAATATATCTTTGTTGTCAAAAGAATCATCTTTTTTTATTGAATTCACTATGTCGAGCACATATTATTCTTCACATACTATGAATACAAGTCTCCCTTTATTCATGATAATAAGTTCCTTTTTAGTGGATAGAAATGGTTGACCTTCGATAATTAGAACCTCTCCTTATTCTTCCATGTAAAATAATTTTGATGTTTGATAGGAAAATTAATTTATTGATTTTCAAAAAAGAAATTGTGAATCCATCGGGGATACATTACTAATCAGTTATCTAATATATGTTCTACTCTAGTTGGTTTTATTTCCATGAGTCCCATAATATGGAATACACCGATTGGAATGAGTTAATGATGGATCATGAATTGTACAGGGTTCTTCCAAAATTTTATTCCTTGATAGTGTACAATATTTTGAAACTCTTAGGGTCTCTATTATTTGGAGTAATATTTTGTTCCACAAAAAATATCATTCCATATAAAGGTAAAATATCCCCATGTCTTCTATTTTTATATTTTTACAAGTTGTTCCTTGATAAATTTTTCGTAGGAAGGCATCTTGGAATAATTTCATAAAATGGGTTTTTGAGGTGCAATTTCATCAACATGTAAAAAAATCACATATTTTCCTTCGATATTTTCATAGCTAATTATTTTAAAATGGTTCATGGTGGTTTTTCAGCTAGTGTATTTTTTTATTAATCATATTTTGTTTTCTCATTTTGGAAGATTTTGTGGGGGGTGTTAATTCTAGAGATTTCACATGATTAGATTTTTTCAATATCTCATTGGAATATTCATCAATAGTTGTTATAGGTTTCTCTTTTTACCTTATATTTTCCAATTTTCCATATCACGATTTCTAAAAATATTGTACTTTTTTACTCCTCCATAACACTTCTATAGCTTCATCGATAGGGTATTTCTCTATATTACTAGGAAGTATACCTAGGAACCTAAAAAAATATCATTTATATTTGACCAATTTAGTGTTCAAAATCATTTAGGGAATCCCATTGAATTTTCAAATTATTTTTTATTGGTTTACTTCCTATTGTATACCTTTTGAATTAATATTATGGGAAGTGTATACAAATTTTATTGAATAGAGTGGATGTTTGTGGTTGTATTTTCCAATAAAGATAAAATATTATCTAGAATATAGGATGATATAGTTGTTTGAGTACATGTTCTGATTTCCTAGTAAAAAGATTCATAGGCATATATTTAGGTGTTCCAAAATTTTTTATTGATTCTTCACCACTTTTATTATTTTTTACCTTGATTGTCTTGTGGTGGATATTAAACTAACCTATACTAGTAGTACTGTTGTTGTTGATATTTATGGATTTCTGGATTGTAATTAATGTAATTATAATATTGTAAATTTTTATCATCTTATCCTTCCTTGATTTCATGATATAAGTATGGTCCACCAAATATTTCATTGTACTAAATCACCATTACAGGAGCCAGATGGAAGGTAGTGTAATGGGGAGTTGAATGGATTCCAATATTTTAGACTAGTCATCCATTTTTTAGTTAGATATTTATTTTTTATGTTTGGGGATTCTTTCATAAGGTGGTCCATGACTGCTGTTACATAGGGTCGAATTGTGTGACAACTCCTCTAGATGTTTTCGGCTAACCTCGTATGTTTTGAACATTAATCCACCATTAGTGGAAGCATCTTATTCCATGTGGGAAGCGGAGATGAGAAATTGGTAGATCATTTTCTACTAGAGGCATGGATCAATTCCATGATGTGTGCTTTTTTGAGTGAGTTATTTAATTCTCTACCTATCCTTATAGTTTGACTCTCCATATTCTTGAGTATAATTAAAAACATCATTCCACGGTTTAAATTTTTTTTAGGGGAATGTATTTCTCTAAGTATTTTTTGTCTAGATATTCCCATGTATTGATCTAATTAAAATCTTAACTGTTCATCCAATCCTTGAATCTATTATGAAATAATCTGAATCATATTTCATTGGGGGAAACTCCTTGGTTTAGATAGGTATTTCATACTTCAAATAAATTATATATGTGCTCATGAGGATCCTCACACTAATTTACACTACACTGAACCATGTTCTTTAATATACTGATGTTTCTTTATATTATTCAGTATGTATGTTCACGTATTGAAGGTTGTACAATAATGTGTTAGAGACCACTGATTAGACGAAATCCTCAATCTATAATTCTATGCTATAGCATTTTTTATTGATCAATGTGAAGTGCTGGAAGAAAATATTTCATGTTGGGTTTGATGGGACCTACGTGAAGGTTGTGGTCTTCCATACATGAATGGTGGAATACAGAAACGTAATAGCCAATTTCAGGAATAAAGATATTTGCTTCTCATGTGTCAACTTTACTTTAATGAATAATGGGGTCTTGGCGCATTTTCTAGACATGAATAATGATGTTCATAGTGGCATCCAAAATAAACAATAAAGAATAAAAAAATAATGGGTGATGGGTGATGTAATCCAAGGATCATGGAAAAGGTTACCATGCCTAATCAATATAAGAGATCCCTTGCAATACCACCAAAATCTGATGTTCCGGAATGCATCATTTAATTCACATGGATTGTGGTAATATTGGATGTTTTTTTTTGCAAACTCCCCTTGCTATTATTATAACAACCATGTTATTTTTTAATAATTTCTTATAATTTAAAATTATGTATTTCAATTAATAATAAAACTTATAATTAATTATAATTTATAGATTTCAAATTATTTAATTCATATTTTAAATAAAAAATTCTATGGTATAATATTATTTTATATAAAATAATATTTTAATGTGAATATATGTATTTTATAAATAAATTATTTAATTAAATATTTTAAAGAATAATACATATATTGACTATTATAATTATTTTGATAAATAATAAATTATGTTGTGAATATATACACTATTAATATGTCACCCCTTGATTTTATGGAAGTATTTTCTTATATAATTACAATTCATTAGATAGCTTATATGCACAAAACACGGATCCACTGTGAAATAACACTTTTTTATAACCTATTTATGAAGATAATTTTTTTGATACTATGATTTTAATTTTGAAAAACGGACATACACCATTGTGATCAGTATGTTTTTTTGGAGTTTGATTGAATCAACTAAAATTTTGGTGAATAGTAACATGCCCTTATAAATAGTAACGTACCCTTATGAATAGTAATATGACCCTTATGAATAGTATCATCAACCATGAATTTATAAATAAAATTTTGGCACCTTTTTAATAAACCCGAATATTTTATAAATTTTTAATTAAGTATTCATACTTTTGTGAGTGATGAAACTTTAAGTAAAATATTATATTAATTATTTGATTCCTTTTCATAAAATGTGTTCCTAAATAAATATTTTATTTCATATTATTTTTGAATAATTTAATAATACCTTTGTTAATCATTCATTGTATTTTAAAATCTGTTTTCATTTTAAAACTATATTTTTCATGTAAATATTGATTCTAATTAAGTAAAATTATTTCTAAAATTAAAAGGATTATTTTGATAAAATTCAGAAAATTTTGGGATTCTACTCATTGATAAATGTCTATGGTGTGTTTTGGGGGTTTTTCTGAAATATTTGAATTTTTAGTAAATACTTAAATACGACAATTCTCCATATATATACATTATTGGTTAAATATACTATTCCTTGCAACAAAGATGATAATTAAACCAAAATTGTGAATAAAAAGAACATATTAATATTCATGGTCTCAATAATCAATATGTTTTCTTATCTGGAATAATATAATAAAATAATGAATAATATATTCAAAATTCACTCCTCTCTGACACTAACCACCCCCACACTCCCTCTTATATTCACTCCTCTCAAGCCATGTAACATTAATAAATTCATCTCAAATATAATCCAATGAACCTCTCCCACATACATTATCTCTAGTTCTAATAGAAATACCAAAACCACTCTCCTAAAGAGGCTCTCTAGGATGACATCTTTGAGAGGTTAATTCTTCTTTTCATTTCATCCATTTCCTGTTCCATTCTATTGTTTTTTAATTCAATCCTAATTTCATTCAAATGTCATGATAAGTACCATACATTTCATGTACTGTAATTTTGTTTTGATAATGGAATAATTAATCACAATATCTCATTTCCTCTTCTTTTATACTATAAATTAAATCATTGTTCGAGGTGTGTTAATTTATCACATTCAAGGACATCGAGTGTTTAATTTTTATTATCATCTTCAATTATTGCCATGAAACCATTTTTATTTTAAAAACTATAATGTAATATTTGTATTATAATTATTTAAGGTTGTGAAATCTTCTTTTTACATGATTGTATTTTATATGAGTTCTTTGTTATCAACAACTACCAATTAAACAAAACAATTAACATAAATGATTTATATAATGATTCATTTTCACACCCAATAACCAAAGAAATTTTAAATCCATGTAATATTTATGATTTAAAATAATAAAATAAATCTTCTATTCTACTTAACCAATATAATATTACATTTTTATCTTTACATGAATACAAGTAAACAGATTATGAATAACAAGGTAGAAAATTCTCCAAAACAATAAAATTGAACCACTTAATCCCATCAAGAAGGCCATAAAAGAACATAATAAGGCTATAAAAAATAAATTAAATTTATAAGAGGTCATGTAAATATTAATTTATGAATTTAATTTCATTATCTAGAACAATATGATCATGTGGAGAGAACCATCAGACAGAAGGTCAGGGTTTTATACATAAACCTCGATTTTCATTCTGGTTACTCTTATTCTCTACATACCTCAAATAAATACTTATTTATTCATATGTACTCTTCATAAATTGTATTTTCATTATATATATTTGTATAACATCCATAATCATACTTTTAATTATGGGGAGTTATATGTTTTAAATGGATATTGAAAAAATTCACCCCAAAATACAAGCCCGATTAAAGGGAATTTCTCAAATTCATAACTACATTCAAAGGCACTCTATAATCATTTTTTAACAACAATTTTCTTAATAAAATCACTCCATTTATTATTAAAATAAAAAAATCACGTCACCTCTAGTGTTATAATAATAATTCTCCAAAATAAGTCTTCTTTTCAAAACTAATAGAGTATATATGTCAAGAATTACTCGATGATATTAAAAGTGTATCTTATCTATTTCAACAATCATGTCGATTCGTATGTATTATTGTGATTAATATTTTATGTTATCAATAATAATATTTTATTTAATGGTTTATATTTATTAATATTATGGATTCACTATCTTAATCCCATTGACCAATTTAATCTGAATGGATGGTGTTTATGCTTAATGTTCGAGAAAAGTTATTTATATTTCATATACTAGTTTCATTATGAATGTATATGTTTTTTTGTTTATCCACATTTATATGAGGAATGTTTTGAACATAGTAATTTATGGCTGGGGCCTAATATAGACCATAGATGCATTGATAGTTCTAACGAGACAAACTATGATCTCAGCATGAGGCCTTGACAAAATGGTTATTTATGGTGTTGTCTTAAGGCATTGACAATATGGATTTGCTTTCCATCTTTTTGTATTCCCTAATTATGAATCTACTAATTAAATGTTCATGTGGTAATTTGACTA
This sequence comes from Viscum album, assembly GCA_963277665.1. Classification (NCBI taxonomy): domain Eukaryota; kingdom Viridiplantae; phylum Streptophyta; class Magnoliopsida; order Santalales; family Viscaceae; genus Viscum; species Viscum album. The sequence continues at coordinate 1,718,169,312 of OY728121.1, forward strand.
GTATAATATCCATGATTATGCTTTGTTGTGGATTTATTTATTCAACTCTTATTCCTGCCATAATGTGTTCAGGTTTATTTTTAAATGAACGTGTTTATAGTTATTCAACACTAATAATGTTTATGTTTATGATATTATCCATTGAGTTGCTAACCAATACTGAGAATTTTAGCTCACTCATTTCTGATGTTTCCTTTCCCTAGGTTATGAAGAATAAAATATTGAATAACCTTTCAAGGATTCAGTTTATTTCATCCTTTTATTTTTAGTTTCGAATGTATTATCAAAATCATCAATGTAATATAGTTTTTACAAAACTATTAAACAATTAGTTCCTTTGAGATATGGCTTTCTTATAATCATGATAGTGAAAATAATTATTTCATCGACTCCTGGATACTTTCTTCAGGTTCTTAGGGATGGTATTAGAGGAATATTAGATAAAGACATGTAAATTAGATTTAGATAATGTATTTTAAGGCACAGAACCATATTGTAGAATATGAGGATAAACAAACAAGAACATTCAAGAACATTATAAAGAATAGATAATATGGATTTTTATATCAAATAAATATATTTCTATATACAGAAAGTGTACATGGTCCTTGAATCAATGTAACTAGGAATAAAAACACTAATAACAGGTTTTGAGCCTGAGACAGGTTATCCATGTACACAACAATGGGCCTTACTGTGCACCTGTTTTGACACTCTCAGGGGATATTATTATGAGAATTAACTTTTTTATTATATACGATTAAAAAGGAATTATTCTTCTAATATAACAAATGTATATGGTTGTTGGATTTACAATGCATAATTTGAAAATATGTGCTCTTCCATTCATAGTGTTATAAAAGGTTCGTTATTTAATGAGCTCATATAGTATATGTAATTGATTTGAAATGTAGCCTACTAAATGTAATGAGAACTTCTCCAACTAACGTGATGAAAATAGTAAGAACGATTATAACTCTCATGGTTTTAAGTCATTTTTTTGAAGTAATATTGTCTCCCATGTATCCTCATCATATGAGAAAATATTATAATGTGTTAAGAAGATATGTAAAAAAAATCTCTATGCCCTATGGATTTGAAGGGAAGTAAGACATGAAGAGGATGGAAGGGGAAATGATGGATAATGGGAAGATAGGAATGTAGGGTTTTCCAAGATGTGATAACTATGATTACAATCTGCCCAATAAAATCATGAGGGGATTCATTGATTTCTATAAGTGGGGATAAAAAGGGAACAATGTTCGTAATTGAATGGGTTAGAAAAATGATTCCAATTTACAATGCTTTAACTGCACGATGATGTGACATAATGGGAATCAATGCTCCATGTTTCAAATAAATATAACCAAAATGATGATACATGATAATGATCATGTTGTTATACTAGCATAGATGAAGTAAAAGGATTAATATTCCAAGTCAAGAATCATTTCATTTGAATATTTTGTCAGTAATGTACAAGTTATATGAATTATGTTGTATATGATGATTAAAATGCAGTACATTTTCATTAAGTATTTGAACCATTTTTTGATGGGTGACAAGAGTATATATTTATAGGAATGTTACACTTTTTGGAAAACAAATTGTTATTGGAATGAATACTATAAATATATTCTGGATGTTGAGATAATGATGAAGAAGTAAATAATTTGGAAAAGTACAGACTAACTTGGATATTTTTGACTATTAAACAAGTGTTCAATACTATCATCGAATGATTTTACTAGACATTTGGTTTTATGGAATAAATCATACAATATGGTTCTTACATAAGTAATAAGAATGATGTCATGTTTTCTATAATGTTTTATGGTAATTCGAGTCATTAACATATTTCAAGTGGAGATATTGTAAAGTTATTTTCATGTTTGGAATGTAATAATTTAGAGATAGATAATATTGATTAATGTATTGTGATAATTTCATCTTGTAAATTAATATAACTTCATTCTAATGTTTTAAATCATTATAGATAGTTAATAGTTTATGAATGATTTAAGCTGGTCGTTGTATGAGATTTTAGAGTTTGAAGTATTACTTCACCACATGGTGCAACCTGTGCTATGTGATGAAGTATATATTGTAAAAGTTGTAATACATGGATATGGTTTTTTTATTTATACTCTTTTATAGTGGAATAATTCCTTATATCTAGGAAAATAGATAAAAAAATTATGTTCTACTATCAAAATTTTAATGGTGTCATTGATCATTTTCATAATTAAAGTATATGGTTTTGTGGTCATCAACATTCATATAAACATGTTATATATGATGATCCATTGGAACATGATTGATATATTATTATTATGTTTCCTTATTTTATCATTTCACTAATTTAATCTAATTCAAATGCATATAGTTTTAGTAACCAATGTATTTCATTTTCCACCTTATCTAGAGAATATTTTGTTAAACTTTTTTTTCATGTGGGTTTCCCAAAAGATTATTTTCAAATACCAACCATTATCTTTAGAAGTAAAATTTATAATTTCATAGTCACAGTTCTGTAGTGGGGGGAATAATGTTGCACCCCATTAATTTGATTAATAATTGTAAATAAATAAAATTATATTGTTTTAATTAATAATATTTCATATAAATAAATATAATTTATAGCTTTAAAATTAATTAATCAATGTTCTAAAAAACAAATACTATTTTACACTATTATTTTGAGTAAAACAATATTTTAATATAGATATATGTATTTTATCAATAGATCATTTAATTAAATATTTTAATGAATAATACATATATTGACTATTATAATTATTTTTTTAAATACAAAATTATGTTATGAGTATATTCACTATTAATATGACACCCATGATTTTATGGAATGGTCATCTTACAAAATTTACGTTCAATATATAACTTATATGGAAAACATTTAGTCATTTTGATACAATACATTACTATAACCTTGTTAATTAACATAATTTTGCCTCTTTTGTGATTTGAATTTTGAAAAATAGACATGAACCAATGCGATCAGTATGCTTTTTGAGTATGATAGAATGGGCATAAATTTTGGTGAATAGTATCTTACCCTTATGAATATTAATGTACCCTTATGAAAAGTAATATGACCCTTATTTAATGTAACCTCACCCATGAATATAAAAATAATACTTAGGCACCTTAAAAATGAAGTAGAATATTTTATAAATTTTTAATTAAGTATTCATGTTATTGGATTTATAAATATTAAATTAAAATATTAAATTAATAATTTAATTCATTTTCATGAACTACATTACTAAATATTACTTTTTCCTATGATTTTAGAATAATTTAATTATACCTTAAGTAATTTTTCAGGCTATTATAAAATCATTTTTGGTTTTAAAACTATATATTTTGGGTAAATAATTATTTTAATTAAAAATTAAATTTATCATATTTAGAAGTCTTTTTTGATAAAATAATGTCAATTTTTTAATTCTAAACATCGAAAAATGGATATGATGAATTTTTTGTATTTTTTTGAAATATTTTAATTTTATTGAATAGTGAAATACGACAATTTAATGCATATAGATATTATAGGTAAAATAAAGTTTTCCATTCCTCATGGATGATGTAAATAACTAATTATGTTTACTAACATTCACATATTACAATTCTTGGTCACATGAATCAACACTATTTATTTTCATGAGAAAAAAAATGAATAAGATTTTCAATAAATAACTCATCCCCTCCACTATTACCCTCCTAAATACCTCATCTATTCACTCCTCTGATGCCTTGTTCATTGTCTTAGTTCAACTTAAATATCCTCCCAAGATCCTAGCCCACATCTAGTAATCCATGGTTTAATAAAAATACAAAAACCTGTCCAATAAAGAGACTCTCAAGGAAGATAACATCAAGAGGTAAATTCCTCTTTTCATTTATTTCATTTAAATTTCCTTTATTTTGTTTTTCTTTCCTAACATCCATTCATCAATATGTTATGATAACTCCAGGACCTTACATGTACTAGAATGTTTTTATGATAATTTACAAATTAATCATAATCTCAGCTTTCCCCATCTTTTATACTAGAAATGAGGACACCATTAGAGATGTGTAAATTTATCACATTCAAGGACGAGTAGTTTTTAATTTCTATTATCCTCATCAATTGTGGTTATGAAACCATTTTAATGGTTGAAACAGACTATAATACTTGTATTATAACTTATATATTGGATTAAGTGACTACATAAGTTTACACTATCAAAATATATGTGAACATTTGATGGATTTTCATGATGCTGAATCTATCACAATAAACACTAAAAATTTCAAATTTGTTAGGATTGATCATTTATAGTCATGTATTGTACCAATATTTCGTCAATAAAACCACCATAAACTAATCCATAAATGGATGGAATATGAAATTAATTAGGCCCATTAAGGCATCCAATTCATTCCACACACCAAATAGACCACCACATACTCATATAAGTGACACATTCTTCTAAAAGAAGTTTTGTTACTTCAGATGGTATAACCCAAAAACAATGGTACCTTGAACTGATGTTAATGATGGGGAATATTTTCAAAACTATTAAAAATTAATGTGGTCCTCTATAAATCTAATGGGATACTTGTTCTTGAACATCATCATAATCAGTCTCTGATAATAAACACATAAGTAAAATGTTACATCCACCTTCTTGATGAAAATCACATTAGAACCCCAAGATTACATATTGGGATTAATGAAACCCTTATAATCTAAATTTTTTAACTAATGTTTCATCTCTAGGGTAACCAATGGTAATATATTGTATGGTAGTTTTGAAACTATTTTGGCTCTCAACCCCAACTCAATAGTAAACAATATCACTCACATGGGTGATAAAATATATAAAAAATAAGATCTAATGTCCTAAAAATTGATCACTACAATTGGAAAAGTACTCAGCTCAAACATACACTTTTCAGAATAAGGCTCAAAATATATTCCATGGTAAAATATAATATTCAACAAATTTTTCCTATATGAATTTTTAAAATATTTGATTCTCCCTGCATGATAGATATATTACCTCTTTCATATTGAATATTAACTATCCTACAATAATATTCAATATGACAATCTTCTCAATATAGGAAATTCAAACCCAAAAAAAATTAACCCCTCAAATTATAGAAAAAATATACCCCATACGATATACAAGCCATATGTTTTTAGAGAATACACATTATAGTTCCTCATAGATAATTATTTAACATCTAAATTTGCATTATTGGTCATAAAAACATCCATGATATCAAAATTAAATAATGATTCATCGGAAAAAATTGATTATATAATGGAATGTGAATATTTTTTTTCAAAAAAAAAAATAATGGGTAAATGACAAAATAATATTACATCAGATGGTGGATGGTATTATATCAAAACTAGTCGGTGTAGATTATATTGAATGCATATTTCTATACACACTTCCCAAGGAACTAGTTTAAATCCTCCATTTTTCTCAATATATATAGATATATATATGTTTTATTTTCACTGCTATGATGAGTACAACATAACCTTCCATGAACTCTGTGTCTAGTGGAATGAAAACTACATATCGACTAAGGGTTAATAGACACATTATAATTTTAGTTTTCCACATCCTTGAAAATAACCCTATTTTATAGCTCAACTACTATGTCCCACAACAAATCCTATACAGATTTCCAATCCAAACTCAATCATGAAACTCAACTATAGGGTAAGAACATTTTGGGTAATTTTCACTTTTCCCACCAAACTGAAAACACTATACATGATCATGGTATGGAGCAGAATTCTCACTTCCCTAGATGTTCTACCCGCTACATCCCAGGCGATAGTAGTCATAATAGTATTTCACTAAACATGATCAATAAATTTATTATCACCAATAATATAATATATTCTAATCACTTAAGGACTCTATATGTTTACCCTATATGAGAAGCTCCTAATTCATTATATAGGTGATGTCTCGTAGGTAAAAAATTTCATCTGTACCATGATCTCATAATGATTCCCATCATGGAATTACTTATACCTATTGATCTCATATACTGCATGGGGTGGTTTAAAACCCTGTATGTCAGTAAAATATATTCCATAGTATATCACTATCTTTATCACAAACGTCAGGCGCATGAACTCCTATGTATTCTCATACCTCTACATTTATAGATAGATGTGACTTAATAGGTTTTCCTCAATTTAAATTTCATTTATATCGTCTTAAAACCATGATTTCTCTATAATGAAACCATAATATGTCATTAAATTAACCACGGGTGATAGTATTAGACTTTGTATCCCAATATACACACAGCTACAAATTCAAAAGAAATCAACAATCTGAGGTTGAACCCACATATTTGGCATACATACAAGTAACCATCATGTAAGTCCCTTTTGAGTAGGATTACTCACTATCACCCAATTTGGTATGAAAATAATAAAATAGATATAATTGGATATAAATAATATTAATGGAATTGTTTTGGATCAATTTTCAATTATAGGAAATTGATTTTCCGAAATTTCAATTTTTTTTATAATGGAAGATACAGGAATGATTTAAAAATGAAATAAAATTATCACAGTCCAACCAAATGGATAATATTATGAGGAAAACTAATACCTATTCATGAATTTCTTACAACGTAAAAAAAAGAATATTTGTTTTTTCAAAAAAATTGTAATATTTTTTTGGTCCAACACTTATCAGTTCAAAATATGTCTTCATCATTCAATTACACCCCAAACGGTTAGATTACGTGTAATAAAATGTCATTGCAAACTTATTTAATCCTTGTTACAATCTATTTGGTTACCCCAGTTTTTATTTTAGATATTTATTAGTGTAACATCCCGACCTAGGAGCCACTGAACGGTGCTTTGAGCCAGTTGGTCAAAAGCCCTCAAGCACGCCTCTACATATGCCAAAGGGTACCGACTAGTAGCAAGATTTTAGTAAGTTAGTCATGGGTAGACTATAGACTATATTATTAGAATAAAATACTAGTGGAAGTAACAAATCAATAGAGGAAACACATATAAATATAACAGTACAATGTCACCAGCATAATCAAAACTAGAAATATATTACTCAATTGAAAGGTAAATCATGCTATGACTATGCAAGTTCCAAGTGTCTATAATGAAACTGAAAGTAAAGACACAACGACTCCAAATGGGCCTTGAACCACTTATGGTTCCCTTTTCCACGATCCAACCCCAAACAACAGTCAAACTAGGGATCTTTCCCTTTTCCCGTCCTACAACAACAAAGTCTATTTGGGTACAAATCAGGCAGCCTGAGTAGGGTGTTCGTATGACTAAGTAGATCACCACCAACAGTGTCAAAAAAATTAACTGATAAGAAATGTATTTAGTTTCATTAATAATAAAGCAAGATAATAGGGAAAAAAATTATATTTATCCAATTAACCCTTCTTTAATACGTTAAACATCCAGGTACCTGAGAACACCCAAAACACAATTCGTGCTTCGGCCTTTTTGGGAGCCTAAACCATTTCCCCAATCCATTTCATAATTACTATGTCACAATATTAAGTTAATGAATATCCAAATGAAACCATAGTAAAAAATAAATGAAAGAGTGGATAATTTCATGTCTAGCACACATGTGAGTATTTGGAAGATCAGTCCCTATGTCACAACCCCATGGGTATTTGGAGAATCATTCCTTGTCCCATAAAATAACAATTTCATGCATATCATTGGTTCTAGAAAGCCATTTCTATATCCTATGGGGGTATTAGGACTGTTAGTGCATGTCCAACAACCCTTTTTCAAATCAAATATCCAATTCACATATACAACCATTTTCAAATGTATAATCATCTTTATCCTTCCATCATAACTCTCACCCATATTCAACTAGATCCACAATTCACAATGAACCGAATAACCAATCCACCAATTAAATATTTATGCCATGTCATTTATACATCTGGATAATCCTAACAAGATAAGACTGTGTGACTGGACATAGACCACCTACCTTAATTTATTGGTGGATTTTATTACAACTAAAATCCTCCAAATCCGTGCTTCAAAACATCGTCGATCTTGTTTTGGATATAAATCCTTAAAACCAAAAAAAGTAAGAGCAAAGGCATAATATCATGAAAAACTAGATCTAGATACACAATCCTAGATCCATACCTTATCTCATAGGTTTAGATACATGTAAATGATAGAAATATTCCACGAAAATATAAAGGAAATTTAGAGGAATGAACGGAAGAAATAACAGGATGAATTACACTTACCGAAAGGAGAGAGGATATTTAATCTGAGCCTTAAATCTTGAGAAAAAGTGTTTAGATGACCTTGGAATATATCCAAGAGGATTTGGAAACACCTATAAATTGCCAAGCCAGATCCATGGTCGGAAAATAACGATGTCTCAGGGTTTGGGTGGTTTTGAAAAAGATTTTTCGTAATTAAAAATCATGCGCACAGTTTCTTGGAATGTGGAGCAAGGTTTGTTAAACCATGCACAAACCATACAGACCTCACTATCCATATTTTCATGGTTTGCACGGTTTGGTCGCTTGGTTTTTTAAACCGTGCATACCTATCTGTCCAGTTCTGCTTGGTTGGCTCGGTTTTGTCGCATGATTTGTCAAACCGTGCGCACACCATGCACAACCCACGACCCTTTTGTTTAACTAAAAAGTTCACCAAAACACTCCTCATGTCACTACATCCAATATAGAGGTACTTAAAAACATCAAATGTACCAGAAAAAATGAGTGAGATTGAATAGATAAAAGGCCGAGATCTAACATTCTCCCCACATTATAACTGCTCATCCTCGAGCTATACTCATGAACTTCGCTGAGATTCCGATCTAAAAAGATCGGGCCACTAATTCTATATATTTGCATCACTTTCCCATGTATCATATTTCACACTTATATGATTCCATAAAACACCAACTATCAGTACGGTCGTTCCCCTCAACACCTTCTCACTACGATCCAACACATGAATCAGATGCTCCTCAAAGGACGCATCTATCTCTAGCTCAACATCATCTACATTGATCACATGATATGGGTCGGGGTGATATCCTCTTAGTTATAATACATGGAAAACATTATGCATTGCACTATATTTGTATTGAAGATCCAATTGGTATGCTACCAGCCCAAATCTCTTCAAGATTTCAAGATGTCCAACAAACCAGGGTGCCAACAATCCCTGCCTCTGTATCCTGCAGTCACCCAACCTTGGTGACACCCTAAGGAAAACACGATCACCTTCTATAAACTCTAAGGGCCATCTCCTTCTTTCAGTGAATGAATACATCATACTCTGAGATGTAGCCATATGTTTATGAAAAAAATGAGCCTACTCTATGGCTCCTGCACGAGACTCGGTCCCAACAACTCTGACTCACCTAATTCCATCCAGCATAGCAGTGATCTACATGGCCTACCATAAAAAGCCTCGTATAGTGCCATTTGTATAGCTTCCTTATAACTGTTGTTATAGGAAAACTCGACTATGTCTAGGTGATTTTCTAATGTACCACAGTATTCAAGTACACACACCCTCAATATATCCTCAAGCACTTGTATAGTGCGCTCTGACTATCCTTCTGTTTGCAGATGGAAAGCCATACTCAATAAAACCTACATATCAAGTGGCTTTTGGAGGCCCTTCCAGATGTGCGATGTAAACCGTGAATCAGGATTTGAAACTATAGTTTGTGGAACCTCGTGCAATCGAACTATCTTTCCTAAATACACCTCTCCCAGCTGCTCAACTGTAAAATTATCCCTTTTAGGCAAGAAATGTTCTACTTTTTCAGTCGATCCACAATTACCCAAATAACATCATTCTTAATAAATTATTTTGAAAGACCTATCATGAAGTCCATGGTCACATCATCCCACTTCCATTCTAGAATTGACAATGGTCGTAGTAAACCTCTAGGTCATTGTTTCTCAGCCTTCACCTGCTAACAGGTAAAGCATCGTGTCACAAACCCTGTTATCTCTTTCTTCAGGCCTGGCCACCAAAACTATCATCACAGATCATGATACATTTTGGTCACACCAGGGTACACTAACCATATTGAGGCATGAAATTCCTGCATGATATTCTTTGACATGCTTTTTGGAACATCTACCAGATTTTTCATATAAAGGATATCATTCTTGTCTATCTTCCAGTCTGAAGGTGTCTCCTTGCCTTCAATGTTTCCCCTTAAGGATAAGCATCTAGTGTCCTCATATTGCTTCTCCCGGATTCATCTCAAAAGTGTAGACTCCACATTAACCAACACGAGTGTCGTTTTCTCCTGTCTCGCCTGAACCATAACACACATTTTAGCTAGCAACGTCATCATCCTCCACTGGGCACAAGATTCCAGAACAATCGATGTCTGAGCCTTCCTACTAAAAGCATCAACCACATAGTAACCATTCCCAGGTGTATATACCATCTCAAAATCAAAAGACTGCATAAATGAAACCCATCTCTAATTTCAAAGATTCAAATCATGTTGATAAAATATGAACATCATGTTCTTGTGATAATTATAAATTGTAAACCTTTTATCCAGGAGTTAGTGTCTCCAACACATAAAAGCATAAACCACCTCTTCCAACTCAAGGTCGTGCGTTGGATATTTCTATTCATGAGGACTTAGCTGTAGTGACCCTTATGCCACAAATTTTTCTCTTTTCTTGAACACATCTTTGAGACCTATCCCAGAAGAATCACAATACACCATGTACTCTTCACCTGACTCAGGTAGAGCCAAAATTGGTGCTGACATAAAATGCTTATTTAACTATTGAAAAGATGTCTCAGAAGCCTCTGAACATTAAAACATAACGCCTTTTTTTCAAGCTTGAATTTGGTGTTTCTAAATGATTGAAGTCTTGGATAAATATTATGTAATAATCACCTATCCCCAGAAAGCTTCTTATATCAAAAATATTCTTGGGTTTCACCCAAGAAATCATTTCATGCAACTTCTCTGGATCCACTAAAGCACCATTATTCAAGATGATTTGTCCCATAAAGTTTACCTGATCAATCCAAAATTGACACATAGATAACTTGGCTTATATCCGATTCTCTCTTAGTATACTCCGGAAGATGCCAAGATGTTGGGCATGATCGTCATGATTCATGGAGTACACCAAGATGTCATCCACAAATACTACCACAAATTGATCTAGGTAAGGATGAAATATCTTATTCATCATATCAATAGACACTGTTGGTGTGTTTTTTAACCCATGTGGCATTACAACAAACTCATAAAACAATATCTACTCCTGAAAGAAGTCCTCGGTATATCAGAAGTCCAAACTCTCAACTGGCGATACCCTGTTCTCATTTCGATTTTTGAGAAAACACAGGCTCCCTTCAACTGGTCAAACGGATCATCAATATGTGGTTGAGGATATCGGTTCCTCATAGTCTTCTTGTTCAACCTCCATTAATTGACAAAAAAATGTAAACTCCCATCATCCTTCATTGAAAATAGTACAGGCGATCCCCATGGTGACATACTTGGAGGGAAATATCCTTTATCCTTCATGTATTCCAATTACGATTTGAGTTTTGGAAGCTCTATCGGTGCAATTCTATATAGTGGAATTGATACTGGCTTATCTCCTAGCATGAGCTCAATATTAAATTCAACATATATCTTAGGTGGTAGCCCTGAGAAGTCTTCCGGGAATACATCCTGTAACAAATCGAGCACTGGTGGAAGGACATCTTTCATTACACCTTCATCATCCCATAAAAGAATATAAATTTGGGATGTGAGCTCTCCCAGTTGATGAGTAATTGGCCCTACTCGTCATGCCTAGATATCCCACTCCCCATGGTGAATGTAATGGTTACAAGCATGCGACATAAATTTCACCCTCTACCGATAAAAATAAATGTGGTCACGGTATGTGACTAACCAATCCATACCCAGGATTAGGTTGAAGCCTGTCATATCTATGATATGTAGATCCAACAGGAAACAGTACTCCCTGATCTCAAGTGAAAATCCCTTGCACATACATATGTCTCTAGTCTATACCCCCAAATGTGTGACTATCATTATAGCACGGCTCACATACTCCACTTGCACACACAAACCATTAACAAGATTTGTAGATATAAAGGAATGAGAGGAACCAGTATCAAGTAAGGAATTATCTAATGTAGAAGCCACAAGAATAGTACCTCTCACTGTCGATGGTCCAGCATCGCTATCCACAATTGTAGGTTATACTACATGTAGTTGTGTTGTTCCTCTTCTATGTGATGCCATCTGACTCCCATGATTAGTAATGCTCTGCTGATATGGGTGTTTCAGCCCAATTTCACCACATCCGTCACCCTTACCACCTCGACTAGAAGAACTCCATCTTTGGGACTGAAAGGTTGTTGAGGATCCCATTCACACACTCTGACTCTGTTTAGCTAAACCATCACCACGTGAATCCTTTGGGTTCCTGCAGAACTTCTAGAGATGTCCCATATTACCAAAAGATCTACATTTAACAGGGGCTCAAGGACAATGATTATGATAATTTCCTGGCCTTCCACACTGGAGGATAAACACTCTGTTAAGGTCCTATGTAACCGATCCCTCTTCCTGGTTACTCTATCTCCCACATCCCTATCTGACATTCTCATAAAGTCACTTCCTTCTCTCAAAAGTAACACCACATGACTATCCAGAAGAAACCATTTGTACACCACTAGAATCCTCCTTCAGGTTCCCCTCAGAGATGAGAGCCTAATTTACCACTTCCGGAAACTTCTTCATATTAGAAATATTCACTCGAGACATAATTTCACATTTAATTCCATACTGAAATCGTCTTACTGATGTGGCCTCATTTGCTGCCAATGCTGGAGAAAAATGTTGTAAGTCTATAAAGCTTCCAACATAGTCCAATAAAGACATATTCCATTTATTTTGCCTCATGAACATAGCCACTTTCTCCTATCTGAGCGTCTCTGGATAGAAGTTCACAAAGAACATCTACTAAAATACCTTCCACTCTATAGATTCCATCTGCCCATTCCATGTATGGATGTGCCACCAACGTCTCTCTTGACCGTGAAACATGTAATATACCAACATGAATCTCTTCTGAACAAGTGTCTCTAAGAGGTTATGTAAAATCTGTGTAGATTCTCTCTAGAACTCTTCTTTCTCCATACCACCCTCTCTAGTAAAAGTCGGCAGGTGCAGCAACTGAAACACCCTCGTAAGATCAGACATACTTATCACAACCCACCCTTGGTCTCTTTCAATCATTTGAAATAAACAGGTGAAGTTCTCTCAAAACATTTTCCCCGATTCATTATTTGGTACTATTGGTGCCTCAGGTTCACCCATTGGACGACAATTTCTATCTATACCCACCGATCTTCCTCTCAACAAGCGTCGTGGAGGCATAATTCTTCAAAGGCAAACATGCATCTTAGAAAACAGTTCACAATGTAACCAAAATTTTACAAAACCAAATTATTCATATAACCTCACAATTATTTCTTTCTATTTCAAAATTAGAAACCATTTGCATTTCAATTTTATAATAAAGGAAAAGAAATAGTTTAAGTTCAACAATCTCCCCATATTCTATTTTCCCATACATACCTAACATGATGCATGTCACAATAATCCTGAGTGCCTTGAATGATGCATATAGAAAAGACCTTCATGCCATTCTGGTCCACGAATCAATACTTAACAAATTCTAGAAATAATAATCATATCACACAACAAGTGCATCACCCATGGAGAAATAATATTCAATTGTACTGAAAAGCAACAATAACATAAATCCCACCTTGAGTACTGGAGTTTTCCCCCTTACATGGGTTTGCAACACCCATGCAAGATCTCATTATCAGGCCCCGACGTTCCCTAATTCCCCGTCTACCTTCCCCAAATAGTAAGACAAAAGTGGAAGAAAGAAAAATTTGCCTCTAATACCACTTTGTAACATCCAGACCCAAGAGCCATAGAACAGTGCTCCGAGCTAGTTGGTCGCAAGCCCCCAAGCACGCCTCCCCGTATGCTAGAGGGTGCCGACTAGCTGTAAGTGTCTAGTATGTCAATTATGGGGAGACTATACCCTATGTTATTAGAGTAATATACCAGTGGAAGTAACTAAGAAATATCGGAAACACATATAAATATAAGAGTTCAATGACACTAGCATAATAAAAAAAGTAAATACAATACTCAACTGAAAGGTAAAACATTCTATGATTATGAACGTTCCATGTGTCTACAATGAAACTGAATGTAAAGACACAACGACTCCAAATGGGTCTCGATCCATGTCTGATTCGCACTTCCATGCTCCAACCCCAAACAACACTCTAACGAGGGCTCTTTCCATTGTCCTATCCCACAACAACAATGTCTATTCAGGAACCAATCAGGTTGCCCGAGTAGGGTGTGAGTACGACTCAGTAGATCACCACCAACAATGTCAAAAACAAATCCACTCATATGAAATGTATGAAGTTTCATATATAATAAAGTAAGACAATAGGGAAATCAATTATATTTATCCAATTAACCTTTCTTTAATAAATTAAACATTCTGGTTCTCGAGAACACCCAAAACACAATGCCTGCATCAGCCCATGTAGGAGCCTAAACCATTTCCCCTATTCAATACATAATTTATATGTCACAATATTAAATTTATGAATAGCCAAATGAAACCATAGTACAAAATAAATGAAAGAGTGTATAAAATCATGTATAGTACACATGTGTGTATTTGGAGAATCAGTCCATGTCTCACAACCACATGGGTATTTAGAGAATCAGTCATTGTCCCATAAAATATCAATTTCATGCATGTCATTGGTTCTAGAACTCCATGTCTAGAACCTCTGTGGGTATTATAAGAATCATTCTAGGATCCAAAACCCTTTTTCAAATCAAATATCCAATTCACATATACAACCATATTCAAATGTTTAATCATCTTTATCCATCCATCATAACTCTCACCAATATTCAATTATATCCACAATTCATAATGAACAACATGACCAAACCACCAATTAATTATTTTTTCCAAAAAAATTATAAAACTGCATACGACTAACAAGATAAGACTTTGGGACTAGGATTAGACCACCTACCTCGATTTATTGATGGATGTTAGCCCAAAGAATGTCCTAAAAATCTGAGAGGCACAACGTTGTCAATCAAGTTCTGGATCTAAATCCATAAAACCCAAACAATCATATCAAAGGAATCAAGATCTTGTAAAACTAGATCGAGATCCACAATCCAAGATCTAGATCCATAATCCTAGATATATAACTTATCTCATAGGTTTATATCCATGTAAATGATGGAAATCTCCCATGAAAAGATCAAGGAATGTTTGAGGAAAGAACCAAAGAAACAACAGGATGAAATCCACTTTCCGAAATGAGAGCCGATTTTCAATCTAAGCCTTAAATATTTAAAAAATGTGATTGGATCACCTTGTAATCTCTCAATGTGTCTTTAGAAACACCTAGAAATTTCCAAGCCAGATCCAAGGTTGGTAAACAAGGAATTCTTGTGGTTCAGGTGGTTTTAAAAAGGATTTTCAGAAATAAAAACCACGTGCATGTTTTGCTAAACCGTGCACAAACTGTGCAGACCTCACTATCTATATTTTCATAGTCCACATGGTTTGTTCGCACGGTCTGTCAATCCGGGGTTAAATCATGTGTGCCTTCTATGCATTTTTTCTTGGATGGCACGGTTTGGTCACACGGTTTTTCAAACCTTGCGCAAACCGTGCACAACCCACGACCCTTTTGTTTTACTAAAAATCTCACCCCAAACACACCTCAAGTCACTAAATCCAAAACAGAGGTACTTAAAATCATCAAATGTACCTAAGAACATGCCAGATAATTACTCCAGAAAAGGCCAATATCTTATAGTTATGTTCAAACCACCCCTATTCATAACACAACCCAATATGGATTAACTATACAATATGGTGTTTAAAATTATAAGGTGGTAAACATTATTTTCCTTATAATAAAACAATTTAGAAATAAGAATTATATAATTTATAATGTAAAATAAATTAAGTCATTCTTTTAAAGAAAAAATAATAATTAAAGAGAATGTGTTGACATTGAATTACATGTGGTATATAAAATAGGTGTTGAAAATAAATGCAGAAATGAAAGAAGAAATTAAAGGACATAAAATAATAAGAAATATAAGAGAATAAATAAGTAAATAAATAAATAAATTTAAATAGGTTTGGAACAAACCATAGAAAATATATGGGAACATGAAATAAAAACAAGAGAAACGACTTATACCCATGGCTCAATGTGAATTGTGGAGGTGCTAGAAAATTTATAGGCTTGAAAAGCACATGACATTTAAAGACATAATTTTATGTAATTTATTTAATTGGATTCTATCTTGAGATTTTGATGATGAGTAAGTGGATTTCACACCATTTACTGAAGATATCCATGGCTCTTTGGAAAATCATAAATCTTGCAAAATCAGTTGCTTATATTATTAACATTCTGATATCCTAAATAATTCAGGGAATGTAATGTTATCAAGTAGATTATGTGGTTTATGTTTTGATCATTCAATATGATTATAATTTTTCAAAATTCACATAATTTAATACATGTACTCATTGTGTTATAACTTCACACCAAGTAATTATTCATGGTCTGAAATGTGTCTTAGTGGGAATTCTTTGAATGAGGAACACACATCCTGAAATCCCTTCATAATGTGTAAATACAATTTTTAGTTTTTTTTAAATTATTATTTGATTCTTAAATTATTATTTGGTATAAAAAACCCAAAACCAATAAAATATATAATAAAACATGAATTAACATCAAATAAATGTATCTGAATTGTATTTATCAATCTATCTTATCAAATTCCCCTACCCAAGAACAATTTATTAACCTCAATAAATATAATCCACTCAATTTGGATTCCAAATTATAAAATTCTTAAAAATTAATCACACATTACAACGTGGTAAATAAAACTAAATGAATGTGGGAAAATTGAATACTTCAAAATAAATAATTCCTATAAAATCAATCAGGCCTCATTGTAATGATCATTATTAAAATTTGTTTATACATTAATGAAAATTTCATAATTGATTTTTAGATGCTAAACACATTTTACAATTCACCTCACAATAAATTTTCTATCATCACTCAATGTAAAAAAAATTGATGTTATACTCATACCCGGAACACATCTTACTAATGATGGGGTTCACTAGATTTATCATATCCACGTCATAAAGGATGATACAATATTGATCATGTGGTTTTCAGTAATAAATTTCTCATGCCCTTGAGGCTAATAGTATATAGTAACGAAGTGATAATAAGGCGCAAAATGTATGATAATATCTATAGTACTATGCATGATAATATAGATAAATTAAATAAATAATATTTTCCGTGAAAAAAAGTTTCCATTATAAAACATATAAATGTTTGCCCATGAATTTTTCAAAACGTAAAAAAATTCCCTTTATTCCATTATTTTGCAATATTTTATGTTATTTATTTTTAATATTTCATGGATAATCTTGATCTAAAATCCATCACATAACAATATATGATCCATCATAGGGATCATCTATTCAGAAATATTGATATGTGATAATCCTAACAAACAATAAATTTTATTAAAGGGAAGTGGGTATAACGATAACATTCCAAAGGTAATCATGAAAAATATCATATCAATCCGAAAGAGTGGAATTTTATGTTTCCTCAGAACCAACATCCCATATATGGATGAGTTGAAAAATCATCATAACCTGTTCAAAATAAAATCATGTATATTACCAATTGCATGGTAGGATGTGATAATTTGCCTAAAATATCTCTATCCAAGTGAGTTCATTCATTACTACTACATGTTATGTAATGATAGATGAACATGTGGGTCATAGAAAATCGAGATAATCAAAAATTGGAATTACGATTTCTATATTATATCTATTCAATAACATCTTCAATTAAGATGTTAATTCTTATTCTGATTAGTTTTCATGTCTTACCTATCGCTAATGAAACGTTCATAGAAAATAAAGTGACCGTGTAAGTTTGTATTCTTATCCAAAAAGAAAGTATTCAAAATTGATCAGAAATCAATTAGTTCATAGTATCTAGTAATAAGTCAATAAAATTAAATTAAAATAATCCAATGTTACAAAAAAATATACTCAACTAAGCAATCATGCAATAAATCTGAACCAGAATATAATTTGAATTTCAGTAGTCTCTAAAAAATTATTTCCTTTTATTAAAATGGTTTTCATGAAATCTCATGTATAAATAATTCTGTCAATGTGAATTCTCACCTATATTTGTGTTAATTGGAAATAATCCATGTGTATTGGCAATAAATCACAATGATTACTCCCACACACATAAAATAATATAATTTCTGAGCTGTAATGAATAGAATTGTGGGAGATATAACAAGTATGTCATAGAAAAAATTAAATGGAATGATATAATTTAAATTTAAGGAATCAGGGACTCTCTATAGTTATTTTCATGCTATTGGGAATCATTGTAGATGGGGATATGATTGGTTAATACCTAAAAAGGTTTTTATAAACATAAAAAATGCACTAGGAAAAACATTTGTATATAAGGGATAATCAATATAGAAATTGAAAAAATAGGTTCACACTCTCAATAAAATAATGAAACAACTCAGATAAATGAATGATATTAACACAAATAAGAAATAGAAGTACTACAAAAAAATTCCATATAAGGGAAAATAATGATCCTATATACACGTAAGAAATAATGAAAAGACAATATTGTTTCCCTACCATAAAGTGATAAGAATGAAATCATTATCCAGAAAAGTGGACAAAAGAACCTGTTACTATTTTCCATTAGCTCAGATGTCATCTACCTCATGCAAGAACTATTTTTGGTATCATTGATCTCATGAGGGGTCCTAGTGGTGATTAACAATATAATTAATTTATCAACCAATAATTTCATGTGGTAGGAATAACATCCATTATCATTTTCTAAAAGTCTCCTATTGAAAATGGATCTAGAGCTACAGTTCATCTTGATTTTGTTGTATCACTTCCAGATGACGATGAATGTCATGTGGGAGTCTTGATGATGACCAGATAATATTATCATTGACTACAGATGGTAAAGAACATCTTGACATCGATAATGTAAGGAATAAGTGAAATAAATATAAGAAAACCATTTATTAATGTTGGAAACTATATCCCATACATATATAAATGAAATTATACATCAATGAATACAAGATATAATGGAAATGCCAAAATAGACACTATTATTGCGTATTATGGGGAGGGGTAAATGGAAAGAATAAAATTTATAAGAATGTTCATTGTTGTTGGAATTATTTGTCACATGTAAAATTATTGGGGTCTTAATATGATATTCCAAATATATAACATGTATGGAAGCAATGGAGTGCTCATCGACATACATTGGAGGATTCGTGGTGTTAGCGATGATCATGGTCGGGACTACTGGTCGGTAGTTAACATCCATTCATGGGATATATATCTAGAATCCATATAAATTAGTGGAATATCAATATTAGAAGAAAGGGAATGGAAATTTCTCAATTAGGCCTTCTCTAATTGGAAGTAATTCTAGTTGAAAGGGTTTGTGAGCTCAGGAGATAGGTCAACCTAGGAGAGTATAGAGGTGGTTTTTGAGCCTATAGATGGTAGTGCGTGGGAATATTATGGAGATCATGTTGGGGTGGAGTAGTGAAATTTGATACCGATAAGAGAGTAATTCTATGATGGTAGATTATTTGATGATAGTTCTCTAAATTAGACTTGAGAACATGTCATATGTTAGATGGAAATGGAGAGGGTTAGATGAGGTTGGGGTGCAAGTGAAATGGTGGTAAAGGATGAGGCTTTGATGATAATTGATGGTGGTGATAGGGAATATGTGGAGGTGGGGGATGATGTGGATGTAGTGGATGGTGGATCATGAGAGGGGGAAGTGGTTGGGGTTGTTGCAGTTGCTGATGGTGCAACGACATGATAATGAGTAATGTGGGGCCCATTGGAATTTCCACTCAATCACCCTCAATATCCCATAATTGTGGATTATATATATTTCAAATGACTCTATATTCCCAAGGGAAGTGAGGGGTCATGAGGTTTTAAATAATCTAAGATGCCTGGCTAGATGTGTGATAAAAATGCCCTCTATGAGAGTACCCTGAGTCTTATGAACATGGTTCTTGTAGAAATGGGTGAACTTTCCATCCATGTTAGTTGAAAGGCCTCCCATGAATGGGTGATAACAGTTACTGGAATATAACTAATGATTCCAAATGTATCTCCACTATCCAATCACGTGTGAGTGAGAACATGGTGATGAATCCATAGTGTGGCACACCATAATAGGGTGTTCTTCATAGTATGCGGATTTTCGATGCCCCATGGCTGCATGGTGATCAATGTCCAATTCCTATTTAAATCCACCATGTCTGATTCTGACCGCATGACTAAGTAAGATGGGGAGGTGATGAAATCCACATTTTATCTATTGAGTCCAAAATATAAGCTCCAGGGATGATATTATAAGTCCAGTTTCCAAAGAGGTAGTCGATGTTTTCCACATCTAACTCTAGACTAGACAAAACCTAAATGAAAATTCCCAGGAATGTATCCTCATGCAGTTGGATGATATAATAGAGGTGAATCCTATACAGCAGCTCAAGAGCCTTCATAATGAACATGAATATGTTCGATAAAAATCATGTCCAACATATTTTTTATATGAATCATCTTGGACTCGAGATGGTGAAACCAAATGTAATGATCATAAGAGGAAAAGTTAAGGAAAGTATATTTCTTAAGTAACAATGATTGATTTTGGTGTGAGATTGACGTTCCCAAACACAATATGGTGGATGATGGGGTAGTATAAATTTATGCAGAGGTTGAGGGAGTCAAATTTATAGTTAGATTTGGAGGTTCACGTTTCATATTGTTGGATGGTGGAGGATAATTGACTTATTTGGTGATTTTTGTGAATATTTTGGGGTGATCCATCATATAAGGATGAATAATAAAGGGGAGGTAGAGAGGACATGATGAAGAGTGGTCCCTAGTGGAAGATTTAAAAGCAGTGGGGGAGAGGGGAATGGGGAAAGACCTTCCGGGAGGGGTGGGGTTGTTTGTTGTTAACCAACGGTTCAAGGTTTTAAAAAACATCCCAAGGAATTCATGTAAAATTTATTGTACACTACGTATAAAACATTGGGTTTTTATTTTAGGAGCCAAAAATATCAAATCATGTATTCTGTTTATATGACCTATAATAAATCATTTTTTGAAAACAAAATCCAAACAAACTAAAAAAATATTATACCTACCTAATTTCCAATCTTACCTAACCAAGGTAAACTAACATTGATAACTATTTTTATTCTCTATATCTTGATAAACATCTATTTTGAATAATTTAATTGTGTTGAACACCCCTTATAGAAAGGTTTTGAAAATGGAGGGAATGAGAGGTGGGATGCCATTACATTTCTGAGGTCTAGTTTTATTCATTGTTTTATGATGGACTTATCTATATTCAATAATAGGTTTTTTCTTTTTTTATCCTCACTGGTCATATCATAAATGAATTAACTTGGAAGATAGATGGATTGAAAATCAAATGAGTCACCACTTTAGAAAGCATTTGCTACGAAATTAATCCAAATGTATTCTTTTCAAAATATGAATGTTAATAACCCTTAGTTATCATCAATAAATTCATGTATAATATAGAGAAATGGCCACCCTTGGATTATGGGGACATATCCTTCTTCTTCTATATCATGTATGAAAAAATTAATAGCCACTTTGAATTTACAAACCATGAATAATATGTCTTAATGTCATCATTTAGGGTTCTTGAATGAGTTTTCATCAAGTTGTAGTTACATAATTGTTGGTTATAAATCAAAATACATATATTATTGAAGAAAATAAAATACATAATATTAAATCATGAGACAACATCACACAAAACACTTTCAAAATTTGTCATTTGTATTATGTAAAAATTTGATAATCTTCAAAGTGATCATATTTTGTGGGTAAGAATGCATAAATTTTTTATCGACCCACTTTTTTAGATTGTATATTTCTATTAGGAAAGGGGATAGTGGGATTGTATAGTGGTGAGGATATTTAGAATTTGTAAATTTTTTAATATCCTGTATGAGATATTGTTTACCAAATTCTGCCTCTTGTGTCATCTCCTAACCAGATTGATTATATTTCTTTATCTACTTTTCCATATCTAAAATGGATTTTAAAATTTCTTAATTAATCCATTAGTAAGAACTAACACTTTATACTCCTTCCATTGATGGTCCAGTTTATTAATATTAAATTTTCCTATCAATTGATATGTAAAATTCTTAGAGATCTTCCCTACTTGATGGTCATGGATTTACATCACATCCTTGTGATTTTTCATTTTAGTTTAATAGGTTCTCTACATCATATATTCTATCTCCAAGAATGCGGTGAATAGGATTTCCAGATTGGAATGATGAATATTGACTTCATGTGGTGGCCGTAGAGGACATTTTTGATTCAACCACTACTATATAATTAGATATAGATGATTCCTCAGAAATCATTGTTGTAATTGTAGATACTATTGAGGAATACGACCATGTAATGTATAGAATGGTTTTCCTCCCTTACATGGTTGCGACTTTCCACTATTATGTTGATAGTAACCTTGATTGGTATGTTTCAATAGAAGATCTAGAATATGTTGATATTGTTGTTATTTTAACTATTTTGAAATCTGATACTGATGATTTTGTTGATTTTAATTAATTTAATTCAAATATTGGATTCGAGGTTCCACTATACCTACCGAGTTGCATTATTATGGGTGTGGGACACTACACATAATGCAATATTGAATCACCATAAAAGAATAATGAGTTGGTGGTTGTGAAGTAGGTAGATGAAAACATTCATGATTTTTTTGTAGGATTCTAACATGGTAGGTAGGATAGAATTTTCCTAAAACTATGGATTCAGTAAGTGGGTGGTCCTCTATTGATTTCACACTATCAATAATTATGGTATATTTCCTCTAAAATTTCACTACAAAATTCATGTGTCTTTATCATGATCACACCTTCAGTGTTGGAATCTACATCAGTGTAGGTGGATGGTTCATGTCCATGGTATAATATTTGATGTGGTTACAATGCATGAACTCTGTGGGGTGGGTACATGAATATAAGCAACTTGAAACAGTCCCATTCTTACTAGGATGATTTTCTACATAACTTCTTAAAATTTTTAAACTCATTTATGGGTATCCTGGTTCATAACAAATGGGAATTATTTATCTATACATTTCCCTTCTATACTATCCCAAGTCAAGATGGGCTGGAGAGGTCAAATTTTTAGACAATCCACGGCTCATTCCCATAAGGATAACACAAATGTTTTTATTATTATATCATTTAAAGTTATTCCATTATTGAGAAATTTATTAAAAACCCATACAAAATTTGATATGAGCTCTTTGGAGTCATCTCTTAGCATCCCAGTAAATTGGAAAATATTCTTTTTCATAAGATTGAGTACATGTTTTCTCTCAACAAAATTTTCTTGATTAGGTGAGCGCATATTGATTGGTGTAACAAAACTAATGGAAAATAATGTAAAATAAATTATTCTACACTCATGTATCATTGACCTCTCTCCATTTTTTTCACTTTGAATATATTGAAAATTATATAGGTGTGATGGTGAACGGTAATTATGTTCAGCTCTTTCCAAACATCGACATCGATCTATAGGTCTATCAACATTTGGATTGATTTGAAATAGTTCTTATGCGTCCATGAAACATGAAATAGTTAGGGAACCCGTGGTGAATGAACTAAGAAAAAAAATGCTGGCATAATATATTCCATCATAAAAAAATATAAAATGTAAATAAGAAGGATAAAGAAAGAAATGGATGTTAGATGATGTAATCCAAGTATCATCTCGTAGATCAATGTTCCTAGACACATCATTCTACAAAAAGGGTTCCAAAATTGGTTGAATCCATATGATTTCATATAATCCAAAAAAATTTATTATATTAGAAATTATAATCACAAACTACTCTCAATTAATAAGGCATAGAAAAGTGGTAGTTATAGATCAAACCCACAATGGCATCTTACAAATTGGAATCCCAATAGTAAGAATCTGTTGAGTATGATTCCTCACTATTGCCCACTCAAGTCAGAATTTAATAAACTATGTTCCATGGGAATGAAATTTGGTTAAATAAAGGGTAAATGGTCAAAATTAGGGTACATAAAGAGTATAATCATAAATATATCTTTGTATTGACTAATGTAATAGGATATAATGCAGTGAAAAAGGCCAATTGATATTGATCCAAGAAACTGTATCATTCTATTCAGAAAATTACTCATTATCCTATATTTGTATCTATTCTATGATCACAAAGGTTGGCTTCTAGAATTACTGAAGAACATTATATTGGATCTATTATAATCAACTCCAACTAGGTCATGGTCATTTGATTATACCTCTGATGGTCATGGTAGGTGTGATCGATTGAGATTGATATCTATTTTTCGCAATATTACTAGACATATGGTTACCCAATATGAATTTTAGATATTCATTTGGTTCTAAAAACCTCTACTCTCGACCCCTAACACGAATATAATTATCCATACATAATGCTGTAAAATAGATATGAGAAGGATGGAAACATTATTTTCATAATAATAAAACAATTCTGAAAAAATAAATACACAATAAAAAAACAAAATAGAATAAAAAACATACATTGAATGAATAAAAAGTTAAGAGACAACGATTTTTTATATTGTACGACCAATAGTATGGAAAAAAGGTGTTGAAATTGAATGTTGAAACGATATTGGGAATGAAAAGATTAATAATTACAAATACTGGAAACATAATCTTTAAAACTCGTCAAGGAATGAATTTCAATTGGTCTGTAACAAAACAGAAGAAAAATATAAGAGAACATGAAATAAAAATGAAAGAAAATAATTAGGTTTCTATCCCTCTATGATTGTATGTGGCATTGTAATATTTATATTAATTCAAAAGGGAAAGACATGTAAAGTCTTTAAACCACGTAATATATTTATGTGTCTTATGTCATGATTTATACCTCACATGTAAGTGGATATCATCTTGTGTACTACATGTTAACATTCCACTCAAGAAAATTATAAACTTTTTGAAATCCATAACTTGTACATTCAAATGATAGTGATCTAAACAATTTGACATCTTATAAAGTCTTTATATCATGTTAATGGTTTATTTTTTTAATATACAACGGTATTGTGATTTTTAGAATCTCAAAACATGTAATTCATATACACACCATGTAAAAACTTCCTAGTATTTAATTAATGATGGGATAAATTATAGACCCTAAATCATGAAGTGAATATGGAATACATGTCATGAAGTCCATTCAAAATTTGTAAATCATATTTTTTCAGATTTAGAGCAATTCTCCTTTTTATTATTAAATTATTATTTATTAAAAAAACAAAAACAAGTTCATTATCAAATAAAACATGATTAAACATTAAATGAGTGTATCAAAAAAAATTATACAATTTTAGATTATCACTCCGCGATGTCCCCCCAATATCTGGAATGTCTGCATAACATGTGAGCATCTAGGTTCACCCTCATATCTTGGTGTCTCTCAATATTTCCCTTTCCATTGTCCATACGTATATTCATAATGTATTCATAGGTACGAAATGGAAACATAACAGGGTGTGAGTAGAAACTAGGAGGATAACATACACAGTTTCATAAATATCAAATAAAAATAGATTTTGCATGAAACAATATAAAAAACGGTTCATTATTTTAAAAATTAATGGGAAGATCTAAATTACTTACTTCCCCTCGATCTACGGGTTGACACTCAGAGTCATCTAAAAATTCTTAGGCACAAAACTAAATATTAATTTCAATTTATGTATTCTCCTACCAATGATACGTCAACAATGATTCTAGAGGTTCAACAGGTTGATAATGAATCACCCTTACTATATATAAAAAATAACATATGTTTTCAATCCTGAATAATGTAATCAATCATATCTCTATTAGAAAACATTTACCTATGTATATTTTTTTATGCGGTTGATACCCATGCATATAGACCACAGGTGGAATATACCCATCTCTCCATACCTCCAGTGGTATGTAACCATGCATGTAGATCTTAGGAAGTAAATTTCAAAGCAACAATCCCTCAAATTATATCCGACCACACACCAAGAAATCTCTAGGTACATAATCTTGCATCTTGAAAGGAAACATCAATTATTATCTATATTCATTAAAATATAAATTATTGAGAAACCATGTATAATAGAAAAACATTCTAAATTATTTTCGAAAATTAATATTGGGAAATTCATCAAATAATCAATTACCATTCCATTTATACCATTTCCAACACATTCAAATGTCCATATTGAAGGTAATTGTCAATCATGAAAAATTACTACTTTCCCAAAAATTGTAACCACTTCCATTTAACATTATATTTCAAAAAAATTACCAATTCACCTATAATATAATCCAAATTTTATCATTAAATTAAAATAATTCGAATGATATTTTTAGTTATCTTTCTCAATCAATGAAATTCATTATGATTCCATTATAAAAATTAACATGTTATGATAATTAAATGTGATCCCAAATTATCGACTCACATTATAAACCCAAACAAATAGTTCATCCAAAATTCAAGCCAATTTTATTTAATTATGTGGCTCTATGTTTATTTAATTCAATTTCACACATAGAGATAATGGTTGAAAAAACCCTTATGTGGGAACATGTCTCGGTGAAAATTCCAATGGATCCAATAGAATTTTTTAGTGGTCAAATCATAAGGTTGTATCAAATTATTATGTTTCGATATTCGATAGGCTCAATGCATGATGTTCCTATTTGATCTCAAATGTTTCATATACAGAAGTAATAAAAAAACATAAAATATTTGTTATAGACCACCCACCTAAATAATGATTCACACTAAAAAACACCTTAAAGACCAAATAGAACTTGGTTCCACCTTCATACCCTTTAACAAAAATCAACAAATAAATCAATAATCATGACTAATCTATCCAATAACATAGTATTTTATTTCAAATCATGGCCTCTCATTGATGAAAAACTAGAAAAGTGATATGTATATAATGAAGTAAGTGGATTACCATCATTTTTTTGATAAGTTACATCAAGATACAAATATAATATTTATTTCGTTTGAAGAGAACTCCCAAAATATCATAATGGATGGATAGAGTTTTTGAAAAGAAATTTATGGATAGATATAATCCCATATCTCTAGGAATAAAAATCTATTGGAAATAATCTCATTCTTTAAATGGATTATGATATCAATCATGGAATAGTTTATTTTTCTTATACAATGAAAAATAATACCATAATCATGAAAACTAAAATACCAGTTCATTTCATCAATGGAATTTCATAACGAGAAACGATTCTTATAGAAATCCTTTCACTCCTAGAATGAGATTAAGGGATTCATGTTAAAACCATTAACATTATGGATACCCATTAACAAGATGAATTTCTTCGTATAGTGATTTTTTATTATCTCTTTATGTTTTCCCTCAGAATGCCTCCTACCAATCATCCTATCTAGGAATAATGGATTTTTAACTATAAAGTGAGGCATAATAAATACATAAATAGGTAAATACTAGTGTAAAATATAGGATTATTCTATATCACCACTATATAATATCTCATCCTTGATATGTGATCCCAAGAGTCACAATAGGTTATATCCAAAGAACATAGGAAACTATACATAAATATCATAATAAAACTCTCAATTCACCTCATGAACACATCCATGATTCAAATATACTGACAAAAGATCCATTTTCATCCCTCAAAGATTCCTCTCACTACAGTCCATGATATTTATCATATAGTTTAAAATCATTAATTTACATATATCTCATCCTCATTAACAACTATCATTTGATAAGGGACAATGTGATATCTTTGAAGCTATAAAATGTTCAACACATCATGCATTGAACTATATATCTATATTAGCTCCAATCGGTATGAAAATATGACGATCCTCTCCACTATGTCTAATAAATCTTCAATCACAGGAACTCAAATTAATTATATCTGAATTCAGTGTTTCCCTATCATCGGTGGTAGTTGGACAAAAACATAGTGGGTAAACATGTAGTCTAGAGGTCATATATGATGGTCAGTATTTGATTTCAATAAGATCTAAATAGTCACAACCACATTATAATATTTTAAACATGATTCAATGTCTCCATTATGATATTCAATGTCATGATAAATGACCCCCTACCTCTATCCAATATAGTTTTGAATGACCTAACTTCCAATTAAGGGCCTTAATATGATCCATTTAGATTCACTATTACATTTTATTTTCAAAATAACACTACACAATTTCTAGATGATAGTACTATGAAAGACTATAGTCCTAAACATAGGACCATAACATATCTTCCATAATCTACATTGTACATTCATATATTCCATTAGTCTGAAGATGGAAGGATGCACTTAAAAAAACTGAAGATCAAAAATCATTCAGAAGGACCTCCATGAAACGCAATGTGAAATGAGGTTCTCAATTATAGATGATAATCCATAGAATGAAATTCCAATTAAAAAATAATTTTCAATAGTGGTTTCCAAATAAGAAATGCTGAAGGTATCTCAAGTCAGAATGAAGTTTAACACGTTCATCAGTCAATACATGATAAACCATACCAAAGTATTCTTATGAGGTGTCGTGGGAAATTTATACATTAATTAAACAGTGATAACATCCCACAAATATTATAAAATGGAATATTTTTGAATCATCCTTGAAGGTATATTAATCTCAACCTTCTCCTAATAATAGTTAGAACATCACACAAAAAAAGTTATCCAATTCATCATTCAAAGATACTAGTATTTCCAATGGATATCATGAAGTATCTTTTCTAGAATAGAATGGAATACACAAATATATTAATTAGATTACATAAAATATTCCTCATAAAATCTCATTATAACACATAAAATCCCTTGAATATGATGTAAGTCATCTCAAATAAGAGACAAAAAACCTGGTGGATCCCCACCATATATATTTTTCACCCACAGATAATCCTCCATAATTTGGTAACTAACCTCAATTGATCTTATCGAGAAGTATAGGTATGAAAAAAAAATAGAGATACTAATCCCTGGGACTCCTAAACATGCCCCTACATCTCTAAGAAGAGTATTATTAGCTGCCACATGTCATACAGTTCTTATACTACACCTGTCTTTGTCTCCATACTAAATGAATCAACAATAATGTTTCACTTTCATGGATTCAATTTCAAATCAGTGTCAAAATACGGCAGTCGCTTGATCCACCTCCCCTTATGAAGGATTATTCCCTACATTGAAAAGATGTAATTATGGTTCACATGATCTATATACACCACCATCCTCCATACCAAATCATAATTTCACTCGTATCTCAGGGTTTTTTCCAGGAAATCCAATATCAGAACATATATATTATAGTTCTTATTATGTGGAAATAACATTATATATCCTTTAGAAACCACTCAATCCTCTAATATTATAAATTCTATATGTATTACTATTGATACGTTGGATTTCAGGGTATATTCCTTACCATTCTCAGGTAATGTGTGGATTCATGTTGAGGAAAAACTACATTTTAATATCTTGAAATCCACCTAAAAACATATGAAAAATAAAACAACACCACATTATTTTCTTGAATAGACACTGATGTCAATAAATATAATATGTTGTGGATAGAATTTCATTAATATCTTGTTAGAACCACAATTATTTGACTATTTAAGGATTTCTTTGGCCACTCCCAATTTACAAGGGAATGAACCTTCTAAGGGTAAATTGACATTTCGACCTCTATGATAATATGACCCAACAAGTGAACTATATAAATCCATAGATGAATTTTAGATAACTGGGAATAAATCATATTCTTTCATATAATAATAAGGGTGATTTCCAAATTTTGGGAATCATTGTCTATAAAATGATAGTACACCATGATATAAAGGAATATTACTACTAAAAATTAAGACTAGAATAGATAGATTATTTTATTTATCAAGTACTTGAAAACATTTTGAGCATTAATTCGAATAAGAAACATCACCATGCAATAATATTAGTGATATTGACTTATTGAATTAGTTTTGTGTTTTTTGTAAAGTCTCACCCTAAATTTATATTACCATAAACTCATATTTATGAAAAATAAGATTATTTAACCTCTATAATGTTCAATGTTATTGTCGAGTAATGGATTCTTATATTCTCTAGTCGCAAAACTTGTTAAATCTATGATATTCCAAACATATGTGAAAATTCATATCCTCCCCATTGGATAAAAGAATATGTAAAAACCAATAAAATTTATTAAACAAAATGAAATCCATTGTCTGAATATCCTACAAAAAAAATTCATATTTGGAATATCGCTGGTGACATCCAAAAAGGTAGTGTGAAAACTAGTTCTAATATTGGTAGTAACATGGTAGTGATAGTGATCTCCATCATGGATGGTAACCCAAAGAACTCAAAATGAAATGCATTTTGATAATGGTCAGTCACTATCATCATGAACAAGGATATATATTTCATCAGTTATAACATATAATTTTTTATATAATTAATCTTATCTACCAAACTTGAATATCAAAATACCCCTCATTGATATAGCATCCCCTTTAGGATACTAAAAATTCAATATCCTCTAATAATACTAAATATGATACTATTATTAAAAAAACAATCTATACCTAAAAATAAAATAAAACCCTTCAATTTTTAGTATAAACTACTACCAAAATAAATAGGTTCCACTAATTTCAATAGAACATTCCTAATAACTCCACATGCACATAGATCACACCACAAACAGTGTATTGATGGTCAAAACAACACCTAAGATCACCAAATACAAACCCAATCTGTTTTTATAAGGTGTATATATAATTTAATTTGAGGATAATATGTGAAATAATAAAAATAAGGAAAGGGTATGTGGATCTATAATCATACCACTCATAGAGGAAGGTTTAACATCAATACCAGTTGATGAAAATTATATAACATTTATTTGGATTGACCCACTACCTTTTTTACTTTTCTAAATAACAAATTATGCTCTCTAAAGATGATAATTACATTCCTATATAAGGGTACCACATCCCTTACCTTAGTCTGATTATCTAATGGAACTGTAGATACAGTAATACTATGGGTTAGAAATTTACTTCACATATTCTAGTGACCTTTCTAATCCTCTACCATTTCTCAGCTACTGAGATCCCTTGTATAGATTCTATAGAAGTCCCATCCTACCCTACGAATGAAACTCCACATTAGGGTGAAGTCATTATTGTTTCTTGTGTATATACCTACCACCCTAAAACCAGAAGTCTAAGATGCAGTCTCAAGACCACATCCCACATACAAGGCAACTCAACCACTACATACTTACGAGTAACTATGATATTAGGTATTATTCCAACCTATATATGGGTTCCTTGATTTTCTTTTTATGATGGTGATCCATACAACTCGTGTCATTCTTTTGTTTTCTTCCATTATGAGATCCAGATTCATCATGTCAGTGATGCTTCCAGGTGGAAGAATATTGCCTATTACATGATCTAGTAATGAAGCCCATACATGAATATCTTCTCTAGGATGATATAATATTCTACCAACTATGGTGTATAAAATTGTAGGGATAGCAAAATATTAATTTTATTATACCATTTCCATTCTCCCTAGTATCAGTTATATGAACACCCAAAATTGTATTTCCATCAACATATCTGTAAAGTGGTGACTCTAGATCATTGACTCAATTTATTTCTAGTTATTCTAATAATTACTTCAACAATACACCAAGATGTCCCACAATCATTTTGGTGGTCCCCATATTATGTAAGAATAAAGCTTCACCCTCATATCCGATAGTGTAAAAAGTTTATTTAGTATTTTCATGAATAAATCAATCTAGAACATATTTCCCTGGGTTCCTCCCTCTCCCATGATCATCAGAAGATATTACACAAAGAAATCACTAGTTATTTTTGACATTGATGATATGGTATTAGTCATGTACTTTTCCGTAGATCACAAGACCAATAGGAAGATGACTACAACTTGGTTATCTATATGGTTCCCTAGTGTTATAATTTGTGTCATCTAAATTATGTTAGGTTTGTTTTTATTACAAGACTCTTGACATTCAAACCGATGATGACCAAGAGTAATTTCTATATAAGGTACAACATAGTCCCTATCACACATGATTGACAAGAATATCAATGTCTATAGTTTAATATAATAATAGAGAAAAATAAAATAATTTTAATACACAACATAGATTATCAATAGAATTCAAAAGTCAAAAAATTTCCATTCATAAATTTTTCATTATATATATCATTTGATTAATTTTTACAGTTCTGAAATATAGACATGTCCCGTGTGATAAAGATGTTTTTGTCATAAATAATAGAATTTTACATATTTTCCTATTATCCTATCATGATATTGGAATAGTAACATCATGTTATACTATCTAATGAGTAAAATATCAATATTTAGAAACATAATAGAATAAATTAATGATCCAATTTGAAATTACATCACAAATTTTTTTAGCGAACATCCTACACAACAATCACATCCCTTAGTACTTGGGTTTCTAACCACTAATGGGTTCAATACTCCCATGCATCAGCTCATATACAATCCCAGACACATCCTAGTCTACTTTATTCATAACCCCAAATATTAGAGAAATATAAATTTCATTACCATTGATACCACATTATTTCACCCTCATATTAGAGATCCCTCACATTACTGTTTTTGTGAATGTTGCATTTTGTAGAAACATGGCTCTCCAGAATGCCTACATGTGCCCATGAGATGAAGATAAAGAGAGTTCTCACACACCAATTGATTAGAGGATAGCTGAAGTTGTGGTATGGGCTATCAAGGCTCTAGGACATGGAATAACAGCAGTTCCAACTCCTTTTAGAGAGGATGATACTGCTCCTAGGAAGGACAAGGCCCAAGAGTTCTGGAATAACAAGCATCCATCCTTTTATTGTAGCATAGAACCCCATGAATCATATGAATGCCTTGTGGATATCGAGCACATGTTTGAGTTCTTGGATAAACATATGGATATTAGGGATAAATGTATATCTATTATGTTGAAGGGTCCTAGCCGTAGGTGGGGAGAATCTGTACTCAGACTTTGAAGAATGAAAAGATGTGTTGGGGAGGATTCAAGGCTATCTTTAATGAGAAGTACTACCTTGAGGTCATGGAATATTCTAGGCCCCAAGAGTTCATTGACCTTGTTTAGGGGAATATATCTTCCATGGAGTATGCTAGCCGTTTCTCTGAGTTTTTTTGGTATGCTCTTCAAATATTTTCTAATGAGAAAGTGAAGTCCAAGAGGTTTGAGAAAGGCTTATGATAAGAGATATACTCCCATGTGTTCTTATTTAATTTGAGGACCTATGCTAAGGATGTTGGATGGTGTGAATAGAGGATATTAATAGTAAGGGAAGGTCTGAAATCTCTAGACCATTATCATTAGTGGTATGTGGAAGCTAGTCAGAGAAGAAAATGAAGCGGGAAGGACAAGTGAAGAAAGGAGGGGGCTGTTCAGGCCACTCTTCCTGTCAGTTTTTGTCTATGGATTATGATGCGAGATTCGTCATGTGCCACTAGTGTGGGAAGCAAGGGAACATCAGACCACCATGCCAACTTCCCCAAAAACCTTGTTACATGTGTTGAGGTATGTGGCATTTGGAGTACTTATGCGGGGTAGACCGACCACATCTGAGTGGGGCAGTGTCAGTTACTTTCAGGGGAGATCTCACAGATTCTAAGCCATCGAGGACCAGGGGATCTCAATTTTTTGGTCTTTTTGATAGTGTTGGTTCATATTCATGGGAATTACAATTCAGGGCACAGACACAAACTAGCGGTCGTCCTCGGGTAGAGACCATACATCTCCATGTGGTGGATCATTCACCCGCTTGATCAAAGGCAGGATGGTCAACTGTTAGTGGTACCATTTTGATCACATATTCTATAGCATCTGATCTTTTTGATATAGGTTCCTCTATTAATTTCATTTTTTCATACTTTTTGGACACACTGAATTTACCTACCAAGTTGTTGTCTTTTGCAATGGAGTTGGTGATGTCGTTGGGAAATGAGCTGGGTGTCAGGTGCCTATCATGTGTTCTCTCCATTTCAGGGATTGAGATGGAGTGGAAACTCAAGGTCATAGATATATAAATGTTCGACATAATAATTTTCATGGATTATGTTGTACACTTCCAGGAACACCATGATTGCTATTGGAGGAAAGTGAGTTTCATGGCACCTGATGGGAGTCATCGGGTTTTTCGTGTGGAATGGGATCCACGGTTGGGTACTGTAGGACCTAAAATCCCTAATTTGGGAATTCGAATAATTTAGTTATCGTCACTCACATTAGAGGATAATTTTCATTCCACTAAAGTTTCACTACCTCTTGTAGTGAATGAGTTTCGGGAGGTTTTCCCGGATGATTTTTCGGGTTTTCCCCTAGAGCGGGATGTGGAGTTCTTGGTTGAACTGGCCCCAGGAACACAATATATACCCCTTCCCTTTTATTCCATGGCCCCCACTGAGGTGAGGGAACTAAATATACAACTGGAAAACCTAGAATCCAAAATCATTTTTTTGATCGAGTGTCTCTCTATGGGTCTCTCTTGTGTTGTTCGTGAAAAAGGCTGACGGATCCCACAGGTTGTGCATTGACTACCTGATTCTAAATAAGGTATCAATTATGAACAAATACTCATTTCCCAGAATATATTATTTATTTGATCAGTTGATGGGTGGAAAGTGGTTCTCAAAAATATACTTGCGTTCAGGCAATCATCAACTTAGGGTAAAAGAGGAAGATATCCCACAAACATCATTCCAAAGAACGTATGGCAACATTGAGTATTTATTTATGCCCTTCAAATTGACCAATGATCCAGTATTCTTTATGGAACTCATGAACATGGTGATACATCAATATCTCGATTCATTCATTGTGGTGTTCATGGATGAAATTATAATATACTTTATCTTCGAGGAGGAGCATGATCTTCACTTGAGGATCCTTTTGGGAACTTTGAGGGATCCCTTCCACAATGAAATGTTGGTATGGTGCACTTTATTGATCTGGGAAGTTACATTTCTAGGGAATTTGATCTCAGAACAGGTGGTTTCAGTGGGCCCCATGAAGATTGGGGCAGTTATTTCATGGGAGCAGCTGAAGAATTTTTCTGAGATCAAGAGTTTCCTTGTCCCTGTTGGTTATTACAGGAGGTTTTATCATGATTTCTCTCATCATGTTTAACTGATGACCGCACTCAACTAGAAAGGGGTGAATGTTTTGGGGCCCCTAGAATGACAGGAATCAATCAAGGAGATGAAGATGCTGTTGAATGCCACCCCCTGTTCTGATTTTACAAGAGGCCTGAAAGGGGTATGTGGTGTATTGCGATGCATCAGGTATGATTCTTAGGTGCATGCCTATACAGGATGATCATGGGGTGGAATATGGATCTTTCCAACTCAGAACACCTGAAAAGATTTACCCTCCCACGACATGGTGTTGGTAGTAGTGAAGATTTCTTTGAAGACATGGTGTCACTATCTATTTTGGGGATATGTTTTTAGTCTAGTAGGATCACAAAAGCTTGTGCTATATCTTCTTTCTGAAGGACCTCAACCTGAGGCTGTTTTTCTAGATAAAGTACTTGTATTGGTTCACCTTTGACATTTTATATTCACCCAGAATGGGTAATTTGGTGGTTGTTTCATTAAGATGAAGGGTTCCAGTGAAGGCTTTGTGGAAATCCAGTGATGAGTGGACATTTATGGAACTCTTTTCTCATATTCTTGTAGAGACCAGAGAGAACAATAAATGTGTGTTCGTGGAATGTGTTCAGTTGAATCCTTCTCTATTGGAGTTTATTACGTGGTAATATCCTAATGATGATATTGTTCAATGGATGATGTAGTTTATTTATAGTAGGGAGACATCCTCTTATCGATCATTGTCTATAGAGTTCATATTGTGATTTTGGGGCCATTCAGTAGTTCTATTATCTCTGTGGAAAGTGGTGATGCAGGATAGCCACCAGTCTCAGTGGGCCGTCCATCCGGGTGCCACGAAGATTTATTATGATGTCCATCGTTAGTTCTGGTGGTTTGGTTGGAGATGAGACATAGCGGACCTTGTGTTGAGATGCTATACCGGCCAATAGGTGAAAGCATCACATCAAAGGCCCTCTGGTTTGCTCCATCCATTACCCATTCCTACCAAGAAGAGGGATGAGGTTACCATGGATATCATTGTTGGATTTCCTCATACACCTCTGGGTATGAATTACTTTGGATGGTAATTGATCGTCTGACCAAATCTTCCAAATTCATTCCGATCATAGATACAGATAAAGTGGATGAGTTGGGCCATTAGTATCTTCAAGAGGTTGGGAGACTCCATGGAGTTCCAAGAGAAGTTGTCTCAGATAAAGACCCCGGAATAACTTAGAGATTTTGGGAAGGTCTTCAGATGGCCTTGGGGTCTTAGATTATGATTAGCATGACATACCACCCTCAGAAAGATTGTCAAAAATATCAGTTGAAACGGATTATTGATTACATTCTTTGTGTTTGTGTCCTCAAATTTGGAGATTCCTTGGATAAAAATTTTATATTGTTTGAGTTTTCTTTTAAAAATAGTTTCCAATATTTGATTCGAATGAATCCTTTTGAGGCACTCTAGGTTCAGTCTTGTCGGCCCCGCTGTGTTGTGCTGAGATAGGTGAGACAACATTGTTTGGGATGAGTCTGGTGTAGGAGATGTCTGATAAGTTAAAGTTAATTAGGCAGTGGTTATTGAAAACTATGAGTTTCCATAAATCTTATGCTAACTAGAGGTGTCGAGATCTTTATTTTCATGTGGGTGATAGTGTATTTTTAAATGTGGCCCCTTATCTCGACCATCATCGATTGGGAAAGTAAGGGAAGATGACACTGCAGTATGTCGATCCTTTTTAGATCACTAAACATATTGGAATGGTGGCATATAGGTTGGACCAACCTTCTCAGTTGACATGCATCCATGACATCTTCCATTTATGTATGTTTATGAAATACAACACAGATCCATCACATATACTGAAATAGGAGGAGTTTGTTATAGAGGCTGATTTATCTGTTGTTGAGTGGCCTATGAAAATAAAGGAAATACAAGAAACTGTACATGAAGGAAATTCTATTCTATTGGTTTGGGTTCTATGGTAGCATGGGAATGATACACATGAGACATCAGAGTGGATGTCATTGGTTGAGGAAGAGTACATGTTCATATTTTCTGATCAATCTTTTTGGTTACTTTTTGGGATGGAATTTTTTTATGATTCTGAGAATTTTTACATAAATGACTTATTTTAAGGGTGTTTGTCACTTATTTTACATTTGTTTCTTTTGGTGTTTCCCATGAATTTTGGTGGAAATGGGGCGTTTTTCATATATGTGCCAAACCATGAGCCCAATTCCAGATTTAAAATAAAAATTTGTTCTTTTATAACTCCATAATTTTTAATATTTTGCATCCATTACAATTCCTACATGGCCTCCACTGAACTATTAAATGTACCTTGTTAAATTGGATCCTTTAAAAATCCATAATCATGGTGTATTTGGGTTTTTAGTTAAGTATTTGGGCCATCTAGGAATCCCATTTCCAGTTTAAAAAAAATATTTAATATCATATTAAATTTTTATGATTTATGAATAATTCCACCTCTCACTAGAGACCACTAAATGTAGGATCCATTCAATCACTTCTACCCCTCTTTGGAGCTCGTTTTCCTCATGGATTAGGTCAAAAAATATAAATATTTCACAATTCTTCCGGATTTAAAAATGTTATTTGATTCATTCATAACACCTTCCTTTTTTACTATACCACCCCATTTCAGTTCTAAATTAAGCTTCCCTTTATTTTTCCAAAATCCATTGGATTTTTGGCTGTTTGAAATTTCATCCGCCTATATATGTGTGGTGATTTCTTTGTGATCCTTTAGGTAAGTGAGTCTTCTTAATTCGTCTATCATTTTTCTTAGGTTTTCATTCATTGTTATTCGGGTTTCTTCCCTTATCCTTGAAGACA
This sequence comes from Viscum album, assembly GCA_963277665.1. Lineage (NCBI taxonomy): Eukaryota > Viridiplantae > Streptophyta > Magnoliopsida > Santalales > Viscaceae > Viscum > Viscum album. The sequence continues at coordinate 1,718,207,857 of OY728121.1, forward strand.
TAAATGAATAGATGGTAGGGTTTCGAATCTAGGGTTTAATCTTGAGTTTTCATGGTCCAGTATTTTATTGTTGCGAAAATTGGTTTTAGTGGTATTTATAATGCCAATGAATTTTTGTGTCACTTTTATGTGAAAATCGATGTATTAAAAAGAAGTATTACATTTCTTCACAAGGGGATTCCCTATAATTTCTTAGTTGACGTTAATGAAATGTAATATGGCATAAAATATAGTTTTAAATTTCTACCTACTTTGGCGGATGTTGCGAAATTCTATTTTAATGGTGTTTGTGAAATAAATAAATTTTTTGGTGACATGTTTGTGAAAGAGGAATGTTTTACCATGTTATACTTCATAAATTATATGTTTCTTCACAATGATTGATCTGTTTGATTCATTGGAAGGTTTTGGACTGCCATTTTTGGTTTTGGAAACATTAAGTGTGCACATGGTATTCAAATTGGGGGTTTCAAGGAGTTTTGGGCACAAAAAAAGACAATATTTTCAGAAGTAGTTTATTACAAATCAAAAGGATTTGTTGTGTGTTTTATGTAATATAATGTTTTTAGCTAATATACTATTCTTAAGTTACATGTATTGGTGTTTTTACATGAAAATGGATGTGTGTGTCTTGAGAAAATTGTTTGATCACAAAAGGGGAATCCCAGGTACCTAGGTGGGCGGATATGTAATAGTACAACTACTGAACCAGATGGGTCTTGTCCATGTTTCACTGAGAAAATGTATAAATACTACTATAACTAAACTATATGTAGAATTATTAGGGACCAATAGGTTATGTGTATGATCCGCACTAGTGGATCGTGCACGAGAATGGATTTTCTATGGTCACTTTTCACTGAGGTATGATGTGCATAGGGCCAGAGACTATCTAATTGCCTAGGGGTGTTCCTGGTTTTGGGGCTCAATGGATTTTTGAAATTTACCCTTGAATTATGTTGTTTTTGGATTCTGTTTGTTGTATTCATCCTATCTTCTTTAATAGTGTAAAAATTCTGTAATTTTTAGTTTAAAAAATTATTTCAATTTAATGTTTCTCTACATGGAATTTATCGTTGTTTTCTTTACATAGTATAACTGCATGCTTTTAAATTTGTATTGCCTACCCTTTGGATTATTTCATTGGTATAATAATGGTATTATGATAACACCCTACATACACCAATTTTGTGTAAGTATACTTCATTATGTTTGACTTAGGTAATTGAAAAATCTCAGGGGAAGGCGGTACATGTTATTTGTCCCTTCTTGGTGTTGTGTCATACAGGCATATCAGGGGTGATGACCCCTTGTTATGTGGAGTCATAGTGGGTGTTTTGATTCAGTTTATATTCTTATTTGGAACTATTTTAATTTGTTTAAAACTATGTATTATGTTCTGGTTTTTTATTAAGTCTTGTTTGGCATCGAAATTCATAATTCTTATTATCGATTATTTTTAATGTTTTATGCTTTCATACTAGGGTAAATCAATCCCAAACTAGATTTGATGATACCTAGGAACCTGTTCCAGAGCATGGGGATAGGGAACACACTTTGGGTCTTGGAATGGGTGGGATTTTGTGCCAGTAATAGTGGCTACCAGATCCGATTCGTGACAATAATGATCCATATTTACTAAACAAGGATCTTCCACCCATTTAGAAGCACAAAATTCCATTGTCGTCACCAAATGAAGGACCACAAGAACCCCTTAAAGGAAATATATATGATGAATTTGACCACATTTGGGAGACCAAACAAATGGTTGATACCCAAAATCAATGTTCTGATGAAGAGATATGCACTCTAGAAAAGATAACTAACATATCTTGATCAAATGTAGAAGCACTAAAATATAAAATTTCAAATTCAGATATTCTTATCCCTAAGACTCTTGATCATTCAGGTGAACCTATTTATTGGAAACCATTAGCCACCACAATTCATTGGTTTCTTTTACTACATCTTTCTTTATCATCCTACATAAGGCATCAACTTTTATGTCACTCTATAGGGCATTGTAGGACAACATGATGTTGAATGACTACATGTACTCTGTCAACCTACTCTATTGATGGTACTGGTCTTGCTATAAAAATACAAACATTTGGGTATTTTTTATTTTTACATAACAAAAAAATAAAATCAAAATATAACACTCCTACTATCTATGGGCGAGTTCCACATAACCAACACCCAATCATGTGTATTATTATTCATCTCATCGGGCCTCAGGTTTTTGTATCCATATGAAACCACTCTATAATCCAACATCAGAACTCCTATGAGTTAGACTCTATATTCATCACATTACATTGTATATTTGATACCTATCTTATGTAATGATAGGTTCTGTGATGAGGTAAATATATTCTTCAAGAAAATTAAATCCTCCTCGTAATTATCTAACAAAATTAGTATCCACACAATGTTCATATTCCCAAACATTGGTGATGATTGTAGATAAATTATTGGATGAAACAATGAAAATAGATTTCTTGACCCAAAAATCTCTAAATATATATAAATTTATAGTTAATAAGTTTTTCATAAAGGCAATAACTTATCTTCAGGGAAGATTATAGTTAAAGATATGTTTTCATAGTCTAATGAACCACAATACTATATAGTTTCTTTTATGAATATCCTGAATTGGAATAATAAATAGTAGTGTTTTTATAATGTATCTGGGCATTTTTTAAACATAAATCTCCCCAAAAAGTGGTACCCTAACTGTTAATATTTTAAATTGGTTGAGAAAAGTATATTTAAATATATTTCTATAGATACTAGTGAATTTAGTCTTCAGTAAGTGGTTTGGTTGGTGGTATCTAGGGAGGTTTTCAATCCATTTCATCATTATTTTCAAAAACAATCTGAGGTTAACAAAAAGGGAGATACAATTCTAGAAGTGTTTATAACAAATATCTCAATGGTGTTGATTAAATTATGTATAGGATAGTCATAGAATAATTCTCCAAAATGATATCATGTTTGTCTATTGTTACATGAAAATAACAATAAAATTGGAAGATATTTATCTAGATAAATATGACATAAATATAAGGGGAATTATAGCTTACAGATACAATGTGATCCATGTGTGGAAGATGGATGAAAAATGACTATCCCATACTCTATGCAAGAAGAGTGGTCTTAGAAGGGAATTCTCTATTCATAAGCCAATAATGAGTGTATGGTTAACTCCGTTGATAAGAATGAATTTATAGGAATCCATCATGGTCATACAATTATGAAACGATTCATAAAACATATGTTTATAGTGATGAAAATCATTATGTTTATTACTTCAGGTTTTTTGTTTAGTTTTAATGGATTCTTAGTAATTGGTCTTTATCAAGGGAAAAAAAATTCTGGCTCCCACTATCATTTTAATCCATGTTTCCATTTATTTCCCATTATAAAAATATGAAAATGAACCTTTATTTGTTCCATAATATATGGGATATAGGATGATTCAATTGATATTCTGAAATATATTTAAGGGTTTTTGGACCCCACTGGTGGCCGCAAGACACAACCTTAACACCAAACAATTATGAAAAATCCCTGGGATGTCAATGAAGAAGGTTTTATGAAAATCCATGGTTACCATCTTAGATAGTTTGTGTGATTGATCTACGATTGTGATCATAGATTTTTCACATACATGAGAAATTATATTTTACATTATGGAATCTTTTTAATCCACCCACCTCATGGACAATTGATGCAAATAAATTTCTCTATGATTAATATAGAATCGTGTTATTCCATCATCCTTTCAATAAATTTAAAATATAAAATACTAGAATAATTCATTAAACCATAATTATAGTATGGGTTTCTCAATATACTTTAATAATTAATGAATAAATGGAAAATATATAAGGGTACAAATAACTAAGAGGGTTACATTTATTTTCTAGGTCTGGTACACTATGATCTAATGAAAAAATGATTGTTTTATATGGAAACTCAAAAAATTGAGTGGTCAGGGGTTGCAATTTTAGATAATTTCAAGTGATGATAGGGATAATCATAGGACTAATGAATTTTAAAAAATTTGGACAAAATCATGATCATGATTTGAATCAAATTTTCACATCATGTTTATTTAAGGTTTAATATATATCAAAAATAGTTTTTCCTCACCATGAAACATTGAAAACTAAGTCACGTCTAGAATGGAACCTCACTTCATAAAAAAATTTGATCCCAATAAACTATTCATTCATAGATTGACACTTATGATATCCTCCAAAAACTATTCACATCATGAATATACATTCATGTTTAAATTAATTTCCAAATTCTCCATATCCATTATATTTTCCCGGATTAAAACCAACCGAAATTTTTTCCATATTGGAAGAAGATCTCATTTATATGGGAAATTGGATCATAAAAAACATATATGGGTTATATTCCATGGTAAAATATAATATCATTAATCCTCCCGACCATATAAAACACATCCTTGTTATGTTCTCCTTGTAATAATTATTCTGTAACTTATAATAACTCTAGTCACTACACCCATGGAATAGAGTCCCTCTCAAATCTCTCTTTTTTATGATAACCCATGCAGCCACTACACTCAAACCAACAGAAAATGTTTTCCTTAGATATTATCCTCACAAGAGTACATGATATGGATCAGCTACTCTATAATGGATTTATCAAGATAAATATCAAACTCATCCCTTTTTATAATGTGATATGTTTTACAGTTAAATATCTAATGTTATGTCACATGGAAAATGTCGTGAATGGAAATGAAGTATTTTAGAACAGCCAATGGGTACATCACTGGTCTGATACCCTCAATTATCTCCAATTGGTTGAATAACCTTGGCGATAAAAATCCTGTCATCTAGATTTATCATTTTCCAATCCTAGGTGACAAGAAATGAAATAACAAGTTATAAAAATGGAATTATATTACCCATCTATGATGGTCTGTATATAGTTTCCACTACATCTTATCAGTCACCATCTACTTTCTAATCCACTTAACCTTATCAAATTCTTTCGGAATGAGATGAGGACCCATTAAAATTTACTTTCTGAGATCAATCACATATAGATGTAAGCATTACAACATCCCATATGAGGCCTCAAAATAATGGATTTGGATCCATGTCTAAATGCTATTACTATAAGAGAATTACATGGGTTCCATATTCTTATCCCGATAACCACAAAAAATATTAAAAAAGACTCATAACATAAACTCCATAAATAAAATAATTAATTTATATTTTCTATAAATCAATTGATGTTAATATAAACTATGAAAAAATTGTACTTTATCATTATTCTAACATAAATGAAATAATAGTGATGTAAAACCAAGAGCTTCATTAAAAAAGAAACTCAACAAGACGCCATGAATTGGAACCATTTCCAACATGTTTAAAAATACTAATATTTTTTATGATTATGTTCTCCTAAATTAGAAACATGGGGGATACATTTTTAAGTCTATCATTGATCACCCATAATGCATAATTCTTTTAGGTGTCCAATTTTACCATATATTGAATTCAATGGTTACTTGGGACCACATTTATTATGGAAGGGAAAATTGATTTCATAATATAGAAGATCTTTTATGCTCTTCTATCACCTAATATAAAGTGAATCATCATACCATATATCAGAAAATAACCATATTTATCTTCAACTGCTATTATATACTATATTGATCCTGATACCTATATTCCATAACTAGATTTACCACCCATTTAGAAGGATGTAATTCCCCCATCAACACACTTTTCATAATTATTAGAACCCATAAAAGTGGATAATAAAAAAATCACATATTTCAAGGGCCCAACCTGATGGTGGGAACCCTATATAGGATTTCACTTAGATTCAATCCTTTCAGATATTATATTTTCTCACTCATGATCAAGATTTAAAAATAGTTAAAAATATGTTAAAGAAATATATTATCATCCAAGAGGCTTAAAAGATACAAATAAATCACTATAAAGAGTTCCATTAATACAGACTCTCCAGACGATTCTTGTATACTTTATTCTACAAATTATTACTCATGGAAACAATAATTAGGATTCAAATTATTGGATTGTAGTCCAACACAATGTTTAAGGGACATAGATAATTGATCAAACTTTTTTCCAAATAATCAAGTCCCACTAGAAATGAAGTTGTTGGGGATCATTTGATATGACTACACTGACAAAATCTCCCATAAAAAATAATGCCACCCTAATATCAAGTTGTGTACCACCAAAACGAAATCCATATCGATTTTGGGATAATTCCCCTTATTTATAGTTTTCAATTGGGGGTTATAAGAAACCACTCAATACTCTAATAAAATAACTTCTCAGAGTGTTACACCAAATGAGTTGTAGTAGATAGTATATTTATTAATCATCTCATGTAATGTAAGGGTTGATAAAGAGGGAAGTATGTACTTCATGAATTGGAAAGAATCCACACAAACATCTGAGCATAGAAACTACAACCCTATAATGGACAGTGTAACACATTTTTATTTTATAAAAGATCATAATCATGAATAATTTATTGGGAAACTCCCTATTAACCATAGATCCAACCGTTTTTTCATCCCCTAAAACACAATCCTCGATGAAAACATGATCCAAGAAGTGAACTATATCATTCAATAATCAATATATATATATCATGGTTTTGATCCCATGATATTTCATTATACACTGTAAAATGTCCATATATTTCTTAAGATCATGTGTATATCGAATGTTAACTATGATTTAATTGATTATAAACATCCCAAACTGATATAGAAATAGATTTGAGATCCCATACATTAGTACCATAAATACCACTGGAACATTCATTAGATAATAAAGGATCACCAAAAATGCACACAATTTATACATAATTTTAAATGTAGACTTGAGTATTTCCCATGGTCTAACACTCAATATTTGTTACCAAAAACTCATGTCAAACAAGGAGATTTTAAAAACACATCTTAAATTATCAATGAGATCATCAATGTGTTTAAAGTGAAACTACTTCTTGAAAATAAACTAGATTGGTAACTAATATTCTAGAAATGAGTATAACTTCATATCATTATTATCGGTGTATTAATAAGAGAAACCCAGGATGATGTAGTATGATGAATGAAACCATTAGCTTTTATATAATCCAAATAAATAGTAAACTCCTTAATATTATCTGTTTCTATCCTATATGGTATGATATAAATTAGTTTTTCTTCCTGGAAGCAAGTAGATAATGTCTTTAATCAATCAACCAAGTGGAAAAATGTTAAAAACATGAGCAATGTTATCCATAAATATAATATAATACTATAGGTAAGGTATATTTTTTATACAATCCATCATTCATATAAATTATTACTATCAATGCCAGGATATTATCCAACCATAAAATAATTTATCATGTTTGACTATCCTAATGATCTGATTCTACCAGATGGATATAGAATCCGACATTTAGAGATTGATGTGAAACTCTCCTCCAATAATAGTATATTTGAACCTATTATAGACCTGGCCATGTTAATGATAGGATCAAATTCATCCCTAACATTTCTTATATGAATAGATCGTAAAAAAAATAATATCCACTAATACATGGAAAATATTCCTAGAAGTGCTAGATACTCTCTAATCCCACACTTTATAATGTGTCTATGGTTATAACACCACCTGGGATATCCATTGTCAAACCCAATCCTTGGTAATATATATATATAAAGTACTCTGGCACTCCTATATCAAAAAAATGTTTTTAATGGTATATTACACTAGAATGACACCACTAGTGGGGGGGAGGTATATTCAATAAAAATGTCATAGTGCACATTATTACATGAAACTGGCTCATCCGTCTTTCATGCGATCCATTTATCTATATTGAGATACCATTCTAGGAGATAATGAACTTCTTAGGTTTGGGTTTTACATCACATACCCATGTTGAGATTCTAGTAGTACTACAACCACCACTCATCCGAGTGGAAGCCATGTCCCTCCCAGATTTTGGTTCTTTTATTAATCCTCCCCCACCACTCGATTACTAGGATTACCTATAGAACATCTAAAAATGCCCATATAGCCTCAAGAGTGTAACACAAATGCCAGGTATGAAAACTATGGGTACTTGCAGTGAACTCGACTACAATAGATATTCTAAACCAAAATGCTATCTTGATATGAATTCCCATTTCCTTAGTTTATATGATCGTTATTTTCCTAGTGATAATTGTTACATTGGTTATTTTATTCGACCTAATGATGTTATAAAAGATCACCTGATTCAGACTTCATGCAGACCACACTCGTTCTCTCTCAGGTTCCCTTCGGTGATGATATATTGATTCATAAAATCAGTGGATTTTCATAGTAATAATATGATATCTTATGAATTGATATCATGATAATGCCTATCCCTAAAGAATATTTCAATGGTGATCTCATCTTCTATAAATGATGGATCAAAATTTTAATTTTCAGTAAAAATTAAAATGTTTTCCATCATTGAAATACTCTTCTATGTTTGGTTCATGGACATCTTATCATTATCATCCTATATCTACAAGGGATATAAAAGCTTAATGAAATTAACCTTTATGTTCTTCCTTGTAAATTAATCATGATTCCCATATTTCCCTATGATGTCCCACAAACATTTGGTTGGTCCACATATATAATACATACGATTAACTGTAATGTGTGTGTGTGTCTAATGGTGCTTGAAGCCCATATAGACTGTATTTATCCCATATTCAAGTGCATAAGATCCTCTCTTCAGAATAAAAATGGGATGATATTGAAACTGATTTCATCAAGTTAGATTGGATGTCAATGGAATGGTAATAGATTTACCAAATTATATAGATCACATGAAAAATTGGAAACAACCACATAGATTATCATCCATCTAGTTACCAAGAGCTACTGGATATTTAGACTCACCTATATTTAGTGTGTGTGGAATACCACTCTCTTGACACATAACCCAAATATTACACAGAGTTATTTGTTCTAAAATGTTCAACACACAATATAGATTCAATATACGTAATTTGAAAAAACTTATGATGTACATAAAAGAACAGAGAACCACTAACATATTATCAATCCACAAAATTACCTAACAATTTTATTTACATGTAATATATTTCCATATATTCATTCTTCATTAGATAAGTCAATGTGATTATTTTCAATTTTTAGATAGTTATATAAGTCAAGTATTTGTTAAATTACTCTATCTTGAACAATTAATATCATCCTATTTTTATATGTTCCATTCTTGATGCATGTATAATGACCACATGTCATAGAATCCCATTAGTTATTGTAAAAATATATTAAATTAACATAACTACATAATCACTCTAGGTAAAATAACATCACAACTGTAATATGTAAACAACATAAAAAATAATATATTTGGAAAAATGGGATTCACCAGCACATGGGTGAGCTACACCAATGAAAAAGATCAATTAAATGACCTGAAATATCAAAATATATTAAAAAAATAAAAAATATTAAAGAAATATAAACTACCAGACTGATTATACAACTTGGTAAAATTTCTACCCTATATCTCTTCACATGACTATGTAACTTATTTACTAAGCCACATAAGAACTTCCCCATTCACCATTGGATATCGAATAATAGGAAGGGTGTATGGGATATATTGGAGTGACTATGACCTTTTTTATAATGTTGAAATATCAGTGAAAAATATGATAAAAGAAATAATTAAATCAAATATTAAAGAATAATACATAACCAAATTAATCCAGACATATATAAAGAACTAACAATCCTAATAAATGTTAATGAATTGTGTCATTATAGATTTCATGTTGAATTATCACGAGTAATAAACAAAAATAATAATAATTAATGACTCTATCATGACTATTTTGAACCCCAGTCCTAGTCCCAAATCTATTCTCTAGTTTGATATGATAATATAATCATTCGAGTACATAGACCCTTTTCATTTTCCATATATGCATCCATGATGTTCTCTCTTGAACAAAACGATTCCGGAAAAGGATATGTGTTTAATGTAGTATTCCAAACCCACTATGATTATGAAACCCACTCTACATATATAGTTCATGAATTAGTATGATAAAATGGGACTTAACTAATAAAATAAAATAGAACATAAAACATCCCACTAATACTCAACATCTTGGTTGACACACAAATTCATCCAAAACTATATTAGGATAATGTCAGATATCTTTATCAAGTGGTTAATTCTTATACCTATAATAAAACAACCATGATTTTATTCAATTCTCCCTTAAGAGATGTATCTCCACTCCCTTATATAGAAAACATTTTATCATTCCCTCAAGCATCATGTAGTCAGGAATCTCACCCTGGGGAAACATGTATATGTGTATCTATCTATCATGTACTATATTCCCATTTTCCTATATTTCATAAAATATATAACCATGTATCAAGCACATATTTGTTATGTCACCATTAATCTATCCCTCTAGAGGTACATTTCCTTGCATCTAGCCCTCATACAGATTGTGAACATTCCCTAGTCCTCTAGTTTAATGTTACCTTATATTTATCCCTACGGAGGAAAACATAATCTAGAGTAATGAAAAAATATATGAAAAGAATCCATGTATAATACTAATTGAAAAAAAACGAAAAACATGATTTCAAATTACTTGATAATACATTCATAAATTACCAAATATTATTCCATTTATTCCATATTCAAATTCTTTCCAATAACCAAATTCATTCTAATTATCAATTCAATCCATGTTACTAATTAACTTATTATCCAACAATTTATAACCCTTCTCATTTCAATTATCTTTTTTCCACAAATACCTATGCAAATATAATCTTATTCAAAATTTATAATTCATTTATACCAATTCAAATTTCATTAAAAATTAATTTTTTCATTCCATAAAGATTATTGTCATGCTTATTATCGTTATATACTTTTTCTTCCAGTTCAATGATATTCCAAATTCTCAATTCACATAATAAAAAAATAAATTTTAATCTAGGACATGACTAATTATAAATTCATTATGATGATATATTTTAATTCCATTTAATTTAGGACACATATTCAATGGATTGAATACCAATTGGGTGTCTAGATTTCAAAGTATCAATGCCATGATTCCAATATAATTTTTGGGTGGTTATGGAATAATGGTTTATCAAAAAAACCATCCATATATGATAGGTCATATTCATGGTGATCTAGCATTATCACATACCTTCCACATAAAATTTATATTAATATAGAAATTATGGTGTTCATTTAGACTACGATCCTCGAGAAAGAGATTAATTGATTATTTTTTGAACCATTGAGATTATGAATTCCAATTCATGGAATATAGTAGTTCTTATATCTAGTTTTCCTTCTAAATTTTATTTTAACCTCAAAACACCTCCAATCGTTCTTCCCATTCATTTAAATGGAAATGTTTTCAGATAAAATAACCTCATCAGAAACCTAAATAAGTTTATACCTGACTATGAAATGGAACCTTATAGATCATATATTGTTTAATTATATTTCTCAATAAAAGTATAAAAATAATTATCTGCAAAAAAGAATAAAATTTATTTTCTATTTGGTCTAGTCAATGTTGGAGTCTATTGGAGTATGATGTCAATTGTATTTATATACATTTGTTCCATTTTAGAAATCATAGTGAATCAAATCATGATGATACACTATATTTTGATAGGTATTTAGGCCAAATATTTTTTTGATGAGATTTTATATAATGTGGATTTTTAATAATTTCATAGGATGAATCTATATACTATTCCCAAAAACATGATCTATTTATTTAATATGAGTTGAATAAGAACCTAAAAAATATATTTTATGAAATTCCTTAAAATATCTAGGTAAAAGAATTTTTTTGAATGTTTTTGGATACTTGTGCCCTGGTAATAACCAAAATGACTATACTGATGCCATATAAGAATAACACCATGGAAATAATATTGCATGATGTAAATTAAAATAATATAATTTACTCCATCCATCTACAGATCAGGAGATATTGGGAAATTTTCATGACATACATCCATTGTTAGAATCAAGAGAAGGTAGATCCACAACATATGTTATTGGAGGTTCATGTATATGAGTAAATGAATTGAAGTGTTTTTAGTTTAGTGTTGTGATCGAAGAATGAAGATAGGGAGATTCTATTATGGTAGTATGGGACCCAGATATTTGAAAAACACATTTTATATAGACCAAATAAAAATAGTCCATTTATTTAGTGCAAGAAAATATATTCATATTCCAGAAAACAACACACAAAAATGACGAAGATACTGTTTATTCTCTATTTTATCTTATATCGATTGGAGATAGTACTACATACCATCCAACATTTTGTGTCATAGATTTATTTATATACTTTGAGATAAAACCACACATCATGTACTTTAAAATCGGTAAAATTTCATAAGGGTAGATTCTTTTGTGTGTATAATTCAAAGTATGGATACATCAAGATCCCTGATATGATACATTAGTGATTTTTATAATGAATTGATTAATTATCAAATAAGATGTTTGGCATGATGTGAGGAAGGTAATTGTGTATAATGTTTTATTATTTTTGATATGTCTCAAATAGATGCATAAAGTTACTAATGTGTATTTATAATTATTCTAATGAGGTTATAAAATTATAATGAACATAATTAAAATTTATCAATAACATTTTTCACCAGATTCATTGAAATACTTTGTAATGTGACTGGATTTTTTAGTGCCACTAATTGATGGGGTATCTAATTATAATTCAATATAAATCTTCTCTACCATAATTATATAATTAGATAATATTTATTTTTAGATATTATGTATTTCTTATAATGGGAAAATAATAATGATCCTTGGGAGCTCTAAAATTACAAATAAATATATTTTAACACTTTACAGTGCTTTATTTTGTAGCTTGATCATGGTAATGAATTTAAAAAATTAACTAATTTACATTGTAATTCCATGTGTTTCATCACAATGTAACAAGATTATTGAAATAAAGATGTTTCAATCCTGATGGGGATCATAATTTTTAATGAATTCCTAATTTGTTTGGATTAACAATGATATGGGGAATATAGATAAAATATTATTATGGGAAATATACATCTATTTTAGAGATACAATAGTACAATATTCATATTGAAATATTATTATTTGATCATTAAATATGGTAATTTTTTCTACTTATCTTTATGTGTTTTAATTATTTTTTACTTTTTCTATGCATGTATCTATTAGATATTGAGTATAATGATTCATTCATGATTTTTGAAACATTATTCATCAGCAATTAGATTCTATGCAGTTGGAAAATTAATAATAGGAAATATCATGATTCTAGGGGTATGAATAATTTTACTTGTAAACTAATAGGTAAAAAATTTTATATTGATCCATGTTAAACTCATATTACTTATTCACCTAGTGAATGTGATATTGACTAAGAGACAAATCCCTATGTAATAAAGGATATTTTGGGAGGTATAGAGATAGAGAGAGATATTTTACTCCACCTCATTCCATGATATTAATGTTAATGAATATACAATTATTATACCACCTTAAATAGTGGAATTGAATTAATATATAAAGATCATGTATCGTGAGTAGTAAGCATGGTAATTTAAGGATTCGTACAATTGGTTTACCTTTTTAGTATAGATTGTGGGATACTTTAATCACTTTTTAATTTATCAACTTAAAATCATCCACCATAATTGTTCCCAAATGTATTTTTACCATATTTTAATCATATATTCTTAGAGAGATAATTTTTTTAACTATATTCATTGTAAAATTTCCTTCCTTCAGTATGGATTTTTCTTCCCCATTAAAAGAATAAGAAATACATGTCATCTTGGGTAGTATTAACTCATTTCCTCATGTTTTAACTTATCTATTTAATTTAAAATACTGATCATTTTTTTGTATTAGTTATTATGGAACTGTTAATGTGAGTTATAATCATTTACTAACACCTACAAGAGATGATTATTCTTTAGTGAACATCATTTTTTACCATTATCAGGATGGTGGTAGAACTATCATAAAAGACTATTATCTGCATCATAATAAATTCTTGTCACACCTGTTTTATATGATTAATTTTTATCCATTCTTACATTAACAGGTGATGCCCCCATTATTTATAAATTTTATAGTTTCAGGGTTCAATATCCATTAACAAGATCACATTGATAATATTTTTATGAGGATATTGGATTAAAATGAGATATCAATTGATATGTCTCGCTAACATAGAGGGAATAAATATAAAATAGGAATGGTTCTTGATTACCTTGTACAGATCATGCAGACATTAATTATTTCTATAATTCAACCCCATGTGAAATGGTCATAATGGAATACAAACTTCTATCAAATGATTATGTTACAAAAAGTAATGTGTGACTACCCAAACATGATATAATCCTCGATCTGAAGCCTAGAATCCACATAATGATCTATTATGTATCATATTCAAGTGTAAATCAAATGAAAAATACCCATGTTCACCTATTAAAATTTTAAAATATCTCTAAAATGTTAAAAAATAATATATTCTTATATGATTACATATTTCTTTAGGGATTCCCAGTGTTGTTGAAGGGGAGTTTCATGTAGGGGTTAATGTTATAGACCTTGAGATCAGTCATGTTATAGGAGGTCCCTAGTTATATTTGATTATAAATATATTTTATTATAGGGAAATGGGAAAAAATTAATTGGAAATTGAAAATTTTTATAATAATATGTACATAATTAATAATGAATACAACTTTATCAGTTTCCCTTGATGTTTTTATAGACACTCTATTTCAGAATATAAAAAAATCCCTAAGTTTTAATTGAATCTGTTGAATGTTAAAATGTAATATGTAATACCCTTATAAATGATTAAACTGTTTAGGATGAAATATATGACTTCTTATCTCAGTGATGGGACATGCATGGATTGAGTATGAAAGGAGTTTTCTTAGTAGATGAGTCTAACAACCTAGGCACTCAGCTTGAGGATGTGTCTATAAAAATGGAGTCACTCATTACACACCCAAATCCAAGATCATATTTCAACCAAAAATTATTATGATCATATGAGAGTTTCTGAATCACCCACATCCTAAAACATGGTTGAGCTATAGTGGACAATCCCTCAATTATTGATGGAAACATTGTTAACTACATCCAAACACAAACTTACTACAAAAATAATTACATGTATGGTGGGAGTTTAATAAAAAAATCTATAATTATTTTCAATATAGAAATAATTATGAAAATTATATCCACTATCATTTCCCTAAGATAAGTTCAAATGTGAACCCCATCAATAAGATTCTTAAATACCAAAATCATTTTGATAATAGAATTTTTATTGTGCGGACCCCAAAACACGCTTATCCATCCATCAACAAACATCACATTAAATACAGTAATAAATGACTAGTTCATTATTCATGTTTAAATAAAATTTAAAAGGAAAAATAATCTATTGAAATTTCCACAAGTCTATATCTAGAACATCTATATGATGCTCAGAAAACTATCCAATAAATTAACCACACACCACCTTTGGGTTTCTATATGTAATAATGTTGTTGATACGGATGAAAAAAATTCCATTAAAATTCACAATGTTTGATAAATAGAGGGGAAATTTAATCATAAAAATACCAATATATAAAAATAAAAACCACCCAATAAAGAAGTGGAAACAATAAATTCAAAGGAATATTATTTCCAATGTCATGGAAATCACACTTATGAGGCTTTGAAGAAGACATAGGTATACATGTATTAGAAAAATCTCCAATATTGGAATTGGATGAGACATTAGATGATGTAGGATAAATATAATAAGTTCTTATTGATGTTAAAATATTTTCAAATAAACATTGAATTAAAGATGACAATTTCTAAAATGGATACATATGAAAAATTTCCTAAGGAACATAATGATAATAATATTTAATTTAGAGATTTGGATGGAAGATATTTATGGGATGAATATTCAGAATTAGTAAAACATCAACTCAAAAAAATTAATAGATTAGATTATATTTTTTATTCCTCAAAGTAATGTGTATTATTTTTTGGGACATTGCTTTTTCTGACATAGGATCAAGTATAAAACTAATGAACCATTATTTGTTCAGAAATATCATATTGAGTGACCCAAACAAAACACGGGTGTCAATACAATTTTAAGATTTAATGGTCAATGTATCAAAAGATAATTTTCAAATATTATCTAGTAATGAAATCATATATATTTATCATTCCCATTGATTATATCATTTATTTAGAGAGATGAAAGTGGTGAGGTCTCACCCCTTCTAGTTTGTCCTTTCCTTAGGAATATGTGATTAATAATTACTCTTAACAAAGCACGTAATATTTTCCATGACGTAAATGAGATGATATAATTATACCTTACTAGATCATAAAATTATAGAGATAAAAAATAATATTCTCATGTTATTATTACCAATAGGGAAAGAAATATATTCCTAAAAACAAAATAAAACAATGATTTTTTGAAGAATGGGTCCCTATAAAAGAATGAAATAGAGGAAAAATTAAATTTAAATAGGCTTAGAATATTTTTAAGTATCATTCTAGGGACACATTCTATGAATTAACACCTTCAATTGATGATTCATAGATGTTTTAGTTGAATAAAAATCCAAAAAACCTCCATTATTCATTTTTAAGAGATTAAATGGTGCTTCAGGTTGTCATTAATCCTTCCATATCTATAGATACTAGATAGGAACATTTATAAATTATTATTTAATAGAATATTTTTATTAAATATTATATCCATAATTAAATGGGAAAATTTCATGGCATCTTCACCCACAACATAAAGATGATGGATTAAATAAAATTAAAAAATCTCCCCATCGATAAATCTTCCCTCCAATGAATGATGTGGTATAAAATTATGTACTAAAAAATTTCATTTTTGGAGCCATATACCCAATTCTAGATAATTAATTGATGATTCCTCTCCATGTAGTACCAACGAATGGTGGTATGATAGTTCTCAGGAATGATTATGTAAAAAATAATAGTTTTGTTAGAGGATGATAGATGAATATAAACTAGGGGATATTGAATTACTCCACAAGGGAAAATCACATTCGAAATACATTTATTGATGAAAAGATTTAGTGGTTAATGTGATAAATATTTTAATATTATATGGAGGTATATTAAAAATATAATATGTATTTAATGTACCTGATTGAGAATGAAAATAATTTGTTCCATGGTAATAAATAAAGAATTACTTATAATATTATGTACTCTGGAATTTGACATGCACCAGTGATGTTTTAGTGGTTTATGAAAGTAATTTTCATTTGGAGATTGATTGATTATTAGAGATCACCATGGATGATTTTTTGTAAAATAGTCTCCCATTTGAGGTGAATCTAAATAATATATATTTTATTACTCATTTGTGTTTATGAGTATTTTCTCATTCCCAAAAAATAAAAAGATTCTATAATTATAACTCCTCAAAATTTAATTTACCATATAATTTATAAACATAAAATCAATGACATTCACACTAAAATTATTTTTGTTAAATAGTTAAAATATCCATAAATATTTTATGGTATCTAATATTTTTTAGATCATGATAGGTTCTATAGATTGGTTCTCCATGAAATTTCATAGATTTCTTGCTCACTTACAAATTTTACATTGTTAGATATTGATATCAATTTTAATGAAAATTGAAAATTATATTTTTTTAAATTGAAGATGTTGATGATCATTCTCACCATCATACTCACTCTACAAAGGGAGGAAAATTTTGATAATATGTGTGATTATAGTGACATTTGGGATATGGAATTCATTGGTGAAAAGATAAAACAAATATTTGGACAATTTTCAATCCCTATCAATATTTGACATAATATTAGTTGAAATACAAAAAAATGAGTAAGGAGCATATTAAACGGTATTGTTGTTTGATATGATTATGACACAACTCATATTCTATAATGTGGTGGTTCAAACAAACCATTCATAATTGAAATTCCCGATGACCAAAGAGTATTCATAAACATTATGGATGAAATGAACTCCTTTATTGCATTAATTTTATAATGAAATTAAATATATGAAATATTCAATGTATATGATGGATGCACATATCTTGAGAATTTAATTTTCATTGTTCCCATGAAAATATTAAATGATCATAAAATATGAATTCTAGGAAGAACAAATTCTTATATAGAATTGTTATAATAGACTCATGTTTGCATATATTTCAATATTATTTTCCTTTAGTTTGTTTTATAATTAATTATTATACCTTCAAAGAAAGTGTTAATATGAGAAATGACACTACTTTTAATACTATTCATAAATTCTCATGATATGTAATCGTTTTATTATATAAATATGAGTATCCAATAGACATTTGTATTGTTTTTTATAGTTTATTCACTCATAACCAATATTGAATATCATGATTGAAAACATATGGTCTACAAGTTATTTTAATGTTTTTTATGCCAAAATTTTAACGATTCCCTGATATATTTTTAGTGTTTTTTGGTAATTTCCAATCCATTGAAAAAATTATTAAATTAGAATAAATTTATAAACACCATAGGATTCATGTTGAATTCTTTAATTTTATTTTGAGTCTATTTCAGTAGTCCATATTCAAACCCATGGGGACTCACATTAATTGTTGTATACATTTACTATGTCTCTGAGTGATATTATATTGAGGCGACTACATTAAATATGTTTAACGTGGTGATATAATTCATTAAAATTAAAATTGTCTCCCAACTTTGGGTTCACATTCACCTAATCAGTAACAGGGGAAAACATTTTGGGAAAATTTTTTTATGAGAAGTGAAGAAGATACCTTATTTGTTATATAATATAGGCACCCCATATGATCTATATACATGTGGACCTATAAGGATTTTCAGTAGAAAAATGATATAGAATATAGAAATGATCATATAACAAAATCATAAGTATTTTCTAATAATATTAAATGATCTTGTATGGAGTTATCAAAAACCCCCAAAATAGTGTTGGGAATATATATATTCTTACTTGTGTATGGAAAACCATGCCGCCTATAAGTGGTAATCACCAAATAATTCATCCGAGATTTGGATGATTTACATTGGGATTCATATACAGTAGAGAGAAAATGCATCTTAGAGTTATAAGAACTAGAATAAATAAACCATGATAAATACACCAATGTATAAATATATTATTAGATAACAAGGTTTTGGATTATAAAATCATTGAGATGAAGATATAATCCCATATGAAATGGTTTTTTTATCTAAATAATGTTTGTTTCAATTTTTTATTTAATATTAGGTCAAGGTAGTTTGAACAATTTGTTTTCATCTTTGTGTTCCTTCATAGAGATTGTAAATTAATGGGAATTATGGTCCATCAATAAAATTAAATTTCCACTAAATAAAATATTATATCAATGTTCTCATGTTTTAGAAATCATTTCCTATGATCATATCTAGCATTAAAAATATGGTATGTTATGTATTTGAGTATAAATAATACACTGAATCATATTTAGCCTAAATATGTTCTCATTCTAGTTTTAAATAAAATTAATATTGTTTTCTAGTAATTGTGTTATTTCTGAATATTATCTTAGTGATCAAATTTTTTTCCCTAATACCAATTCTATAACCCTATATCAACTCCATGAGTTGGAAAAATGAAATGTGATGGTTCCATGAAAGGAAAATTGTATGGGGGTGTTTTATAGTTTCTCTAATAATGTATTCTGAATAATATCCAACAACATGTAATATGAATAAAAATACATTGGCGAAGTGATACATTCCACAATGTAGGGACCTATATTTTCGTGATGAAATATTTTGTTCAAGCAATAAAATTGGGACTCTCAACATAATAATTCCAAGGACACAATCCAGAGCCCTTGATTATAAAAATTTAGATCTATCTTAGTTATATGAAATTTTGTTCCCCCATACAATAATAGGATATCTATACTATAGCTTTTACTCTAGGGGTGGTGGTTGAAAATGGTTTGAAACCTCCATGTTGTGGCCATGTCTATGACCGTAATTTTTTTTAATAGTTGAAATTTTGAATTATGATACCCCAATTACATGAAAGGTAAATTATTTTAGAAACATGGCCAAAAATACAGGTTAAATTCAATTAAAAATATTAATAGTTTTGTTTATTACTCATTATATTATTCCAATTTATTATTCACCCAACTTCTCCAAGGGATGGGTTTTAGTTCCGCAGACATTCCACTCATTCTAAAACAATTCAAAACTGTCCTTTTTAATTTCTAGTCCCAAATAATTTCCAATATTATAAATCCATAACCCCCTATACTCTACATGACAATTTATTTTATGTGTCAAATAATTTCCATAGTTACATTATCTCTCTACTACCAATTCAAAATCCAAATTCAGTCAACATTTCCCCTAAATTTTTATCCTCTATATAACCATGGGGTGTGAAAATTGTGTTCACACCCATTATCTTTATTCCTCCAACCCAGTCACATTAGGAAATGAAGTCATCCCATATTCATCTCATTTTTATTTTTCCAGCCTAACACATTCACCCACACAACCACTCAAACCCCAACTATATAAAAACAATAAAAACAAAACTATATATAATGGGAATAACCCTCTAATAACCACCCATATCATATTATTACTTCAAAATAAATATAAATAATCATCATTCCAAAAAATATATTCTAGAAGGAAGAGGGACTATATTACAAATTATGAAACAACACTTAGAACTATCTATATATTTAAACCAAAAAATCCAACTTCACTGGAAAAAATAGACCATTCCCCTAACATCTCTATATCTCATAACTACCCAACCTAAAAAATCATTTTCTTCTATTATAGGGATGATATATTATTACTATGTCTTCGTAAGATGAGATAACAATACCATATTACCATCATGATGTTTGAGATTTATGTGGTGATGTATATTAGGATATATGCCCTCATATGTATGTTCATAGAATTAATAATATTGTATGATATACAATAGGATTGATGGGTTGATTTTATTAGAATTTATATTGTTAGATATTTTTATTATGGTCTTTTTTTTATTTCATAAGCTTCTAACATCAGTTTATGGAATGTGAATTATCCGATAAACATTTTAATTTTGGTTTAGGAAATTTTAGAACCAATCTTTTGAGATGAAAAAGTATTATTCGTAATTATTTTAGATTTTTAGGGATCATTTTTAATAGAATTCGATTTATTAATCTGATTACCAATATACATGACATGATACGATAAATAGTATGTGAAGAAAACTGATGAAACCCATTTGTTGATTCATTCAATGAGGTTTTACAAATAATTTTCTTGCCAATGGGAACTTGAAAGGATTATTGAGCTATTTGGGTATCCTAATTATATATTATATAATATTTTCACTAATCATATTGTTTCTTACCAATGATAATTGTATTTTGAGTTCCAAGAAATTAAGTAAAAAATAATACTTTTCAGAGTCATATTCATCAGACACATGGCTATGATCATAATGGTTATAAATTATTCCATAGTCCTTACTAGCCTTGGGCGGTTTTATTTAATTAATAACTTGTTATTTAGGATTATGGTATATCTATGTAAATATAAGAAAAAATATTAGTATACTATTCAATATGTTATAGAGAAATCTATGGCTGATAGAGAGCACAAATATCCTCTTCACACTTCCTATCCAAGCGATCTACCTTCTAGATTCATTTATTATTTGGAATGGCAGGTAGCCCCAAATATAGTTTTTATGGAGTGAACATATTTTGATGGAATGAAAATAAGAACATTTTTTCCTAAAAAATGTGTGTTTGTGTGAAAATTCTATTTTTCTATTCTACAAAAAAACCATTATCATAATTATTTAGTGAATATCAAAAGTCTTATAGTCTATTGCACATAACTATTCCCCCTCATAGATGACTATGGATTTGATAAACTAGGATAATGTCTATGGTCCTAATAAAAAACTCATAATAAAGGTCATCTTGTTGAGAACTAGATCATGATGGTAAATTGAATGGAATGGTTAGTTTTTATAAGGAACCCCTAAATATACATTTTATTGACCTAAATTTTTATCTCGTATATTTTATTAGATTTTACATGGACCCCTATATGGAAGATACAAGGCCCCATACTAACATTAAATATGTTTTGGAAAGTACTTATCTATTATTGAACCTAACTTAAATGAAATTTTTTATTTCCTCCCCTATAATAATACAACCAACCAAGAAATTAGTGGAGTTTGTATAGTATTTATGTGAGAATATAAATCACAGTTGGGATTTATATTATAAACCTTTCACCACTACCTATTTTATGTTTCCATATTATAATTATTTTTAATTGTGATTTTGTATTTTCATTATTATTTAAATAATAAACATTTTTACATAAATTCTATAATATACATGGAATATAATTTTTTATTTGCGTTTATTATCTAGAATTCCCCTTTTTTAATCTAATTGAAATCCTATAACTACTATTAGTGGAGACTTTTATGTTCACATCATTAATGGTTACATTCATTAATAGATC
Organism: Viscum album; assembly: GCA_963277665.1. Classification (NCBI taxonomy): domain Eukaryota; kingdom Viridiplantae; phylum Streptophyta; class Magnoliopsida; order Santalales; family Viscaceae; genus Viscum; species Viscum album. The sequence goes on from OY728121.1 coordinate 1,718,230,617, forward strand.
ATGAATATCCCTTTCACCACCACACTAAAACATTCTCACTATTTATGGAGTCCTAAAACAATTTTTTTGTGAATTTAAATCCCCTCAGTTTTTTAACTTTATCACCATTTCCACACCTTTAATATTGTGATGTGTATTTGGGACAATGTGTAACATGATTTTTGGAGAGCCCCCAATTTCCCCATTTAAATTATTTCCCTACATTTAACAATGAGAAATAGTTAATTAGACAAATCAATATATCATCTATGCCATTTTTATTTATTATAATTATGAATTAAGTGGATATTAGTTTAAATAAATATTGTTTCAGTATTATTAATATTTTAATGTTTTTGAAAATGATTTCAATGATATTCTTGTATGATTTCATTTAAAAAAATTTATTGTTAGTATAAATGTGAAGATTGAATATAATTGGAAATATATTCTCCATTAGATACATTCATTTGGACATAATTCATCCATTACTTGTCTAAATTTTCTACATAGATACTTAGCGATCGTAAACATACATGAAAAAAAATTTAATTTCATTATAGAGAGAATTTAAAAATAAAGTATTAAATTTATTGATACATTGTCTTAGTTTCATAACATTATTATTAATACACAACTATAAATTTTGTCCTTATTTTTTCCTGTATAATCCTTGGATGACCTTGTTATAGTGGAATGAATTAAAATCATATTATATCATTCATAATCCTACTCTAGGTACTTTCTTGATACTCGTTGTTTTATGTTTATTGTAACTCTAGTTTTGGGATTAATGGTATGTGCTACATTTTGATGAAAATTATAGGTTATTCAAAATGATATTGTTAGATGTTTCCATTATTTCATTCATTAATTGTTGATATTACCCTTAATGAAAGTGTTTTTAAATAATTGGTAATTTTTTTAGGATGTAAAATTTTAAATTTATCCAAGCCAATGTACAACATATAAATACTAAAAATTGTATTTTATGAGATAAAATATGTGTTGTGAATTTTGTATGACAGTTTTAGTGAATTAAATCACCAAACAAAATTGTAGGAATTAGCTTGAAATTTATTTCACAAGAAATATTCATCAACTTACATAGATTTTTAGGTCTGAGGGACATATTATTTATGAATGAATTTTTTATTTATCATTGTTATATTATTGATTTTGTGAAATTTTTTCACACCATATACATGTCTTCCCAAATACCATGATTATTTTTATTTTTTTGTGATATATTCATTATTAGTAGGGATAATATTCTTTTATGAGTGTTGATCAAAAATATTTTAAAGAATATGGATTAGGTAATGATATTTGGGTTTGAGTGTAAATTATGGATAAATGTTACATTACTAATAAGTGTAAATTAAAATTAAGTTATATCATTAATATAAGTATTATTAATGATTAATTGAATGATTTGAGTCAAAATAATTATATATCTACGATTTAAATTGGATATGAACTTTTATTTGGAAAACTCTTATTAAATTGTATTTATGATTTTCTGATTTCTAATAAATTAATGAGTTTTGTGGGTATGATTTTATAATTTTTGTTTCTTATTTTATAGTAGAATGTGGTTGACTTGATGTAAATTTTTTATTATGTAAAAGGAAATATTATTTTATGTGGTAATTTTATGTATCTTTACATCATATACTAAAATTACTATATATTAATTCTCAATTTGAATCAATGAGGGAATTTAATTTGGGTATCTTTTTTTAATCCATTATATTGTTTTCCATATATCATATAAAATTTGGAAACATTTATAGAATTGTGTCTGATGTAACAATAGATGAAGCCACATATCATTGAATGTTTATAAGTGATTAGTTAATGTAGATACTACATCATAGTGAGGATCCAAGTACATATAAATTTCCTATTATAGAAAATATTTTGAGAGATTATGGATAATTTCTCCATGGAATCACATAAGAAAAATGATATTATTTCATAGAATATGTCATTTGTTGTAGAATATTCCAATAAATAAGAGAGGTTGATAAAAATTCAAATATAAATTGAGTGATATCATATAAAAGATATGGAATTGATGACCATCCATCCTTATACACCATCCTCATGAAAAAATCAATTAAAGGAATATCTGAAATGAATTTTAGAGAATGGATGCTTGCAAGTGTCCTAGAAGAACATATAAAGTGGGTATAACCCAGTCAAGAGAGTATAGATGGTTTGTATGAGACTATTAATCTAGTAGACCTATTTTGGATTCACATATTATAAGTAGATTTATCCAAATAAAGTTATTACTTATATATAGGGAGATATAAGATGTATGTAGGACATTATAATACGATGTTTATGATATTCTTTGAGAACTTTATGAATGTATACCAACTAGAGATGTAAATTCCCCATAGAAATCCATATACAAAATTTTCATGGACCAATAATAAATGAGTGTAATGCATTTTTTATTTTATTATGTTTCAATGAGGGGGAATATAATATTTATGGTTGAATATGTGTGTAAATGTGAAGATAAAGTCACACCACAGTCCCCAAATAGAAACATAATTGTGCTTAATTGAATTGGGTTGTTTCTACACCATAAATATTCTATATATTCAAAAAATTAGAGATATGAGGAATTCATAGGATTCATGCTGCATAATTATCTTACTCTATGTTGTGGATGGAAGAAAAAGGGTGGTGACGAACATGATGTGAGAATTGTTTCAACATAGCTTTTTCATTACACTATGATGGATTATGGAGATAATGTAAAGGTAATAATGTGGTCATATGGATGAAATATTATTGTTTTGTATAGGTAACGAACACTAACAGAAGTTTACAGAATGAAATGTCAAAATATTCATTAAATTAATACACCAAATACATCTAACAATTTTTTTACAGTTTATAGTCGATAGTAACACCATCACCAGTGGTGACTGATTTATACACTCAAGAAATACACTTTACTACAATATAATTAGTAGATTTTTTTAATGAGATCATTATAAAGATTTAATAAGATTGGATCCATGATCATTATAACTTCAATTTTTTTTTCAAAGATACACCCCCTTATCATGCTCAATTATCACTATCTAAAATTATTATTTTTAATATCACATTGATGAATATATAGTTGTCTTCATAGTGTAAATAAAATATTAAAATCATCGAGCTTTCTATTTTTATGGTTAGTTATATATTTTTAGAATTTCAAAAGGGAGTGAGAGTAATATAAATAAAAGTATATAGGAGAGTAAATAAATTTTAGAAATTTTATACCATTTGATGATTCATTAATAAAATATTAGTTTTCCAATATTGAGTTTCATTATTGAATTATGTTGATGTTCAGTTTCTCCCTTTATGTGATTTATTTATTTTTTATATTGGTGCATAATAAATTTTTAACCACCATGTGTATTACTTCATTCATGATGGAAAAATAATTTTTCATGATTATGTATTCATTTATATGGAAGTGGACTAGAATAAAGGGGAATAATTTTCTAATGAAATGTCTAATTAAACTTTTAAAATATAAGAATAAATAAATATTATGTTGATGAATGATTATATCTTAAACGATAATCACCGAGATTACATGAGGGTGTTTTGAGGATTAATTCTTTCAATATATTTGGGAGGTGGAGAATGAGATCTTATATTCCTCCACATATTTCTCCTAAATCTATCTTAATGAATGTGGTTTTATTATATTAGATATATGAAAGGAATAAAATAAATTTAGTATGCCAATGTATCTTAATATGTGAGAAATATATTTCATAGAGTGTTTTAGTTGATTCTCATTAGTAGTTTCCTTTTTGGGCTATTTATTTCACTAAGGAATTAATCTTCTAAAATTGGTCAATCATCCTTCATCCCAATTAGATGTATTCTCAGAAAGATATCATCCTTTACATGAGACCCATTATACTACAGTCTTATATAGCACATGTTTTTTTATTCTGTCATCATTTTGCATACAAATGGAATTAATAATTAAAATTATTACCTATTATAGGATATAATTATTCTATATGGTGCAAATAGTTTACATTGATTACCTATAAAAATTAGCAGTGGTATCAGTGATTAGTTCACTATTAATTTTATCTATAAAAATTAACCAACACCTCTAAGATTTGAAATTACATGGGTGTGCATTGTAGTTTGAAATAAGGGAAAAACAACTTTTCACATTAGATAACCTTTATAATGACTGTCATGGATATTAATATATATATATACATATTGAATGTTCATCCATATAACAATAGTGTATTGATGTAAAATAATACCCCCTCAATGATAATTTTATAAAAGCTCCTTAAATTACTAAGCGGCAAAAACATGAATTGTGATATTAACACCATAACCCCCCACATTCATAATTATTTGTTTGATGAGTAGTTTTTGAACTCCCTTTTGAATTTTTTACCAAAATATTCAAAAAATTGTAAGATGGATTTCATATATTCAAACTAATTAAGGGTTATCCCACATTGTTAGTTACACCATGATGATATCATAGAGATTAATCTTCATTTTAACAAGAGAACTGTTGTCTATTTATCATATGGTTTGAATAATCATTCATTCAAACTATGCATGTATCTTTGTGTGTCATGTGAGGGGTATATGGTGGTATCCTAGTTTGTAATATTGTGCCACCTAATCATTAAGCATAACATGTTTTCAGATTATGAAAATTATAATTATTCCTCTTATGAATTAGATCCTCAAAAAAACTCATCTATCCCTTGAATTCATGATCATATGCAAGGAAACCCCCATTCTTCCCCTTTCACTACTCCCCTATCATCTATCAACCCCTCTTCATGAAATATTATGTGCATCACATCCAACAATATGTTACTCCTCATCATTAACCTACATACACATACACACTCTTATTATTTCTTCCTTAAAACTATATGATGTGCTACTAGGTGGGTCCAAGAATGATGTATAACCAAAATTTTATTATTCGCCTTTCCTATAGTGGGAATAATGTATAGATATTCTATTTCTCCAATATTCAACAGAATATGGTTCTTTATTGTATGTTTAATGTAAGTGGTTACATTATTTTGATTATTCGTGATTTTTAATTGGTACTTTTCTATTCCAAACATGTTGTATTCAAATTTGACATGAAATTTTATTTTGATGCATTTATATATATATATATGAAATGTTATTTATGAAATTTTGATTTATTTTTTAATTGGGTCCTTTTGGATTTTCTAACATTATTGAACTTCCAGTAATGAATTTTTCTAATTTTTTACTAATTAAATAATTTTGGTATATTTTGATGTTTATTATTATTTTAATATAGTTTTATATAACTATTTATGAGTTTAATAGTTTAAATATGATGTTAATTTATTATTTAACTAGTTTAATTGTGATGAATTATTACGTCCTTATATTATTAGTTATTTAAAATATATGAATGGATCATGTCATGTATATTGCTTATAAACATCAGAATGGGTAATTGTGTGTGTGTATATATTTATATATACATACTGACCAAATAATATTTGAATATCTACACTGGGATGTTAGAGACATATATCTACATAAATGAATCAGTGTCTATAAAAAATTGAATATTGGAATCATAAAAATTATATATGAGTTTTGATTCCAAATAAGAATTCAGAAAGGTATTTTAAAATGAATTACTGAGGTTCAGTTGGTGTTTTGGAAAGGGACCTATAATTTAATTTTTTTATAAATTTTGAAACATAGCTTTTAAATTGAATCTGAAAATTTATATTTTCATATCTTCATATAAAAAATTGATTTTCGGTTTATTATTATTTAATAGGAGGATTTCAATGTATTAGACCAAGTTTTATTAAAAAAAGCTGAATTTTTTTATTATTTAATGAAAACTATTATTTTTTATGAAATCAATTTTTGTTTTATTCTAGGATAATCCCGAATATACAAGTGTGGGATAAAATAGATTATATGATGGTTAAAACAACAATAAATTCTATTTTATTAGTTATGTGTAACCCAATATTGAATGATGTAGTGCCCATACCTAGTTTTCCACCTAAACAATTCTCCAGGATGGTATACCACTGGACCATAGGCAAACCTCCCTATATGTCTAAGGATGATGATTACCAGGGATGGTTTAGATAGTGATATTGGGAAGACTTTACAGTCAGATGGTAATAAGAAAAATGTTATATTTACATATAAACAAAAAATAAATAAATTTAATGAAAATATAGTGGAGTCAAAATAGAAAAAAATAGAATCATCGATTACCACTCAGAGGAAGAAAATATATATAATGTTCCAAAAATATGATAAACATTCAATTTATTGACACATATAACATAACATCTCATAAAAATATAAATAGACAATGCCACCCATGGATTACCATTATTACATACACAATGAAACATGCGAAAATAAAAACGATAATATTGCTTGATGAATGAACAACAAGGTTCCATTTCCATTAATCCCATGAAAGAGGTAAAACCTAAACACTAGGGTGCATCTTCTATGTTTGGTTCCTTTCATGACCACAATAACATAAATTCTAAACGCATCATTATGGGACCATGTAGGGTGAGAGAATAAATCACATTTGTCTACCATCATTGTTCTCCTATCATACATCAATGATTACCAAGGTGTGTGTGAATATAAATAAAACTATTCCACTATCACATTAAATAAATAATCTTCTTCGAGTCTATTATGAATCAAATAAATCAATACCCTACATTTTAAAACATTATAAATATATAAAATTGTTCCCCCAATTATTTATATGAAGAATTTTATCCTTTTTACATATATATAACTATAGTGGTAAAGGTTTATTTCTTAGAGACCATGATATCCTTTGACGAATTTCATCCCAGTGAACCTTTAGGATCCACCAAGTCATGTAACCTGACACCACTCGCCACAAGTTGAATATCCAATTTCCAAAAAAACAACCCTAATCGTCATTTTCCATGTCTGTCAGACCACAAATCAGATAATCAAAACTTTCTTGAAGCCCAACATCCCTTGGCACAACTATGAATTTCCACCAATTAATAATATCTTCTGGCCTAACCATCGATATCATAAGGAATGGTCATATCTCTCCTCCTAATATCCAATCCAACAACCTCAAGTTATAGGGAGAGCCACATGCCCAAACTGATGGTCTCAACTCCATCAACTAAAGTTTTGTCGAAATATATGTGTCTTTTTATAGTGATAAACCAAAAACACAACAATTTTAAAATACCATAACCTATGATGCATAGTCTATAGGGGCCTCCACCTATAACAATTGGTCAACAGTACCATGAATTAGTCCTGTATTTGTGTTCATGACTCCAATGGCACTCCATCCATGAAATATGGAGAGGCATTCACTAAAATAACAAAGCCATGTCATCTGGAGCCTCATGTATTTGTGAACTTGTATATAGGTCCCAATGGTCAACACTATATATAGTTACATGGGATATAACCCCCATATAGATGATTGTGTTACATTAGAATCCCAAAGTCCAAGATTACTCATTATGGTTATCATCATCACACTGAGTATTCTGAGCCCTACCCAACCGAATTATGTTTTATCATTAATTCAGGTGATCCACATCAGCTCAATACTTGGGTTTTTCACATCACATTACAATGGATCAAATCATATCATAACACATTTTACTTAATTAAAATAAATCACTAAGTCAATATTAACCAAGTTGGTCAAATCCCCTAACCTTGGATTATAAGCATGTAAAATAGTTGGAGCATTCCCACATGCATATAAATTAATGAATTTAACAATTTTTACTTAATAATTTAATTTATTTGATGATTGATCTATAAAAAAACATGAATTTTATGAGCACACCATTAAAACACTCCAAATATCAAGGAAAAGTCTTGGAAGAAAATAAATTGTAATGGTACTATATTACATGTCTAATATCATCCTCTAACTCAAGAAGGATTGAAAAAAAGAAGTTTTAGTAGAACACCCTAAATGAATTTAAAATGGCATCACATGGATATCATGCTCCAAGTGGCAAGATAAAAGAAGAAAATTTCTTAAAAATAAGAGTCTTTACAAATAAAAATTCATAGACTCCAATATATTCATGATATGATATCAGATAACGAACATGGATCAAAGATTAGGAGAAAGAAGAAATAGGGGGGCTCCAATGTGTGTGTGGTGGAAGGAGGATTAACGGATGATGACAAATTGAAATAGGTTTTTGGGGTAGAAAATTATTTTCACAATATTAATGGGCCACAAAATATAGTGGCATGCTTTGGCTAACCTTGTTCCAACCATGTGGTTCCCATCATCTACGAAGAACACTATGCTCATTTAGTTTCACATTATTCCTAACTGTTTGCTGAAATTTTGAAATCCATTTGTTAAAAATTAGAGTTTTTTTATTATTTTGTACCTCAGAAATCATGTTCTGAAAAACCGTATATATTATTCTAGTTATGAGACGTGGTTACTCTTGAATTGTTTCATAATTTTTCCAAACCATGCACATCTATAAGCACTTTCCCAAAACTGTGTTTCATATTCCCACAAAACCTGAAATTATCTATGAACACCAAGGTACTCGTTTGGTATTAAAACACATATAAATCAAGTGATTTTGTTAGGAAAACACCAAAAATTAGGTTTCTATGCCATGTATACATTTTGGCCAACTCACCAAACTCAATAAATAAACTAGCTGATGATTAATGATCAAATATAAAATATGGGATGCTACAACCTCCCCACCCTATCTTACATCATCCCTGAGATATCATTCATTACCTAGAGATGGTACCTAACATACCTATATCATTTATATCTCCCCATTATTCATATTTCATTATGTCATTGGTCAAATCCCCCCATGGAACTCCCCACATAATGATATTACTACTAGGACTCTTCCTGACCCAAAAATCAAATAACCTAATGGTCCTCCTATGACACAGAAGTCCACCATTAATGCATAATCAATATTTTAATTCATACAATTATCTAATCATGTCCCAATCACATCAGTGACCCAATAAGTGCAACATATCATCAAATATCCAAATGTTATTATGCCATATATGAAAATGATGATAATCTATGTCCCATTACATGCCCATAAATCATGAATCTCAAATGAATATCAAAATAATCCTACATATCATATACAAATCAATTCATATAAAAATATCAGTTCCGTCACACCTCATATAGAACCCACATCCCATCAATGGATAGAAGTCTACACACCTCCGGTAGAACCTGCATCACATCATATCTCTGATGCCTATACACCTCACATGAGAACCGCATCACATTGATGCCCAAAACTAGTCTGGGTTTCCTGATTCCTCATAGGTAAATATCACATATCATTATCAATTATAACATATTAACCATATCATTTTTATTCAAAAGTAATATTTTTTCTCCTATATCATTAAAATAGAAAAAATCCAAATAAAAAAACATGGTCGTACCTATAATCTCGACACAACTCTAACTATATTTGGATCCTTAACATACTCTATAAATGGTAGTTCAACTTCATTCACCTGGAATAATGCCCGAAATCAAAATTCATGGCTTCTATATGAAGTATTAGTAGATAGGGAAATTTACCTCACTCATGGGTCACATCTTCTCATCTATAATGTCATCATGCAACAAAATCCCAGCTACCTTCTCATGGTTGTGATATCAATCCAACCTACAAACCATGAGTCTTCCATATATAATGGAACCTCTATCTAAGAAGACTCCCTAGAGAACCTCTATAATTGATCCATCTATCTACACACTCGACAATCATTCAGAACATGATCATACTATGTATAAACATTCATTGGATTCCTACACTAGAAGTTTACGTCGGTTGACCCACTCCTCGGTGGTCTACGTAACTCTATACTACAAAGCCCTACTAATAATCAAAGAGAACTCACATCCTACTAACTGAATAATCAAATCATAAATCAATGGATTCTATCATCTAGCTTGAATATGATTGTTCTTTCATTTTCTACTCGTTTATCAGTTCCTGATTGAATTACTCAAAAAAATTCATCAGCCTAATGATATTCATCTATACCTTGATGGCATGCCATAATGAATCCTAAAAACTCAACAACGTGGTCAGGTATTCAATGACCATAGTAGGTGGAAATGTATATAGGTTAGTAAATTTGGATTCATATTCCCTTACAGCAGTGTCCCCCTACTGATGATTCATGAAATCTTTGTCTTGGAACTTCCTCAATGACTATTGGAATATGTGATTGATGAACCCGGCCATGAAATAAATCCAATCCTATCACTCGTATCATCCCACATTTACATGTACTACCCAGTAGTAATTTTTCGATCCATTGAGCATGTAATTTGATAGTTACACCGTTCAACATAGGGGTGTATAGAGCTAGTAAAATAGTATATATATAGACCATATCTAGATATCTTCTTCATTGGTTCAACTCTCAATATAGAATATCAGATGGTACTATTACTATAACGGATGATTATTGTATTCCATATATGAAATCCCTCACTTACCACCTTTCATGATGGCCTATACCACTCAAACCAAGATTTGCCTCTTCTTTTCAATAATCCATGTCCTAATTACTATCTTTTTCTATGACTTTAACATAGGTATCAGATCATATACCTATGTATCATGATCAGATGGAACCTCTGGGGACTCATCCCTACCTTTAGGAGCCTCCTCGTGTGCACACTGATGGGTCACCATATCACCACCCTCTAGATAGTCCACTATAATACGCTAATGCGACATGCCTATAAATTCCAATCACAATGGTCAAATAGGCATAAAGGTATATATAAAATAATAAAAAATAGGGAATGATGTAATTTTTATAAATTATCACTACCCAATAACTCTTTTACGACTCCTTGTCTCAGGACATTCGGGCTCATGACTTCTTTTCCACCAATATAGGGCTCATGTGTCCCGTGTAACCCATCCTCATGGCACCCTACCTACTCACATCAATGTTTGTAATAACATATAATGTATTAATTATGGTTAGATGAGTATAGTTCCACAATAGAGGCCATAAATTAATACTTAGTTTATTTTCATTGTTATATGTTTAATCATGTCACACTCTATCATCATCTCGACCTATTAATTCTAGAGTCAAGACCATATGTCACTTGTATATAGAATAAAAATGCATCACATAATGAATTTATTGGAACAAAATTCATGTTTTGGCTATGTTTAGTTCCAAAAAAATAGTTAATAAGGACAACACTATTTAACAACCTCATTAACACATTAAATAGCATAACCCCTCTATATTAAATCCAACTTCACTAAGATAATAAAAAATTGCTTCATATGAGACTAAATATATTTTAGGATGTGTAATAAAACCTTCCTGCCATACAAGGAAAAGAGTCAAAAACATATAATAGATAACAATCACACATCAGTGCTCTACTCTAGGTGGAAATCAAATCAATTGTAAAAATATCAAAGTTGAAATTCAATTTCCCACCCAGGAAATGTAGTCTATCACTAATGAATGGGTTTATAGGAATGCAAACATGAGATTTATACCCATTGATTCATTAATCAAGGTATTTAGTATACCATATCCTAAATTGTATAATGATTTTTGTAAAACAGAACATTTGATACCAATTGTAGTGAACCGAACAATGATACACAATCATTTTAAATAAAACTCATATAATATAATTTGTATCAACCCATCCCAGTGTTACAATAAAATGGTGATTTGGTCGACTGACCACTAGGACTTTGGCACAAATCCCCATATGAAAAAAAATTTCTACTAGACATGAGGGTTTTGATAGGTTTTAGTGGGGAGACTATAAAATATAGTGGGGATAATTATATTTTTTCATATAGAAATAAATAATAGTTGATTAAACTAAATAAAATAATAGTGGAAGAATAATAGATAGCAGTTAAATCATTTATAAAAAATCTGGAGAATAAAATATAATGTAACATCATAAAAGATTACAGACCTACCATTTGTAGGCACATATACCAAATATGCTCTTAAACTCAAATAAATGAACATGGTATCCATATGTCCAACCAATATTAGATATAGAAAAATCTTTAAGAGTGTAAAGAGAAACTCTATCCTAATGTAATAACCACCATGTTCTATTGCCATAAATATCATGAAAAAGGTACAACCTAACAACTAGGGTCTATCCCTTTAGATTTGTTCGGTACCTAATCATAGAGTCATGAAATGTACATGAATCCTGAGGATCCCATGGTGGTTTTGAGAATAAATCTCAATGGGCCACAACAATTGAGTACCTATATTACATCTGTGATTATGATGTTGTATGTGAATATAAATAAATAATAAGTACATGAATATTTCATTTATAAAATGCTTCCCCTATGATAAATAACTACACATAAGAGACCACCTACTTTGTCTCACATAGAAAATCTATGAACATGTCCCCCAAATTATAAGTATGAAATAAATCACCGTTCTATATAAGTATAACTGTAGTGGGAGGATACATTTCATATCACCCAAGGAATCCTATTGAAGATGTCATCCAAGGTGAACTGTTAAGTTCCACCTAGAATTTCGTCACCCCACACCTCATGCCACCAGTAAAATATCAGGTTTAGAAACAAAAGGCCCAAAATAAATATACTAGGTCCATCAAAACTCATATTATATAATCTCTTTCAGCTCAAATCCTGACATCTCAAGACATAGTGATGTGTATCCTCTCAATAGTGATCACTGTCAACTGAACATAAAATTTATCGAATCATGAAGATATTTTTCCTCATAATGTCGTAGAAAATGGAATCATGTATCATAGTAGGTATCATCCCACCACCGATTGTATCAATGCCATCAAATGATGGTCTATCACTAAACTAGTGGAATTCAATGGTGAGATCTCCAAAAATTAATTAATAGTCATACCCATCACTTATGACACATAATCTATAAGGGCTAATGCACAAAATGATTTGTCAACACAACATTCTATCTATATGAACATGACACCAATAGATAGTCAACCAACAAACTATGTGTGAAAATCAACAAGTGACCTAAGAAACAAAATAAAAATCCATGCATCCCAAAAAAATGTTGCCACGTCCTAATAGTTAACACCATTTCGGGTCACACATTCTATTTCTCCTATCCCAATGACCACATCACCTCAAAATCATGATGACCAAGTCAACTCAACCTGGTAATCTTTATCACACATAGTATTTTTGGACAAACCCAACCTGATGACCTCATCACTTAATTCAAGGTGATAAAAATAACCTCAATCCTTGGTATTATCCCACCATTGTATCATTGAACCAATCATATCATAATAGAATTAATTTCATTTAAATTAATAACCATGCATAATCTTTTAAGGTTGGACAAATCCCCTTACCATTCTTGACCAGTTTTTGTGCAGTTTGAGAATTCCCCAAGGCATCTCAACTCATGATATGAACAATTTAATTACTACCATTTAATTTATTAGCACCTAACTCTATCAACCAACATGAGGGATATGAATTAAAAACTGAATCATTTGTAAAATCAGGGATAATTGTAGGGTCCAACACATTTTCTTATAAGGAACTCTTTTTTATTATCACATCCAATAATATAGTCTGAATAAAAAATAGTGATTTATATAAATTCATTGAAAACAAGTAAAAAAACTCACATATATTTCTCATTATATTTGAAAAGACAAATAATGAAAATTATCTAAAGGATTTAGGGTCTTACTAAGGTTAATATACAGCCACCAATGTATCTAATATAAGATTTTGGAAATATATACTTAATAAAACCCTAACTAGAAGAGGAAATAAAGTAGATCCCCAATGACGAAGGATGAAGGAGGAAGAAAAAAGGATGAAAATTAGAGACATGTTGTAATTTTATAAATGTAATTACATAATTTTTAGGGCCCAATGGGTTTGGCCACATTTATATCATAACAATTTCGTTCCCACTAACAAAGAATCTTAATGCACCTAGTTATGTACACATTTTTTCAAAATATGTGTCGGCCATGCAATATAACTATATTCAAATTTGTATTGCTCTTATTTGACCATGAACCCCAACATATATGATTTAAAATACTATTTAATATGATAGGGTTAGGACACACAAATACTCTTGGGAGACCTTATGGTGTTTCCATACCATGCACCACTATCATCACATTCGCAAAACTGAGTTTTTGGGCTATGCCACACTTGAAACTAACCCGAGACACTATGAAACTCTTTGATCCTTAAATCTGATAACAAAGGGCCTTGGGTAAATCAAACACATATAAAATTATTATGATGCTATAAATTCATGTTGACACTCATAGAAAAATTAATTTTAAAATAGGTTGATGATTTCTAACATAATCAAACAAGTATGACATTATTCCAAATATGTAGTAGAAATCCAATATCTATGTATATGGGGACATATAATTTTATTTTATCCTAAAACTAGTATGAATATAAGGGCCTCTCATGAAACTGTATTGGGTAACCTTAATTTTAAAAGGTTGGTTTTTTAAATATTTATGTATTAATTTAATTAACCATCTATATAATGGTTAATTTAAAATGTTTTTTTAGTTTTTTCCTTGATTAGATACTCTCATATAATACATTATTTAATAATATTAACTCTCATTTCATATTTAAATTCTATTTGTGAAGTATATTCATGTCTTATGTCATTGATTTACATATAGGATAATAATTCATCTATATATTTTTCATAAAAATTATAATGAATCATTTTTTAGAAAGTGTAAATTGTAAAATGGTTTTTTAATGAGAATCCATTTGTTTTTGTTTTTGTCCTGATTTACTAGTCAAAATTTGATTTTAGTGAGGTGTTCCAAGGTTATCAATCTCAAAGGGATGAATATTTAATTTTAATAAATGAATTAGAAACAGGCATCAATGGATTTTTTTCGAGGAATGCCTAGAACTATTGGGGAAACCATACATGCCAGTTTATTTTAAACCTTATATATAGAACATGGGGTATATAGATTAATTGTTTTCCTTTTATTATGGGACTAATTATGTAGAGTACAAAATCATGTAATATTTTTCTATAATTCCCCTAATGGAGGTCTCAAGTAAGTATATTGCATGTGACCCCAAAATATAAGACGAGGCATGGTTAGGTGTGTTAGTGAAATTTTCAGTCTTTGTTGCATGGGAAATTGAACCAACCTATTTTTAATTTATTTTATTCATATAGTTTTTTAAAAATTATGTTTTATAAATTTTGAATAAATGGATAAACTTTCTTCAATGAATTTTAGGGTCAGGTTGAGTTTAAATTTAATGTTTACTTTATCAGTAATCTTTTTTTAATTTTTATTCATTAGAATCCAACATATAGACACATCATGATGGTATTTTTTTAATATTTCAATTACTTATTTAATTTATTTTAATGTATAAATAATTGTTAGGTAGTTGTTTGTAAATACGAGGTTCCTATCACTAACCAATTGTGACTAGAAAATCCCCACAATCATTTTCATTTTATAGCTTCAGTGTTTGATTAATAGATTACCTCTTTTAGTTATTAGAAAAACAAAATCAAATCCATTGTTGTTTTGTGAACTAATATTCTGACGAAACCCTTATTTTTTGGGATGTATGATTAATGTTATAAATGATTATAAAATCTATGAATATATTAAATGGGTGACTATCTAGTCATAAGAACACATTCCAATAATTGAGTTAACATGGGAACATAGGATATAGTGTTTATTTTTAATTATACATTTAATCTTTTTATGTATTTCAATTGAAATTGATGCCATTATTTTTTCCATGTTTTCTGTTTTTCAGTATTTATCATGTTTAGGATGAAAATTAGGGTGGAACATAATGTGAATAATAATTTTATAAGGGATAAATCCACTTGGGGATCCCATTACATGGATCAGATAAATTCATAGTGGATGTATCGTAGCTTTCACATAGTCCTTCATACTATGTGGCCATGCAAGGAACTTGCATTGTCCCTTTATTAAATTTTTTTTCTCTTATTGATTTCTAAAATCATAGTGTATTCTATTAGGTTATTCGAAGTTATGCTGATATATATTTTCTTCAGTGGAATATTTTTATGGGGAATATGTTTTTATAAGTTACTGAAATGTTTTGAATGTAATAAAAAATATTTTATAAAAAAATAATGCAATTTGTTTTGTTGTTTTAACACTCATAAGTTGACCTAAAAAATAACATATAATGCAAGAATATTATTCCAAATGGGAATTACATGTTCTGTTAATGGAAATTTATTGATTAAAAATGGTTTTTGAAAAAACAATTTAAATTCAGAATATTAAGGTGTGGAATTTATGATCTTTTTTTAAAGGATCCATTTTGGTTGTTTCACATTTATGCTTATTTTAGGGTTAGTGTTTTGGTTCATTTTTTGGTTTTTTCTTTTTTTCTTGTGGGTTTCTCTATATGGAAGTGATTTATGTTGTGGATAATAATTATTTGAGTTTTATATACTATGTTTCCATATGTATACCTATAAATAATGTTTTTAGGAATCATGATAGGAAGGTATTTTGGGGTAGAAAAATTTTATGTATTCCATGACATTCATGTATATCCCATATAATTAACTAATCTACCAAGACTCTATGTGGTGAAAATGATCTAGATCTATTTTAAAATTTTCCAGTCATTGAGATGATTATTTTTCATTATTGATTTAGGGTGGTTTGTAAATATAATTTCTATTTCATAATTTTATTACCAAAAATACATTGTAGTACATGAGGATTACTTTTCTATTTCATCAAATTTTAATCATTTTTCCACTATGAATGAATAAATTAACAGATTTTTTTTGTGGTGATATATTTCGGAAACGTGGACTCATTTTCCCTGGTATCTAGATCATGGTTTCCATTTTCTTGGGTTAACATTAAGAGTAAATTGAGATGATGATTTATTATAGGTAAATGCTATCTTTATTTTATCTTATTGGTAGTAGTTTGTTTTAACGTTTTTTGTATCCATTTAATTTTTCATTCATACCCTTCCCATTTATGTTTCATTTATCTTTATTTATATCGTAATATAATAGAAAATTAATAGGAGTACCCAATTTAGATAATGATTTGATGTTTCAGTGGAAATTTGGGATGTTATCCTCGATTTATGCCACATTGTGATTATATTTTTTATTGTTTAGTATGAATTTTTTATATTTTTTTGTTCTTTTCATCATCATCTGACTCCCTATGTTATAGTTCTTTTTTAATGGATTAGTGAAAAATTTATTTGTATTCTATGATTTAAAATTTATAAAATTTAGTAAATAAAGAATTGATATTTTGTTTCTCATCTTGTTTAGGTGTCATGTGATTTCTGGTTCATTCACTACTTTGTGTATATATATAGTATATTCCATGACCTCAGCTATTTGTGTGTGTGTAGGGGGGGGGATTTTATGGTTGGGTGAAATGTGAAACTCATCCCCTCTACCCTACTTAATTATTTTATTTATTTATGATCATTAGATGCATTCTCAAAGATTCAAATTGTAATTTATTTAGAATTTAATGTATTTATCATAACATATGATTACTCAATAATATCTATTTTCTTTATGGTTGAAATTTGAATTCTTTTTTCACTATTGAAATTGTTATTTTTCATGGTCGGTCAATAGGTTTTCCAATCATGTATCCAAACTGTGTTGGTTCCTAGGTGAGCCTAGTGAGGGATGCTAAATTAGTGCCTAGTTTGGTAAATATTGTGTACTAACCATGCCAAATAAAATGTTTTTAAAATCGTAATATTCTATTTAGGAACCATATGAATAAAAACCCCCAAATAGATCATCCTGGAAGCATCCCAAGAATTTAAATTTATTCCTTTGAATTAAATTTGAAGTTGTTGATAGGTTTCTTTACATACAACCTCTTGTCTAATTGATGCATGGCATATTATTTCCATTATAACACATCTTTTTCATTAAATTTTATCAATAAGAATAAACTAATATATATATATAATTTCTCCTTCATTTAATTTTATTTATTTACTCGTATAAAAATATCATTAAATTTAAATATAATCATATTCAAATTAAGAGACTAATTTTTTCTATTGAAATTTATAGGTCTAGGTTTGTTGAATTTTTATATAATCTAATATATTGATCAATATAAAAAAATTAATTTAAGAATAATTATTTTTAATGTATTAATAATAATTAATAATTTTTTGTAATGTTTTATAATTAATATAAAATAATTTGAATGTAAAGAAGAGTTTTTTAAACATTTTTGATGCATAAAAATGAGTTTTCATGTTAAAAAACCAATCAAAAAATTATTTAATGTTGATTATAATGAAAAATATATATACTATATTTATATAAAAATAGAATTAATCTAATTGTTTTTATTATGATGTTAATAAATGTTAATTTAGTTTTTTTCATAAAAATTGAATATTTTTGAAACAGTTCTCATTCCATTTTGTACATTTTTTTAAAAGTATATATCTAACAATTGTTGAAATTAATGATGAAAAAATTTATTCCATATTGGGTGTTAGAATATATAAAATTTATGATGAGTCTAATTTAATTATTGGTCATAATGAATATTAAAAAGCTTAAATTTTTTTAACTAGAGTTCTATTTAAAATGGGTTTATCAAGGGTATAAAATAATAGATAATGGTAAATATCCAAAGAAATTATCTAAATATTACTTATTTAATATATATATATACTTTATTTTCTCCGAAAATTGATGAGTTTTTCATTATGTTCTCAATGCATGTGGATGAGATTTTTTGTTATGTAAATATTTCATGTAATTACATTTATGTTCCTCCCCTCAATTATGAAAGAGAACCAATTATCATACCTTATTCACAAAATATCAATATGAAATATCATCCTAGGCCTTTCTAAAAGTATTCCAAGATTCTAAAAATTCATTTTTAATATATATATATATTAATAATACAACCCTATAAGGGAATCCGTTGTTAGACATGTGAGGTCATGCAAAGAAGAGATATTCCTGATACATGACCCATTCAATGTGAATTTCATATTATATAATAAAAAATATATATTTTAACAAACCTAAAATAATATTCTCAAATCATTAATATAGTGATATTTTATAATGAATATTCTAAAACCATTATCCACCTCCTTTCAATCAAATGTGAATGAAAAGTATGATGTATGTGTATGTGTGGACAACTCACTCAACATAATGATATGATTAATTTACCATCACCACCTTAAATTAACAGATACAATTATTATTTTATGGTATATATATATATATATCTCTATTTTATTGTTGATATAATTGTTATTTTATAATGGTAAAAGTTTATTTATTTTTATTTCCTTAATATATTTAGAAAATTAAAACAACATTCATTTCTACGTATGGATAATCATCTCCACAAAGAGTTTCACTCGTTTTTTCATCTATAACATATATATATGGTCATAAATTTATATATAGATAATATATTTAATATTTATAAAACAGTACAAAAAATTTAGATGATTTAATAATGATCAAGAGGTATGGATGATGTCCACTTATTAAGAACACACCTGAAAAACAATGTTATTAACACCTCATATGATGAAGAAAATGAAATATTGTTGGTGATTGATTGATATGGTTATCTAAATAAAATATTTATTGTATTATATTTTTGAAAATAATTATAATATATATTTATAGTAACATTAATTATTATTTTTATGGGGTTAAAATCACTTATAATTCAAGTTGGTCATGAGGAATGGGATTTATGATACAATATCACCATGTATTGGGATTGTTTATACATAAATTTCCAACATTAAATTAAATGATCTACAACTCATAAATCTATTTTACAATATTATAATATATTTATTTATAGATATTACTTGTCTCCCATTTCTTTTTCTACCTATGTTTACTAAAATGTCTAAATAAATGTTATTAATGAAAACAAAAACTTTTTCTCTATATAGTGAGGTTTCATTTTATTCTAAATTCATGTATTCCATAATTTTGTTTCATGAATGGTTAAAATAATCATTGGTTATTTTTTTAATATTAAATTAAATAAAAACATATTAAATTTAAAATAAATTAAAGGAATATGCATTCCATTTTGCGAACAATTTACTTCTGAATATAAATTTGAATAAAACGTCTTTCTAATGTATACTATAGGAACATCGTTTCCGAAAATCATGCATACTACATTATTTTAGGTTCCTCTTATATGTTTTTTTTTCAATGAATTTTTTTCTCTATTATTCATGATGTTTATTTTTTTCAATTATTTATTTCAATATGAAAAGTTATTTCTGTACATAACAATTTTAATGATCTTATAAAGTCACATTAATCTATATAGATGTCTATTATTATTACATACCATCTCTAATTATTATTTCCTGATATATTTTATACTTTGATGATGAACTATTTATTTTACCCATTTTATATTACAAGGGATATGCTATGAATACATGGTAAATATTTTCATGATATTACGACATACATATGAGTGGATTGTGATTATAAAATGGGAGGGATTTTTATATACCACAAATTAATTGGTTAATTATTAAATATATATGAGATCAAAGTATGCGTGGGTGGTTATTCCAATCCAAAAAGAGGATACATGAGTGATTATACAAATCCAGAAGTAGGTACACAGTTTATTAGAGAATTCCTTACATTGGATGAATGTTTGGGGGTGGGGGGTATCCATGATATTTTATTTATATGATTAAGTTTATACAACTGTATTGTGACATGATTTTTACTAATAATATGATCACAAATATCAAGATATTTTCATCATCATTGATTTATTTATTATTAAAATCCATTTATTTATTCTATGACTACAATATATGTATTTAAGGTTATTATTATCAAATTTTCTATAAAATTTCAAAAAAAAATCTCACATTGTCCTTCCAAATGTTTATTGCCTAATATCTCACATTTTTGTCCTTACTATACATCTAATATCACTATTTATTATTTTTCCAGTCCCATGGTTATAGAGAATGGGTTTTTGTAGGGAATAAATAAGTGGTTTACATTGTGGAAAGTACTATTTAGGAGAATTTGATGATATTTCATCGAATAGGATCATTATATATCAATTCATCAAATAAATTGATCAATTAATGTTCTTGGAAATGTATATTTTTTCTAAATAATAAATATTTATTTAAAAAAGTTAAATGTTTATATATGCAATATTTGTGTCACTGTAATTTGTATTATATCTTTTTTGTGATACTTTCTTATATTATTATTGGATGATATTTTTTAAAACAATGTGGAGAAGTATAATTATAGGATATGATAACCAAGAATTGATAAATTAGATAATGTGGTTTCTTATAAAATTACATCAATTTTTTCTATACTAGTAAGTTGATGAATTTATTGTGTAAATGAACATATGTATAATGACTATGAATGAGAGTATTGGATATTAACAAGATCTTCACAATTGTATGATTAGTGGACTTAATACAAAACAATTGGCTTGGTGCTATTAGGGAATAAGTTCGGTATAGAGGGACCAACAAGAATGATTTGTTACTGATGAATAATTTGAGGAAATATTTTTTCCATACATATTTATAGTTGTGTAAATAATTTCCAAATTATTGAAATGAAATTTTAAATCATGATTCAATGTCTATTTTTATGATAGTTTCATTTCTCAAATTTAATGAAATACATGACATGTATATAGGTTGATGACCAGAGTATGATACTTTCATTATAATTTTTAAATAAATATTATTATAACACACATTGATAATTTTATTATGGAATTCATCATTATGACATAAAATTATACAACAAATGGTACCTTTGATGATTACTAAACACTAATGTTAGACTTATAGAAATCTTGCTTAATGCCACTAAGGGAAAAACCTATATGGCCTCAGAGAAATAGTTTCAATATATCTCAAGTAAACACAATTTAATCTTCCATACTAGAATAAGTATTATATTATTAACCATGGAATAATATTTATTTAGGATTTATTACTCAAATATATGTAATATCTATTTGATGAGAGTTTAATATTAAAATAATAATGTAATTATGAGTGAAATTTATATTTATTTTTTTATTTATTTTATTATTTACACTTATTATTTGAGGTATGGTAAATGGTAAAGATTATTGATGGGATATGATGTTTCCAATAGCTGTTATTATATAAGTTTTCAATATTATTGAATAAATATTAATTAATATATTTTTTCAAATATAATTTTTTATTTGTGTTAGCGAAAATATGTTAATAACAATATTATCATTAATATTATCACCTAAAATATATAATGTTTAACATTTTATTAGTTATTTTTTTATATTATCAATATTATAATACTAGAACAATATATTTATCCCATATATAAATGAATATGGTAAATTCGATCCATGGTTAGTATAAGAATTATATTAACATTGTTCTCTCTCAATGAAATATAAGTTAGTTATATTCTCCCAAAACCAATTGTATCCTTTATTATCTCATCTATATCAAGGCAAAGGGAAAAAAATTGTGAACTATGATTTGGTCCTAATTTCGTTAAAATTTTCAATACAATTTTTTTATATTGTGTCGTGATTAAGGAAAACAATAGGACATGATGATATCACATGTCCCACCACTCGTGGATTTGTTGATTTCATTCAAATTTAATAATTAATGTGTGGATGAATATTAAATTATAAATACATTGTATCCTCTAAGTGAAATGATTATAATCGTTATATGATGTTCATCGGAATATATTATTATTCAAATATTATTTTTATGACCATTGTATTTTCTTATTTGTTAAATTAATTATTAATTTAATGGGAAATATAAATTATCCAGTTTGGGAAATCATGGTATTATTAATCCAGTATATTCATCATTTTTACTGATTCTTATCATATTCATTTTTCATAACTTATTAAATATGTCAAAATAATATATGGTAGTATCGCTATTATGTGATTCGATTTTACCCTGATTTTTATCATTTCTTATTTTTTGAATAAAAATAAATCAATTAGTAACATTATAATTTTATTTAAAAAATATGATCAACAACATTTTAAATTATTATTTTTATAATAAAATTTCTCCATAATTCTTACTTAATTTTTTTTATTATAGATTAATTTTTTGAAGAAGTTTGATAAAAAGATAAACATATATTTTTTTCTGTGTTGTTTTTAATGAATGAAACCATGTGGGTAAGAATATAATCCAAAAAATTAACTATTTATGAAGGATAAATAATATAAATAAATAAAGTATATAAGTAATAAGATGGAATGAGAGTGATAATGACTGATGGGGAACATGGAATCCAGAATTCGAAATAGAGGTAAAGGTCCCTTTTTAACAATGTAATATACGAACATTACATATGTATTGGAGGAAAGGAGAAACATAAGGAAAAAATTTAAATGAAAACTAGTAAAGAACAAAGTAAATATTTTTTATTAAATCCATATGAGAGAATATAGACCATTGATATATATTTTTTGAATGAAATATGATGTGAAAAATAAAATCTAGTTTCATGACACCCGATTCTCATAGTACAAGTGTCTAAGATCCAAAATTATTGAGTAATTTTTATTAAATTATTTCCATATAAACATTTTTTATTTATATTTTATTTATTATTTGTTATTTGTTTATTTTTTAACAATTCCTTGGGATTGTATAAGTGTGTTCTCCATCATTAGAATATTTATTTCATTATTATTGTCTCATAATCGATTGTCAATAAAAAGGAATTTTCAGGAGAATACATTCAACTACTCTATAAATATAGTTGTATGGAGTGTGTATCATTATAAAAGAAAAATATGTTCAATATAAAATAATAATTAAAAAAAATCATAATGTATAGTTTTTTTCATTATTATGAAGAAGTCGGTCTATTTAGGTTTTTCTGTATCCCATTTCGAAATAGATTTTTTTATTTCTTTTTATGATTATTATCCCATTCTAGGTCATAAATATATATTTTATACACTTATTAGAATCATATTTATAAACAAAATCGCTATTTTAGAAAGACCATAACGTCATTATTGATGTTTAAAATGAACATTCCTATACATTATTAAATCATCCTTGAAGATATTAATATTTACAAGAAAAATAATGTGTCCTAATTTTTAATAAATATTTTTATAATATAATATTATTAATTTTTTCACAATTTATTTTTGACATAATTTAAAAATAATATCTCATTAAAATCAGCCACATTGGTGGTGTTGAAAAATATAATTCATCATCTACATAATACTTGAATAATCCAGATAAAGGGAAACAATTTAATTTTAAAATTATAATGGTGGATCCAGATAATTGATATTCAATTATAATCATAAAATTTTAGATATATATATTAAACCAATGTTCTCATAAAATTATGGAATGGAGAGATTTATAGGATTAATAGAAATATATGGACATAAAATAGCATGGTTGAGATAATTGGTACTTCCTTAGGTTATACTCTCATAGACTATAACATATGGATTATTTGATATGACTTTTATAGGGAAAAATACAACTTGGGCATTGATAATTGTTTTGTGGAGGGATTTTGTCTAATTTTAGGTTATCTAAGAATATTATGGAATTATGAGAGGTTTGGATTTGAAATGTAGTATTTATATGTAGAAAATATGGGTGTTTTATTCATAAAATACCGATTCTTTAATCATTCAAGACATTTTCCATTAATATTAATGGCTCACATCAAGGTTCATCCTATTTTATTAAAATATATTTCATCATTTAAAAATTTTATTAATAAAAAAACTAATTGAATGGTCAAACCATAGAATTATTCATGGAACTATTTTTTTAATTACAAAAACGTATAATTTTTTATTTAAAATATTAATCATAAGAATACAAATTGAATATAATATTTTTTAATTAATTATTTTATTATATTATAACATTATGGGTTGATAAAATAGTTTTTTTTATTATTATATAATTTGGATGTCATAAAATTTATTTTATTGGTAAAAACTATAATTTTTATATTCATCAAAAAATAATCATATCTTTAAAAAATAAAAAAGAACTAAAGAAAAAAATATTAATCAATTATAAATCATGATATTAATTATATTTTATCAAATAAAAAGAGTAAAAGTTTATGATATAACATTAAAATAAAAGGAAACAATATATGGGAATACACATTATTTACAATGAAAACTATTTATTTTTTAAGAGTGATAACATTTCATTTATTTATCACATAATAGTTATGTCATATATTTATATATTTTTAATGTTATAATAATTATATATGTTATCAAATTATAATTCAAGATGGTTGGAATTTAATAATTAAATATATAATTGATGAATCTACTGTAGTGATATAAACATTATATGTTGTGATTATAATGCTGGGTAATTGACCATTTTACATTTCGAAAAAACATTAACAAAATATTATAACTATTTTTTATAATATGTATTTATAAAAAAAGAATAATTTCATTTTAAAATAAATATAGTAAACATTTCATAATGAAATTTTATTATAAAACTTGACTCATTACAATATAAAATAAAATTTATAGAGCAAAAAAACAATAACACAGAATATGACAAAAAATATTCATAAATTAAATTGACTAAAAAGTATAATAATGTGTTATTTTATTATAAAAATTGAATTTTAAATTTTTTTTAAAAAAATGATTCATTTAAAATGTTATATATAAATTATTTAAGAGGTTATATAATTCAATTTTGTAACAAATGAATACTTTTAATATACTTTTTTCATATATTGATTACATATACTATATTTCAATTCAATCAATCTTATAAGAATAAAAAATAATAAAATTTGTGTAAACATTAAAATGATTTCAGTAAAAGTGATTTAATAAACAATTAATGATTTTAGTTAGTAATATTAAAACATTTATGAATTTAAATTTTATGTAAAACATGTATTCAAAAAGGAATATAAATAATATTTTTGTATTATAAAATAAAATTAATTTCATATATAATATAAGATCCCAATTAAATTTAAAGTTTTTATTTTGAAATAATGGATGTTATTAGAACTTAATGTAAAAAATGATCCAAAAATAATTAATTATTAATTTTTTAAAAATTTTCTTCATTGAATAATAATTTAAATTTCATATTTATTGAATTATGGTTCATTTGATGAAGAATGTATATTTTTTATAAAATGTTCTTGTGATGCGTCATCCTACATGAAAAAATGATAATAGATTCTATTGGACTAATCAATAATTAATGGATAACTGGGTAGACCCTGAAAGGATGAATGGTTATGAATTTAAAAGGATCATAGAAGATGAATTTCATATATACGTGTGCATTAGGATTCTAAGACATTGGTAGAACCATCATCATTTTGAGTTATTATTATTATTTTTTCTATGAAAATAAATATATACTACATTAATTTATCATCATATTCATTTATGTAAATGGATTTAATATATCTATTGGAGTTCAATTTTTATATGGTGTCATAATTAATGGATTTTGAGAAACATTTTTATTTGAAAAATGTATAAGTGTTGAAATGAGAAACATTATCTATCAAAATCGGGATTTTTGAAATAAAATATGATGTTCTACTATTATATATAATAATATATTCCATTGGTATTATAAAAGACTAGTCACTGAGGACTGAGGAGTAGATTTATTAATATTATCAAATATTTGTATGTATTAATATTTGATGATCAATCTAAATAGTTTGATCATGGATGGATTTTATTTAATCAATATCTAGTAAAAAAAGTTACATAGTTGGTTCCATCTACTATTTTTTAAAGGGAATATTTCATGGGTATTTAGAGTAAATTTTAAATTTTAAAATATATTATATACTTATGTCTTCCCTAATAACTTATTATGATTTTCAACATTATTATATGTGTTCTTTTTCATTAATCAATTTCATAGAATTAAATTAATTTTCATACTCTAATACCTAATGTAACTTATTTGTTTTCCAAAAAATATATTTAAATAAATTATTTTATGTATATATGTAAATATGTTACAATGTTTCAGAATGGATAACACTAATTTCATTTTCAAAAAAGGTCCGTAGTTTTTTATATTATTTTGTTTATTATTAAAATATCAATTGTATAATGATGAAAATAAAATATTTTTCATTATAAATCTATAACCTATTATGATTATTAAGGAAAACAATAGTTTAAAATAATGATCATCATGCGATAAAGATTCTTGTCGATGGTGGAGAAGGAAGCAATTCTAATAATAAAAATTTTGTGCCATGAAAGGAATTATGAATGATTTAAAATGAAATTATATTTTAGGATCTAACCCACTGAGGCCCTCCAAGAAATTGATAAACCATAGAACCGCATGAGCATTTTTAATAGGTCTTTGGATGTAACTCGTATTGAATAAGCATATCAAACTTATGATAGGCCTTATCACAAGGTATACACAGACAAAAACACATTTCCAAATACCCATACAATGTTGTAATGTAAAAAAATACATATAGAATAAACCTTATATAACCTCTAAAATAAATAAAATTATGATAAAATAATAGAAAACATAGTTCTCCAAATATAAGACCATATAAACTATAAGAAGAGTCAAACGAGATAAGCCGTATGGGTATACTATCTATTGTAGCACTTGGAATGAACCACAGTCTATTAGCTCACTATTCCCCACCTACTCCTAGTTCACCATGGAATCTAT
This sequence comes from Viscum album, assembly GCA_963277665.1. Taxonomy (NCBI): domain Eukaryota; kingdom Viridiplantae; phylum Streptophyta; class Magnoliopsida; order Santalales; family Viscaceae; genus Viscum; species Viscum album. The sequence continues at coordinate 1,718,258,564 of OY728121.1, forward strand.
AAAATGGAATTTAATATGTATAAGTCCTGAAATATAGAGGAATATCCTCTTTGGTGGTGAGTATAACAATACCCAGTATGAATCCTCAAAATTACAAAACATATAACATTAGGAGAGTTTTAATAATTTCATAATAATGAAATTTAAATCAGGATAAGAATAATTTCAACAAGAAAACCTAGATATACTCATAACAGACACCATGTCTCAAAGGTATTAAATATACTACCATCCATTGTGTTATTCTCAAGGATTTAGTGTGATGATTTCCCAAGAGAAATCACTCCCTGGTCCAGTTTTTCATTGAAGCTTGTCATCTAAGAAGTTTTTCTCAATATTCCTCACCAAATATTTACTCATAGGTACTTATAATATCATAATGAACTAATAGGGGATCTATCTTAGGCCTCTAGATTATACCAGAACCTATATGGAATAACCAAATATATAGGGGAGAAAAAACCATGGTAACATTTTCATAATGATTCCGGAATCCCCACCTAAAGAAAAAGATAAAATGATAACAGATCACACCTTGCGTCATGTAGAGGAAATTCAAAACACCATCAAATACTAATATTACAGAGGGGATCACAATTATATTGTCAGTATGTAATTACACATTGATCCATCACGTGGATTAAAAAAAGGAAAAGTCCTAACATAAATTGTTCTATACTAATGGGATCAAGTTCCTTATCATGAACTAGAATAATTTCAAGTCATGCAATGGAAGTACATGACATATATTACCTTTCCTAGGACTTCCCATGTCTCAAAATCTAAAATGGAAGGTCTTTATCTATATACATAGTTTGTCATTTTGGAGTATGTAATGTAGATCATAGTCTGTTACTCATCCTTCCACATACCCACAACTGTATACATTTTCCTATGATCGTTTTCTTTAGGCTGTGACTATATACTATGCCCAGGCTGGTGTACATGGTCATATCAGAGTACTAGACTATTCCTATTTTGTATATTAATTCACAAGTGTCTAGCTGATTCCAAGACCATTTTTTCCAATAGTAAACATAGAGACACCATCAAAGAGTTATATAGAATTTGAATCATGTCACACTATGTGTGATATCATTGTATAATCATAATCCCTTGATATATTGGATGAAAACACAATGTGTTTTTTGTAGACTGCATGCGATGTTGTCAATAATTTTCAGGAAATTTAGAACCATCATGATTTTTCTTCTCATTATGCCACCACATTGATTCGGCCACAAGCACTATAGATAATCATTGATTAAGGACCATTCATGCCTATTTTTTAGCTATGACTCTAATTCATACATTCAATCTGATTGAGAAAAAACCTATATCACATTATGTCATCCATATTCTGAAACCCATGAACTAGGGATCTCAAAATCTAAACATGTTCCACATCCAATTGACCAATATTATGTTATCACCCTGATCACTCCACTAATTTTGAATATAAATCCACAGTGATGATTCATTATTCTAGTGAATGGGCACATAATAATCATCCACTAGGTTTTGGTCAGACATCAATACAGAGGAAATAATGTTGATGAACATTTTAGAAGTAGGGATGAAATCTACAAGAAAAAAAATATGAATTCATCCCATCCATTGGCTGGGATGGCCTCAATACATTTCTATAGAATAATGGATGAATAACCAATAAAGAGACTATAATCTATTCCCAAATCCAATTAAAATACAATGGAAGCCATAAGTTACTATCACTACATGAATCAATGTATCAGTGGAGTTGATTAATGATAAGAAGGGGGTAAAATGTGGACTAATCCAATTAAAAAACATCCGACCTCTGGATTGGATCGATTTCTAAAGAGTAACATATCCTTGTCGTAGTCGTTGATGAGATCCATAAGATATAATGGGAAAAATGATTTCATGTTCATAATCCATTGCTAATCATAAAATAATGATTCCCTAATTTCTCTTCTACGAATCCACTTGGTTATTTGGGAAATGGTATGGATTATCCGAAACCTTTATTAAATAGTAGTATACATGGATTGGTGAACAAAAAAACAAACTAATTAATTGGTTGATTTACTCTTTCTATCATTACAACATTTTAACGAATAGATAGAAGAAAATACAAGTTAGGTTTCCCAAGCTAAAAATCAATATTTTTTATTCAATAGAGGTCTTATATTTATGATCCGAGAATCCATTCTGTAGTAATTTGATTATTTCCAATAAAATATCTTCAAATGATATAACATAATTAATATTTATATGACATCATTGTTGACACATATAAATCCTCAGTATTACATGTAGCAATAAGGCATGGCTCTGATGATATTCTTTAAAATATTTTAGTGTAATAAAATAAAAAAACATTCATCATATTCTCTCCACATTAGTTTTTTTTCATTGAAATGAAAAAAAATTATCAGGAAATGTTGGTTTGAGATCACATTTAGTTCTCCCTCTCCCATGTGAAATCATAATTATTTTTGTGTTTCCTTCATATATACACTGAGGTAATCACTCACACACCTAAGTTATTCTTATTTAAACATCCAATCCCTATTGGGTACTCATAAAAGGTAACATTATCCTCAATAACATGCTCAGAATAGTTTATAACTTGCAATGGGTCACGTACATTCTTCAATTGCAGAATAATGTTGAAGATAACATGTATCCATCAAAACTATGGTGGTATGGATATAAAATATTATTCCGTTACAACCCTATTTTGAATATTTAAATGGAAAATGGATGTCATTGATTACATGCAACCCCAGCTGAATCACTACAACCCACAATGAGGTGAAACCACCAGAATCACATGGTCTCCCTAACCAAACACCACTAGATTTATTCATCATACAATATAGGAATTGTAAATAATCTACGAATATTTAATATTCTAACAGATAATACACACATTTTCATTCATTTCTCATACCAACTCTATGTCCATTATTGATGACCCACTCAGTTCATTCTTATACAGTGTTGTCCTATGTTATGCCCTATATAAGTCATAAAATTATTCCAACCCATGGGTGGAAAGGAAGTTTTTGTTGTTTTAATAATAAAATAAGGGTTTTTTATAATCCCAAATATAGAAAAAAACTGACAATCATACATGAAACATGTGCTCTAGAAAATGAATTATCAACTATATTATGTCATCTGTTTGGTGATGAAATATAGTGATAAAAAAATCCCCAAAGGCCAATAACACTCATCTCCAAAATAATTATGTGAAGTGAGAATCAAAGTAAGAAATGATCATCAATGGATCTCCCTAATGATGGAATATCTCATACATGTAATAGATTCCCATACTATCTCTTTAACTCTACTTTCATCATGTTTGTGAGTGGGAAGACATTATGGGTCATTATACAATAACCCAGATGGAATTTTTGTAATATAAATTCTTGGGATTCCAACCATGATGTCCAACGATACACCTAACCACATACACTATGTAATCCAGATGGGTTGATCCAAAACCATTGGATATGTCTGATTGGGATTTCTTGATGATGAGTGAGGTGTCAAGAGACAATATCAACTACACACTTCTTCATCCCCGACCAACATAATTTATGATGAAGGTCTTTCTACATATAATACACACAAGGATGTATCTCCATCTGGGATGTATGAAAATAACTTGTATCATCATCATGAAACATCAAATGTACATTCTTCCATCCACTGGAAGAGATAATTTTCTCTCCGCCTTTAGAAAATCCATTCGGATCACGTCCAGTGGACATCTGAATACTCAATGTCTCAATGTTGGAATCTACGTGATGATCCACCCAAACACATTATAGGTGGATATCTGTAACAGCCATTTGAAATTGCTAAGTATCCCCATCCTCTCATAGTGTGGTAAACTGAAGTGAGGATTACATGATTGACACCGTGGTTAAAAACAACAAACATGATCTTATTCTATGATCATGTTACATCATGTACCCATTATAAGGTGTATAGTTATCTTGAATTCCTAATCAAAGATTACATCTATTCATCTCGTCTATATCATGTTATGATATTTATGTGAGCTGATATACTTGAAATGCATTCTTTCAAAGTAGATGATAAATCCTCCGCCCATGAGGCAGTGCCTTCACATCATTATGGACAATACTACCAGTGCTAGATATGGATCATGGGTTTGGTAGTTCATATGATGACGTATAAACTTTTTCGGAGGATTAGATATTAGGGAGAAACCTATATATTTTTATAGATCTATGCATACTCCTACAAGCATCACAAAACACTATATAACCAACACCCTATTCAGCTATTATCAAAATGGATATGCACATCCACCTCTTCCATAACACTAGAAAATCCTATTGGACCCTATATATCATTATAAAATTATTCCCATTCGGATCCAAATTATTAAAGTGTCCTATCATGTTATATAAATTGGTCATGAAACTCTATTTGTAACATTCCATCCCATTGATGCTATGAACACCATGATGGTCAAGTGTGGATACCAAGATAAAACATACTCAACCTTCAATGGGTCCTCATACACATCCTCTTATAAGATATAATTTTCCAAAAAATATTCCTATAGAATATAGAAATCTATCTTCAATATATTACCATAAAAATGGTTTTCATACAGTATATTTGGGACCATCTTTATGTGAATAAAATTATCCTCCTCAAGCATTGAGTGACTAGAATGTTATCGATGTAGACCAACATGAACTAGTTTATGAATGTATTAATGATCCATTTTTATGTACCTTAATGTTTAATGGGGAGTAATTCCAAAAAAATGGATCACCATTTTTCCATAATTACTATTCAGAAAATAGAATTTTTAATTTGATAAACAAACTTCTTTTACATGGAGATGTTGATAATCTAATCTAATGTTAGTCGTGAAGAACAATCTCACCCATAAAACATGGATTAAAAATACATCTATCATTAGTAATAGATACATATTACACACTGTGAGCAGATTTAGGAGATGAAAATCTATGAAAAACCTCAATATCTTGTCCAACATCTTAGTGAACAAAACCCGGGGCTAGTTAGGGGGGAACATAAGGATTTACTAATCCCTAAATCTAAAAATCATGCAATAGGTCATATATCTCATGAATATTTATTCGGTCAACCTGATTTACAATAATTAATAGAGAGAATATCCCTAGGTGTATATATATATATATCAATGTTTTAGTATTCCAATCATGACATATGGAATATTCATTTGTTCTCTTCCACCCATCATCATGCTGAAAGTCCATATAATGCACTTCTCAAAGTGTAATACTAGAAAAAGGATGTGTAATTGGAAATATATATCTCTATATATACCCTTACCACTTTAAATAGGTTTTATTATAACATAAAAATAAATTACACAATCCATAATTGTAGGAACATTGCATCCTCTACTTGAAATAGTTTATTATGGCAGGAATTGTGGATAATTGGACCATACCTAAGATGTCTTTATAATGATTTATAACTATGATAAAGAGATATGATATGAAGATGTATCATTCCAGAGTGTAGTCACACTAACAATATGAGTATGTGATTTATGAATACCCTCCAATAGATGTATCTAAGAACAATAGTCGAACTAGGGGTTCCAGTAGATCTCTATGTCCTGAATGGGATATGTGGAATGAATATAACCACTCACACCCCTGTATAATAATACTAAGTGTAGTATAGAGAAGCTATCAATCATATCTATAATCAATATATGATCCTCAAGGTATATCTATTCCATATCTTATAGATATAGTTTTCCCTTACCATTATCATTATAAGATAGGTGTGGACCACATAGGGGTGGTTGTGGAAATATATAAACCGCCCACTACATACATCGCCTATCCATGCTACTCTTCCAAATATATTCCAATAAATCCACCTGGAAACTATCTTTTTATATTTTTAGTAACTCTATCAACCATCATCTTATCGTATATATGGATGGTTAGATAATCCCTTGGGAGATTTCCTTGATCGTCGCATGGGAAACACTACCTATATCTAGGGTGAGTAAACCAATCATGAGAGACCTTAACTGTAGACCATCAGTCTTGATATGATCTCTAGAAATATCTCAAACACCCAAATAATTATTTATATCATTAGTTACATGATACTAATGTATCATTTCATGAGTTCTAAAATCCAACAAAAACTCCCAATGTCTTCTCGACCTTAAATTTCTCCACCACTGAGGCTTACATAGGCACCCCATCAAAGGATTAAATGAAATGGGATATCAATAAATCCATGATATACCAAGGTAGTTGATAGGGAAAATATTTTCAATAACATTACATTGAATATAAATACATTATTTCACACCAATGTGTCATTTTAAGGGATATTTTCAAATTTAATATCTTTTGAAGCATTTAGACATTAAATTGGAAAATATGATAATTTTGGATTTTAACGATTATAATTTTATTATTTATTTCAGACGTAACATTTTATATACTGATCGAGATTTTTAAATTACATTTCCTAGATCAGGATATTTTTTATGAGAGATGAATATATTGAAAATTGATATATCAATTAAGCTAGATATTTATGGGGATAAATTGAACCTATGCATAAAGGACATTCATAACTTTGGATCCACTTTTTTCTATCAATATCAAGACCAAAAATTAATAGGAAACCAGATATGTGGAAAACAAAGTGTCATACATTTCGGATTTTTTTTGGATTAAACTCTCTATAACACTCTTTAAATGTTTTAAATAAAGTTTAAAATTAGTGGGTACATAAAGGATACGTTTTGGAACAATATCCCAGAATACAAATTTCCATTATAATGTCTAGAAATTTTTCTATGTCATGAAATCATTCTGAGTAAAATTATAGATCCATAAATTAGACCTCATTTACTTATAAATATGAATCCCATATACTTGTCAATGGGATGATAATTTTTGTTTGAAATGTATTTTTAATTTTTATTTTATTTTTTCTATAATGGTATTTGTGAATTTTTAATATATTTTTGACTCTTTATTCATATCATTCCATTATTTTTATTTGTTTTGTTTCTACCATGTTCTTATATACAATGATATTGAATACTCCGTATCATGAGTATCTAACCCATGGATGTTCTTGGATTAGAAATATAGTGTTGAAGCCATGTTTGTGATATATCATTATAATATTTCTATATTTTAATAGAGTTATACATAGCGTAATATTAGTCGATATGCTATATTTTTTTACTATATACTATGAGAGGACTAGATTTTTCTTCTAAAATATACTCCCTTGATCGAGGAGGTGTATGTGTGGACTCTCCAATTTTTATAAGTCACAAAAAATTCACATCATGTGTATAATAGGATGTTCATTCATTCAATGGAGTGTGTTCATTAAGTATGGAACCTATAAAGTTATGTTGAAAGATCACTATAGGTTCTCTCTTGATAGGATTCTCATTTTATCTAATATCATTTATTTTATATGCATTTTATTTATAAACCTAGATATATATTAATTTTACATGTATCACTCATTCCAAACACTTTATATTATTTTTTCTTATTTAAGATAGAATAAAAAATTTAAGAATAGAAATTTGATGTTGTAGGAGATTTCTCATTTAGGCCGACCCATGGTGTGCCATATATTGCATGACTAGGTAAATAATAAATTCACTGACGATCTAAAAAACATCCGTAGACATTAATTTTGCTCAATTTTTTGAGAGGAAAAATATGTGAACATAATAATATTCTCAAAAAATCATAAATTTTAGAATATTGAAAATAAATATCCTTTATTCATGATGAATTTCAATTAAAATTTTTATTCATTTAATTCCCAATGAAGCATGAAATAAGAAGTTAAAAACAACCTTAAATCCAAGATATATAGGATAAAATAAGAAATTAAAAAACTGACCATCCAACCATAAAGGGATGTGGAATATAATTTTTCAATTATGGAGTAGTAATATCCTACACCAAAACATGAAAAAACATAATTGGTGGAAGATAATTCACCATTTATTTTTTATGTCAAAGAACCATATGTGGTTTAGAATGAGATATTATAGGAATTAATAAATTTATCCAAAACTCAACCATTTATCTAAGAAATATTTTTGGAAAACATAAAAGATTATATACATATGGGAGATCATCATTTTTTGGATAAATACAATATTTTATTTAATAAGGATAACCTAAAACATGATCATTCTATATGTGGTAATGATGAATTTGAAACTCTATACCTATAACATTCATTATAATATGATGATGAAGTTGTACCCATTGAAAATTATTTTCCAATGGTCCTATAAAAAGTGACCATATTTTTTACCAATATACCTGGTGGGTAATATTTATTCATTAATATGTCATGTTTTAATCTTATTAATGAATAACTATTTTATGACATGTTTTTTATGAAATTAATGACCGTACACAAATACAGAAGACCCTTAATGTTATGGAAGATATCATAAATTTATTGGACGGTGAAGAAATGGAATTTTATATTGATGTGACTACCTTATATACATCAACATGCACACAATATGGAGGAGGGAACCATGATATTCAACAAAGATACCCATATTTTTTTCCTTAACTCTATAGACATAAAATACATTCTTTCATCATTCTTGAGGGTTGGGATTGATCTAAGCTTCCTTGGGTTTCTCAACTCTTTTTGTCTTTTATTGGACAACAAGAAATGATACATGTGGTGTTTCATCTTAATGAAACCACAAAAAAATTCTAAATAGGTCTTATATATTGTAATTGTCTAACTAGGGTAAGTACAAAATTATCACTAGCTTAGGGGTATAAAAAATAATTATTCCTTTTATTTACCCTTTCATTTTTTTATGATGTTTTTCATTTTTTCATTTGTATTTAAGGTTGTAGAAACTACAATATTAACTCATGGATACTAGTGAAAAAGTAATCATGTTATGTGTTTTATATTTTTATTTTATTAACTTCCCATTTAAAGTTATTCTTTCAAAAAATTTAGGATATGATATCAACAAAAAAATATAGTAAATAGAACAAATATAGGAATGGTATATAAATATAAATATTTTATTTGATTTATCCTCTAATTTTTTCAGGTTTTTATCTCAATTTTCATGTTTTGTTTTTTTGGTTGAATGTTTAGGATTGTTTGGAAGAATCAAATACTTTGTAAAATTAAATCAATTTTATTTCTTTAAAATATTTCTTAGTTTGAATATTTTAGGATTTAAATTATTTTTTAATGGATTTAGTTTCTTCATTTCATTTCATTTAATTTTATTAATGTTTGATTTATCATAAATCCAATTTTCATTGGTGCTGTTTGAATTGAAAATATTTCCCAATCTTGAAGTTTTATAATACATTATGATATCATCAATACATTAATCTATTTTGATAGAATATTGAGTCATGATGTGTGACATAGAACAATAATTATTTCTATTTTTTAATGTTATTAGTGGTCATTGAATGTGTCAATTATGACTTAGGATTAATTTTGAAATAAAATTTACATTGAAACATAATTTTTGAAAACAATTTCTTATCCCCATTATAAATCCCTGAGTAATCATTACATACCAATTTATGTAGCCACTTTATAGGACATATAATTATTTATATCCTGATATAGAAATAAAATTCATTGTTATAGTTTTACTCATGTGTGGTTGACAGAAAAGACGATCTTTATTTTTACTTCCTGAAGAATCTATTTATGTTGAAATGAAAAATGTGTACTCGTGTTTATTACTACTTTTGTAAAATAAATTTGATGATGGAATTATGGATGGGTGGAGAAAAATTTCATTACAAATAATTGAGAGAACAAGGCTTCTTTTACATGGATATTACATCTTTTTTTGGAAACTATTCACTACATTACACCAACAAACACACAAGGACCGTAATATTTAAATGCATTTGGAATCTTGGAAGAAAATTTTCATATTTTGTTAAATATATTCAATGTATTCATTAAAGGTATCCCCACATAGTTCTACTACATAAAATTTTATTTCACAACCTGGGAAAAGGATAAATAAGAAAAGGTGTGATCATATGCTCAGTAAGGGTAAAAAAGGAAGATAAATAAGAATATTATGCTCATAATAGTATGATGAAATGAGAATAAAATTCAAAAACCACTCCTACATATAACGGATTGTAATCATGATTCATGGATTAACGATTAGCAGTTCATAATACATGAATCATAATAGAATATATGAACAAGAGTCATGATAACATAAAATTGGCCTAGGAAATATATTTTGTTCTTAGACAAATGCATAGAAAATAAATTACATATTAGTCAGTTCTCATTGAAAAAATGTATAAGGTAAATCTATAGGTTGATACACCTCTATAGTAGGATACACCACCACTCCAAGTGGAATAATTTTTCAAATAATGTAATGTGTTTATCCCCAAACAACCATGGTAGTCATGTTTCACTCCCAAGACCATCATGAAAGACAATTCCCATTATGATTGTAAGTTAATATTCTATTCTAATCCTATCTTACTGAACTAGGATCAATAATTATTCAAGAACTATCTTAAAAAATCTGGTCACCTAGCATTCTAGTCCAATATATATAATGATAGATAAATCATTTCCCAATTCATTGGTGTGATATATAGGCCTACCTATATTTGGTTATAACAAAACTGCCACCCATTGTTATAACATAACCACCATACTTTGTTATAAAATATCCACAATCACAAAATGAAAATCATACATATCTGCATAAAAAGATCATAAATATGTCATCGTATAATTACTCATGAAATGAAAAGGGGTTCATAAACATTAAAATATTACATAACCAATGGAAATGAGATTGGATTCAGGATAATTTCATCATTTCAACATAAAAGTACCTAGTAATGGAATCATGTTTCATAATTCTTTTATAACTATATAACATGATGAAGTGAAATGGTTTTCATAAATATCTTTCATCCTTAACATAAAACATTCAGTGAAAGAATATGAGAGGTATCATTGAATTATATACATGTCAAGGAATTGGTAAAACTAGAGGAAACCATCTCATCAATAATCCTTTTATGATTAATTATATTTTTTAGAGGATGTTGTCCTTTCTGATTTAAGAAATGAATTTTAAAACATAAAACATTTTGAAAAAAAAATTATTTAAAAACAGCCTTGAAAAATTATAAATAAATATTAAAAAAATTACAAAACTTTTGATAACGTAAAATGTTTTCAAATATATTTTGATGGAAAATTATATGAAATGATAATTTAGAAAATGTTGAAATCATTTTTAGAAATCATATTTTTTGATGAAAAAAAATCTGACTTAAGAGAGAAATAATGATGGATTTTCTTAAAAAAATAATTATTATCTTAAAATACATAGAATAGAAAAATTATACCACCACATCATGATATAACAAATAACAATAGTAGAAAAATATTATTCATAATTAAAGAGAGTTATATCATGATATTTAAATGCTGGATACTTAATCGTAAATATTCCAGATAAATAATGTGTTTGTAATTTAAAATATTTTTATCTTTAGAAACATTAAATCACAACCCCATGAAATGATAAAATAAAATGAATCATTAAAATGCAATGAGTAAAAATAAATTCATGATATTATATTTAAATATGGATGTATGAACACCATATATAATTATATAGGAACATAACATAATGTACATGTCAATCATGGAAATTGAGACATAATTCCTTTATATATTTGCAAACTATGGGACCGTAAACCCCATGAAATAGTGAAACTAAAATTTATTCTGAAATACAAAAAAATTTTATTATAATAATCATAAAATAGATTAAAGTTATTAATATACACAATTTAAAAGAAATATGGGGGGAATATGATATTTGTCTCAGAAAGTGTAACAATAAGATTGAGATCCCATATATTAAGTATTTACTCCTATAATTCTTTTTAAAACATCATGTACAATAAATATAAGATTAATGAACATTTATTAAAAACCAAATTAATATATATATTATACCACCTAGAAATTTTAATTACCATGTATTACACATTTATCAACAATTACATGTTAATTATATATTTTGGGCCACAACCGCTTTGCAATTCATATAAATTTTGATTTGTTAAATTATTGGTCCTCATACATTGATCGTTGTTCAATAATAATTAGAATGTTAATATATATATATATATATATATTATTTATATATTTATTTATAGTAATCCCTTAAATATTGTGATTGAAAATGAAATTCATCATTATAGAAGAATGTAGGATCTATGATTGTAGAGAAACCATAAACATTTAATTGTTAAATTTAATGAATGAAAAGTGAATAATATATTATCATTAAATAATAATATACATTTCAAATATATCTGACATTTTCATTAAACCTGTAATGACCTGTAAAATTTCATGCAATTTTTTTATACTTTATGGGATTTTCACGAGTCGGCAAAAAATTATGGTGTGTGATTATTAGGCCCGGTGCACCCGAAATGAATTTCTATACATTTTTTAAGGTACGTTTGACAAACCTGTGGGTGGAATTTTCTATCTTTTGAACTGGTTCTTGGATTAAAAATGAGTGGTCACAGATGAATCTGCAGTGCCAGGATTCACATAAGAGAATCCTCATTTCAACCACAGTAGGTCGGGAGAAATAGATAAATTTTGGACATTAGGGAAAAATAATAAAATAACTTAACAAGTTATTTAATTTCATTTTCTCTTGGGGATGAGGGGTGGTGGTGGGAATTGGTGACTTTTCAATCCATTTATGGGTTGAATCATCTACTACGTAACTCAAGTGATGTAAATTAAAAGTGGTACATTAACTCATTTAATGGAATTCATTGATTCTTATATGTGTTACTCACCTTTCAACTTGTCTTTTAAATGGAGATCATCATGTGGTTATTTCATGAATTTTTCATGTGAGGAAACTCTGGTTGAGGTCTGCGAAAATATATACCAAAAAAGAACAAATGTTCAGGCAGCAACGATTCGGTATCGGCGAACGCCGACAACTCCATCCATCAAAGACGCTCCTCCTGGCACAACGGCGATACCTCCAACGGATCCCGATGTAATTTGTTATTTATAGTATTGATTTAACATTATTGAAATGAGTTTATTTAATATTTAATGTCAGATAAATATTCTACCACTTGATATCATGTTAACGCGGAGGTCGCAGGCCGAATGAACAAGACCCAGACCCTCCTTCACTTTGATCATGTTGCGTTCTTCAGGGACAGCTTTCCTCAATTTTGACGGAAACATGAGACAGACATTCACTCTATGGTGACAGAAGTTTGGAAGACTCATATGCACATACGACCCCAAAAATGGACCACCAGAGCACATCTAGGGGCCCACAAAATGAACTGAAGGCGTACCGAGCCGGTGGAGGCTGGCGGTGGCCGGAGGAGGCTCGCGGAAACCGGTCGCGGGCAGTGGAAAGGCACAACACCATCGTGCACCATGGTTGCCAGAGGAATTCAGCCTGAGTTGGCCGTGTGGGAGAAGGAAGTTCTAGTGGTGCCAGCGGCCTCCACCAGTGGTCTACATCATGAGGGGCGGCATGACCCTGCACCCCGCCACGTCGGCTGGTGACTGGTTGACCCCCCTAGAGGGCCATTGCATGCAGTGGGTTCACGCCCCACTAGTAGGATGAAACTACCTACATATGTGGGGCCAGATGGAGACATTGGACCGACATTATTTGGATCGGGCCTGATGTCGGGCATTCGATCGGGCTGGAAAACCCTAGTGGGTTGGGCCAGACTAGCGGCCCAGCGGGCCAGCGTGGGTGGTTCTAGCCCCACCCGTCGTTCCTGGCCACCTGCGGCCTAGGCATGCAAACTAGTTGGACTGACCCCTATAGCGCGGACCCAATGAACTGGGCCGACCCAAAATGGTTCAGACCTTGGTGGGCTCAGGTAGACTGTAGGTCTCGTTGCCTTGGGTCGGCCCGACCATGTCCGACTGGGCCCAGACCCAACAGACCCCCGAATAACGAAGCACTCAAAACTGAAAAACTGAGTGTTCGTCTGAAATGCCTTTAGTGGCGTTGGGACCCCTTTTTGGGGATCGGTCCCTTTTGTATATTTCGGTTGGCCTGACCGAGCGTAGCCAGACTAAGGTGTGATCACCCCTATTTCACGGAATGGGGTCTAACAAAAAGACCAGGTGTTTGATTGATGAACTATCTATGGAATAAGGACCCTTGTGACATGGCGGTCCTTTGGAGATACTTTAAGATAGTTTTGAAGGAGTTTTATGTGTGACCAGGGATTGGATCAGACTTGAATCCAAACTTGGAATTTTTACAAAAGTTCCCATATCTCATAGATCGAGCATCTGATCGATGTGATGTATGTCACATTGGGACCACTATAATGGGGTGGTCCGTTGGGGGGTGATTTTTTTGTACTTTGTACCAGTATAAATATGACTGATTTCTTAAAGAGAAGAGTATTACAGAGATTAGGTGTGCTTCGTGCAAGAATCCAGTGGCTTGCTGTAACATGAAGATGAAGAGCGACCAATACGGGTCATCATAAGAAACTCTAGAGTGGGATGATCACGTTGTACGACTAATCATCCCTACCTCTGTATCAGAAACCAATATGGCTCAACACCAGTGACCAATATGGGTCAGCACCAGCTACCAAAATTGGTCAGCACCAGCGACCAATACGAGTCAGAACCGGTGACAAATACGGATCAACATCTAGCGGCCAATATAGTTCAGCATACAGTGACCTATACAGGTCATCAGTAGAGTTACTAAATATAGGATGATCTATCACAATGACTAGTCATCCCTATCCAATAAACCTTCAAGTTATATAGTTAGAGTGTGCTGTTTCATTTTCTTCGGGATTCATTATTTAAATCATTCTTGTGATATATCCTTTTTGGTATTTATTGTGATGTTTTCATTTTTGGTTTACTGAGATACCTTTGCGAGTCATGGGGTCCCATATAGAGTTGTTATTAACATCCCTATAGGGGTGCCTCCCAGACATGTGTGTCTATTGAAGAATACTGATGCTACAAGGAATACTTTTGAGGTTCAGGGCTTTGTGGTACTTCATTAGCTGGGATCAGTTGATATCCTCTTCTTCGGCATCAAAAATACAACTAATACCCTCTAGGTAGAGCTCTAGGACAGATGTGATAGCTATTTACTTTATTTTTAGTTTCTAGGGCTTTAATTATTTTTCACTATTTTCAATTTACAGTTGTACTTGTGGTTTTACTTTACTCTCATTGTTATACCTTACTTTTCTCTGTTGATTACATAAGTTACAATTTTTGAGTGTGTAGAGATCTATAAGGAAATGCCTTCTCTATTCGAGAAATTCCTTTGGGTGCTAGTCACAAACCCTTGGCATATGGATGGTGGGCTTGGGGTAGTCACGTCCTGGCCTCATGGGATGGGTCGTGATAATGTGGTATCAGTGGGTGGTCGGTTTTTCTATAAAAACTAATAGTCTGCTTTCAATGAAGCAATGAAATAAAAAAAGTTCAAGTTCAGTTTCAATATATGGATTCTAGTGTTGGATTGAAAACCGAAATATCCATACACCAGGACACTAAATTCTGTCTTCCAACTCAGTACATGGAAACAGTAGTTGATAGTATTTTGAAAATATTTCATGATCTTTCTTAAATTGGCTCACCTGGTATAACTTATTGACTATGGAACATCAGTTTCATATAGGATTCCTCCATAAAGATAACCATCCATGTTCTGATTAGTGATCATGACAATGTCCCACTGTAACACCCCAACCTTCTACGGTACGCTTCTCTTTGAAAAATGTTATAGCGTGTGTTGTACGCAACACCAAGTTCTAACACACCATAACCAATCAAACTAGCCGTTATGAATAGTAATACCAACCTTTTGAAGTTATATATATTGTATATTTCAAAATGGACTTCATTTTTGGATTCGGAATATCAAATTTAGCCTGAGGTGAAATTTTGGTACTTTTCGGATAACATTAATATTTTGATGAATAATGAAAATTACTAAATTTTAATTAAAAACAACTTTTTTAATAAAAATAATTAATAGTGATAAATTATGAATTTTAGTGGTTTTAATGTATATTTAGAATATATGTTTACCATTTAATATAATTTTGGTCATTGGACATAATTTTACAACTAAACTGAACATAAACAATTGTCAATCTTTTGGTAGTTATTATCTCTTAAAAACACGCTTTTTGTTTTGATAACAGGAATTAATTTTAAATTAATTAATTCCACTTCTGTGGTTTGAATTTAGAAAAATGGATTCCATATTTGTAATCAGAATTTTCAAATTGTGTAAATAGGTAACTTTTATTTTTAGACATTTTGAATAATTACTGCGGTAAATATTTTATTTACCATGGTTAAGGGTAAATCCGGTAAATAAGGGTTAAAAAATAATATTATAATAATACTAAATTACCCTTAAACGCGTCCTAGCCTTATTGGTTGATACATGTTCGACCATAGGTATCTTTGGTTCGATTTTGGGACCCCATGGTGCCACTTGTAGATGATAGGGACACTTTATTTTAATTAAGTTAAAATGAATACAAAAATGACACAAGAATATATCTTTTAGAAAAACACTTTTTACATTGGGTTATATATGTTGGATTTTAGATTATAAATATTTATTAGAAAGATAAAACGATTTCCTACATAATTATATTTTATTTATAATTTTTAGACATTAAATAATTTAATATATTTATGACACAATGATGATGAAGTAATTACTATAATAGTGATCAATTAAAATAATTAATATTATAAATACCAAAATAAATATAATATGAAACTTTTAATGAATTAAACTAATTATCTAGGATAATATGATATATTAGGATTGATTTAATTGACTTTGTTCGAAGAAATAAATCTGTTATGAGTTTCAAAAAAATCAACTATTGAATAGTGTCAAAATTGACATAAAAGAGTTCTTAAAACAAATATTATATTATTAATTGATATTAAATTCTTAAAAATCTAAGGATCGGCCAAGTGACTTATATAATGATAGGTTCATAATTAATGGACCACTTTGGGGTCGCTTGGATGTATATAGTACGTTTATTAACCATATTATATAAAAATACAAAGAGACATTGTAAAAGTGAAACCAATTAACTAAGAGTTAAAACTCAACGATAAGGTTAATATAGTAACCCAAACCTGTCTAAATTCTATTAGTTGAATGGTTTTAGACCTATACCCACCATAACCTATGAATTATCAGCTTTGGAGCCATTAGAAACCGAAAATTAATTTATTATAAATTAATATTTCTAGTTTTTCCAAATGTGCCCCTCACCCCTCTTATAAAAGGGCACTCCTCCTTCTCATTTCTTCACACCTTCAAAGCCTTTTGGTTCGGCCATACACTGCCAAAATACTCTCCCAAATTCCCTCAATACAACCTAGAGGCCTTATTTTGATCAGAAAGCCAACCTAAGGAGCCCTTTTGATCAAATCAAAAGGAAGAAACCGAAGAAGAGGTAATGATTTCACCACCCTTTTCCACGTTCCTTTCTTCTTCCACTTCTTCTTCCTTTGTTGATACCATTATAAAATAATAATCCAGTATCATATATATACTGTGATGTTATTATAAATATGGTACAACCATATTCAGTATTCTATCCACCCTTGGAATAACATGTCACCATACATGCGTACGTACGGCTTACCATCTTCACGTCATGGTGTAATTGTTATTCACTATATTATTATTTGGATGGGTATAATAATGATGTGTAACTCATGTAAATAATAAATATAACATGTTAATGATTCTGTATATATTATATACCATCCATTTATATATTATTTTAATATCAAAAGAATGAAATTGTCGCTCGTGCGTACGTACGGACTACCGTCTCCACGAATGCGATGAGATTCATTCTCCATCGTATCCATTCAAGTATAATTATCATTTGATGATTTAAAAATGATGTTTATGGACTTGATATCATTCTGGATATTAATAATATACAACATATCCATTACAAACATGGCTTACGTAACAAAACATATAAAAGAAAATGAGTAAGTTAACACCCGAAACAACGATAATACTAAGATATTATTAACAAAGAGAAGCTAAAAGATCATATATGATATCATATTAATATATATGATTCATGTATAATTTAATAACAATTATTTCACTATTATAAAGTAGGTTAACATACCCCATCCAAGAAAAAGTAAAAGGTAAGGGTTATTTCACAATCTCTTCATTATTCGAGGTTGTTTATACGTAATAATCTACTGGGATCTCTTTATCATCCACATCCATGTTTATTAAAAATGTATTTCAAAATATTTTTACTATTTACTATAATATGAGTTAAAGTCATTTATACCCTTTTTGACTTTTATAAGTGGTTTATTAAGGAATATTTCCATCGTTTTCAAAACAAGGTCCTTTTTAACCTTTTCGACATAATTAAGGTAAGAATGTTTTTTTTAACTTATAGGCAGGTGCGGCTCTTTTCTGCCGTTATAAAATCTTCAAAGCTTCCCTTACAAGCATATATAAATATTTTCAATGAAAATGTTTTATTTTATAGATATATTACTCTTAAATTATTTCAAAATAGAAATATATATTTCTTTAAAAAGAATTTTGATTTCATCTATGTCAACATCCTTTGATGGATTTTACGCTTATTTAAAGTTGATTTATTATGATACAAAACTTCTATTGAAGGTTTTGTGATATGTTTGTCTGTGGATGTGCTATTGTTATACCATTCATGGTTTATGGTGAAAGTATTGAAATTTCGTATGCTAGTTTTAATACGAATGTTTAAGCTATTTTTAAACCTTTTCATATGGGAATGCATTGGACTTTATATGTGGCGGGTGGAGCCTGCTATAGCTCCTCGATGCATCAGTAGGTCTCATGAGATAAACTAGTGTCTTGGCACAAGGCCTTGACAAAATCTTATTTGTAGTCTTGGCAAGAGGCCTTGGCTATGTGGTTATGATAGTGTGGCATTATGCATTCCAACATTATGAAAGTGGTTATTGATATTGGATGTGATTATTCGATTAGTATAATAGCCATGTGAATAAGAAAATGGAATTATTTCATTTTACTTTTTCCATACTATGTTGAAGTTCAAGTTAAAAAGGATTTTTTTTATTAATGCATTTCCTTAAATGTTTATACTTATTTATAAAAGATCCGGTATATTGTTATCCTTACTGGGAATTTGAGCTCACCCCTTTTCTATGTTTCATTTTTCCCAGGATGTGAAGACGTAAGTTATGAATGACCTGCAGGGATTTTATGTGGAGATATGAGCGTGGAATATGAAGAATATGTTGTTGTAGTAGTTTTTCACTTTATGATGTAATGTAAAACTTTATGAATATATCTAATGTTTCCAAGGCTACTAAACCAATCGGTCCTTCGAGATTTGATCTTTCTTGTGATCATGACAATGTTATGTAATAATGCACTGACTCTGGGTAACTAGGGTCGGGGCGTTACAGTTGGTATTAGAGGAAGTTTAGTACAAACCTTGGAAGCTAGGTTTAGATAAACTCTGATTAGAGCACGTAGACCTAAGATGAATTTTGAGGATTAGTATAGAAGAACTTCCTAGAATTTTGGTATTGTAAAGATTTTGTGTGTTTTCCATGAAATACATCCCTGTCTGGATACGAGTAGGTAGAGGTGGCTCTGGCACATATGTACCTAGTGGTAAAACACGAAAACTCCGCTTTGAGCTAGACTCGAACGGGAACTGGTGCACGACAACGGGCCTTACTTCACTCTTGGTTACGACACTCCTGGGGGATATGCTTAGGATAACTCTCATTTTCTTTACAAATCATTATAAAGGGTTTATGACTATATACTTTCTCAAAGAAATTTTTTTTAAGATTATGGATTATATCCATAAATAGTTCAATTTATGTTAAGTGTTTTATAAGTATGGGATTATGTATTTTGATTCATAAACTGATCTAGTTTATGCTATTGTTTAGAAATGGCACCTAGTGGAAGAAATGGAATCTGAATCAATGCACACACTCCATGTAGGGATTGCCCTCCTACTCAAGATAATTATAGTGGAGCTGGTGATGGAACTGGTGTCGATCAGCTAATCACCATACTGGGACAACTCACTCAGGTTATGAATAATAACCTTACTCGTATGGAGTACCCTGATCCACAACATGGAGGATAAATGTTAGATTGATTCATGAGTCAACAACCACCGATGTTCAATGGGAGTACAAATCCCTTAGTAGCTGACCAATGGATAAATTCCCTAGAGAAAATATTTCAGGCTTTGGGGAGCAGTGAAAGGGAAAAAGTTATCATGGAAGTTTACCGCCTCACTGGAGATGTTGATCAATGGTGGTCATTGATTCAAAAAACGAAGGAAGATGATAAATTATCAAATATGGAATTGAGGGAGTTCAAAGATCTATTTTTAGAAAAATACTTTCCTCGCGACCATCGAGCAGATATGGAAAGGCAATTTCTGAGTCTGAGACAAAAGGAGGATGAGAATGTCACAAAGTATTAGTCTAACATTACAAGGTTAGAAAGGTATGCTGGTGATTATATACGTAACCCAAGAAGTAATATTGAACATTTCTTTGATGGGTTAAAACAATTTCTCCATCGAGCATTAGTCTCACAATCCTTTTTGTCATACGAAGACATTTTCTTATGTGGTATCAAGTCCGAAAAGGAATTCTCTAAGTCTTATGACTTTAAAGAAAAGCAAGAGAAGAAGAGTCCTGCTGATCAATCTGGGAATGGAAATATGGGGATGAAGGGAAAGGTTGAATATCCATCCTGTGGTAAATGCCGGATTAAACACCCTGGTACTTGCTTGAAGGGAATGGGATTCTGTTACAAGTGTGGTGAAAAAGGCCACCAAGCTCGTGATTTGAAGGGGAAGAAGGATGCTACAAACATTCAGTGCTACAATTGCAGGGAGATGGGGCATTATGAAAATGAATGTCCTAAGAGTCAGGAGAACATACCTCAGAAAAGTCCAAGGGATCAAGGACACGCTTTTTCTATCACTACTGCTGAGGTAGAAGTTCCGAAAGACGTGGTGGCAGGTAATTTAATGGTTTCCTCAAGTTTAGAAAATGCATTATTTGATTCTAGATCATCGCATTGTTTCATATCTTCCCAATTTGCTATGAAAATTAGATATTTCCAATTTGATTTAACAAGGGAGTTGTCTGTTAAAACTCCTAAGGGAAGTATTATTGCAATAATGTTTTGTGAATCAGTCCCCATTAGAGCACATAAATGTTCTTTATCTGCTGATATCATTGTCATACCTGTGATTGAGTTTGATATAATCCTCGGTATGGACTGGCTTTCAGACTATGATGCGAAGATTTATTGTAAGAAGAAAGAGGTTACGATTCTTGATGATAATTATAAGGAACGCCTTATCTTTAGAGCAGAATCGTCACCACCTAATTCTTATTTAGATCCACCCCCAGTAGCTCAACTAAATTCAATTATTGGGGAGGAAGAGAATGAAATAACTGTTGGTGAGGAAATAAATGTTCAAATTGAGGATGTACCTATTGTGAATGAATTTGTAGATGTATTTCCGGAAGATTTACCTAGACAACCTCCAGAACGAGAAGCTGAGTTTTCCAATGATTTAATTCCTGGATCAAGGCCTATATCGAAGACCCCTTATAGAATGGCCACTGTAGAATTAGTTAAACTAAAGAAACAACTAGAGGAATTGAGTAATAAAGGATTAATTCACCCTAGTGTTTCTCCATGGGGTTCCCCTGTTCTTTTTGTTAAAAAGAAAGATGGATCTATGAGGTTATGTATCGTCTACAGGGAAATCAATGCTATAATGATAAAGAAAAAGTATCCCCTACCTCGCATTGATGATTTATTTGACCAACTGCATGGAGATCAATACTTTTCAAAGATTTACCTTCGATCTGGATACCATCAGTTGTGTGTAAAGAAGGAAGACATTCCGAAGACAGCATTTCGAACCAGGTACGAGCATTATGAGTTTACTGTAATGCCTTTTGGATTGACTAATGCCCCCTCTGTATTCATGGATCTGATGAATAGAGTTTTCAAAGAGTATCTTGATGAATTTGTGGTGGTATTTATTGATGATATCTTGGTATACTCCAAAACCTACGAAGATCATGAAAATTACTTGCGCATTATCTTGATGACTCTGAGGAGGCATGAATTATATGGGAAGTTTAGCAAGTGTGAACTCTGGCTTCAGGATATTTCTTTTCTTGGCCATATTGTCTCTAAATATGGAATCTCTGTTGATCCTTCTAATACCAAGGAAATCCAATAATGGCCAACACCTATGAGTATAACTGAGGTACGCATTTTTATTGGCTTGGCAGGTTATTATCGACGTTTCTTCCAGAATTTTGCCCGATTGGCTAACCCATTAATGAAGCTCACACGTAAAGGGGTTAAATTTGTTTGGACAAAAGAGTGTGAATAATATTTCGAAGAACTGAAGAGAATATTAGTCAATGCTCCTATATTGACTCTACCATCGGGGAATGATGGGTTCATTATTTATAGTGATGCATCAAAGAAAGGACTTGGTTGTGTCCTTATGCAGAATGATAGAGTTATTGCCTATGCATCACAACATTTGAAAATAAATGAACAAAACTATCCTACTCATGATCTCGAGTTAGCAGCTGTGATCTTTGCTTTGAAGATATGGAGGCACTACCTCTATGGTGAAAAATGTGAGATTTATACTGATCACAAGAGTTTGAAGTATATTTTCTCACAAAAAGAACTCAACATGAGGCAAAGGAGATGGCTTGAATTACTCAAGGATTATGATTGCACGATACACTACCACCCAGGGAAAGAAAACAAGGTGGAAGATGCTTTGAGTAGAAAGGACCATAGAGTTTTGAACAATATGAGAATTGAATGGGATCCAATTTTCATGGATCTAGTGAAGATGTACATGGGAATAACCAGGGAAGGTGAAACATCAATGATTTTTCAAATGGTTTCCAAACCATCTTTACTAGAAAGGATTAAGAGTTCTAAGACTGATGATGAAGAATTTAAAAATAAGATTAAAGCTGTGAATGATGGGAGATTGAGAGACTCTGTGTATGAAGATTGAATTTTGAAATTTGGGAAGAGACTTTGTGTTCCCGATATACCTGATCTAAAAAGGGAATTGCTGGATGATGCTCACAGTTCCAATTTCTCAATACACCATGGGAGCACCAAAATGTATAGAGATTTGAAGGAACATTTTTGGTGGGACCACATGAAGAGGGAGATTGCTGATTTTCTGTCAAAATGTATGGTTGTTCAGCAAGTGAAAGATGGAAGGCAACAACCTGGAGGAGTCATGCAACCTCTTCCCATACCGGAGTGGAAATGGGACAATATTACGATGGGCTTTTTCATGGGGCTACCAAGGACTCCTAGAAGGAACGATGAAATATGGGTTATTTTTGATCATCTTACCAAGTCAGCACATTTTCTTTCTATAAGAGAAGATCTACCACTGGAAAGTCTAGCAAGACTATATATTAATGAAGTTGTGAGACTTCATGGCGTACCCCTATCGATTGTTTCTGATCGTGATCCCCGTTATACTTCAAGATTTTGGAAAAGTCTTCAGAAATCCCTGGATACTGAACTTCATTTAAGCACTGCTTACCACCCTCAGACAGATGGACAATCAGAATGGACTATTCAAACCTTAGAAGACATGTTGAGATCTTTCTCACTTGACTTTCAGGGTATGTGGGATCAATATTTACCTCTTGCATAATTTTCCTATAACAATAGCTTCCATTCGAGTATTCAGATGGCACCATATGAAGTGTTATATGGAAAGAGATTTCATACACCAACCTGTTGGGATGATGTTGGTGAATGAAAACATGTAGGCCCAGAACTGGTGGAGGAAACGATTGAAAAGGTGAAGGTAATCCAAAATCACATCAAAGCAGCTCAATGTAGGAAGAAGAGCTATGCCGATAATCGAAGGAAGGATTTGGAATTTCTAGTCGGTGATCATGTTTTCCTAAAGGTATCTCTATGGAAGGGAGTCATACGTTTTGGTAAGAAAGGTAAATTGAGTCCCAGGTACATCGGACCTTTCGATATTCTAGAACGATTTGGGGCTGTAGCTTACTGATTGCCAATGCTTCCAAGTCTCTCCAAAGTTCACGATGTGTTCCACATATCTCTGTTGAGGAAATACATGCCTGACCCAACGCATGTACTCACCTATAAAGAATTAGAACTGGAACCCGATCTGTCTTATTGTGGAGAGCCTGTTAGGATTCTTGATACGAGAGAACAAGTACTGAGAAATTGGACGACGCGTCTGGTAAAAGTTTTATGGGGAAACCATAAGATGGAAGAGGCAACGTGGGAACACGAGGAACTTATGATGAAGAACCACCCGAATATTTTCATGTGATAAGTATTCTAGAAATTTCGAGGATGAAATTATTTGAAGGAGGGGAGAATGTAACACCCCAAACTTCTACGGTACGCTTCTCTTGGAATAATGTGATAGCGTTTGTTGTACGCAACACCGAGTTCTAACACACCATAACCAATCAAATTAGCTGTTATGAATAGTAATAACTACTTTTTGAAATTATATATATTTTATATTTGAAAATTGACTTCATTTTTGGATTCGTAATATCGAATTTAGCCTAAGGTGAAATTTTGGTACTTTTCGGATAACTTTAGTATTTTGATGAATAGTGAAAATTACTAAATTTTAATTAAAAACAAGTTTTTTAATCAAAATAATTAATAGTGATAAATTATGAATTTGATTGGTTTTAAAGTATATTTAGAATTTTTTTTGCATTTAATATAATGTTGTTCATTGGACATAATTTTACAATTAAACCGAACATAAACAAGTGTCAATCTTTTGATAGTTATTATCTCTTAAAAACACGCTTTTTGTTTTGACAGCGGGAATTAATTTTAAATTAATTTCTGCCACTTTTGTGTTTTGAATTTAGAAAAATTTATTCCATATTTGGAATCAGGATGTTCAAATTGTGTAATTAGGTAACTTTTATTTTGAGACAAATTGAATAATTACTACGGTAAATATTTTATTTACCATGGATAAGGGTAAATCCGGTAAATAAGGGTTAAAACATAATATTATAATAATACTAAATTACCCTAAAACGTGTCCTAGCCTTATTTGTTGATACATGTGTGACCATAGGCATATTTGGGTCTATTTTGGGACCCCATGGTGCCACTTGTAGGTGATAGGGACACTTTATTTTAATTAAGTTAAAATGAATACAAAAATAACACAAGCATATATCATTTAGAAAAACAATTTTTACATAGGGTTATATATGTTGGATTTTTTATAATAAATATTAATTATAATTTTAAAAATATTTCCTACATAATGATATTTTATTTATAATTTTTAGACAATAAATAATTTAATATATTTATGACACAATGATGATGAAGTAATTACTATAATAGTGAACAATTAAAATAATTGATATTATAAATACCCAAATAAATATAATATGAAACTTTTAATGAATTAAAATAATTTTATAGGATAATAGGATATATTAGGAATGATTTAATTGACTTTTTTCGAAGAAATCAATCTGTTATGAGTTTCACAAAAATCAACTATTGAATAGTGTCAAAATTGACATAAAAGAGTTCTTAAAAAAATATTATATTATTAATTGATATTAAATTCCTAAAAATCTAAGGGTCGGCAAAAAGGCTTATATCATGATAGGTTCATCATTAATGGACCACTTGGTGGTCGCATGGATGTATATAGTAAGTTTATTAACCATATTATGTAAAAATACAAATAGACATTGTAAAAGTGAAACTAATTAACTATGAGTTAATACTAAAAGATAAGGTTAATATAGTAACTCAAACTTGTCTAAATTCTATTGGTTGAATGGTTTTAGACCTATCCCCACCTTAACCTTTGAATAATAAACTTTGGAGCTATTAGAAACCGAATATGAATTTATTATAAATTAATATTTATAGCTTTTCCAATGGTGCCCCTCACCCCTCTTATAAAAAGGCACTCCTCCTTCTCATTTCTTCACACCTTCAAAGCCTTTTGGTTCAGCCAAACTCTGCCCAAATACTCTCCCAACTACTCTCACTACAACCTAGAGGCATTAGTTTGATCAGAAAGCCACCCTAATGAGCTCTTTTGATCAAATCAAAAGGAAGAAACCGAAGAAGAGGTAATGATTTCACCACCCTTTTCCAAGTTCCTTTCTTCTTCCACTTCTTCTTCCTTTGTTTTTACCATTCTAAAATAATAAATCCAGTATCATATATATACTGTGATGTTATTATAAATATGGTACAACCATATTCAGTATTCTATACACCCTTTGAATAACATTTTACCATACGTGCGTACGTACGGCTTACCGTCTCCACGTCGTGGTGTAATTGTTATTCAGTATATTATTATTTGGATGGGTATAATAATGATGTGTAACTCATGTAAATAATAAATATAACATGTTAATGATTCTTTACATATTATATACCATCCATTTATATATTATTTTAATATCAAAAGAATGATATTGTCGCTCGTGCATACGTACGGACTACCGTCTCCACGAATGCGATGAGATTCATTCTCCATCGTATCCATTCAAGTATAATTATCATTTGATGATTTAAAAATGATTTTTAAGGACTTGATATCATTATGGATATTAATAATATACAACCTATCCATTAAAAACATGGCTTACATAACAAAACATATAATAGAAAATGAGTAAGTTAACACCTGAAACAATGATAATACTAAGATATTATTAACAAAGCGAAGCTAAAAGATCATATATGATATCATATTAATATATATGATTCTTTTATAATTTAATAAAAATTATTTCAATATTATACAGGAGGTTAACATACCCCATCCAAGTAAAAGTAAAAGGTAAGGGTTATTTCACAATATCTTCATTATCCGAGGTTGTTTATACGTAATAATCTACTGGGATCTCTTTATCATCCACATCCATGTTTATTAAAAATGTATTTCAAAACATTTTTACTATTTAATAGAATATGAGTTAAAGTCATCTATACCCTTTTTGACTTTTATAAGTGGTTTATTAAGGAATATTTCCGTCGTTTTCAAAACAATGTCCTTTTTAACCTTTTCGACAGAATTAAGGTAGGAATGTTTTTTTTAACTTATAAGGCGGGTGAGGCTATTTTCTTCCGTTATAAAATCTTCAAAGATTCCCTTACAAGCTTATAAGAATATTTTCAAATTAAATGTTTTATTTTATAACTATATTACTCTTAAATGATTTCAAAATTGAAAGAGATATTTCTTTAAAAAGAATTTTGATTTCATCTATGTCAACATCCTTTGATGGATTTTACCCTTATTTAAAGTTGATTTATTATGATAAAAAACTTCTATTGAAGGTTTTGTGATATGTTTGACTGTGGATGTGCTATTGTTATACCATTCATGGTTTATGGTGAAAGTATTGAAATTTTGTATGCTAGTTTTAATACGAATGTTTATGCTATGTTTAAACCTTTTCATATGGGAATGCATTAGACTTAATATGTGGTGGGTGGAGCCCGCTATAGCTCCTCGATGCATCAGTAGGTCTCATGAGAAAAACTAGTGTCTTGGCACAAGGCCTTGGCAAAATCATATTTGTAGTCTTGGCACTAGGCCTTGGCTATGTGGTTATGATAGTCTGGCATTATGCATTCCAACATTATGAAAGTGGTTATTGATATTGCATGTGATTATTCGATTAGTAGAATATCCATGTGAATAAGTAAATGGCATTATTTCATTTTACTTTTTCAATACTATGTTGAAGTTCAAGTTTAAAAGGCTTTTGTTTTAGTAATGCATTGCCTTAAATGTTTGTGCTTATTTTTTAATTTTCCTCTATATTGTTATCCTTACTGGGCATTTGAGCTCACCCGTTTTCTATGTTTTATTTTTCCCAGGATGTTAAGAAGTAAGTTATGAATGACCTGCAGGGATTTTATGTGGGGATATGAGCGTGGAATATGGAGACTATGTTGTTGTAGTAGTTTTTTTCTTTATGATGTAATGTAAAACTTTATGAATATATCTAGTGTTTCCAAGGATACTAAACCAATCGGTCGTTCGAGATTTGATCTTTCTTGTGATCATGCCAATGTTATGTAATAATGCACCGACTCTGGGTAACTAGGGTCGGGGCGTTACACCCAATGAGTGATGAGGAACCAGTACGTGGAAAATATGCAATACTGGCACCTTCGGGTGGTGCACCAACACCACCACCACCTGTTGAGTAGTAGATGTCACCCATGGATCATGTACACCAGCTGAGCATGTTGCATGAGTTCCAGAGATAGAGGCCTATATGGATTCGAGGAAAGATGGTCCCCTAGTTAGCAATGGACTAGATTGAGTTGGTTTTGAGGGACATTTGTTTAGTAGAGACACCCAAAGAGTAGATGGGGATCTTATCTTCTAGCCTTTGTCAGAGCTCAGATGGATGATGGTGGGGCTCGACACTCTAGGTTAAGGAGTTGACGACCCTCACATAGACAGAAATTGAGAGCCTTTTCAGGGTAGAGTTCATACTAGTGACACTATGCTCTGTTCATATTTAGGAGCTGTTGTATCTGAAATAGGGAAGCCAGACTGTGGCACATTACTTGGTGAGATATACATACATCTCCCGATACTCCACCGACATTGTACAGGACCCATAAATTAGATCATTGACCTTTGAGAAGGGGAACTGACGAGAGATCAGAGGTACAATAGTTTTTCCCACCATCCAGACATAGGATGGGGTTCTAGAGTGAGCTTTATTGATATAGAGATTCCTTTCCAAGCAGGAAACGACAGTTAGAGACCCTACCAGACGATAGGTAGCAGAGTCATCTGCAGCTGGCAGTAGACCGATGGTGTAGAATGACAAGCGAGCTAGACCCTTCAGGTAGGTGACCCTAGGATGTAGGGTCTGAGGTGTGAGGCTCGAGAGGCCAATGGTTCCACTAGAAATGAATGATCTATTTTTCCTATGGGGGACAGGGGCATAGAGTTCGGGAATGTCCAACTCCCAATGCAGATGATCGGTAGACGGTGGAGGGGCCACCGAGTCAGCAACAACAACATGAGTGTGAGTGTCAGTATATCGACCCATAAATCACATATATTCTTATTACATCAAAATTGAAGCACACTTATTACAACATACATCAAAACCATGATTTGACCATATAGGTATAGTGTTTTTAAAAACTGGGAAACATAAACAACTGGTACATAAAGCATCCACATTGTCTCGGGTTTATTTCATATTATGTAGAGTAATTTTTGGAATATCCTATATAATATCCTTCTTCCCGACCTGGGGAAAAGAAAACATAAAAAAGGATGGTCTCAAATGCTCAGTAAGGGTAAAAAATGAGATATCAATCATCTCATATTCCTAAGAACATAACATTTTGAAAATCTTATCCGATAGAAGAGATCATGATATCATGACATGGGATAAATCATAGTAGTGAAATGTAATACCAACAATCATAACATATAACATAAAACATTGTGGCATACACACATAATCATTTAAAATCATTTCTTATTATTCAAGAATAATTTCCAACACTATCATAGTGGACAATGTCCATTTCGGAAACGATTTCCCTCAACATTCCAGTCCTGTATCACTGAACCAGAATAACATGCCATTCCAGCCATATCTATCTCATGAGATATAAATCTTTATCCAATGCATTGGAGGGAGATATAGGTCCCATCCATCTCATAATCAAATCATTCTTAATTGTTCCACAAAATCAGAAATCATATATCATAGCATATCCCATGTAATAAAATTGGGATTCATAAACATCATGCCATCATAACATAAACCAGAAACGATAAAAGGAAATAATTCCATTATAACACAATCAAATCAATGTAAAAATAGGGATAGAAGCAGAACCCTATAATATCATAGATTGAAAATAATTTTGATAAAACACTTGAACTCCATTCTTGAAGAAAATATCATTTCTACTTTAAAATAATTTTTCCATTCTTAACATGGAATACACCTTTAAACTAAAAGAAGTAAATGGAAATAATTTTATATGAAATCATACAAATTCATTCATTACTTATATGTTAAAAAAAAATTTCTCGTACTTTGGCAGGAAAAGTCAAAAAGTATCTCGTACTGAAAACTACAAAAGATTCATTTAATATATTTTACTAAAATTCACCAATAGGTAAAAATGGATTTAAAAAATTTTAGGAGGACAAAAAATAATATTACATATTTAGGAAACTTGTATGTATATGATAAATATTCCCCAGTAAATTCTGAATAAAAAACAACCTCAGATAAAAATGAGATTGTGTGATTTTCACTTACCTTAGGTCCGATAAGCTTTGTACATATCTGAATCTCTTGTATACTGATTTAAATATTATCATTGGATTATTATTGAATCATAGTAATTATTATGATATCATATATGGTCATATTTTTATCTTCTTATTAGTAATATTTCATTTCTAATTGTTATTCAGGTGTTCATTGCTTTTTGTTCTTATGCATGTTTTGTCGAATAAATTCTTATTCCTATTTTTATGTTATAGATACCTCATTTACAGAATGGTATTAGTGTAATATATATCATATATATTAATTCAATTCATTTATATAATCATTATTTAATTAAAATCATGTAGAACGAGTCGCATCACATCGTGGAGATGGTAGGCCGTACGTACGCATGAGCGATGATATGGTTCCCATAATTATATTAATGGAATTGGAGTTGATGATATAATATCTCAAAATCAGTATCATGTTATAATAATAAAATATATTTATTCTTTACACCATTATACCCATCCAAGTATTGTGGTGGTGGAAAAAATTTACACTAGGACGTGGAGACTGTATTTCATACGTACGCACGCGCGATGATTTCATTTTCCGTAGGATGGATAGAAGGTGAAATAGAGTTGTTTCATATTTATAATAAAATATCATTATATGAGTGATACTGATGTTATTACTTTATAATGAAACAACTAAATAAGAGGATGTGGAAGAAGGAAGAAAATTGAAAGAGTCGGTAGAAGATATTACCTCTTCCTCTACGTGCCTCATTTAAATTTCCTCTTAAGGGACTACAGTTGGACTTTTGAGAAGACCAGAACCTCCAGAATATTACTATGTAAGTTGATAAGAGTAATTTTATAGGGTTTTCGAAGCTTTAATTCTCAATTATTTTTAAAGAGGAGAGTGAGGAGGTTCCCTTTAATAAGGGAGGAGAGGGGAACCTCTAGAAACCTAAAAAATATTAATTTATAATAAATTCCAACCCCACTTAAAATCATTCAAAATGACACAAATAAGAATCTTAGATAATATAGGGTTTTATTCTCATCATCCAATACAATTTCGACATGTTGTTAATTTATTTCAAACATTATCAACTTGATTTATCCTTATTTAATCTATTTAATTTTCTTCTGGTAATAAAATTCTAAATTTTAGTTTGTCATAAATAATTACTTATCTGTTGTGAATTTTCTATAATTGGATAATTTATGACATTTTATACCATATAAATTTTAATTTATAATTTTTAAATATAATAGTGATTTTTAATCAATTTTATATTATGTTATTTTTATAAAATAACAAAAGTGAAAATATTGACACTATTCATTTATTTTAATTTAAATAAAATCCACACAGAAGATATGTTCGAAAAAAAATAATTAATAGATTAATAAAATGTCATATTTATCTATAAAATTAGTGGATCACATAAAATATTTCATAAAATATTTTTTTAATATTTTTAAAACCATTTATTTGATATTTGAATCAATAAAATAATTTCAACATCACTATTGTGTCACCTTTAATGATAATTATTTAATCCCTAAAAATTGTAAATAAAATCATATGATATAGATAATTTTATTATATTTTTTTTATACAATTCGTGTTTGAATTTTCATAAATTTTATCACTAAATTGAAATTATTATACTTATAATATTTAAGAGAGTGACATATTGTCACTATCCTTTGTTTTAATAATAATTAAATTCTTTTAATGGTAAAAAGTTCATAAAATTAATCTATTATGACCCTTAGGTGATATGGGTCGACTTATAGTAATCCAATAAGATTTTGGAAGGTGTTAGGTTAATTTTATAATCTTATTTTTACCGATAATACCTGATTTACATTTCACTACAGTAAATAAAAAGTACTGTAATTACTATTTATAATATCAAAAAAATTAAAAGCTACCTACTAACATAATTTTGACCCACCGAATTTAAATATGGAATCCATTTTTCATTATTCAAAACACATAAGTTTGAGTAATTAATTTAAAATTAATGTCGTTTTTAAGAAAATGGTTTTTAAAAGTTAAAACATTGCTAAAGATTGAAATGTTTTTTCCTATGAATTCAATGTAAAATTAATGGTAATGACATACATTATATTAAATGGTAAAAATATAATATATTTATATTTTAAAACCATTCAATATTATAATTTAACAATATAAATTATTGTGATGAAAAAATTTGTTTTAAATTAAAATATAGCGTGTTTTTACTATTCATGAAAATATGAAAGTTACCAGAATAATATAAAAATTTATCCAAAGTAAATTTTTATATCCTGATTCCAAATAAGAATTTTATTTTTTGAAAATGAACATATAAACCTATCAAAAACTAGATTTAATGATGGTGCGCCATCAAAAGGTGGAAAAATTGCATTTTTTTTAAATACATATTTTACCCACAAAATTTATTTTGTTCTCATACCATGTTTTAGAAAATGTGTAAGATAATGTTATAAAATACAAAATGTAGTTAATACTATTCATAATGGATGGTCCATAATAATATTATATCAATATATCGTTGTTTAGTGAAACCTGATATTGCATACTATACACACTATTAAGGAAGGTCGCAAATGCGTGTAACGCAAGTCAAGCTAGTGTTGTGTGTAGTGAAAGATTCATTTGGTGTTGTGTATAACAGAAGACATATTAAAATATATATTTCCCGTAAAATCTCATGGTGTTGAATTCTACCCCCCTTAAAAAAATTCATTCAAAATTCATCACTTCATAACATGAATATGAGGATACCTCCCCCTCATCATATCCTCACGTTCCCATGTAGATTATTATAATTAGTGGTTCCTCCATAAAACATTTACCAAGTGAGTGGACTTGTTTCGTAGAACTTTTTCTCTATGATCCAGAATCTCTATCGGATGTTCTTCATAAGAAAGATCTTTCTCCAGCGGTATAACTTCTGAGATTAGTACATGTGAAGGATCAGGTATGTACTTTCTTAGGAGAGATACATTGAACACATCATGAACTTGAGTGATATTTGGTGGAAGTGCCAATCGGTAAGCTAACTTCCCAACACGATCCAATATTTCAAGAGGACCAATATACCTAGGGTTCAGGTTTCCCTTATTTCCAAATCTCATTACTCTCTTCCAAGGAGATATTCGTAAGAACACTTTATAACCCACTTCAAACTCTAGGTCATTTCTGCAGTTACCGACATAAATTTTTTGTCGACTCTGATCTGCTCTTATGTGTTGTTGAATAGATACTACCTTTTCTACCATCTCATCAGTAATATCAGGTCCTAAGAGATTTCTTTCCCCATCTTTATCCCAACAATTTGGAGTTCTGAATTTCTATCCATAGAGAGATTCATAAGGATCCATCTGAATACTGGAGTGAAAGCTATTATTATAGGTAAATTCCACCATAGGTTGGTGTTGATCCCATCCACCTTTGAAATCCATAGAGAAAGCTCGAAACATGTCTTTTAGAGTTTGAATTTTCCTCTTAGACTGACTGTCTATCTGAGGATGATAAGTAGTGCTGAAACTAAACACTATATCTAGAGTATACTGAAGACTTATCCAAAACATCGAGCTAAGCCTTGGATCCCGATTAGATGTAAAAGAATGTGTTAATCCATGAAATCTTACCACTTCATTCACATATATCCAGTCAAGCTGATCAATGGATAAATCTTCTATAATAGCAATTAAGTGTGCCAACATCGTAAGACGATCTACTATAACCTAGATAGAATTATTTCCTTTATATGTTTAAGGAAGTCCAGTGACAAAGTCCATATTGATTTTTTTCCATTTCCATTCTGGTGTGGGTAATTGTGGTGAAATCCCCTTAGACATCTGTCTCTCAGCATTACCTTTCTTAGAAACCATGCATCGAGAGATATATTCAGCAACATCTCATTTCATGTTGTCCCACCAAAATTACTCCTTCAGGTCCCTATACATCATCTTTCTTCCGGGGTGAATAGATAATGAAGAACTATGAGATTCATCCAATATTTCCTTCTTTAATTCTGGGATGGGGGGAACACAACCCTGATTCCAGAACCTTATTATCTCATTAATATCACTGTGGAATTTTGGAACATCTTTATCCTTCATTTGTAACTACACATATTCTTTCTGTGCATCTTTAATCTTCATATGAATATATGGTTGAACTTTCATTTGAGAAAGATAATATTTTTCCCCTACCATTATAATTCCAAGATCCATCCTTTTTAAATCCATAAATATTGGAACTTTTTTGATCCTCATCATGGATAAGCTAGCATTGTCTTGTCGACTTAATGTGTCTACCACCTTGTTTGCATTCCGAGAGTGATAATGAATTGAGTATTCATAATCCATAATCAGCTCCAACCATCTTCTTTGATGCATATTCAACTCCTTTTATGTGAAAATATACATTAAACATTTATGATCAATATAAATATCACACCTTTCACAATAATTTTAATGCCTCCAAAGCTTTAATGAAAATATTACCAAAGCTAACTCCAAATCATGAGTTGGGTAATTTTCTTCATGGATTTTCATCTGTCGTGAGGCAGAAGCTATCACCATATCATTTTTGATGAGAACAAACATCAGTCCCTTCTTGGACGCATCACTGTAGATGACAAATCTTTCTCCACTACAAGGTAGTGTGAGCACAGGTGCACTGGATAACCTTTATTTAAACTCCTTGAAATTCACTTCACACTCCTCCATCTACAAGAACATAACTCCTTTTCGTGTAAACCTGGTGTGTGGATTAGATAATAGTAAAAAATCATTGAAAAAACATCAATGATATCCAGAAAAACGAAAAAAACATCAAATCATAGTTACTGTTGTTGGTCTCGACCATCTGTCATACACTATATTTTTTCTGGATACATAGATATCCCCTCTTTTCAGATTACGTGACCCAAAAATGCAACTTTTTGAGGCCAAAATTCACACTTGGTAAATTTGGAATAAAGCTTTTCCTTTATCATGGTCTTCAATACAATTCTCAAGTGAACTCCTTGTTATTACTTTCTCTTCGAATCAGAAATAATATCATCTATAAAGAGTACCAAATACTGATCAAGATAGTCCTTAAAGACTCAATTCATTATATCTATGAAGATTACAGTGGCATTATTAAGACCAAATGGAATCACTGTAAATTCATAGTGTCTATGCATTGTATAGAAAGATGTCATTGGTATATCATCTTTTTTTACACTTAATTGATGATACCCTGAACGAAAAACAATCTTGGAAAAGTATTCAGCTCCACGTAGTTGGTCAAATAAGTCATCAATGCACGGGAGAGGATATTTTTTCTTGATAGTTATCTTTTTATGTTCTCGATTATCAATACAGAGTCTCATTGATCAATCTTTCTTCTTAACAAACAGAATAGGGGCTCCCAAAGGTGATTCCCTAGGGTGTATGAATCCCTTATAAATATTATCTTGGAGTTTCTTCTTCAATTACTGCAACTCAATTGGGGTCATTATATAAGGTGACATTGATATGGGCATATCACCCGATATGAGTCCTATTGAAAACTCAACTTCACGATTTGGTGGATGGCCTGAAAATTCCTATAGGAAGACACCATCAAACTCCCATACAATGGGTGTATTCTTAATTGTGAGTTTCTCGAAAACCATTTGAGATAAATAACCTTCATATAGTGGAATCAAGTCCCATAAGATGGAAGAAATTTCCACAGGATGGTTATGTTAATCCTTGCATCGATAGACGATCATAGATTCATCTAAAATATGAAGTATGACTTCCCATCTTTGGAAACTGATATGATCACCATATAAATAAATCCAATCCATGCTAAGAATCACATCTAATTCCACTATAGGAAGGATCATAAGATTTGAAGGAAGAACTTCCCCACAATCTTCAATCAGAGAAGAATTGTAAACTTTTGATGTGGCCGTTGTGCCATTAAGAGTTGTCACAATTAATTCAAAATCTAATTGTTGAGGTAAGATAGTGATACCCTTAGAAAATTAATTAGAAATAAAAGAGTGGGTGGATCCAGAATCAAATAAAAAATTTTCTACTTTAGAGTGGATGGTAAGTGTACCTTTCACCACTTCGTTATTGTACTCCACATCACCGATAGAAATTGCATGTGACTTTCCTTTATATTCGGCCTTATGTGTTTGTTGATGTCGATCAACATGAATAAACCTTGGATTAGGGAATTGATTTTCATTATACATGAATAACCCTTGGATTAGGGAATTGATTTTCATAATGCCCCTATTTCCTTGCACTTATAACATTGTAGTGTAGGAGGTGCATTCTGTGTATCCTTTTCTTTGTTCGCATCAGTAGACATCTTTTTCCCATCATTGCAGAATTCAAATGCCCGATGACGTTCTTTTCCACATTAGAAACATTTACTAGTCCCTTTAGGACAATTTCCTCAATGTTTCTTTCCACACTTTGAGCATTAGGGAAAACTCATATTCTTTTTAGTGTGGTCTTTAGATCTCCCATTGAATTCCAATTTCCTCTTCTTATCAAACCCATATGACTGATGTGTCACTCCAATATCCATCTCAACCTTGAGAGCACGTCAAAAATTTCCTCATACCTATTGAAGTCCCTTATGGCTAACACCCTTAGAAGACTTGGTTTTATGCCACTAAAGAAGAGATCGATCTTACTCTCAGGTTGGATAAAAATCCTATAAGCGTACCTTGAAAGCCTTTTAAAATATACTTCGTAGGTACCAACCGATTCATCATCCTTTTGCTTTAGTTCAAGAAACTCCTTCTCCATATTTTTTCGTAGAATATGAGGGAAGTACTAATTGAAAAATATGTTCTTGAACTCATCCCATTACATGGACTCAATTTCATCTCTTTTCCTCATATTCTTGATAATATTACACCATTGACTAGGTTCACCTTCCAACGATATACTACTAAGATGACTTTGTCATGTTCTGATCATTGAAGAACTGAAAATATCTTTTTAGTGGTACAGATCCATTGTTCACCCACCAATGGATCAGTAGACCCGCTGAATGAGGGTGGACGCTACCTCATGAAGGATTCAACCGAATTTTTCTTCATCCTTTGCTCGTTTGGAAATCCTGCATGATTCATTGCTTGAGAATGTTTTGTGAGCATGGCTAAAAGATTTTTCATTCCAGCTCCCCAAACGTTTGGTTGCTCAGGGGGACAATCATTTCATTTCCCGTCACATTCAATATTAACACGGTCCCTTCAGGTTCCAGCCATTGACTAACACCAATAAGCATAGTGTGAGAAACACTAATTATAATAGGAAAACAACCTAATCATGAATAATATTTCACACTTTAGGTCTTATCATAGGTTATTCATGGACCTTTCTAAAACACTAATATAATGGTCTATGCTTAGACATATCCTTAGGGTTCTTACTAAGACATTCACATCCTATTTTCCAATGGTAGACTATACCTTTCCTCTAATACCAACAATAATGACCCATACATTACATATATTTTTATTACATTAAATTTTACATATACTTATTACAACATATAACAATACCATGATAGGATCGTATAGGTATAGTGTCTTTAGAAACTAGGAAACATAAACAATTGGTTCATAACGGATCTACATTCTCTCCCGTTTATTTAATCATATCTAGAGTCTCTTTTAGCTTATCCTACTTAATATCCTTCTTCCTGACCTGGGGAAAAGAAAACATAAAAAAGGATGAGCTCAAATTCTCTGTATGGGTAACCGAAGGAGATATCAATAATATTATATTCATCAGAACATATCATTTTGAAAATATTATCTTGAAAAAGATATCATAGTATCATGACATGGGTTAAATCATAGTAGTGAAATGTAATCCAAACAATCATAACATAAAACATGAATCTTGTTTGCATACACACATAATCATAGAAAATCATTTCTTATTAGTCAAGACTCATTGCCAAAACTATCATAGTGGACAAAGTCCATTTCTGAAATGATTTCAATCCTCGTTCCAGTACTTTATAACTGAACCGGATTAACATGCCATTCCAGCCATGTCTATCTCATGTGATATAAATATTTACCCAATGCATTGGAAGGAGATATAGGTCCCACCCATCTCGTAATGAAATCATTCTTAATTTTTCCACAAAATCATAAAGCATATATCATAACATAACCCATGAAATAAAAATGGTATTCTTAAACATCATGCCATCATAAAAAACCATATAAGCTAAAAGGACATAATTCCATCATAACATAATCAAATCAATGTAAAAATAGGGATAGAAACCGAACCCTATATTATATTAGACGGAAAATAATATTGATAAAACACTTGAACTCCATTCTTGAGGAAAATATCCTTTCTACTTTAAAATTTTTGTCATTTATTAACATGTCATAAAATATTATATTAAAATAAGTTAAAGGAAATAACGTTCTATTAAATCATAAAAATCCATTCAAGCCATATATGTTAAAAAACATTCTTGTTGTACTTTGTCCGAAAAAGTAAAAAAGTATCTCGTACTGAAAACAACAAAATATTCTGTTCATATATTTTACTAAAATTCACCAATAGTTAAAAATTTATTTAAACAATTTTAGGATAGAAAATAATATTGAATATTGAGGAAACATGGATGTTGATGATAAATATTCCACTATAAATTCTGAAGTATAAACAATATTGAATAAAAATGGGATTGCAAGATTTTCCCTTACCTTAGGTCTGCTTAGCATTGTACGTATCTGAATCTCCTGTATAATGATTTAAATAATTTCATTGACTTATTAAAAAATCATATTAATTATTATGATATCATATATATGGTCATATTCTTATCTTCTTATTAATTATATTTCATTGCTACTTTTTATTCGGGTGTTCATTGCTTTATGTTCTTATGCCGGTTTTGTCGAATATCTTCTTATTCCTATTTTAGGATATGGATACCTAATTTTCAAAATGGTATTAGTGTAATATATATCAAATATATTCATTCAATTCATTTATATAATAATTATTCAATGATGATCATGTAAAATGAGTCGCATCGCATCGTGGAGACGGTAGGACGTACGTATGCACGAGTGATGATATCGTTCCCATAATTATATGAACGGAATTGGAGTTGATGATATAATATATCAGTATCAGAATCATTTTATAATAATCATATATATTTATTCTTTACACCATTATACCCATCCATGTAAGGTGGTGGTGGAAAACAGATTACACCACGGCATGGAGACGGTTTTCCGTACGTACGCACACGCCGTGATTTCTTTTTTTGTAGGATGGATAGAAGGTGAAATAGGGTTGTTTCATATTTATAATAATATATCACTATATGAGTGATACTAATGTGATTACATTATAATGAAAAAATTAATAAGAGTAATTTGAAGAAGGAAGAAACTTGAATGAATTGGTTGAAGAGATTTCCTCTTCCTCGATGTGCCTCCTTTAAACTTCCTCTTAAGGGACTATAGTTGGTCTTTCGAGAAGACCAGAACCTACAGAATATTACTAAAGAAAGTGATAAGACCAATGGGCAAGGTTTGGATGAGAATGAAGTATTATTGTTGTGAAAATAGGAGAGGGGGGAGGTTCCCTTTTATAACGGAGGAGAGGGGCACCTTTAGAAACCTAAAAAATATTAATTTATAATAAATTCAAACCCCACATAAAAACATCCGAAATTACTCAAATACCTGGATTCGATGAGATAGGGTTGTAATATAATAATCCAATAAATTTTAGACATGTTGGGAATTTAGTTCAAACATTATCAACTTGATCTATCCTTATTTAATCTATTTAAATTTAGTTGGGGTAATAAAATTCTAAATTTTAAATTGTTATAAATAATAACTTATGTGTTTTGAATTTTAAATAATTGGATAATTTATGAAATTTTAGACCATATAAATTTTAATATATAATTTATAAATTTTTTTGTGATATTTAATCAATTTTATATTATGTTATTTTTATAAAAAAACAATAGTGTCAATGTTGACACTATTCATTAATTTGAATTTAAATAAACTCCACACAGAAGATATGTTCGATACAAATGCTTTAATAGATTCATAAAATGTCATATTCATTAATATAATTATTGGAGCACATTAAATATGTAATATAATATTTTGTTTAATATTTTTAAACCCATTTATTTGATATTTCAATAAATAAAATAATTTCAACGTCACTATTGTGTCACTTTTATTGATAATTATATAATACCTAAAATTTATAAATAAATTCACATGATATATATAATTTTATTAACTTTCTGGAGACTATTCATTTTATAAGTTTCAGGAAGGTTATCACTAAATAAAAATTATTATACTTAGATGGTTTAAGAGAGTGACATATTGTCACTTTCTATGGTTTTAATAACAATTTAATTATTTTCATGGTCAAAAGTACATATAATTAATATATTCAAACCCTTAGGTGATATGGGTAGACTTTTAGTCATCCAATATAATATTTTCAGGTTTTAGGGTAATTTTATAATCTTATTTTTACCATTAATTACCTGATTTTACCTTTAACTCCAGTAAATAAAAATTACCGTAGTTACTATTCATAATATCATAAAAAATAAAATATACATATTAACATAATTTGGCCCCACTGAATAAAAATATGGAATCCATTTTTCAAAATTCAAAATACAGAAGTTACAGTAATTAATTTAAAATTAATCTCGTTGTTAAGAAAATGAGTTTTAAAAGATAAAACATTGATAAAGATTGAAATGTTTTTACCTATGAATTTAATGTAAAATTAATGGTATTTACATACATTATATTAAATTATAATCATATATTCTATTTATACTTTAAAAACATTCAATGTTATAATATAACCATATAAATTTTTGAAATAAAAAAAAGGTGATTTTTATTAAAATATACCGCGTTTTTATTATTCATTAAAATAAGAAAGTTATCAGAATTATATGAAAAATATATCCAAAGTAAATTTTTATATCCTTATCTAAAAGAAGAATTTCATTTTGACAAATTGATCTTATAAACCTATCAAAAACAACATTTAATGTGGGTGCACTATCAAAAGGTGACAAAACTACATTTTTTGAAAAATACGTATTTTACCTAAAAAAATCTATATTGTTCATATACCATGTTTTAGAAAATGTGTAAGATAATGTTATAAAATTAAAAATTTAGTTAATAATATTCATAATGGCAAGTCTATAAAAATATTATATCAATATATCGTTGTATAGTGAAACCCGGTATTGCGTACTACACACTTTATCGAGGAAGGTCGTGATTGCGTGTAACGCATGCCAAGCCAGTGTTGTGTGTAGTGAAAGATTAGTTTGGTGTTTATAATAACATAAGACATAAAAAAATATATTTCTCATAAAATCTTAGGGTATTATAGTCAGCTGGGTAGAGGACGATGCATGAGAGAAGGACTTGTAGTGGGGTGGTCAGGGCCACATGACAGTACCACCACCACCCCAAGCGGCCTACCATGAGCTTAGGTAGAGGGTTGATAGGGATAGGCTCAGATATTGGA
The DNA here is from genome assembly GCA_963277665.1 of Viscum album. NCBI lineage: Eukaryota > Viridiplantae > Streptophyta > Magnoliopsida > Santalales > Viscaceae > Viscum > Viscum album. The sequence continues at coordinate 1,718,300,743 of OY728121.1, forward strand.
AGTATAGCCTCGCGATCCTGACATCCCTGAGAAGATTTGAGATATGATTTTTATCTTATCCACTTTATCAATAGCTCTTATCGACATAGGTTCTATAAATTAATTATGTGCCACAAACATAGTTTGAGACTTTGAGATTCTAACTAAACTTTTAGCCTGAACATTAAATTTTGATAATCATACTGGAAGATATTTAGTAGACACACACTTGAACCGACAGTGTGATCTTAATCTTATAGGAGAGAGCTTCAGATGAGATTTTTAGTACCGGTGCTGAAGCCCTAAAACATTATTCTAGGCATAGAATGGCTATCAGTAGTTCACACATAGATTGACTGCTTGAGACATACAGTGTGATGATGGTCTAGAGATGGAGGCCAATTGTCCTTTGATGGTGAGAAGGAAAATATAGTAGCATGAGATGGACTTTCACACTAGAGGGTGCAGACGATTAAATATCATCTGTCTTGCATTACCCTCGACATGGTGGATGAGGCAAGTCCACTGTTTCAAGTTGTGGGGGATGAGTATGAGGACGTCTTTCAGAATATTTCCTAGGAAAACCTACTCATAGAGAGTTATACTTCCTAATTAACTTATACCCATGAACATCATCGATATCTACACCAACATATCGGATGGACCCTACGGAGCATAGAGAGATTAGGGTATAATTGGAGGACTTACAGAGGAAGGGATTAGTAACGCCCAGTGTTTTTCTAGGGGCATCTCTAGTGTTGATTAACAAAAAGGAAGACATATGTTTGAGGCTATGACTGAACATCCAGTTCCTAAACTGAGTGACCATGAAGAAAAAGTATCCTCCGATAATGATTGAGGGTCTGTTAGATTGGTTGAATGGAGCCATGTCATTCTCGAAGATAGTGCTCAGATTACGCTATAATCAGCTCAGGGTACGAGACGAGGACATAACAATGATTTCTTTTAGATATCGGTATGGAAATTATGTGTTCATGATGATTCCTTATGGCATGAACAATTATACAGAAGTGTTCATGGATCTCATTAACAGGTTCTTTCAACCATTCCTCAATCGCATTGTGGTGGTCTTCGTCGATGACAATTTGATGTAATCATCACCAAAGGAAGTGCAAGTTTTACAATTGATGATAGATCTAGACAGACTCTGGGAGCACCAGTTATATGGGAAGCACTTGAAGAGTGAATTATGGATACGAATGTTTCACTTTGTGGGAAACTTCATCTCAGAGGCTAGACTGGCAGTGGATCAAGATAATATCGAGGCAACACTTTCATGGGAGCCACCTAAGAGTGTTACTAAGGTGCATATCTTCCTTGGATTAGTAGGCTAATATCAGAGGTTCATAACCGATTTCTATAGAGTAGAATCACATATGACGTTCTTCACGAATAAGGGGAAACAATACCTGTGGTCAGAAACATTCCAAAAGAGATTTCAAAAAATGAGGCAGAGCTTGACCAGTAATCCCATCTTATGGTTGCCGAAGGAGGGAACTGACTATGTTGTTTACTATGATGAATCAAGGTCCAGGCTTGGTTGCATCCTGATGCAGGATGATGCAGTAAATTCTTATGGCTCATGATAGCTGAGGCCTCATGAGCAGAATTTTGTGACTCACGACAAGGAGTTGGAAGCAGTTGTCTCCGCACTGAAGATATGGAAATACTACATGATGGGTGAAAGATTCATTGTTTACTCAGACTACAAGAATCTCAGATATATCATCACATAGAAATATATAAATTTGAGACTATGACGTTGGACAGAGTTCCTCCAGGACTATGACTTTGATAAAGTCTATACTACTAATAAGGGGAACATACTGGCGGATGCACTTAGCCGAAGGTCGAGTTCGTAGCTATTGAATGAGGCTTCCAAGGAGTTAGCATCACATTTGATATCCTATGTGGATAGAGATGAGTCATTATACCTCCATTAGATAGTAGTTTCCCATAAAACATTTCCACAGGTCAGGGATGTGAAACTCAGAGACAACAACTACGAGATTACACATGCTAAGATATCCTCAGGCCATGCACTTGATGTATATTATGATGGTGGGGAGCACACTATCTCTTTTAGAGGATGTACATTTGTACCAGTGGCACATCAAGAGGAGGTTATAAGGGAGTTACAAACATCCCCCTTGGCTGTACATCTAGGTGTGATGAAGATGTATCTGGACCTCCATCGTCGGTACTATTGGACAGGGATGAAGACAGGTGTGGAAGAGGTTGTTTCTAGATTCCTCACATTCCAGCAAGTGAAGGTCGAGCACTAGGTACCAACAAGATTGACCCGACCCCTCGAGATATCCATGTGATAGTGGGAAGGGATATATATGGACATCATGACGAGGTTACCACATACATCTAGAAGGCACGATACCATCCAGGTGATCGTTGATTGACTCACCAAGTCAGCATAAATCATTGATATTCGAGAGAAGGGTTCATTAGAGAGCTTGGGACATCTCAACATATAGGATATCATGCGACTTCACGAGGTGACTTTGATGATAGTCTCAAACAATGACATACACTTCACATCCTTGTAGTGGAAAGGATTACAGGAGGCTTTAGGGACTCAGATTTACTTGAGCTCATGTTTTCACCCACATATAGACGGTAAGACTGAGAGGACCATCCAGACCACGGAGGACATGCTTCATGCATGTGTCCTATATTTTGGTCACAGTTGGGAGAAAAACATAACATGGTGGAGTTCACATACTACCACAATTATCACCCCACCATTGGTATGTCCCCTCTCGAGGCATTGTACAGAGGACCGTTCAGATTTCCCTTGTGCAGGACTGATCCAAGAGAGCCAGTGCTCGTTGGCCTAGAGATGGTACTGACTACCAATAAGAAGGTGCATGTATTCTGAGAGTGGATGAAGACTACATAGAGCTGAAAGCAGTCCTATGTTGAGAGGCGATAGAGACCAGTACCTCTCAAGGAGGGGGACCGCATTTTATTGCGAGTCTACCCTCATCATGGACTAAATCAATTTTTTCGAGGTGATAAACTCTCCCAGAGGTTTATCAGACCATTAATGATAAATAGAAGGATTGGAATGTTGGTGTATCACATGGAACTACCACCGAAGCTGGAGAGAGTGCATCACAAATTCCACATATCCCAGCCGAGGAGATACGTGTGTGGCCCATATCACGTCATCGACCTTGGAGAGCTGGAGATTGATGATATGACAACTTTGGAAGAGTAACCAATTGAGATAGATGAACAACTGGAGCAGATAATTTATGGGAGGTCAATACCACTAGTGTGCATTCTCTAGTAGTGCGGGAATATCCAATAGTGCATATGGGAGAAAGAGGCTAATATGCATGCCAAATACCCCTATATGTATGTGTAGCCTTTTTTGGATTTGGGGGGCATAATGGCCCATGGTGGGTAGAATGACAAGACCTGGTAAATTCAATGTCCTTTCTTTTAATTGTATTGGATTTTTACAAGTTTGTGAAAATTGAAAGCTCATGATTTCAAAGCCCAGTTTCTCTAGAATGAATTTTTGATCTTTTTTATGGTATATTCAGTAAATACATGGGTGGCATTTTTTATCTGTTGAACTAGTGCTCAGACTAAAAAACCAAGGGCACCATTCTATCAGTAATGCTGAGATTCTTTTAAGGGAAGATTCACTTCAACCGTAACAGGTTAGGACAAAAAGTTAAATTTTGGACATTATAGAAATATAATAAAATAACATAGCAAGTTATTTTATTTATTTTTCTCCAGTGGATGAGCGATGGTGGTGGGGAACAGTGACTATTCAATCCATTTAATGTTTTGACTCATCAACTGTGTAACTTCAACATAGTGAATTAAATGAGGTTTATTAATTCATTTAATAAACCTCATTAATTTTTCAATACATTATTCACCTTTCCCACTCTTATGTAAATGGAGCTCATGGTGGGGTTTTTCCAAGAATTCTTCAAGAGAGGAAAATTAGGTGGAGTTTTGTGGAAACATCCACCAACAGAGGATGGAATCTCATGCAGCAACAATCTGAGATCAATGAACGCTGACGACTCCTTCCAATGAGGATGCTCCTCCTATCACAACCATGACACATCCAATAGATCTTGAGGTAGGGGGTTTATGTTTTTTTTAACATTTTTGAAATGAGTTTATTTAAACATTAATATTAGATAAGTATTCTCTCATTTTAGGTCATGTTAACATGAATGGTGTGGGATGAATGAACAATGCACGTGCCCTTTTTCACTTCGTTCATGTTGTGTTCATTAGGGATTACTTTCATTAGTTTTTATGGAAAATCAAGACAGAAGGCAACACTATGACGGTAGCTGTCTGGAAGACTCTTAGGAATATATTTCACAAATAACAGAACAAAAGACCTTTTCTAGTGGCCTACAGAAAGAATTGACATTGCGCAATGCCGATGGTGTGTGGAGGAGGCATGCGACAACTGGATCTAGGTTGTGGGAAGGTGGAGCGTCATAGTGAGCCATGGTGGCTAGAGGAGACTGGCCCAATCTGGCCAATTGGGAGAAGGGTGGTTCCCCCAGGCGCTGCCGATAGCAGAATCCGCAATAGGTGGGGGTGACGTGGCTTCGCGCCATGCCGCGTCGGTTGGAGACTGGTCGACCCTCTGGCAGACCGCTGCAAGCGGTTGGGAAGTTCCCCACATATAAGATAAAATGGATCTGCATCTACATCACTGGTTGGAGATAGCGGTCTACATTATTATAGAACAGGCTGGATAGGGTTCGACCGAATAAGGAGGACCTGCGGCCCAGTGGACCATTGCGAGTTGGTCGAGCCCCACCAGGCAGGCCGGGCCAACGGCATCCCGGGCTCGCTAACCAGCCGAGCCGACCCTGGCGTTCATGAACAAGTGAACTGAGCCAACCCTAAATGGACACGACCATTTCACATATTATGGAATATGCTTTGGAATATTTAGGTGGGCCCCATCAAGCTGGGTCAGACTGAGGGGTGATCACCCCAATTTTACATAAAGTGGTGTAACTAACAAAACAGATGACTAATCGACACATCGTCTATGGAATGAGGACCCTTGTGGCAAAGAGGTTCATTGTGGATATGCTAAGTGAGTTTTGATGGAGTTTGACTTGTTCCCTAGGTTAGATTAGACATGAATCCAACCATTCCCTTTTTACAGAAGTGCCCATATCTCACAGACCATACATCCAATCAACACGCTGTCTGTCACCTTGGGACCTCTATAATGGGGTGGTCCCATGGGTATTCATTTTTGAGGGTTTAATACCAATTGAAATATGACCGATGGATCGAGGAGGAGAGTCTTCTAAAGATCAGGCATGCATCGTGTGGGAATATAGTGGATGGATGTGACATGGTGAAGTAAAGTGGCCAATACGGGTCAGATTCCGAAACTCCAAAGTGGCATAATCTAGCTGTATGATGAATCAACCCCACCATTATACCAATAACCAATACAGGTCATCACCAGTGACCAATACGGGTCATCACCAGTAACCAACACGTGTCACCACCAGTGACCAATATAGGTCAACACCAGAGACCAATACAGGTCAACACCAGAGACTAATACAAGTCGGCATCTAGCGAAAAATAAAGGTCAGCATATAGTGACCTATATAGGTCAACATTAGATTTAATACGGATTGGATGATATGGATTTATGAATATTCATCCCTTTCTTAGTAACCTTAATGTTATACTGTTTGAGTGAGATATCTTTTTTGCTTTGTGGATCATGATTTAAATCATGCTTATGATATTGACATTGTGTAATTTCTTATTGTCTTTTCATTTTTGGTTTTCTGAGTGACCTTCGGGGGTCTCAGGGTGCTCTACTAAGTTGTTATATTCACCCATACATGGGCTCCACCGGCACGTGTGTGTCTGTTGAAGACTACTGATGCTCCAAGGTTGACTTTGGAGGTTCGGTACTTAGTGGAGCTTGGAGTGACGAGAGAAGTAGAGATCATCTTCTTAGACACCAGACATAAAATTTCTACCCTCTAGGCAGAGGTCCAAGGCGGATGCGACATCTTTTTACATTTTTTTAGTTTCAAGGGATTTTATTTTGGCCCACTATTTTCAATTTATAGTTGTACTTCTGGTTGAACTTTAATCTTGTGGTTATACCTTACATTTTTTGGTTGTTTTCTTCAGTTTCCCTTTTTGTGTGTGTACAAATATCTAAGGTAATGCCCTCCCTATTCGGGAAAATCCTTCAGCTGCTAGTCACCAAACCCTGTCCTATAGATGGTAGGGTTGGGGTAGTCTTGTCCGGGCCTCATGGGACAGTTGTTGACAGAGCCAATCCTTAATAAATTCAATGTTGAGTTTGAATGAATGAAATCACTTCATGAGGTGGTAGTTTTCTATATAAAAGAATAATGTTATTGTACTCTCTCAAAAAGAAGAGTATGATTATATTTCTGTTTTAATCATTAAAAAACCATAATAAAATCATAAATATAATTAATATCATATATAAACAATAATTGTGTCATTATTTCTAACCATGAGATGTGGTAATAAAAAAAATCCAAGGATATAGATTCTTGAGGTGGTAGTATTCTGTGAACATAAATAATGATTTCATAACCTATTTTATAGAATAATAGTTTAATTTAGGTTATTACCATAACAAAAAATATTTCTGAATACATAAGAAAAATAGGTTATTTAATTAGAAATATATAATAATTATTGAATAAGAGGGAGAATGAAACAAAGTATATATGATTGTTGATGAACATTACCTCTTATTTGAATACTCTTAATAGGTTCTCACTAAAACCATACTAGGATGAATCTTAAGTAAAAATTATTCATCTATTCTTTGTGGGGGGAATTTTATACATGGCGTTCTGGGGGTTGGTAAAGATAAATTTTTTGAGAGGTGTGAATATCTAAAGAGAGTTGGTGTCCTTTTATTATTGAGGAGTGGTATTTTTGTAAATATAGAAAAATTATTCACTATAAGGATGTAATTATACATCAAGATGCCCTAAAATTTCCTATTAATGGGGTAGAGGGATTATAGGTTTGAAAAACACTTCCACCGCATAATAAAACACATGTTTTTAGAAATGTTATTTTTTAACATCTATGACTCCATATTTTTACAAATTTTGTTTTTCAAACCTATGTAATGTATCCATTTAGAAAAAAAATTAATTTACCCTTAAAGGATAATTTTTACCCACATATTCTAAATATAAAATCAAATCTACCTAATAAGAATCCTATTATTGTTAAAAATTAATATTGAAACAATCACTTGTTATGTGAAAAAACCTGTTTTAACCATACCTTCAATAACTAGTTTGGGACTACTATGTGGAAAATAAATAAATTATAAATATAAATTTTTTATATTAAAAGAAAATTGAATATTTTTTCATAATTTAATAATAACATGTATGAATAAATTAATTTTATAAATTTTAAATCATTTAATAAAATTTAATTTATCCAAATACAACCTTTATGTCAATTTTGACATTATTGATTTATATTGATTTCAAAAAAAAATTAATAAATGAATGGAATTAAAAAAAATACTCAAATTATTGCAACATGGAATATTAATATAAAAATAATTGTGAACAAAATAATTATTTAAATTTACTTCACATCTGATATTTTCATTATCAATTATTTTATTTAATTTTGAACTAAATAATTAATTAGTTGGAGTTTCTTAAGTGTTTGTATTAATTAATCAACATAAAAGAATTTAAAATAAATAACATAGAATAGAACTAATTTATATTTCAATATAACAATTATAATTGATCATAGGGTTTTTCCCTGTCGCATTTAATTATAAATAATAAAAGTAAGGAAGGTTCATTTTGTGTCTTTTTCATTACATAACATATTATATTGGTAAAATTAGAGAAACTTTTTCCCAAAAACTAATAAAATTAGATCATGGTTCCATAAGGGTCTAAATATATCCCACCAATTGGTGATGATAAAATTGGAAGGTCATTTTAACAACTATATTATTAATTTAACCCTTGGTAAACACAGTTTTACCTTAAGAATGATGATTATTTCTTTCATTCAATATTTATTTTGGTCTAATGTTATGTTTAACTTATTAGATAATATAAATTAATATTATTCCTCATATTAAATCAAAATTTTCAAATTTCAATCAAATAAGTTGAAATAATTAATTCAATATCAATCCCCAAGACGTGACGATAAAACATGGTTTTCTAGAAAAATATTATCCAAAGGTTACAATGTTTTTATTTCCAATATCAATATTTAATAGATTACAATGATAAAATTTGGATTAATAAGTGAATAATTGGACTAATAATACATTAATAATAGTTAAAAATATACTTTTACATTGAAAATAATTTAGTAGAAAATACAATTTTTCATTAAAATTCAATATTGTTCACCATTCTTCATGAAATGAGACTATTCTGAAAAAAAACAAAAAATTCACCTTAGAATAATTTTAGAATTATTAATTAAATAATTAATATTATTTAATCAAATTATTTTTAAAAATTATTCAAAAAAGGTATTTTATAATAATCATTAACTATAATAAAACCAGCAGTTGTTATAAAATTTGTATTTTCAAAACATATAGTGACATTATCGAAAAAATTATATGACATTCTATAAATGTTTCTAATTTATTTAAAACCATTACACATAATTATTAAAATATATTTATTACTATTCATACTTCTATTTTTAATAGAATAGTTAGAGCATTCATGTTTAAATAATATTAATAATATATCATGGTAGTTTTAAAACTCAGTGTCATGTGTAATGAAAATTATTCTATTTTTGTGTGTAGCACAAGTATAAAGGGAATTTATTGTAACAAAATATTGTCATTATGTTGGGTATAATTCATGATAAACTTAGTGTTAAATATTATTCATGCTAAACAATATATTGTGTGTAACAAGAAATATTGAACAGATTAAAATCACAGAAAAAAAATATATCGCACACTCAGAAGGTGTTATATTCTATCTCCCATAAAATTAATTTGTCCTTAATAATTAATATCATCTATTAATGATTTATCATTTGATAAAATATTCATAGAAACCCACATCATACAAATGAATAATGAAACTTCTATTAAGTAGGGATTTCCAAAAACATAATGGATACTCAATGTAACTCATAAATAGGTTTCCACATAGGATAAAATATGAGTGGAGTAAGGATATGAAAAAAAAAAAAATAATAATTAATTATTGATAGTGATAAAGATAATTTATCATAAGAATGTGGGTGATATGGAGAGTGTTAATGAATAAAAAATCAAAACCCAAATAGTCATGAAAAGGTCACTGATATTATAAAAAATACAGATAATAGGACTGAATTTAATTTCAATGTCATATTCTTTATATAGAATAATTTTCATAGAGAATATAAAATTACATGATTTATGTCTATTTCATATGAAAAGATTCACCATTTGGTGGTTAGTTGACCAATTTCTTTATTATATATTACCCCATTATATAAAGGTTATTTTTTTCCAAATCACTAATATATCATAAGATCCATAAGGATTGATATTCATTTATTCAATAAATATTTCTATGACAAAAATGACCACCCATGTTATCCAATATGAATATATATTCATATGTAGAAATAATACAATAATATCTAAAACACCATTCAAACTTCAGCATAAAACATTTCATAAATGGATACTTTATGACCCTTTAAAATTATTAAAATCCCTAACATCATAATGAAGGTTACTTAATTACTAAAAATCATCTTAATATTGATTCCCCATATATAATAATGTTTCTGTTGAACATTACATAATAAAAATGTTATTACCTTCATCAGGTACTCTGTTGAAACATGGTAAAAATAGAATTAGAAGGAAACCACATTAAAATCATACACGTTTAATCATTCCCTAAAAATGATATTGGATATATCCCGGACATTAAAAAATTGTTGTAAACTCCATTCATTTTATTGTAAACCACATTTTAATTGAATCCCTTATTTAATCCAAGGTATTTTGTATTATCAAATTAACTCTATTATTATCCAAATACTCTTTTTATAAAAAAACACCATTTACACCTCATAATGAACATTTTAAGTGTTATAATCCCATAATCAAGTGTTTTACATAAAACATAACCCAAATAATAAATCAATTTTCTTGGTCATCAAAACAATTCAACATACTCTTTCCAATCCATAAAGAAAACATATATTAAAACACAATTATATATATAATTTTTTGAATCCCAATAAAAAATACAATAATAATACAACTTAATTACCAAAATATATACTATTATTCATCAACTTATTTGATAATATCTCTTTCCTTTCATAATGTACCAATAGTATATTCATCATCATCTACAAAACCATTACCCATATAAACATTTTAATTTTCTAAATGAAGTTCACCCATGAGAAATAAATTCTCAAAATTCCCATAAAAGCCACGATTAAAACATATAATAATTGAGGATAAAGTAAGGAGATTAATATTAAAATACATTTAATTAAACTATCATTTAATTTTACGACTTAAATTACATGATTTGTATCCATATTTCCAATAGAAAAAACATCATTTATTTCTATTGAGTCAACCACCTATGTCATTTATTCTACATTATCGAAATATATGGAACTGTATCTTCCTTCCTCAATAGTTACCATCACCCAAAATCCCAGCAAACTATTTATTTTCCATATTTGGGGAGTCTGATAGTTGGTTGTTATATATGTTGTAAATCATGTTACGTGAAACTAATTAGGATTAATCAAAAAATACTTTAATCTAGTAATTATCCCAACTAGTTTCACCCCAAAAGATCCCATCATATTTAAATTTAATCTTGTACCTTTTTGTTAACACTATTTACTAAGAACATAAGGAATAGTGTGATTGAAACCAGTCATGAAGGAGAATCACCTTGACTAAATTTTTTTTACGATGTATAAATCAAGATACATTATATTTCATCATCAAAAAATTTATATTATTCTAGGTCATTAAAATTCATCAAATATCTAAATAGATCCTGATGGTTTGTAAGGATTTTGTGAATTTACATTGAATATAACATGGAAGAGTCAAACTAGGTGTGTAGCAAGGCCTATTTTCTTGAAAAAGTTCTGAATCAACTATAAAAAAATATGGTGTTTTAGGGTTTTTAACCTTAATTTGATATATGACCAAGCCATGTATACTTGTCATTTCTAGAAAGTCATTTAATTGAATAGAAACCACTATCTCTATCCTTTACCAAAATTCATGGACAAATTCTTTTACATTTACCCATATTTAGTCATATCCTTAGAGGCATCCTTGGATATTTCATTAGAAATATCCCATGGAATCTCACTAATTGATCTTCAACAATGTTTACAATCGTTAACTAATCCCTTCATTTGATACAAACTGTATTGACCCATGCCTCTCACACATTAATATTATATAATTTTGAATTAAAATTCATTCCATTACACAAAAACATACCTAAGGAACATTATAGTTTAGTTTCATTGGAATATTGGAACAAAACACTCATAATTCAAGACACGCCTTCAATTTATCCCATAAAGATCATTACCTTTACTAATCCTCCAAATACCCCATTGTTTGTAACATATAGAAATGAATAATAAGAAAACATGATCTCATATCCTCAATAAGGGTAAAATAGGTACATATATAATCATAATATGAGAATAAGGCTATGAAAACATGAGTATAACATATTGAAACCATACACTATATTTTAAATATCCTAATCTTGAGGCTTGAAATAAATATTTGATGTTTATAAAACACGAATCATAATGAAAAAAATAAGAGTCATGATATCATAACATTGGTAAAAAATATATTTTTATCCAATACATAAGAATATAAATCATTTTCATATTAGTCTATGATCATTTTCGTAACATATATGGGATAAATATTGGATGTTACACCTCTTAGGAGAGACACACTATCATCCCTAAGGCTAGTTCATTGCCCATAATTGAATGGGTTCACTCACCGAACCATTATGGTAGTGAAGGTTATCTCCCAAGACCATCATAATAAGAAATATATGTTAAAGAACTGAGATCACCCCCAATCCAGTCATGTCTTACTAAACCGGATTCATTCCCTATATAAAAACTATTTTATTGAGCCTGTTTTGCTCACCATTGCTGTCATATTTATCAGATGAGATATAAATATTTACTCAACACGTTGGATTGAGAAATAGGGCCCACCCATATTTTATTATAATGAAACCATATTCCATTGTTATAACGTAATCACCAACCATGGAAATACCATAACCACTATCATATAAATAAAATGATACAAATGTGTAGGACATGATCAGAAAAAAAATCATCATATCATTCCTTAAATTATTAAAAAGTTTTCAATAATATTTCATTATATTATGTCCTAAAAAAATTAAAATATTTTCATAATCACTTTATTATATCATCATAAATACCGAAAAATAAAGAGGGTTCTATAAGAGGTCTATCATGGTATGACCTATTGAAGAGAAAATTGTTTCATAAATATAATGTAATCATAGACATAAACTATTCATATAATTATTATGAATTGTATCATAGGATCACATCTTCATTAAGGAATAGGTAACACTACTAGATATTATCTTATATGGAAAATAATTTACAATGGTCCCTTAAAACATTTCATAAAGTGAATATATTTCAAGTTCAAATTTTTTTTTGCTAACATCAGTCATTCTGGAAAACATTTTCACTGAGAAAATCCTTGAAAACTTATAATAGATTATTTGAAAATAACATATTGAACTATTAGAAACATAAAAAAATTCCAAATACATTTCCATGAAAATGAGATAAAATAAAATTGAGAATCAATTTTTAATACATTTTTAATAACTAAGGCTTTGGATGAAAGTTGATATTCTACCAAAGAGAGAAATGTTGTCGTATTTTATTAAAACTATTTTAATATATATATTCAGAAAAATTGAATTGAAAATCGTTCCATTACTTAAAGATATCTTAATTAATCAAAGGAGAAGCACAATAATTAGAATTAATGAGTTTCAAATCATAATATTTTTACATTGGAGACTTGAACATAAACAACCCTATAAACAATGAGATTGTTAAATAAAATAATTACAAATTTGGTATCATTGAATCCCAATCCCCATTAAAGGATAAAACGAAATGATAAATTTAAACATCTCAGGGATAAAAAAATTTATCATATTAAATTTAAAAGGGTCTTTATAAACACCTCATTAAATGATAATGTTACATAAGCTAATGTACATAACAAGAATTAAATTTGAAATAAAAATATCATATCGATTTGGTAAAATTTTACTTTTAAGAACCATGAATGGGTGATAATAAAATGGGTATTTAAATACCAATAATGTTAAGTAGAATTATCATAAAATAATTTCATTTGGTGAATGTGTAATTTGTCTTAACGAAATTAAATGTGAGAACGAAATCAATTAATTTAAGTGTGATCTTCCATTATACACATTAAAATCTCTTTTATAATACATATAATTTTATTATTAATTTATTAAAGAACAATATTAAAATATAATATTTTTTATATTATTTTTTATGACCTTATTTTACTCTTTTATTGGAAATTACATGTTAATTTATGTTTTCCATAATATCCAATTTGTTTTTAATATATGATCTGATTTGATAATGTTTTGGTTCCCTTAATTACATCATGGTTATATCATGTCCAAAATGTTATCCATGACATAAATATAAAATATACATATTGTATATATATTTATATAAATCCATCATATTTTGATATAGAAAATGAAATACAATGTTCATGGATACAGTAATTCATACGTCTGCATGAACAACCTTTCCATTTTCTTATTGGGTTCAGAAAATGAAAAGTAAATAGAATATTATAATTAATGATTAAATGTAATACTAAATATAGATATTATGTTCATTTTCCCCATTATAAATTCATTCCCTCTAATGTCTAAATGAATTACATCTCTTAGGGAGGCTATAGTATACCTTACACAAGAAAGATGTCATCGTATTTCCACAAAATAGATATTAAGATGGAATTAATGACTTAATAATTACATAATAATTATAAAACCATAAATATAATTAATATCATATATATTCTATGAAACCTTGATTGTGTCCATCCATGTGTAGTGGTAATGGAAATATGAGTGACATCGGCACTTGAGGATGTAATATATCAAACAAATGAACAATGATTTCATAAACAATTTAATTAAATTAGAGATGGTTGTAGGTCATGACCTTAACATAAAATAATATTAGTATATGTATGATATTGAATATGTTATATAATCCTTATATAATAATCGTTGGATTTTTTGGGGAAATATAAAAATATATTTTCTTTTTGGAAACATAACTCTTATTTCGATATTCTCCTTAGGTTTTCAATCAATCCCTAAAAGTATGGATTTATTTCCAAAAATGGATTATAGGGTGAGGGGAGGGATGTTGGGATGTTATTTCAGGAGATTTTTCTATCTAAATTTCATGAGATATGTGAATATTTAAAGAGAGAGGGTTTCCTTTTATATTGGAGTAGGATGGGATTTTTTTTAAACACATAAATGAATTCACTATTTGGAGGTTAATAAGACCTCACACTTGTATAAAAGATGCCATTATTAGCGCCACAATGTGTCTTTATTAGTGAGAAAAAAGAAATGACTACTGTAGTGTGGTTAAAAGTCCAAGGATTTTTTTAGTTCTTGAGAGGTGGTTATAAAGGGGTATTTTTTAGCATAAAAACTATTATAAAAGACAGTAGTTATAAGCACATTTATTTAGCACTTGTAAGGGGATCTTTATCATGGATTCCAATAGAACTTATAAAAAGACCCTTTAACATTTATTTGAAGCACTATTAATTCAAACCTTCATTAGTGATTTTGGAAATACATATAAATGACTCTTTTATCATAGCATTTAGTTGAAATGATAAAGGGGAATACTATAGTGTGATGATATAGAACACTGCATCACCAATGAACAATGCCTTCAGTGTGATATAACACCACACTATAGAACTTGAAATAGTACCAATAACAACAGCAGAAATTAGTAAAATCATTTAAAAATATATAGTTTTAATGAAATAAAATTATAAACAGAAGTACTACAAAAACCAATAGTATAGTGTATATATGTTTTTTCCTAAAATTAATGTCCTTTTTTATGAAAAGTAAAACATGGAGTCCTATTGATCACACCGTGAGTAAAATTAAGGTAATTTTTACACTTATACATAAAAAATTATGTATGGATTGTTTTCCTAAAATAAAAAAACAATATGAATTTTTTTTCCTAGTTTTTAGTGTGTTAGCTTGTTTTTTATAAAAATTAATTTTAATTTCGAATAAAAATACACACATAGAGCCTTAATTTCACACTATGTGTCATATTGAGTTGTTCTTAATTCCTATATTTCCCAAATGAAATATGTATTATTTTACTAATGTATCAAGATAGAATGATTGTGTTTCCCCAATTTTGAGTATTCCACTTGTGTTTTTTAATATGATGTATTTTTAGAATAGAAGCATGAAATTTTAGTCAAACGAGATTCATAATGTCTGGGTTCTACATGAGGAAAATTACTTCATGTAAAAAAATTAATTATGAATCAATTTCCTAAATAATCAAGATACCCCAAGCATGTTTACATTGTTTTTAGTTGGTGATACTTTTCTATACTAAAATTTCTATTTTAAATTGATAATGGAAACATTGAGTCAGACCAGTCACTCATTGAATCAAATATATATGTGGATATTTCCTACATGTCACAAAGTCATTTATATTGTTTTCCTAATGTACCGAAACAATCTGAATGTCATTTATTAGTTTCAATTTGGTCAATTATTTTTATAAAATTAATTTAAATTTGGAATTAAAATTATCACATAGAGTCATATCTATCAAACTATATTTCAAAATTAGATTAGTATGATTCCACCATATTGAAAATGACATACCGATCATTTTACTAAAGTATCAAAACAATATGAATGTGTTTCCTAAGTATTGTGTAAGCCAATTTTTTTTTAAAAAAAATATCATTTTAATATCAAAACCTTCAATTTGGGTAATATAGGTTCCATAATGTGTGATTTAAAAACAAAACTTTTTACAACACATTAAAAATGAATTCTAATTCATTTTACAAAATTATGAATAAAATATGATCATGTTTTATCTGTTTTTGGTTACTCACACTTTTTCATTTTAAATATAAATTTTAAACTCATAACAAATATTGTGAACCATGCTAGGAACATAAAATATTAGATAGAGGTCTGGGTCATTTCTATACACATAAATAAATTATGGATTTTTTTCAAAACTAGAAAAATAATCAAAATTAATTTTATTGTTTATGTGAATGTCAGTTCTTTTTTCACTAAAATTATTTTTAAATATAAATAAAAAAGTCACATATGTAGTCGTACTGGTTGTACTACATGTCAGATTGTGGTGTGGCTGAATTTTACACATCTCAAATAATTTATGTATCATTTTCATAGTTTATCAAAATAATATGATTGTGTTTCTGTATTTTTGAGAATGTCACATGTTTTCTCTACAAAAATGACATTTTAAATTGGAATCTTGTAGTTTTTCTTCATATAACTTGCATCATGTGTGGGTTTGGCCTAAGATTGATTCATACATATCAATAATGATTTATGAATTTTTTCCCAAAATTAAAAATAAAAACTATTATTTTATTCTCATTTTTTTGTGAGAAACACTTTTATGTTTTATAATTTCATTTTCAATATGATAATAATCAATTTGAGTCATATTGGGAAGATCATGTACTAGATAGTGGTGTGGATATTTCCTATACATCAAAAATTAATTGTGGATAATTTTACTAATGTATCTATATAATATAAATATATTTGTCCAATTTTTAGTATTTAATCTATTTTAAATTAAAATTAGTGTTAGTTTTAAGTTAATAAGACACACTTATAATCATAACAATCACACCATGACTGAAATTGATGTGTAGATGGGTTTTAATTTTCCCAAATGATACATGAATCCTTTATATAATTTATAATAACAATCCAAATGTGTTTCCTATGTTTTTATTAAACCACTTGATTTTTTTTCCAAAAATGTCATTTTAATCTTGAAAAATATAATAATAGTCATAGGGGTCACATCTATTGTGGGTTTTCCATGACACTTATTCAGAAACATTGGAAATAAAAATTTATTATTCTTTATAAATTATAAATAAATTATTAGATTGTATGATTATTTTTTGGTGAGTGAAACTTTTCTTATTATATTTTAAATTTTAAACTGATATAAGAAACATTGGGTCCTACAAGAAACATCATATATGTTATTGAGGATTAGATGATTCTTACATGTCAAAAATTTCTTATTGGTATCCTTACAAAGGGACTAATATAATAAGAATTTGTTTTACCAATTTTATGTATTTAATATATTTTAAATATATTTAATACCAATTTTGAATAAAAAGATACACTTGCATACATACTCGTCACACTATGAATTGCATTGAGGTTCAAATGATTTATACAGATCTCAATTTATTTATGGATAATTGTCCTAATGAATAATGAAATATGAATGGATCTCCCTAGTTTCATGTATGCCACTTCTATTTTATAAAAATTCATTTTAAATACGATACATGCACTTTTAGTCATACCAGTCGCATCATGTGTGGGAGAAAATGATACTGATTCATAAATGTCATGAATAAATTATAGATCTTGGTCCTAAATTATAATTTCAATGTGAGGGTGTTTTATTATATTTCAATGAGTTAATTTTATTAAAATTCTAATTTTAAACTAATACTAGACACCTTTACACCATACCATTCAAATACCCAATCTCATGTGATATTTTGGGAGGTTTTGATGGTGTAGCCTATCTCTCGGGATATTATACACTATAACCATATAAAAATGGTTGTTCTAGGGTGTTGGTAGATTTAAATCATATAAAACAATACCCTAAATAATTTCAGTAATACAAAGTTATCTATAATTAAATGATTCACATTTAGGTGAAATATTGAAAAAAATTGATTATCCCTGATAAGGTATGCAGTTGGGGAAATGAGAAGCCTCAATGCTGGTGGGGTCATTTGGTTCATTGCGGATCTCTTCTCCACTGTTGGTCACCTTCATCTCATATATTACATTGGTCTACCAAACTAGACATAATAAAAATATATTTTACTGATTCTATTTTTTCTAATCAATAGTCTCACTATATTATATGTATAATCTTGTTTTTTATATTCTCGAAATATGTTCGAGGAGAGACTTCAAAATCCTATCCTCCAATGCAACCATATAGTTTTGTCCGCTTCAAAGATACTAAAAGTAGATTTTTTAGGTCATTGCAGATTGTTGTTTCTAAACTATATAATGAAATATGAAACAGAATAGTTATTTTTATGTAATAATGTAATAAATCATAATGAATTAAAATTATCAAATACATACAAAAGATTCACATATAGATTTTTTTGTTTTAATCAACTAGTTTTCCATTTTTATTTTCATGAACCTCCTTCCATGGCACATGATGTGGGATGGAAGTGACTTCATATTTTGGTTCATGAAACTATATCGAAGAAATGGAATATATGTTAATCATATAAAAAATTGAGATTTTAATTTTTATTTAAAAAATATACCAATTATTCAATAATAAATCATACCCTATACTTACATTGTGATTGGATTACATTAGTTTGGAGGAATGTTTTTTACTTTTAGAACTCTTTTTCTATTTCATAAATTTCCAATTTTTAATAAATTTGGATAAAATAGATATTGAAAAATAATATTTTATCAACTACAATGCACCTGAAGTGATTTCTCATTGTGGTGATTGATTAACGTTTTCCATCATTCCTAATTTATAATGTGTGAATAACTACTTGTTATGTGGGACATTACATTCCTCTCAAAATATATAAGATTTATCATTTAAGAAGAGTTTAGAAGCCTGTATGGGATTTTCCAGTTGCCATTATAAGAAATTCTATTTGAAGTCCTCTAAAATAAAAAAACACTAAAATGAATAAATATAATTAAATCAAAATATCATTTTATAATTTTATAATTAGTTATAGAATGTATATTTATACATTACCATTATATCACTCAAAGGATTTCATTCATTAAAGGTATGATGCAGCATGATGAATCTATATCAATCATTAAATTCATCCTCATTGTTACCCAATGATAAATAATGTCCATTTA
Organism: Viscum album; assembly: GCA_963277665.1. Taxonomy (NCBI): domain Eukaryota; kingdom Viridiplantae; phylum Streptophyta; class Magnoliopsida; order Santalales; family Viscaceae; genus Viscum; species Viscum album. Next base: position 1,718,320,140 of record OY728121.1, read on the forward strand.
CATTTTGGGGTAAATAGGTTGGACCCATTGATTCCATTCAAACTCAAATTTTATACTGTGAAATCTTTCCTTGATAATTTAATTTAACACTCTGAGGATGCATTATTGTTTTTTTATCAACATGTTTCTCAAATTCTAATCATTACACAATTTCATCATCAACAACCTATTATTCATTGGGATTTTCAATATCATTATTTGTAGTATACAATGTCTACATTAGTAGTAAAAAATTTAATTTTTCTTAAAAAACAACAATACAATAAATTAAATACATAATATTAAACATTTTTATTCAACATGAATGAAAATTGTTTCATTTTTTAATAGATATACATTACATCAAAAATCTAGTAAAACTAACCCCATCTAACATTATTTAATCTTTGCATAGATCCTTCATTTCCTTCCATGTCAGGATGATGGATTGGAAACTCTCATTCAAACTATCCTTCATTTCATCATTATGGTTCAAAAGTTCCTTGATGAAATATCTCTAAAAGAGTTATTATTTTATTTGGTTACTTGACACCCATCCCCCATAATTTTTGGAAATTCACCTATTTTCCCTGAAATACTCTAACCTAATTTCTCCCCATATTGGGTATAGGGGATCATTTCGGATGTCTAATTATTAGAGTTTTTAAAACATGAGAAAAGGGATAGGGTATTAATCTTAAGAATCAAAATGAAATAATAATTCTTCGTGCGATAAATGGTTTCTAAAACTAGATAGAAAATATCTACTCATCCCCACTATGATGCATCAACTCAAACTAGTTTTACTATTCCTTTTTAATCACAAGTTTCTCAAATATAAGAGAAATATATCAAATAAGGTTCAAAAATAACGTCCATGGAATTTTAAGTATGTATTCAAATATATATCATTGTGAAAATGAAGGAATGAACATTTAAATCCCTCTAAATTTCACTCATATTAATTTACTTCATGTTAGAAACATGTACTATTTCTCTCAACCAATAAAAAAATAACTTTTTTGGTTGGCATTATAGAAGATTTAAATATGTGGTATAATGGTTTGAGGATTATTGGAGACCATGACAACCACACATTTCTCAATGTTTCTAGGAAAATATATCTTGAAGGTGAAGATTAATATAGGTCTGGAAAGCCTTGATCAATGTGGGAGAAATAATTATGATTTTCAGATTGGTATGCTACAAAATATATCATGGTTTTAGGGATGTAACTAAAATGGTCCATTTGGCATGTTTTTTTTTCACAAAAAATGCACAACATTAGTGTTTTCTGGAGGTTACCCATAGTAATAGTATTTTCATCCATGTATACATTACTACATTTTTCAAATAAGATCCAAAGTGACTATACTCATATTAAATATAGTTTTTAGGAGATATTTATAAAGGTAAACATGTGTGTTGTAAAACATAATTAATATCAACAATCCCAACAAATTCCTTCATAATTCATTGATTACATTTTTGGTGTCAATATTTGTGTTATAAAAAACTAGAAAATAATTTGGATGAAGGGATGATAGAGTTCAAGAATGAGTTGTTAGATGTGGTATTCAAATCTATATCAGTACCATTGATGGAGATTAATGAATAAAATATGATTTGTATGTATATCATCAAGAACCGTGGAAACAAAATGATGTTTGGAATGCATTTTTAAAATAGGAAGTCCAATCCGTCATCATGAGATGGAAGGTTATCAAGAATTTGAGTATGGATTAAAAAAATGTATTAATGGTCAGTTGTAATGGATTATTGATGTATTTTATCTCCATTCATGAAAGTAAACATTTTTATTCAAGATGCATTAAAATGAGGACTTTTATGCATGGAGCGTATTGTATTGAATATATATATCTTACAAAAATGAATCATTATTTACAAAACCTTATTTTTGAAAATAGTGGTCATTTTTTTGGAAAACATATTTAGTATGCTTTATGAATATTATGTGATTTATGATACACCCAATTATAATACATTAGAAATATTTTCATAAAATTAAAATGAGATTCATGATTTTCATGTCGATCAAGGGCATGTAATATCATTAAAAATACCTACATAGATACTCTACATAACCACATTATATTTATCTTTGTGAAAATTCAGTTGATGTTTCATTGGGTTGAAGTTTTCAAGGATTGATTATTTATTAGAAGGGATATATTGTCAACTGATATATTGTGGAGACTTGTGGAGTTTGTGTCATCAATTGTAGGTTGGTTATTCATATGAGGTTTTATTTTTAACAAATATTTATCATATTGTTATTTTATTTATTCATTTAGGAATTGATATTCATTGTATTCTATTTTGTTCTACCTAACATAGATGAACATGTCTTCATATTGGGTTTTTAAAACTATTTATCATCAATCATGTTGTACAATACATATTTATTATCAATCCATTTGATGTTGGTTGATGGTTCCCAGGGTTGAGTAATATTTTGATTCATCTTAGGTTAGTTTATGAATAGTTTGACTACATAGTGATGTTAATGTTTTAATAATGAAAAATTTATTGGTAAATAAAAACAAGAAAAAAGATAAATAAAATGTTTTTTTAATTAGTCAACTTCACCAATAATTAGTTCAATATTTGAGATGAATTTATTTATAAAACAATTTTACTCAAAAGTAAAATGCTACATATCATATTCTCTATATAATTTCGTAATTGAAAACTATTCTTCTATAATATGATCTTGTGTGTTTTTCTATGACCTATTATCATTTATAATTGTTAAATAATGAAAATTCCAAAAATCTATTTAACGTGATTGTAAATATCATTCTTTATTTTAACTAATCACAAATTTAATGGACATGGGGAATTGTTGAAAACCATTAATTGATAGTAAGAATTTATGTTGTCTCCTTTATTGATCCCCATAACCCATTGAATATCTTCTTCTCTCAAAACTATAATGTTTTAGTAAATATAGTTTTTAGAAAATGTACTAATATTAGGAACCAATCAATCAATAATAAACACTCCTCATCTTGAAAATACATCACAACTTTTATGTTTGGTTCAAATAAGAAACTAAAAAATGTATGATTATTATAACTTCAATGAATATTTGAATAGTTTTTTATTGATTAAATTATATATATATAACAGATTGATAATGATAACCAATATAATATAGATAATCTAATCTTTAGTTATTTTATAGAGATTAACACATCAATATTAAAAAAAATATTTATATTAACCCACATTATGTTATTCATAAGTAATAAAATTATCTGTAAAATTTGTCAAATATATTATTAGATATTTTATCATATTCATGTTATTTTTACACTGTTGAAAAAATATTCAAACAATTAAAACCCAAAATATCCAAACTATTACTAGAAATAATATAAGAGAATGATATTAAAAAATATCAATTACAAATGTGGTTAGTAATGTTGTTGGCAGTGATATGACATGAATCTAGAATGATATCATAGGGTAGGTGTGGAATTTTTTAGGTATAGGTAAGTCATAAATGGATAAAGATAAGATTTAGTGATCCCCATAGTAAATTAGAATGCGAAAATCACAAACACCAGAAAAAAAATCAGACAATATGGTTGAAAAGTGAAAAATAACACACATCAGATTCTAGCCTTGATTATTCCGGGAGAACATAAGGGAGTTGCGCTGACATCATGGGAGTTCCTTGAGAGCATGAGAATCACAACTAAATGAGTTATAGTTAGGGTTATTTTAAATAGATAAAGGAAACATGTATCATCATTCAAAAATCAGCAACTATAATAGAATTCAAATTATTATTATTGAAAGAAAACTAGTGAAAATATTTATATAAATATATATTTGCTCATTTTCACTTTATAAATAGTTAAATAAATAAATATTTATTAATAAATAAACTATAAATTTTTTAAAAATTATATTTTTTACTTATAATTATTAATAAGTATATTTTTCATATAGTAAATATACATTTATAAATATAAGCATATTTCTAGATATATTTATATCATTACATATATTTATTTTATTTTATATATTTATTTCATTATATATATATTTGATAAATAAATATATATAATAAAAATATTCATCAATTAAATATTTTTATTATAATTTTAGGATAATAAATATATTTATATCATAATATATATTTATATAACTATATATAATTATATATTTATATATATTCATAATTTAAATATATTTATTATAATTTTATTATTATTTAAAAATATAATTAATTATTTACAAATATATGTATAACACTTTTTAAAAGTACTTATATATTTACATGTTTAGATAATTATATATATATATATAGTTCCCGAAGTGCAGATTAGTGGTAGTTGTCCATGTGGGCCTCGACGAGGTCTCGAATTGAAGTCTAAGATAGTACATTTTTAAATAAATTTAATATAAATTTAAAATTATTTAAATATATTGAAATCATTATTTATAATAATAAAAATAATTTAAGAATTATTATTTATTTATTTAGAATATTTATAAATATATAAATTTATAAATATAGTAAATATTCATTTATAAATATATTTATTCATAAATATTTGTTTACAAACAAAATATTAACATTATTAATTCATATATATTCTTATATATAATAATATTATAAATGAGTGAAATTGAGTAATTAAAAAAATGAAACTTTAACAATATTGAAAAAATGGATTAATTTTATTAATTAAATATTAATTATTAAAATTTTTTGGATATATATATTAAGGAAATGTTGAAAAAAATTTGAAAATAATAAACTATAGTTAATAAATATAAATAAATACATAATAAAAAAACATCTATAATAAAATATAAATTATAAAATATAAAACATAAAAAATGAACAAATAATACCCTAATAGTAGTAACATTAAATAAAATGAAATTGACTAAATAAAAATATAATATATTAAACATATCATGTTGTAATTAAATTCTAAAATATACTCAAATTTTGGATAAATAATGTAAATATTTTGTGTATGTTACTCTTTGTAAGATTTCATGCATTGCATAAAAATTTATTAGTGCATGTTGTATATAAAGTTGAAGAAACTATATATATATTTATATATGTATATCTATAAAATTAATGCAACATCTGATGTTTGACAAATGTAAAATTGGAAAATCCAACAACATTTAATGTGAAGAAGAAATTAATATGTTTTTAATTATTTAATTTTATTCATTTTCTATATATTTATATTTAATATATAATATCTATTAATATTTATTATTAATATATATATATAATATTTATTTTATTTTAATTGTATCAATTAATTATAAAAATTTATTTATTTTGTATATCTATATTAAATATATAATATTTATTAATATTTAAAATATTTATATATATATATATATATTAAATTTATTCATTTTAATTAGAATATTATTTAAATAATTAAATGTTTAATATTTTTAATAATTTAATCATAGTTAAGGTTTATTTTAGTTATTTCATTATATTCATTTTACATATCCATATATTTAATATATATAATATATTATTTATTATAATTTTATATCAGTATATACATTTTATTCATTTTTACCAATTGTTATTAAATTAAATTTTTTTTAACATTGTATTTTTTTCTTTAAATTATTTTATTTTATTCTGGACCATTATCAACTCTAAATGACCCTCTATAAAGGCTACCCTTTTTAGAAATTATTAATTGTACCCTTTATTATAATTCACTGATAGTAATGTTAATGATGGACTTTATCAGTGAATTTTGGTAGCGCAAATAAATGACATCCCTATTAAATGCCTCTTTTGTAGTATTTTTATATGGCTCAAAATTGATTATTAATGGGGTGTAAGTGTTATATGGTCTTGAAACAAATCCAAATACAACAAAATCCATGTTTTAAACCAGTTGATCTTCAAAAACTATGAATCATTATTCATACTATTTTGGTTTTCCACTAAGGTAACTAGTGTTTTTAACCTATGCAATTTAACTTTTAAGAATAAATTAAAATGAAGCATATTAAAAAAAAGGACTAACTGATTATAAATATTAATAAAATTATCAAATAAGAATCCTATGAGTTTTGAATATTAATTTTATCAAAATCTCATGTAATGTGAACAGACACAATTTTATCCTTAATCGCTTCAAGTGTGTTTTTACTATTTCATAGTATATATATCAATTTTAAAATTTAAATTGGTAAATAAAATAAAAATATATGATATTTTTTATCATGAATAATAATTAGGATGAATATTGTTTTTTAGTAATTTTAAATCATCAACTAATATATAATTTCTCATAGAATAACAATAATGTTAAATTTATCTTTATTGATTTAAATTTATTATTTATATAATGTCAATACATTGAACGAATTTATACATATTCTGTTCAAACCTATGTTACATGATATATTCCTCAAAATAAAAATTTTAACCTAGTAATTTATTCAATTTCCTTCACTTTTAATATTTTTGGTATAATTTATTTTCTTCAATTTTTAATTAAATAACTAACATGTTGCAATATTTTTAGAATTTATTGTTATCATTTTACTTCAAAAATTGTACAATAAATAATTATGATAAAAAGTACTCATTTATATATAAAATTAATGTTCATAATAATAAATATTTTGTTTTATCTGTCCCAAAATTTTTTTAATATTTAAATCATGGAAGGTTTATTTTTTCCGTTTTCTTAACATAAATTATTATAGTGGACACTTTGAGGGAAATTTATTCAAAAAATCTAAAAAAACAATGGCTACAATAATAAGTTTCGAAATATGGCCATTTATATATTCATATTGAAATATTTAGGTCATTTTACTGCTTATATTCTTTATTTAATCATAAAAAAAAAAATTACCTTAACCACATTAATTAATTTCTAATGCGTTAAATTTTCATTTTTCTCAAAATTTATGTTCAACTTATTACATAACAAAAATTATTGTGGTTCAAAAAACAGAATTATTTTTTTAAAATTCCATTTATATAAGTGTTAAACATTAATTTAATATTATCTATTTAGTCTTGAAGATAAAGTAGATTTTGTAAATGAAAATGAGGAAATGTTTATGGAAACATTATATACATTTTAAATATGAATTGATTACAATTACCTAAATTTGATTAATAAAGGTTTAAGATAACGAATTATACTTTAAAACCAATTTGAAAAATAATTTTACATTGCAGTTTATTTAGGATAAAATATTGTCTTTAATTAAATTGTAGTATTTTTCACTATTTATAGAAAACATTTTTAGAAAAATCAAAATGTATAACCCTAATATAATATTGGAATTATAAATAAAAAAATAATATTTATTTTATGAAATTAATTATCTAAAAATGTTAAAATATAATATTATAAATGTTCATAAAAATAAATAATACAAATAGTTTTTTAGGAAATATTATTTTCAAAATACATAAATACACTATTAAAATATAAAGTATATTTATACTAATTGGTTTTATTTATATATAGACATTATATATAATATCTATAAAAAATATATCATTGCTGATAAAATTCCATGTATGAATATCCCAATTGATCAAAGAGGTTTACAAAGGTAATTCATGTTTGAGATGATTAAAGAGACACTATTGTTGAGAAAAACTAGTTTCATTCATTTAATTAAATTTAGGGATTAATAAATATCAATTTTCCTCATATGTCTCTGAATTTATAATTTTTCAACCATTTTCCTCATAACAAAAAATGAAACCTCATTTTTGAAAATTCTGTGACACTTTGAAGGATATATAATAAAATGTCCTCATGCATATAGAGATCAAACATGTTGTTGTGAATTAAAAAACTCTAAAAATCCTTGAGTGAATAGAGAATTTTTATTCAGGGAGGTAGGTAAAACATTGAAATGAGTAATAACATGATATTGGATGATATTTTATGATTTTTAAGGATTTATGGATTTTATATCCATTATGTGGAATGATATTTTTCATTGAAACGAAATTTTTAATTTTTTGTATTTTATGATTTGGGTTAATTTTTTATGATCATATTATATTATTTAAAATGTTTGAAATGATTATGTGTGGGGTAATTGAAGTAAATGTTATTTTAAATTATTAAACATTTAATTTAATTGGGTTTGAATCCCACAAAATTATTAATTTAATGAAAATTATCACATTTATATTTTTAAAAGTATTTTTAGATTAATTTGAAAATATAAGTTTTTTTGATTTTATAGATTTTATTTCTTTCTTTATTTATGAAATAATTTTTTTTATAATTAATAAAATATTAAAAATACATTTTTTTAAGATTTTATGATTATTTGTATACATTTGATAAAACGGGACTACGATCAAAATCAAACTAATTCTCTGTTATGACTGTATCTTGAAAAAGACTGGCCCAATGGAGCTGATTGGCCCATGTTTTCTAGAAATTTTTTAATGTAATTTTTATAATTATAGAATTATTTTAAGGATATTTTTACCCATTTTTTAAATTTTTACATATGGGTTTAATTATAATATTATGGTCATTTTCTAATGGTATTTTGACTTGTCACAAAAATATGAAATGAATATTTTTTTAACATGCATGAAATGTAGAATGATTTCTCCTATAATGAAAGATTAATTTTACAGAGATTCTTTATACGTTATATATTTCATTCAAGAAAATTTTTCCCATGATATTTCCTAATTTTTTTCAATGAATAGAATTATTAATGAAAATTATATTTTCATCAAGAGTGTTTTATTAATATAGTTATGGAATTTTTTATCATCACAAAAAACCAACATTAGAGTTGATCATTTTTAGTGGGGATATAATCGAATGGTTCAATCCAAATTCCTAATATATATGTGTATTGTTTATGATTATGCTTATGATATATTTATAATACATGTTTTATTCCCATGTGTTCTATGATGTTGAAATTTTTATGAAACCGATTTCATTTCAATGAGTCACGGTATGATGAATTCTTTATGATATTTTGTGATCCCTATCAATTAATTGCATGATATGTGTGACCTGTATCTCCCTTCAATGAATTGGTTAAATATTTATATCTCATGAGATAATTATAATAAACAAAATGATGTTCTTCAACCTATACGGGAAACGAGCTGATGTAACGGATCCCCCATGATAAAGAAGTTAGTTCCCTTGATCTACTATGGATAATATGTGATGATTATTTATCAATTTTGTTAGGGGAAACTGTTAGGGATGATTAAACCACTATTTTTTCATAGTCTCATTAGTTAACCATGGAATATAAAATAGTTTCTAAACTTATGATGGTTAAAAATTTATATTACATACAAATATGGTCTCTGATTGATTTACAATGGATTCTCAATCTTATGATAAATTTTATAAATGTGAGAAGGTTTAATTTCATTAATATGGTTTATGATATTTGAAATATTTTTTTAATCCATGTATGGTTTGTTCATTATCTCATAACTTGAGGCTTAACTTTTTCATTCTTATGATCAGTGATTGATACTCTCATGTCTACCCTTATTAGGAATCTTTTCTCACTGTTAATTTTGTTTTCCATCTCTATGATTTTATGAATTGTTCAAGTACAATATTATATTTAAATTTACTCCATCATATGATAAATATGGGAGTTATTGAGATCATTCATGAAATAAAAATACATGGTATCTAGTATCCAAAGACACTAATACTTTATGATAAGTGAGAATGCATTATTGAAATATATAGAATATTTTTCTAAAAATATGTATTATATATGTATAAAAACATTATCTCAAAAAATATCATCAATAATTTTATCCACAACAATTTATCCCATTTCATGGGAATTGAACGATGAATTGAAACCTTATATTATTTAAAATGTAACGGTTACTCCAAAAACAACCATTATCCTCACAAATAAAATGGTCGCATCTCCCCCTCATCATGAACAACATCAATATCAAATTATCTCTTGAAACTATTAAAAATATATCATCCTAGAATTTCATTCAACATTAAATTTTTTATTCTGACCATTAGTTAGGATAATTCCTTCAATTCCATAGACACTTCCCAGGAAAAAATAAAGTCCCTTACATGTGTATTATAAACTACATTGTTTTCTATTAAATTACATTCTATGAAATTTATTTTAGTAAAAAAATATAATAGTATATTTATTATTAATGTAGTGAAATTCTATTATTATAATAAAATTTTTCTTATTTACTCTTATATCCAATATTTTAGGTAAAATAATTAAATAATTTATGTTTATGTATGAACTACCACTACCACGATCATCTATGCTTCTTTTTTATCCCTACCCATCGATGATGGTTTCATTAATGGATTTAATAAGGAAATATTAATTTTATAATATCATTATTGTTTTAGAATATGAAAACAGTGGACCTATTTATTATATTTTAAATAAATTATCATTCAAAATTCAATCCATTAAGTAATCGTGCTAAGTGAGAAACCATTTATTCAAATTATGTAATATTTAAGTACTAATTAATTATTACTAAACACCCTTTATATTATTAAAATATTAAAATAATAAATAGTATATAAGATCATTATTCTTTTGGTATAATGGTACTATAATAATTCTATCTCTTTATAATTCTTCAAATATGTGTATGTTCATGTATGGTTTGGTTTAACAACACACATGAACAACATTATGAATTAATATCAAGAATGAACATGGGAACATAATTACTAGAATAATATTATATATTTTTTAAAATAAAAAATTCTCATGGATTTCAAAGATATTATATCAATATTTAATTTTTCAACCAAGAATTCACACTTCGACAAACATAAATCACTAAAAAAATTTGTTATCGATTTCATCATTAAAGATAAAGTTTAAATAATCCTGAATAGAAGATGAAAAAAATTAAAAAATTATAAATCATCAAAATTCATAAATACAGTTACCAAGTAATGATGTAATATATAATAAGTATTATTAGATACTTGATATTTATTATTCTTAAATAGGTCGGGGGATCAAGACCCCATTTTGTAACAGAAAATAAGAAAAGTTATTTTAAAAAATACATTGAGGGTGATCCTATTTCATGTTCTGTATGACCAGAGGAACAAATAATTATATGAAACATGACCCAAAACATCAAACATGTCTTGGTTTTAATGTTGGAAATGTATATCATGACTTTAACCAATAAAATTCTCATTTACCCACTTTTAGCCAATGCACCTATGAAAACAGTCGATGATGATACATCACCCCCACCAACATCCATGATGTTTTGTTGTTCCTTTGAAAAAACAACGCAGGTGAGAATCCAATCACCACACACTAATATGTATGGGTGTACTTGATTATAGATTCCATCACATCAATCTATCTTCTAATATTCCTAACCATTGATGTTAGGGACGAACTCGCTGAATTTCCAACATAATGCACCATAAAAACTATAAAAATGGTTGTGAAAATGAAAATGGATTCGTCTACATGCATCCATCAATATATTCATAGAGGTGGATGATGATGGGTGAAAACAAACCCATCCCTATTTGATGAGGCCTAATCAGAGATCCTTTCTATGTGATGTTCCCCAACCAAAAGTAGTATGGAAGAAGCTTGTTCTCCCAATGATATATATAATGCCTCAAAAAAATCATCCCCAAATCCAATGAAAAACAAATAATTTGTCACATTAATCACATATAAACCATGTAATTCCCAAGGACATTAACACCACATCATCAATATCGATCGACTCAAACCTTCTCTAAACCCAATTTTTCACATATACCCCATCGATGATCATTAGATGCTTGTCCCCTAACTTGGAACCGTGGCTGACTTCAAACTGGATCCTTAATGACCCCATATAATTAGTGGAAACCAGGATTCTCGATTCTAAATACTCAAATATACAACACGATAAGGGATGGTTCCTCGATCAAAATGACACTATGTATGGAGAATGAGAGGTCATTAAAACCAGCATCGTTGATCACCTACCAATGTTGTGAAAAAATTGAATATCCACCCAAATAAAATTGATATTAGATATAATATGATCTTTGATATAAATAATATATATGTAAGAAGAATACTTGCATTGACGAATGAACAAACCTATCTGGTAGGGGAAGGAGAATGTGTCCACAATGAATATCCTATATTAGAAGTTCCTCTATATCTCCACTGATGAAAACAATCCCACAATGGTCATTGAAACAAGAGGTAGAGTCTGAAAAAACCAAAAATATAAACATTCAAGGTGGGATATATATAAAATTTAGAGAGTTAATTACAATATATAAAGAATATAAGTGAAAATAGATTCAAGAAAGGTTTTGAATTAGATGATTAAAATACCTAATTTTGTGATACAAGTGGTTAAGTTATTTTCAACGATTTTTTAACAAGTGGTAAGGGATTTTCATATAAAATTTATCAATTTAAAAAAAATTAGTATTAAGGATGAAATATACATTATTTGGGGTATGTTCATAAAACATGAGCTGTTATATCTTGAAATTAATTTATTCTTGGAATTTGATGATCTTTCTTAATCCCACTCTTTTAAAGAGTTAATATTGAATTGTTACCCAACTAATATATCGGGTTCATCCATCTCAATTTTCCTTCATTGGAACTATTGTAATATTAACCAAATATTTCCAATTATATGGTGTACACATTAACCTGTAATACATTATTCTATATTAATCATGAAATTTATTGGATTTATATGTCTATATTATTATAAAACATCCATATTCATTTGATTTATGATTTATGGAAACAATTGAAATCCTAAATGTTTTCATTGGTGGAAAAAACATAATTCGTTCCACTAGAGCTGATTCTTATTATATTTTCCTAGAAAATATAACACTATCATAATATTAAAAAGTGGATATAGTAGTAGAAATGATGCTCCAATTAATAATCTCCCAAAAGGGATGGTTTATAATTGACCCAATCATCAATCTGATTCATGTTGAGTGGCACTAAGACATCACTCAATGAAAGACACTGAGGGGGGATATTCCATTCATTTTTCATATTCTATTAATAAATCGTGAAAATTTATTTTTCATTATTCATTGTTGGTATCCTCTGAATGAGAACTATAATCGCAATTGATCTCTTCCATGGTTGACTCAACAAATTTATTATACCATCTTCTATATAATTCATTGGTGGGGGTACTTCATGTTACATTGATGAAACCCCCTAACTTCAAAGTGATTAGTTGATGTTAATAGTGAAATTCATATTATTCTATAGAATGTGGAATTATTTAATTTAAGTATTTATCATTATAAAGATATCCAAAATTTATTTAATTTGAGAATCCATATAAAATCATATGAATGTTATTGATGAATCTATTGTGGAAATCAAATGAATTAATCTGGTGGTAGGTTTATCGTTAAATTATATAGCCCATCGATCCATCTACATGTCACATATGTCACAATATTAAAGGATTAAATAATAAATCATAAAATAATAGCTATTATTCTTATAAGAAATCATTTATTGTATGTTTTGATTATAATAATTATTTAATCCAACTATATGACATCCATTATTAATATATATATATGTATATAGATATCCAAGACTGTTAAAATATTACTTCATAATTGTGATCTTGTATTTGGTACAAAAGATTTTATATAACTAATGCATCATGGATTTAAGTCATTGGTAAGATTCAAATTTTTTACTATATATAAATATATATTTTCATGTATATATGTATGTATGTTTGTTGGAATTTATATATGTTCATAAATAGGTATATATATTTTTATTTATGTAAAAATTTGTACATAATAATATAGGGTCCTTTAAAATGACAATGTAAGGGTGGGGTGGGGTTATTTCCCTCCTATAATGGATGTTGGTATTCCAATATCATGTATTTAGTGAATTAATTTTAGAATGTAATGGTAGTTGTTAGTGTGGATTTATAATTACCTGGATGAATACCTCCATGAAATATTACTTACCATTTTTTTTAAATTACCATAATAAATTATTTACTATTATATTTTTACATTAAATTATTATGAAAATAATTACAATCACATTTTATTATGATTTATTAGTAGGGGTTTTATGGGATGAGAAAATAGACTTATTTTCTACCTTTTCTGTCCTTAGTTATGGAAATCACAAACAATTTATCAAAATATCTAGTCAACTAAATTTATTCATACCATTTTTTTTAATGTTTATAGAAAATGTATTTTTTAAGAAACATTGAAATTGTTTTAATTTAGGAGGAATATAAACTTTTATTATTCAATCCAATTCATTTGACTGACTATGCCACTAGTACATCAGACAAAATAATGTTTTCACTACTTGTCTTAAATGTTTTCTCTCAATCTGATTTTACAATGTACTAACCATCAGAAATGAAATATTTCTGATCCATCAATTTAAAATAAATTTATTATGTCAATATGAAAGACAACATTAGATTCCATAAAACAATCTAATGTTAACAGTTTGTATAATTATAATTATAAATATGGTAAAAAATCTATAGTTTTTCTCTGATGGTGATACTAAAAAATATACACATAATATGATGTAAAATTCATGCATAGATGTAATGAAAAAATATCCACATAATTATATGTTATCATTTCAATGTTCCAAAGGTTTTTTAAACCAATTTAGATATACGATAATTTTATATTTTCATATAAATAGGTTTCCATTTAAAGAGTTGTGAGCTTATACATGTTCAAATCCGCACGACTATGATTTTTCATTTCCTAAACAACTCATAGTAAATCATTTTAATTTCATTGTGAGTAATAATTATAAATAATATGTTTATGGATTTAAAACTAATGGATGTTTTTTATTTTTTTTCATTGTTTCCAATCATAGTTTGGACCAATGGGTTATACGGAAAAGAAGACATGTGAATCCTATCAATCAAATGTATGGATTACAGGGATTGGAAGACAAAGCCATAGCAATCATCGTATCGATGGATTTCATAATTATGAATGTTAGATATAATATAGATATATAATATTATTGCATTAAATGGATTTCAAATATATATATTCCTTTCATAATATCATCTTATTTCTATATATATAACGCTATAGCTTTATAGTTGGTATTGAAACTGTGGAAATCTGAAGTTTGGATTTATAAATTATTTAACTATTACTTTTATTGAGTATAATTACTTTTTATGAATCATGACATTCATTCTTATAGTTATAATATTCTGTTTTACATACTTATAAATCTCTAATTTTAGTTGTTAATTTATATTACAATGTTATCATATAATTATATTTTTAATAATAGTTATATCATATTGTTTGTGAGAATAATAACATCTATGACATATATAATTGTTTATAGATCCTATTCAATCATATTAATAGTCAAATAAATTCCAAGTATAATTATTTTGACTTAAGTGTATTTTTATTTTTTTCTTAGTTTAAATTTTTTAAATTACAATTCACCCACCTCTTGTAAAAATCGAAAACTCTTTTGATCCATCAATTGGTATCAGAGCGGATTACACTACAATAATTGCTGACATTTTTTATTATCTATCAACTTCATGTTATTAATTTTTTTAATAAACTCCCTGTACTTAAACATTATAAAAATATCATTTTTTATAGAAAATGAGTTTCAATTTGATAATATTACAACTTTTAATACTGGTATGTTTGAAACAATTAAATATTCATAGACCACATTTTTTATGGAAATGATTATGAATTCATGAGTGGAAGAATAGAGAATTTTTCTATTAATGATGATTTGGATAGATTTATTATTATAACTAGTTGCTATATTATTCTATATAATGTATTTACTACATTTATGAATAATGAAAAACATGAATATTAGTTGAATTTCATAGTAATGAATAATCTAATTTGTTTATTGAAAAGAAATATTTGTACTCAAATATCTTCATGAGATGTATATATAAGTATCTATAAGTAGTTAAATATTAATTAAATTGTAACATCAAATGTTATTGACACTAGAAGAGGTCTGTATAGAGTTGAGTATCTTGATTTTTATTATGATGAAGAATTAGTTGCTAAGAAGTATTAAATACTCCCGAACATTGTTAGTTGTTAACATTATTTTTGAGATAATGATCTAATATATAAGAATTATTGACATGAAAAATATAGAGGATATTCCTAATGAATGGGAATATAAGAGAAAAACATTATATAACATCAGAACTATTAAAAAAATAACTACAGATAATTTCATTAGTACCCAAATGAAATATATATGTGATCAGAAAATAGATTACAAAAATATAAAATGAAAATATGTTGGAGTTAACTTTTTAACTACATATTTTGTTCTTACCGAAGTTCCGTATAATAAAAAATTGTTAAATATTCAATGAAAAAGAAAGTTGTTATTGAATCAGATACTAGTTCATGAGAATATGCTATAAATGAGATGGAAATCATGATATAATGATGAATAAAATTATTGAAAATAAATATTTTCAATATAGATATATGAATATTTATAAATATAATAGTGATAAGAATGAATATAATAATGAAATATATTATGGATGTAGGAGGTAATGAAATATCAAACTATATTTCCCTAAGCTAAAAATAACAGATTCAATTGACTGGAATTTTGTTATGAATTCTAAAAAATAATATAATAACATGTGAAATAATATTCTGAAACAAACAAAAAATTTGAGCTTAATTAGAGAGGATTTTTCTTTTTATAATTATTTAAAAAATGAGATATCCAAATAGATAATTATATTTTTATATATTATATAAAAAGGTGAATAAATTACTAATGTCTAAAGTAACTAGAAATTAATACCTTAATTATCTTATCTTAAATGTTAAATACCCTAATAAAAAAGGGATTAATTAAAAAAAATTGGATGAATAATCATCTTCATCTGAATAAGATAAATCATTAGGAAGTTATCAAAATGTATCATGGTTTTCTAAATTACATTAGAGTGAAAATTTTATTGTTTATAAAATACATGATCCTGCAAAAGGATGACATTATAAATAAAAACTAAGATTAATTAATTTAAATAAAGATATATCGAATATTTCCAATGAAAATAATTAGAATACTTTTTAAAAATACATTCATTTTAAGGATCTTGAGAAATCAAATTTTTTAAATTTTTTTACTAAATGATTTTATTAAACACAGTTCAATAGATTCAGCTACTGAGGAAAAGTGATAGTTGTCAAAAAATAATAATATGATTGTTATAGTTTGAAGAATATTTTTACCTTATTTACATATAGAATTTAATACTATGGTAATATATATAATAAAATTACACATCAAATAGATATTTCTCGAATGGGTCTTAATAATTGAGAAAATATTTTTAGAAATAACTACTTTTTTACGAAATGTGATCTATTTTTCTATAAGGATCTAAAAGGTAGACATTGGTATAAAATATGGTAATCAAATAATGTATTTTTATATGATTTTAAAATGATTATTTTTTAAAATAACTGTCATTTTCTCAAAACAATAACATTTGAACAATGTTATTACATAAAATTTTATTTTAGTATAATACCAAATGCATGATGGTTTGGGTTGGGAGGAACTACTATTTTTTTCAAATAATAAGGTATGTGAAAATATTAAAAATATTTTTTACACAGATAGTGGTTGTTCTACAGATGTTAAAGTCAAAACTGTTTTAAGAAGATTTTAATGATGAATGATGACAATTCCACTTTCAAATGCAATTATCATAATGAAATGGTAGGTATAAGAAACATTGTTCTTCATGATAAAAAATTAATTATTAATGTTTTGTTTATTGTATGATATAAGAAAACACATATTAAAAACAAAAAATCATGTTATGAGGGTTATCATGTTTTAATTCCAAATGATAATTGTTTTTTTATTTATTCAAAAGAGAGTTTATTCTTTCCTCTAATAAAAAAGTAAATTTCTAAAAATTAAATATTGAGTACATTAGGTGATAAGATCTACCATTATTTAGTACTGTGGAAGATCAATCATGGTTTTTTATTAGAATAATATGACACTATAATATTATATTGTTAGCTATGTTATCTAATAAATAATTAGTTAAGAATCAACTACAAATTAGGCTTGATACATCAGATGTTTATAATCCTTCTATATATATTATGAAACATATGGGAATCACTAAATCTATTATTTCAGTCCAAAATTTTGATGCTTTATTGAAACAAAACATTTACTTCTGTGGTCCTAAACAGACTATATGTATTTGTGGAATGTATTTTGTATATTTTTTATTTGATGATTTCAAAATATATAATTGGGTCAATTTTTTAGAAATTATATTTTAATATTCTAGTGATTTTAAAACTTCAATAGGCAGTATTATAAATATTTAAAACCTCTCCATGAAAACTCTTCATAGTGATCATGGGGTTGAGTTTTGTAAATAATGATTTGGAAATTTTTTTTACTAAAAATGAAATTATATATAAATTTTTAAAACTTATAACTCTCCTATAAATTGGAGTATATGAAAGAAGAAGAATAATTGATCTTCAGATAACTATAACCATTCAGATGAAATAATTAGTGGCTAAACATATTTCTACTGAAGTAGTTAGTACTTCCTACTGAAAAATAATTTGATTTTTAAATAGAAATGTTTTTAAATTTTTTTTATGATTTGGGGACTAGTAGGAAAATAATACATTATTATTTCAATGTATACATTCTGAATAATAAGTAAGAAATAAAAATATTCCTCTAAAATATGATGTCAGAGTATTTTGAGGTTATTACACGACAAGTATGGATTATAATTTTTTAATAAAAATAAAATAATTGTAGTGTAAATAATACTTCTAATGTTTAATGAATCCAATAATTATTTATGTAAAAAACCCGACCTATATATTTAGATATTATTACTAAAAATAATTTCCAACTAATGATTCCAAAGTAATTTCTTGAGTGAAACAAAAGTATTTATTTTTGTTTTTTATAAATAATATTTTCATCTTATTGTTAAAAACAGATTGTTTTTATATCTTATAAATCAATTGTTTCTTTTGAATCATCCTTCTGATATCTTCATTGGTGATTTAGATCAACCAATTACAACTACAAGATCCTTTATAAATGTTATTTAACATATATCATTTTATATCATTTCTAACCTAAGACTACTGTTGTGGCATTGGGTTATGAGGATTGGATTAAATCATTGCGAGAGGAACTCATTGAGTTGGAAAGTAATGAATTTTTGAAATTAGTTGAATGAAATAAAAATATTTATATAATTGGGCTAGAATGGGACATTCAGAATAATTTTTCTGAAAATTGAATAATTAGTAGAAATAATGATATGATTTTTTCTAATGTATATAATCAGAAAGAAGGAAAAGATAATGGATAAATGTACGCTCTCGTAGCTAGAAATGAGGTTATTTTTAAACTTCATTCATATATAATATTACAAAGATTCAAACTATTTCCTTTGAATGTGAAGTGAACTTTATTTAATGTATATTTTATAGAATATTTTTATGTTGAACAACCCCTATTTTTGAAAAAAAAATATCAAGAAATTTTTTACAATATTACTGAAAAACATTACAAATATAATTAATCCCATAGGGACTGATACTACTGTTTCTCTAGATTTTTTTTACAAAATATTTTGTGTACGAGAACTATGGATCCAAATATTTTTATATAATCTGATAATAAAAATATTAATATTATAAAAATCAATATTTATGACATTATATTCAGTTCATTTAACAATTATTTGACATTTTTTGTGGACCATATGAAATAAAAATTTAAAGTCAGAATTGTTGGTGAGTTAACAAAATTTCTAGATTTTCAAATGTCAAAAAATCCATATGGAAATATTATATATGAAAATCATTATATAAAATATATATTTATGAAATTCAGGTTTGATAATACCAAAATTAATAGTACTCTTATCAAAACCTCAAATACTATAGATATTGATGGTACTGGGAAACCAGTTGATTAAAATATTTTAAGGGTTACGTTTGAATGTTTATATTACATAAAATCTGGTGATCTATTTTTAATTTTTTTCAATATGCATAAGTTCTTTATATAACGAAAATTCTAAATAAAATGTAAAATCATAATGTAGTAAAATTAATTTTTTATTACCTGAAGGGAACTATCGAAATTGGTTAATTTTACTTTTCTTGAACTGATTTCGAGTTTGAATGTTTGTCGATGGTGAATTTGGTGGATCTATGATGGATAGGAAAATTAATTTCTGGAAATAGTATTTCAATGGTTAATCATTAATTTAATATTATTTTATGAAAAAAAATATGCAGATCCTTCAATTACATGGGGAAGCAGAAAATGATTGTGCTAATGTGTTTTAGATGGTACACGTGCTCCATAAATATGGCGTAAGTAATATAAAAACCAAAATATTTAGACATATAAAAAGTAACATTTCAATAATTATTAACCCATAATATCATTACTGTTCAATTTATTTAGATATATGAAACCATTTCCATTGAAACTAAACACTAAATGGAGATATAAATTTAAAATTCATCAAAACATTATTATAACATTCAGGTATTT
Organism: Viscum album; assembly: GCA_963277665.1. NCBI lineage: Eukaryota > Viridiplantae > Streptophyta > Magnoliopsida > Santalales > Viscaceae > Viscum > Viscum album. The sequence continues at coordinate 1,718,340,810 of OY728121.1, forward strand.
TTACAATACCATTTAGTTTTAATAGAAATGAATAACATAAAAATAATCCCAGAATGATCAACAACTAATGACTATTCATATATAATAGCTATTTAATAATCCCTTTTAATTAATCAACTCCTTTTAAAAGGGGGATTACATATTTTGTTTTTTTAAAACCATGAGTTTTCAATAATCATTTATTCCTAGAATTCATTACTTCTATTTTTCTCATAAAATATTTGGGTTTTCATATTAGTAATTTTAACGAATTTAAATCTTTTATAGAAATTTTTGAATAAATTTTTTATAAACATTCCATAATTAATACTATTTAAAAATTATTTTTGAAGTCAAAATTTATTTTGGACATGAAATTTGGCTCAAATTTTTTTTAATGTTATTTTTTTATAAACTTTATAATAAAAATATATTTAAAAAAACATATTATTAACAGTGATATAATATTTCAAATCCATAAGGTACGATTATAATCATTTAATTTTTATTCTTATCTAATACTTTGTTTTACCTAGGTTTTTGTTTCAATATTACATTACTTTTAATTTTTTTCTAAAATGCATAAATGTTACTCAAAAAGGTTTATTATTCACTCAGATAAGATTTTATTATTTACAAACATTAAGAGTTTAGATTTATTTTAAAATGATTCATGGGTAAAATATCTAATGTTGGACCAGAAATTGATTTTCATCTAAGGTGTTGGATTAGTGGGAATTCAAATAATATTCCTCATTCATTTATATAACTATGGGGTATCTGTATAGTGGGAATTATTATGGATTGTGTGTTGAATAGATTTGAAAAAACTTCCACAAATAAACTGATTTCATTCACCACCATGTCAATTGTATAACATGACCCAAGATCTGGAATTATTTCTCATACAAATGAAACTAATCCTCATACTAGTATTTAATTTCATGAACCCTCTTTGTTTACATTTTTTATCCTATTATAGATGGATAATTTTAAATAAATAGATGTAATATAAGATGCATATTTTCCATATTATGATGAGATATTATTTCAAGGAGAAATTCATAAATCTTTTAACATGAATCAAAAGTCATCTATTAATATCTAGAATGGTGTGTTTATAACATCATTATAGTTATAAGATGGACTGGAAGAACATGATTGAATAGTGGAAGAAAATGAAAAAGATAAATATCTTCCCAATATTCATCCTCATACACTTCAATATCAACCAAGTCCTATATGAATCATACTCTCCATGTTTTAGAATATGTACGATATTCATCTAAAGATGGTAAGGGATCAATGATTTCTAAAACAAAATCCTCAATCAGGGATGAAATAGATAAGAATTTGTATAATGGATATTTTTTTGAAAAGATAATTTCAAATATAATGATCACGAAGATGTTGGACCATCCAAATCACATGATTTTGAGCTTTCATCAGATTCACCTAACTATTTATTTTTAACCTCTCAAAAGAATATTAACTAATATTTAAAAAAATTGGAAATATTAAATAAATATATCCTGGACCAAATAAACATTTAAGATATGTGTGAGAAGATTAATAACTCTCTGTATGAATAATTGGACTCATTAATGATGATGACAATGATAGTATTTCACAATGAGGTATAAATCAAGACTATAAAGGTAAATCATTGAAAAAATTAAATATTTAACTGGATGGTAATATGGTCATGAAAAGTTGATAATTATTTGTAGGGACATGATTAAAAAATAGTGGATGTAAATATATATTACTTGTATTCTTCCAATTTTTTTGATTAGTGTTCATTTGTTGTATGAGATAATTTAATATCCGATAAACAATTGAAATATTTATCTAATTCCAATAATTATGAAAAAATTTATTTGGTAGAAGTTGTTGGGAAGATGGAAGAAGAAAATATCAGGATCCATTTTATGGAATATGTGTTTTTAAAGTTGAAGGATGAGAGTATGAAAATATCTATTCTAGTAGAATAATTTTTAATGATATAAGATCTAAATTTGTGGGTAATCCGGCATGAAGTAATAGATGGTAATGAAATAAGCCTCAGTTACTGGAACATGGAAGTTAATTGATGATGTTTGGAAGTTGATGTTGACTATCAACAAGATATATAATAATGAATGATTTCCATTAATATAAACCATTGATACAATTTTAATCCTTCTAAATTAATGTTTAATTTCAATTAATTTTTTCTTAATAACATTTTTATGAATGTAATTTATATATTTTTTGATTTATTTTTCATTTTTTGTAGCTTCGATGAGTAGGTAATTAAGATGAAATTATTTTTTTTATAATTTTATAACATTTTTGTGGAATATAATTATTTACCTATATATTTTTGTAAATCACAATGGGGAGTAATTTAGGAATAATTTGTTTCGGGGGGGGGGGATTTCATCTAGAGAATGGAATATATCTATGGGAGAAATAGTTTCATCGGTTGAAACTATAATTGAAAATTACTAATTGAGATGTAGAATATGAAGTGGTAGTAATTATTTTTGAATCAAAAATAATAATAAAAGAAATATTAATATCTCTAGGGGATTTATCATTATGGAATATATTTCACATGAAATATTTCCTTTAACGGGTTGTAGGAATTTCAATGTTAATATTTTTTTTGAGTTCTATTTTGTGCTTTCCTAAATGTGGGATATTTTGGAGTCAATCATTTTTCATTCTAATTTTATTTTCCTTATTTTTGAAAATCATAAATTCTATATAAAAAATACATTTTAATAAATTCATATATACCATGTGTTTGAGTTTTTTCTGAAAACATATTTTTATAATGAACCCAAAATTTGATCTAATGTAAAATGAAAATAAAAATTAATTATAAAATATGATTGGTAGAAATGGATATGCATCATGGACATCAATATAACTAGTGTTATGACTGGAGATAATCTAGGTGTTTTTTCTATCACAATGAAAAATGTTTTAACCATTGGACTAACAACAGTTCAGATATATAAAATTATCGTCTTTTAATTTCACATACTGAAAGGAAATTTTATAGTTAATCAAACTGCCTAATGTTATTAATAATTTTAATTGGAATTAAATATATCTAACAAAAAATTTTATAGCACTATGATAGTTCTACCAAATAACATTGTCAGGATATGAAGACCAGTTCATGCTTCATTGTCAAGAAAAAGATCTTGATCATTGTGATTTTTCAAGCGAACGTTATCAGATAATGTTTCAACTATCCTAGAAATATGAAATTAATATAACTTCCCATAAATAAGATGTCATTTAATGATTTGGGAGAATAAATATTTTCAACTAAAAATAATTAATGTAAATATTCATGAACATCTAATTATAATACTTTGTAATTTTATAAGGAATTGTAGTTATATGTAATTCTTGTAAGAATTTTAAATTTCATATATCATATTGAATTTTTGATTGATGTTTGTGGTCATGGTATTGATTAAGGGATATAGGGGATATGAAAATGGGTGAATCTAGTCCATTGCAATGATTCTTTCTAGGGATTGGAAGAAAAATACATATCCATCACTATATCATGGGATTTCATGTATAATAATGATATAGCTGATAGTAACCTCTCAGGTATATTGCATCCAGTGTTTGGGAAGATGGATATGTTTCAATCATCTTATCTATTGGTTTTCATCTATGAAAAGACATGATATTACAGTACGTACTGAAACTATTTATATATTATTTTTGGATTTCATACTTTTTTAACACTTTATGTTATAGAGTATAAGTACCTATTATAAGTTTTATATATCATTCATAATTTTATAAGACTTATTTTACTTGATTCAACAGGTTTAATTTCTTTCTATCCATTTACATCAGAATTTTTTTATACATAAGAAAAAATAAATTTTTTGTTGGACTACCTATCTGTATGATAAAAACTCTGATGCATCAAATTATTTTGGGATCTTATTTAAATACTATAACTATTATATTAATTCTGAGTCTGATCCTTATAAATGATGAGGTTTTGTGCTTTTTGTTCGATTAGAATTTTTAATATAAAATTCAACCCCTCTCAAATCCATTATAAACTCTTACAATAAAAAAGTGTGGGAATGACCTATATGGAAATATTTTCTGGTAACATACTTTTTTTCGCTTACGAAACCTCTCTAGCCCTAATATTAATTCTACATGTAAAAAAACTGACGGATACACAATGGTTAAAAGATTTATGATTTAGTAGTTTTTGTGATTTCATGAGCTACAAAAAGACATCTTATAATGATATAGAATTGGTTTGGTTTTTTTCTTTTTATATAATATTTTAGGACGTATCATTTCATATATTATACACTAGTTTCATTATTTTTTTGGATAATGTATATTTTTTAAGTAAATTTTTGTGGAATTTATTTTTTATTGAATTTTCCATAATATTGGATATTGATAATATTATTACACAATATGATAGGTACCCTCTATTGTATGGGGTTTTTTATTGAAAAATATGATATATGGATGGGTCAATTCAACATTATCATATAACTTATAATGAAAATTATAGATTCTAGTGAGGTTAGTACATAAGAAATTCTACAATCCCATATCTCTAAAATTTAATCGAATCCCCTAATTATATATAATTGATTTTGTGGTATTTCAATAATTTTAGTTTGTACATTTGGGTAACAGAATAGTCATTATATAATTCAATTATAGTCTTTTTTGAGGAGATGGGAATAATGTTTAACTATAGTGTATAATATTAGAGACTCAAAGAGTATTCTATACATATTATGATGTTGTATATTTATTGTGGATTATTATATAAAACTTGTTTTTTGTATTGATTAGGTTGTTTTTACATAAAATTATTCCTATTTAATTACATGAAATATGATTAGTATTTTCTAGGAAAAAATTAATAGTAAATAAGGGAATTAGGGCATTGTGTAATTTTTCATTATATTTCTTGAATAGATTGAATTATCATATTTGATAAAACTAATGAACAAAAAAATGTGTTCATTCTTGTAAATTTATTGATGAGGGATAGATTAAAATAATATTTTAATTGATTTAAATTGATCGAATTACTAATTCAATCAGTATATTTATCTTATGTTTTTTTTTCTATCAAATAATTTTTTTTAATATTTTTTTTACAGGAACATGATAAATGAAAAAATTAATTAAGGGCATTGTTTTTACCAAAAAAATATATAATATGTTATTAAAAATTTCATTGAAAATTTATTCATAAATACATGTTATAGTTAAATGATCTACATAAATTAATTGTATATATCCTCAATGGAAACCTTGAGAAATATTTCATAGGTAAGATTATCATACCAAACTGAAAATGCCACTTGTAACTCATAATTTCTAGGAGTGGATCACATAATTGTATTAGGAAGTTTTAAATGGATTTATTCTATATAAAACATATTCTACAATGACATATTGGTTCTTCAGTTTCATATCCCCAACCTTTCAGGTAATGTATTACCAAAAGAATCTGAGTAGTTGAATAAACTAATCTAGATAATTTATGAATACATAAAAACTCTAATATAGTATGAGATGTTTTTAGGAAAAAATATTGTTTAATTGGATACCCTATAATAATTTAATTATTTAATTCAATCATATAATGATGAGAGGATACACTATTATTAATTATTTTACCTCTTTATTTTGAAAATTATATCTTGATACTCTTATTGAGGTCATTCCAAAAGAATTTATATGACTCATGTGGTAGGAGAGGAATATGATATAGTAAATGTTTATCTATTTTATTTGTTTCATACTATAGGTGAATGGGTGTGTGGAAGCAATAACTAAATATATTCAATTGTGGTTGAATGTTCATTCACAAACTCAGATGTATCACATAAATCTCTCTACATTTGAAAATGTTTATGAGGAATGTTTTATTATATAAGATTGGTTATAAGGGATATCATGGATCTTGTATCTCCCCTTATTTTGTGACTATATGTGGGGGTTCATATACTGGACTTATATTTATATAGACTATGATATGTCATTGTTGATCTATATAAGGTAAACAATGGATATGTGTGTTCATTTCATCTGTTTTACATGAGATGTAAATTTCAATTAATCTAATATTAAAATTAAAAAACATTAAACCTTATTATACCATTCATCCAAATTAATTTTTTTTTATTAGTATAGGTAAATTTATGGGGGTTTTAGGGTTACTCATTTAGAGAATGCCTTTTAGTGACTTGAAAATACATTTTATATTTTTTTAACCTAGTGGTCCGGTGTCTTGAGGAAATAGGCTATCTATATATTTTTTCTATAAGTTAAATATGATTTTTATTATATTTATAATTAAATAGATGTTTTTTCAATGTTTTTAATTCAGTTATATAGAATACATGATTGAATTAAATTGGATTTTATAACTACACAACCTATTTTGGACTATAGTGGTAATACTTCTCTTATGAAATGTAATATTTTATATAAAATATATTAATTCATATAAAAAATTTTACATAAAATTTTTATATAAATATATCAATATGAAACATATATCTAATCTAGGATTATGGTTATATGTAAATCATAATTTTATCAATGCCTAATCTTATATGGTAATATGAATAATTATGTCAAATAAATGTTGTATTTTTTACATAATGTTTTTTGTATTAATTATTATATAGTACCATATGAACATAAATATAAAAATATTTTATGATAATTTGGTCATACATTGGATAACAGAATTCTAATACCATATTGAATATAATTATGTAATTTTTTCCATATCTGATTTATCTGATTCCTAGTTTAGTTTTCAGAGTGTTTTTATTTGACAGGTTTATTTATATAATGGTTCATATGTAGAATGATATATCCTAAAAATTAAATAGGTTTTATGATGATTTCTGTAACAGAAACATAAACACTGTATTAATTTCCTCTTATGGTAGGTCCAATTTGTTAGGTACGATAAAATAGTTTTATATTTTTTAAATAAACATATTTAATGAGTTATTTTTTATAAAAAAAGTAATATTAACTCCAAATTATAATATATCCCTAATAATGATTACATAATTAATGTTTGGTAATAATTAACATCATTTAATTTGTTTTGTTATACCTAGAATGTTTCCTCTATGATCCCTAATTCCTTCCATAAAAATGGTGTTCGATTAATAAGTTTGTTAGTGGACTATAAACCATTAACTCAAGTAATAATTATGAATAATTATTCATTACACCATTTTGAATATTTATGGGATCTAGTTTTGTATTTTAATTGGTTTCATATGTTCAATTTTGTAGTGTTTAAACATCCATATAATTATAGATTATATAACATTACATATTTTTTATTTTATATATTACATGTAGAAATTTAGTACCTGGTAATGTTTATTGATTGAGAAAATGTACATATTATTTTCATTTAAGTAGTTAATGAAAATATTTATCATATCTTGACTCATTCCAAGATATTTTATTACAAGCAGTCATTTCATATTCTAATATCTATAAAATAATGGAATTCATAATTTTGATATATTTTTGGCTTTATTGGAGAACTAGAACAATTTATTAAAATATAAATGAACTTATTTTATTGGTTATGAAAAATAAAAAATTATTGTAATATAAATTTATATAATTTTTTTCATTTTAAAAAATAAATGTTATAATTTCTTGGGAGGTAGCGAAGAATTTCATTGATATTTAATTTTTTAGGCACAATCATGATATCATTATCACATATTCCATGTGTTTTCTCTTATATAATCTCATACGAACAATTTCTCAAGGAATTGGTAGAATTTATTTATTTATTTATTAAATTTGATTAATTTTTGTATAAATTATTTAGTATCCTTACTTTAGTCTATATCTTCATCATTTTGTAATCAAATATGAGGTTTTTTAATTATAGTTATTCCCCTAGTGTGGTATTCAGCTATGTAATCATATAAGAAAATTGAGTGGTGCGTTATGTTTATAAAAAATATCAAAATCATGAAATGAATAATATTCCTCGTGATCTAGTTTTATTCATATTGGTACATGTTATGATATATTAAAAAACTATCTTTTTAGATATTTAAATGGAATACATTAATCACCAGAGCTCAAAATGTATCTTTTTTCTATGACTTTTATATCTATTGTAGAATCAATATGTTTAGTATCAATACTAATTAAATCATGAGATTATATATATATAGTAGTAATGGAATAATTGTAGATCATTATTTTTTTAGGAATGATCGTTGTTGAAAAAATAAATCGTGTAAGATTGAGGTTCAGAATTGGATATGATTATATCATATTGACCTTTTAACAACAGTCAAGGATATTGAAAATTATTGTAAAAACTATTATCATGATCATATAAGAATTCATTATTATCATATTATAGGAATATCTTGGAAAATCATCAAATGATATTGATTAAATAATTTATTTTTATATAAAATTTTGTGCGCCTACTAGTATCATAGAGATAATGATAAGATATTTATACTAAATATATTGGAATATTCAAATTATAATATCTATATTCCATTAAGATATTAATTTATGGTTTCCATTAATGATGTATAAAAATATAGTATGTGAAATTGTAATATCATTAACCAATTGGTGAATTATGTAATTCATTAATTGTAACATCTCGACCTTAACCACAAGGTCTGATCTGGAATGTCTCATTACCTCATGTTCATGTCCCCATACAAAAGAGGCTCATAACTAGCTACAAGGGTCCAAATATAATATTTGGGATACTATACCATCTATAAAATATCATCATGAAATATAAATGAAGAAGAATAATAAAAACATATTAAATAATCAGAGTACGAATTTAAAAAATAAATAAGTGATACATATATTAAAGATACATAAAAGTGGTTACCATATATAAAGAATAAGAAGTAGGTAAATATATGAAAATAAAATAAACATAAATCATTGATCTACACTAGTGTCTTTCCCTGTCTATTCCATCTCCATGCTCTTCCACTCAAGCATCCACCATAGGACCCTTTCCCCTTACCAGATCTCTAGTCATGAAGTTTATAAGAATAGTGAAATTCATGAGTATATTTTGTGTAAAATAATCAATAGGACACCACCAATGTTTCTCTACCATATGTTCGATATATATATAGAATAAATAATTTTATGACATATGTAAATTCCCCATACACATACATATGTAGAGTCATTATATATTGACCATGCCACCAGGAACCCCAACCCCACCAACATCAGATTGTTGCCAGTAAGGATGTCCAGAACACATAAACCTCCATAAATGTCTCTCATATTATCCACCCTTATGACGATTGTTACAAGAACTTCACACATTCTATCAGTTTTATCCTCCGAATTCATATCCTTTTAATCAACCATGACATAATTTTGTTGGAATCCATGACCAATATATACCAGTAAGACACTATACATATCCTTCTATAGAGGTTACAAAAACCACCAATAATGATGTTAGGACTGCATTAGGATGTTTAACCAAAATCTATACCACATAACTCCCACCCTAATGGTTCCATCTTTATATCTCTATGTATCTCAGATGGCCACAATGATTTCCCATATATAGTGGTATCCATGCTATATTTTATGAATGTATGGTCCATGTTATGTTGGGTAATGACATACACCCATTATCAAGGATATATATGAATATATCATTAACTCATAGAATGTCATGATGCATTCCCTCTATTAGATTAGCCCGAACCTCCTTTTTGGATGCTAGTACTGCATCATGTTAGGAAAAATCAAACCCCCAACCTCAAAACTGCACATATGAATCATGGTTACTACAATACAATTAAATAAGAAATCAAACATACTAAGAATAAATTTCTTAGAAATGAATAGTAATCAGCACCATGATCAATGTCAATATAATCAAATATAAACAAGTTTGTCGATAACAACTCGCAAACCCAAATGCCACTCAAAAAAGTTTGTGCTATCTAGAATGACATCATAACCTTGTAAAATTTAAAAAATATAGAATGATAAAAAAGGAATGGGACCTCAAAAATCAAAATTCAATGATGTACACTGAAATGATAATCCACTCGCTGTGGTTCATAAGATGGAGTGAAATCCTCTATATTCCAGGGTATACAAATCCCGTCACTATTATCTTGGTTGATGACATATTAGAACACGTAGTTCCCTATGGGTCCCTAAAATCAAAACTAAATATTTTATATCAAAATAACTTAACATTGGATAATATTTTCTCTCTTATATATTATTTTAAAATTATCTTTAAATTTTCACAGGTGATTATATGCTTTGTCGCCTAAATAAATTTCAAATTATTAATTATGGCAATTTATTTGATTTTAATATTCTCCTCAATAATAATTATTTTTGAATAATTACTCACTTATTACCCTTTTCAAATTATCTTTTAATAATTTATTATAAATTATAATTTTACAATTATATTAATAATTTATCATAATTGATCATTTTATAATTTTTTAATAATTTATCCGAAAATTTGATTTTATAAAATGAAAATTATCATTTAGTAATATATATAATTATGATTTGATAATTAAAAATAAATATGAAATTTAAATCCTATATATTATCTCAAGATTAATCCATGATCTTTTTCATTGAAAACAAGTATTGTATAAATTATATTTTGAAAATATAGTAATTGTGGTTTGATAATTATAACAATAATCCTTTGATAATTCAAAGTAATTATGTTCTATAAATTAAATAAATTTTCCCTCAACAAATCCATTTGATTATCCGTTGATTTTTTTATTCTATAAATTATTATATAATAATATAGAAATAATTATTTAATTATATAAATAATTATATTTTGACAATATAACAATTATTTATTGGGAATTTCAACAATTCAATCGTTGATGAAATTAAATATTCAGTTTTTGAATATTTTTGTATAATTAATTTTTTTAAATTAATATTGATTATTATATTGATTATTTATTTTAAATTATCCCATTTAAATATTGTAGGATATTTATTTTAATTATCCATGTTAATTTTGAAGTGATTTTTTATAAATATTAAAAATATTTCTGAATAAAACGTGTATTTACATTTTTATGAAATAAACTTTTTACCATTTAATAATTCCCATTAAATATAAATTGATAATGTTCTTTAAATTGTAGTTTTTAAAATTAATATCTTATCATTTTAACTTAACATCCACTAATATTTTTATTTAAACTATTAATTAAATAAGGATAAAAAGAAGAACATATGTTAAATATAAAACCAAACACCAAACAATAGACCCTTATTTGATCATAGTATGCCCAGATTTTGATGAAGAAACCGAAATTGGATTGTTGAAGTCTTCACCAACCATGCCAAAGTTTTTTCTATTATAGAATGGATTAAATTTATTCCAAAAACTATTGATTAAAATGCATAATATATTTAAATTGAAAAACAATCAGAGCTATCAAATAAAAAAAATTAAACACCCATCTTAATATGTGATTCAACTAAAACATGATTACATAGTCATTAATTACGACTCATTATAAAAATTTGTTTAAATGGGTCCAAATTATTGAAATAAGATTATTTTGAAACTTAATGTACATTATAATGGAATATTGGTCAAAGAAGAGAATAAAAGTGTCATTTAATATTAAATTTGGGTTAAATTTATATGAAATACTTAATAACATAACATTAAGTATGATATGATTACCCAAAAAAAATTGTAAATGTTATATCCCACGTAAGGTAAACCCAACATCCCATACATAATATTGGACTCATATATCTTATACAAAACTCTATTTTAGATATATTCCATTAGTTTTTTTAAAAAAATATAATAATATTGTAAAAATTATATCATTGAGTGTGATCTAACCATATTCCTAATAGACATAAATATTTTGTTTCTCCTATGGTAAAATCCACAACTTGGAGATAAAAGTTGTTTCATATTCCTCATACGATGCACCATTTAAGAATCAATAAATTATTTTCAAAATTATGTAAATAAAAATACGAAAAAGTTAAAATTTCATTCGAATCTACCTAACTCATGAATAGATGAAAATTTATGCCACACATTGGGTAAACCCCACATAACAGACTTAATAGTGTTCTTATATTTCTCATAAAACAGAAAATATGATATATATTTTCTTATAATAGAAAAAATATATAATACATAAAATTATTTATCTAATATTTTTATTTGGTCTGCATTGAGGCTCTTTCGTCCTTAGGTTCCAAACTATAAAAATATAATATAAAATATTGCATGGTTTTAAATAGGAATTTACCCTAACCCAAAGCTTTTAATTCTTCTATTATGATATAATTCTTAAAAAAACACAAAAAAAACAATAATTTATCTTCAATGGGGGTTTTATTATAATTAAAAATATATGGCATTACAATTATCCACATCAATCATATTATCATACAAAAAATGTATATCTAGTAGTTAATTTAAAAAAATAATTCAACTATGAATGATCATTGGACTCTTTCTCTCTTTTCTCCTCCTAGATCATTCCATGTTATCATAGAATTTTGAAAAATGATACTGTCTTCCGAGAGATGGATTTATCTCTGTATAATATTATATTAATGATATTTTCCTCATAAGATGAATATAGTTTCCACTATATCTGAAAATAGTCGATAACTTGATCAGAATCAGGAATGTAAGTCTAATGATATGAAACATAAAACACATTATGAATTCCATAATAACCCAGTGGAATATCCAAATTGTATTCCACATTACAATCTAATTCACTGATCTCAGAGGGTCCCATAAAAAATTGTTCATTTTTACTCACATCCATAGACATTGCTTCCCAAACCGAGGATTCATCCAGAAGAAAATATCTATCTACCATAATGAACACCAATTTTCTCCTCCTTTGGTCGATATATGACATCATTCTACTTCAAGTGGCGATCAAACTCTTCTAATACATTTGAATTCTCTCAGAGGTCTCTTAAAAAATGTGGACCCACTAATGGTTCCTCATTCATCTCATGTCATAAATATGGTGAATGACATGTCCTAATGTAATGAGACACTTATTATTATAAGGATATACGATGTTTTGATTATATAACACAATTTACACCATGATGTCGTCCCACATTATGTTATAAAATTACCACGTAATTCACTCTATGATAAAGGCTCCAACTACCACTGTCTAATATAATAGATTTTGAAATTATCATTCTATGATGTATATTATAATAGTAGTATAGGGAATAAAATAAATATATTTGTAATTCTAGTCAATATACAACATAATGATATTATGAAAACACTAATATTAAATGAAAAATTGGATCAAAAATATTTTCTCATAATAGTACCTTATATGGTAACATGATCCATGTCCCCATCTATTTATTCTTGATACACTGCATAAAAATTGTTTTCCTCGTATCTAAATATGTTTCTATGACTCTCCTGAGTCCCAAACATATAGGACTACTATTGGAGATCCCAACTAGATCCAAGTTCCCCTAATGGGATCTATCTAAATCTTATATCGAATCCAATCCCCATAGATATTAATAAAAACTATCAAAGATTACATTTCATTCAAAATAATCATAACTGGATTTGAGGTCATTGACAAAACATTTTAAATTTTTTAACAACCTCATAGTTGAAGTACTTCAGACCAATTTCATTCAAAAGATGTGTTATTGGTCCTTCCCTCTAATCTAGTTGTCCCCCACCCATCTAGTGAGAAACCTATAGCTTTTTTGTTCTTTCTTCCAGATGTATCATAGGAAGGACCATTGGAAATTGGGGAGAGTCATAATAATCGACACCCTAATTTACATTAATATTAATCAGGGCCTTGGATGTAGTTTTTAGAGTTTTGTTTCTTGGGTTATTAGTGACCTTAAACTCAATTTATGTTCCAATAGTTCATGGTTACAATAAGGATTCAGTGTACAAAGAATGAACTCTTTATTAAAAACGTTTTGGATTATATTCAATGTCAAACATTCATATCTTCCTATAGTATTCACCAAACACAGACCACCACATGGAGGGTCCTATAATCAAGAAGGAATTATATCCCACCTACTAGTAATAGGGTTTCATAATGAGATCAAAAAAATCCATGATAACTTATGTATGGTCCTTTGTATCCTTCAATCACCAATGACCAGAAAGGATGTGGGATACAGAATTAGGATGACTCTTTCATAGAAAAAAAATTTAAATTGTTCGACGCACTCTTATCTAGAGTTCGATGACTAGATGTAACACTATGTAATGTATGAAAACATGCTCAGAATTAGTATGATCAACTATTGGTCTATCCAAAAATCTATGAGGGGATATCCTCTGTATCAAAAGGAACATTAGGAACAATGTAACACCTAACCTGTCTATGATAAGACATAAGATTTATTTTATCCATTCTATGGCATAACATATGGTACTACTAGATATAAAATCCAATGTAATGATATACCACTCCTAGTAATAACACTTGTCTATTTTCCTATGCATTACACAAATACATCATATATACGTATATATATATATATACTAAATAAATAAATTCTAATAATAACTAATTTTTTTAGTGATGATATATCACAATATCATGGAAATAGAAATATCACATATGGAGAAACTATCTCAAACATATATCAGAAATCAAGGAAAACGAATAAGAACTATAATGCAACACAACATCAGGTATATATATGAAATGTGAACTTATTTTCATGCTCATGATGAATTTAAACGACCTCACTATCATAATTCATATATTAACATCTTTTGAATCAACCATGGTGTGTTTAATCAATAGTAAAAATTAATAATAAATTACCCAATTTATGGAAACTATGAGGTCTTCAATAAATTGTTGGATATAAATTTACATATTTCCCATTACCATGTCCCAATTTAACTATATTCTATCTATCCAATCACATACCAAGGAAAATTGAAGAAGATGTTATAGATTCTGGCATCTGATTCCATTTTGTTACATCATAAACCAAACCACCATGTCTGATCCAGAATTACACTTGACCTCATGTACACCTCCCCATACAGAAAAGGTTGTGGAATAGTAACGATGTTTCTTATATGAGAGTGGGGTGAATATAACCACTCCATCATATCATCGATAAGAATAATAATTTACTTCATCAAAATGAAAAATAAATAATCACAGTGGAAATGAAATAAATATGCATGTGATAAAAATAAGAAAATTTCTCCCAATGTGGAATGCTTTTACAGTGTATAAGAAGAAGATAAATAAAATATATAGATAGAAAACAGAACATCTATGGAGTACTCTGTTTTCAATCTCATTCGTCTATGTCTCTAATATCTACCTCTCAACCATCCATTATAAGTCCCATTCCCTTTATAGATTCGTTTATAATGAAGTCTATAAACACAGTAAAATTACCAAAAAGGGTGTGAGTACTTAACTCAGTTAGACACCACAAATGACCCCCTACCATAAGTTTACAATATATATATATGGTATTTTTTATCAGGAAGTAGGTAAATCTTAAATAAACAAATATATGTCTAGTCGCTATGCGATGGATAAGACACAATTAACACATTCTTCACCCACTTCATTTCATTGCCTATAATTTTTGTAGAACCCACATACCTCCATCATTATATCATTGGTAAACCACACCCTTCTTAGGGTTTTTATAAAAATACTTGACAATTTTTTGGGTCTACCCTCTATCCTATTGTCCTTTTAATCACCCACAACCCCTATTCATTGTATGCCTTGACTGATATCTTCTATAAAGCCGCGTGGATTTACCCTCTATAGAGGTATCCATGTATGAATTTAAGGATGTTATAAATACATAATGATGGGGAACCCCACATTAGACAGTGTAACCCCCACCCCGAAGGCTCTATATATGTATATCTATATCCCCCAGTTTTCCACAATTACGTCCACTCATTAGGGGTATATATGCACTCTATTAAGGTTATTAGGACCAAAGTAGGTTGGGTAACCTCTTACAAGAATCCTCAAGGTTCCAATTCTGTATCTCAGAACCATCTATCTAGTTACTATGATTTTCCCATTACAGTGTACCAATGTCCACTTTTGAGGTTGTTTGGGATTCATTAAGATGGGTAACCTTATATAACCTACTTCAAGGCTTCAAATGAGTATCTTGGTACCAGAAATACAATTAAACATGTTAAGAACATACAAAAAATACATGACATAGCATGGAATGTCAAACCCCACCCAGATCAATGTTGGGATAATCACACATAATCAAGTATACTCATTACTAAAGACACACCTACATGTGTATTAGAATGCGAATGGGTTTTTCGATTATAACATCATATCATGATAACGTGATAAATATACAGGGCACATAATGATAGGTAACCTCCCACCTCAAATTTAATTTATGTCAAATGTAAGGATAAACCACCCTATGTGTTTCTCAAGATGAAGTTGAAACCTATAAAATTAGGTACACATTATTTTGGGCATTATTCACATTGTTGATGACATGTCAACACTCGCGGTTCACTAAGGGTCCCTTAAACAAAATCAACATTTTTATTTCAAAAATAAAATAAATATTACCTGTGATGTCACTTTCTCTGTCATAGATAATTTCAAAATTTTCATTAAAATATCTCATGTGATTATATATTCTCTTTAAGAAATAAATTCCAAAAAAATGGTTAGTTTAATTAAAACACACTAAATATTATCCCCATGAATAATTATCTTGATAAAATCTATAATGAATCATATATTTTTAATTTTTTTCTAATTATTTATCACAAATTATCCTTTTAAAATTATAACTTACTTACTTCTCATAAATTATCCTATTATTGTTATCATTGGATAATTAATCCATATTGATGTATTTAGAAACTAGAAATTATCATTCTATAATTTATACAATTATTAATTGAAATTTTTAAGTAATTATCTTCTATAAATTTAATACTTTTTCCCTAAATTAATTAATTCTAATATCCATTGTTAAGTTTTATTCTATTAATTATCCTTTGGAAATATATAATTTATCATTTTATAATTTTAATTTTTTTAATTTGATAGTTTATTGTAATAATCATATACAATCTATATAAATTAACCCTAAAAAATAATTGTGGTTATCCATTTATAATATTCATTAAATATATTATCATATGATATTATATAAATTATATTTTTATAATTATAAATTTATCTCTTAACAATCAATAAATTATCATTTATAAATTTCATTAATTTATCCTTTGAAAAAATTCCGTAATCATTACATGATAATACTTTTGAAATGTTGTTTCTTTAAAAAAATTATCTTTTATTAATTATATATAATATATCCTCAGATTAAATGATGTAATTTTCATTTGGAAATTGTTTATAATTATACATTTTAATTTGATAATAAATTGTTTTTTTATAATGTTTATACATTATTTCTGATAACACACATAATTTTCCTATGATAAAATAAAAAATTTATCTTTTGATAATTCACACTAATTATCCATTGATATTTATTATGTAATTGTTTGATAATTAATTTTTTTATCAATTTAATTTAACTTAAAAGATGTTTTTCTTTTATAAAATTTTTTATTGAAGCATAAAAACAATCAAATATTTTAAAAATAAAACCTTATAAAAAAACTTATGTGCATATGTGATCATAGCATTCTTAGAATTGGATAAAGAAGACCCAACTGTTTTTTGATGTCCTCACCAATTCTGGCAATGAGAATTCTCTGATTGAATGAATTCAATTGATACAATCCAAGATGGAATAAAATGGTTCAAATAATTGAAACACCAAAAATCCTGGAAATCAAATCCTCTAATTAAAACACCTATCTTAATCCATTATTCATCTGAAACTTGAATTTTGAGTCATTAATTTTTTTTCCATTAATACATTTCCAATTTAAACATGTCAAAATAGTGGAAATTTGAATCATTTGAAACCTCCAGTGTGTGATGATGTTGGATTGGTCTATGCAGAGAAGATGAATAATTTTTTAAAATGAATTGTTTATAAAATTAATAATAATTATATAATATTAAAAATATTAAATATCCTAAAATTATGTGAGATATGACCAAGTGGTCGATTCACATAAATGTTATATTACAATTGGGGTAAAACCCAAATCCTAGACCAAATGGTGGATTTTAATTTCTCACACAACACACTTTTTTAGAGATATTCAATTATTAAGAAAAATAATTCGTACCCAAAATATTAAAAATGGTAATCCTCAGATTTGATCTGACCATGCATATGATAGTCACACATATTATGTCACATTTAGGGTAAAAAACTAATCTTTAATGTAATATTGGTATCACATATCTCATATATTACACCATTTGAGAGATATTCAATTGGTCTGGGAAATACAAAAATAAAAATACACAAAAACATATCCCCCCATGTGGTGATACCAAATTCCTGAGGACAGAAAACATTATGTCACTCCCAGGGAATACCCCATGTCCCATGCCTAATGTAGATCTATGATTTCTCATAAGATTTAATTTTAAGGATATATTAAATTATATTTTAAAAAAATCTCTCATTTCTAACATTATTTAATTAATAATATTATATCTTATCTACCAAGGCTCTACAGAACGTAGAATTTCACACTAAATTTTCTCCTATGTAATGAAATATTTGATAGAATATTCCAATGTTTTAATTGGAAATGTTACTTTACATAATGCCTCTAATTTATATGGTATGTAATTTTTATCTATAAAATACATTTTCACATTATACTAACCATAATTTATCATCATTGAGGGTTTTGATTTTACATAATAATATATGATTTTATACAAATAACATCATTGAAATTTGATTCAATATAAATGTATTTCTTACCCAACCTACCACAATCATCAAGAGCCAATGACAATGAATATTTTATTCTTAGACTCATCAATATAGAAACACATTTCCATCCTATCAAGGAAAAATCCAGTAATAATGAGTTTGGGAATATACAAGTTAGTGATATTTTAGTGATTCAAATAGTTTTAGTGTTAATATTTTTTGATTTATAAATGAGTTTTACTATATTTTTATGGTAGAAATGATAGTCATCATTTGGTTCTTATGTAAAATTATGAACTTCATATATACCACAATATTGTTGCTAGTTAGCGTAGACCATATTCATATTATGAGATATTATTTGAACCAATACACATGATTTCATGTGATATGGGAAAATTAACAATCATTAAAATTTATAATAAATTTTATGAAACCCATTCAATAATCATAATTTATCATTTTTATGCTCTCTAAGATAGTCCATGTAATTCAAAAATATTAAAAAAAATTGTTGAATCATCCTTAATTTGACATAACAATGATAGAGAGTCCACTAATTATTCGAAATAGACATGGAACTAGTTGATTAATGTAAATTTTTTATTGTAAGAATATGTTGATAGAAATCAATAAAAATTCAAATACAAGGATAGTGATTAGATATTTCACTATGTTTCTCCATGATTTGATTTTTGAATGATATAGTACAAGGGAAAAATGATTCCTAGATTAATCAATCAATTTTAATGAATGGTGAGTGTAATTAAAAAACCTACAAAAATTATTCTCATCATTAAATTTAATGTTATGTAGAATTTTATCAATGTGTCTTAATTCATGATTCTTTCACTTATTTATACTATTGTTATTCTTTATCCAGATATTTTGTAAGAGATTGATTTTTCTTACATGTAGAGATGAACATATATATTTGACTTGTTGGGGATTGTTTTAGGGGGTATGCTGGTAAATTATTTACGGTACAGGGAAATAATTATTTATTCTAGGGTGAAAAATATAACCATGAAGATAATTTAAGAGATAAATTTCTGAAGTTTTTACATACATGTGATTGATAATTCTTTCCATGAATAATAATAAATATATATTAATGATTTTATTGATCATTAACACATCATATTAAATATTAATCTTATTTTTATATACTATTTTTGTTATATTGGTAACATAGATGATTAATTAATTCTTGGAATAAATGGAATGATAAGGGATGAATATAAAATTTCATTGGTATAATAGTGTAAATGGGTAATGTATGGTACATTATTAGATATATGGTTATATATCGTGGGGATTGAAGAACTATTAATTTTGATATATTTTTATAAATTTTTTAAAATTTGGTTAATGATGGCCCAATAGGATTAATGTATACCCTCACCATAGACACAGTATGAATCAGAATGATTGTTTAATTTTATATAAAATATTTAATTTCCATTAAATCAAAATCCATTCTTAATTCCTCAATTTATATTTTAATTAAATTATATATCATGTATATGTCTTAATGGGAACATCCCCATTTTCGTATCCCTCTTTAAAAAACCTCCACTAACCTTTATCTATAAAAATTTCAAAATTTATTTTGGATATTATTTAACTCACTATAATTTAGTGATTTTTTTATCATTTATACACATTATTTTAGAATGGATGAAAATTAAAAAATTTCCTTTCCCTAGGTTCCTTTAGTATATTTTATTTTTTCATAGTCTCTTAAAATTTCTTCTTGATTATGGTTGAGCATAAAATAATATAGTTGAGACCCTTTTTTCAATTATATTTACGTAGTTGATAAGATAGAAATAACATGATCATGATAGAGAAATTAAAAATAATGTAAAATATTATAATAAATGTTTTAAAAAATATATTTTTAATAAAGGTAATATAAAATTATTTCAGTCTATTCTATATTAAGTATATTTCACATAAATATCTTCTTGAATCCATTATAATATAAGAAAAATATGTATATTTCAATTCAAGGATATCCAAAATGATGTTTATTTTAAATGTAATTAGTAGTGGTGGTATATACCTCCTAAACATTCGTTAGGACCTAATCATGGTTGAATATTTCATTTATATATATATTTTATGTATAAATTTGTGTTTTTATGTGTGTGTGTGTAAATATATGTCTGTACTTATATGAACATAGGTATATATATGTATTAATATTCTAATATTTTTTTACTTCCAGTGAGAATAATGTTATCTTATGTGAAAGCATATATGTATTTGTACACACACAAACCCACCCACCCACCCACACACACATATATATCCTTGTATATATTCCATCTTAGATTCATATATAAATTTTTATATATATATAACAATAAATAATGAGATATATATATATTTATATTTATATGAATGTTTTTGTAAATTTTTTCTCATCTATAATGGTTTTTATGATTCTACATTCATTGATTCATATCATGGATTGAAGCATATACTTTTATTCTTTGTTTATTTATAATCAGACGAAAATCAAAATCTATAGAATATTAATTATTTTAGGATTATAATTATATAATATTTATTATTAAACTCTAATTTTTATTTATACTATATTGATAGAAAATATACTTGATAAAATGGAATATATTTAGAGGTCAATTGGTGAATTCTTCCTATATACATAATACTCACCCTACATGCATCCCTATGTGAAACATGTAATACATGTTATCCATGACATAAATAAAGGAATAAAAACTATTCATGATGGCTAAAGTATTATTTAGCTAGAAGTAATGATGATATAGATTTATGGCGACGATATTTATAAAATGATATATACTTATATTTATTTTGAAATTATTTTGGTATTTTTGAGTTACATCCTCCTTGAATTTTGTGTGATATTTTCTAAACTTTATTTTTAATTAATATATTTTTTCCTTTTTGAAAATTTCTTATTTTATTGTTTTTTCATGATTAAAAATCTATTTAATAAGTGTTATATTTATATATGTGTTTCACATATACCCTTATATAAATATGTTTTTATATTGAAATGTCCAACTTAAAAACATGTCATGTTGGATTTCTCAAATCACATAAATAAAAACCATATTTGAAATTGGGAAACCCCCTTCTTACTATGAAATTATTTTCCATGTTTTGTTCTATCCAGCCATAGGTGATCAATAATAACAAATAATATGATTATGGTTCGGCCCTTAGAATATGTTCACTTTCATTATAAGGCATGATCATGTTCATGTATTTTATAAACCAAGTGAAAAACATTAGATTGTATTTCTTGAAAATTATATTTAGAAGGTGAAGGAAAATAATATGATATATTAATAACATGTATGGATGTAATTTCCAAATAGATGGCTGATGTGAATGAGAGTAAATTAATTATCATTATACATGTAGATATGACACATTATTAATTTTAGAGTGTCTTTTAAATTATCTCTTTCTTTTTCCAATATGAATTAATATTTAAGGTATCATTTTTGGGGGAATAATAAATATTGAAAATTAATTATTTTTCTTGGATTCCATTTTTTTGTAATATTAAAGAGTAAAAATAGTTTGCCTTATATTGTGGACTTGTATTTATCTTATAATATGTAAATTTTAATAGTTAACTAATTTTAATATTGAATTTTTATTGAACTGTTAAAGGTAGAATAAGGATGATCAACATCATGATAAAATCATTGCGTATTTTTATGTTTAAAAAGTAACATATTTTTATGTACTTCATGTATATGACACAATTAAAAATATTAAATAATAATTTTATATTTTTTGGTCAATTTAGTCTTGTATTATTTGAATATCATTCTTATTCATGATATGCGTTATATATAAGGTAATGAAAAGTTTTTTAAAACGTTTCTAATCTTATGTGAATGTAAACTTAATTTTTTAATAAACATGATATTTGTTTTATTATAGGATTCCTATAGATGATTCAAACTCTATTGGAAAATTAATTGGTTGTAGAAATATATTATCTTCCCTGAATACAACGGAAAATATTTTTAATTTATAGAAGATGTAATATATTATTTCATCTTGTATACTTGATATATAATACATCTTTGTATGAATATTTTGGTTTAGTAGATATTAATTATAATTTTATTTAATCATTTAATATTTTTGTTAAAATTGAGCCTTTTCATTGAATGATTTTACCATAACCATTATTCTAGATCAATATGGGGAATGTGGAACGATATGGGATTATATTTTTGTAAAGAAGTAGAATAATATTGATATTATTTATAATCATTTCAAAATGTAATTTAATTAATAAATTTATTAACTTTTTATACGTGGAAATCCATTTATGAATAATGTGTGGGATTATATCAATTTTAAGATGTTTCCCTAATTGGCTATTAATATCATAAAATGCATGGTGGGTGGACAATATAGTGTGCAGAATTGTTTGATATTTATTAGTGGCTAGATATCAAGGTATACATACCTAATTACCAAAAAATCACAATATTATTTTCACATTTAAATTATGATGAATAGTATTTATTTCAAACTCATTTGTTTAAATAGGAAATAGTTATATTATATTCTCTAATGATGTTTTCGAGTGATTTGTGAAATTTATAGACTAAGATGAATATATTATATGGGGATGTATTATACCATTTAATTTTATTTTATTAAAATAATATATTAAAAAATAATGCAATAGTTATATATAAGGTATTGTATGTGATTATATTATTTCTATTTCAATTAAAGAGTAATTTTATATTGATACTTTGTGGGTAAAAATCCAAATCAGTTGATGATTTTTATTCTCTCAATCTGGTATGTTTTTCATTCTTCAGTATCATCTGTATATGATCTAAAAAACTATTTTAATGGATTCTTCTCAATAATATTTTTTGAGAAATATATGAAAAAATCTCAAAAACATAGGTTGTGATGAAGTGATGGAAGTAGATTAATTTTTTAGCATGGATTTTTATCATTTTTATAAACCATGTTATTTTGGAAAATATACAAACAAATTATCTCAATGATTATAGATAGTTGGTAGAAACCAAGTCCACATGAATTATATAAGTTATAATAATTCTAAACCACATGAATTATACTAAAATACAAAGTAACTACCCTGAAAACCATTAATTTTTTTGTGGTCCGTTTCAAATGGAATTAATTAACTTATTCCATCAGAATTTTCTCTTCTACACATATAATCATTATATTGGGAATTAAAGTTACTAAATTGTGGGATTTTTTATTTACTAAAAATATGGTATCTTCTAGGTTGGAATATTTATTTTTAATAAGGATCTATGGATTTTGAGTGTCATAGAATTTTAGAAAAAACATTAATTATGATGGATTGAATAAAAAAATACTATAAAAATATAAGAATTTTTTTATTGATATTTTAAATTAATTTTTCATTTTGTGTATATTTCTGATTAACAATTATTATTGGGTTTGATATCATTAATTATTTTAAGTATTCATGAGGATCTATGATGAATTAATAAACATTAATAATTTGTTGATTATATCAGGATGTTAATTTTATTGGTAGAAATCAACATGTTAAATTAAATTAAATAGAGATACATAAAGGTAATGTAGTACATTGAGAATAATTATAGTTACTATACAATGGATACACATTTGGTGAATATGGGAAATAATTATAATAAATGGAATTATCCTTTTACGATTAACAAGATTGATCCTTAGTTGAAGTATAAATGTCACTATAATGACTCCATTGATCAATGGTTTGTAAACTATAATGACAGAGCAATAAAAAATGTAACATTATAGAATGTTCCCTAATTGTGGTTGTGGATAAATAATTCAATATATAATAAAAAGATACATTTTACAGTGTATAAAAAAACAACATCAAAATCATGTAAAATCTATAAAATATTAATTGTTTTATAATTAATATAAAACATATATAATTATTCCTTAATAGATAATGTGTATAAAAGAATGGACTAGTTATGGTTGGAGATAGTTCTATTAGAAAACAACCATTCACATTATAATATTATATATTTGGTTATATATTTAATGGTTGTGCTGCAAAATAGACCTCAGGATATTTTGATCTAAATAAGTCTTTGATGACACATTGGATCACACTATGGAATGTCCATCATGTGATGACTATATAATAGAACAGAAGTGTCATTACACACATAATGTAGTTGTGTTATTAGGTGTGCATTTTTTCCAAAGAAAATTGTGTATTTATTGGATATGTTTGAAAAAAAATTCATAGGAAGAATTTTATCTCATGAAAAATAATCCATGATTTGAGATGATATTTTATATCACATTGTTATAGTTTTTGGAATTCTAAATTAGATATTTTCCAAATTTCTTGGATTTATAGTTCACCAATGATCACTTCATTGAAGATTTTTTCAACAGAAAATTTTGTGGCTACTAATGAAGATCACCCCATAAGGAATAGCCCCATGTTGTGAACTAATAGTATAACACCACAATATTTGATGATACATTATCTTTAATAGCTTGTGTTGTATGAAACACCAACTTCCATCAAGTTACACACAACATTAATTATATTTTACAAAACACATTAATGTTAAAATTATTAAAATGATATATTTATAAATTATCTATTAATAATAGTAACATAAATAAAAATAAATAATTTTTAAATTCTACCAATAATGTTTTCATATAAAAAATACATATTTATAATGAATTTTATATGTTTCGATAAAATTTTTATATATTCAGAAATATTATTTTCTCTAGTGATGTACTTTTTATGAAATTTTGTGAACAATAATAAAATTAATTTTAGAGACTCATAGAAATTGAATATGGTAAAATAGACTTCATTTTTGTATTCTCAATATCAAAATTAGATTAGGTTGTAGTTTTAATATTTTTTATGAAAACATTCGAATATTGATGAATATTGAAAAACACACAATTATTGTTTAAACCCCATATTTTTCATTTAAATCATTATTTTAATTTAAATTTATTTTAAAGTAAAAATACATAAATATTAAATATATTAACAAAATTTGGGTCACTATAATCATTTATTTAATAGAATTATTTATAAAAATTCATTGAACTATTTAAAAGTCTTTTTACTCGCCTTCTAGCCACATTTACAGATTATCATTAAACATAATTTTATCAGTTTTGTGAATTTATATTTGAAAAACAATCATAAATGGTTTTAATAAGTTTGAAAAATGTTGTTTGTGATGCCCTAGACCTGAACCCCACTAAAGGGGTGCCCGGAGACTGGTGGGCCACATGGCCTTAAGCGCATCTTCCCGAAAGCCAGATGCTACCAGCTAGCAGTGAGGGCCTATGGTGTTCCTCTGGGAAGACTATTCCCTCATTAGTAGAGTATAGCATAGTTGAGGGAATATAGTGGAATAATAAAAAGTAGAAGCAATATAAATGATGTAATTAAACAACGAAAGAAAACAGACACCACAGATAAACAAGAATAATAATATCTTTATCAATGGAAATATGATGATGTAATGTCATGGCAGTAGAAAACTGAAAAAACTGGATACATTATAGAAGAAATAATATGTTCAACAAGTGAAAAGAAAACAATTACTAATCTAAGAATCCCAAAATCCAAATTAGTCATCTTTATTCAAGTTCCATTATATTAGCACAAAATCAAGTGTAGGAAGATTTAAGCTTCACTTTATCAACACCTACATCCATGTAATCTAATTTGGGCACCCAAAGCCACCCATAAAGGGTGTGAGATAAATCTCATTGGACCACAACCAATGGTGTCTATAACATTCAACTCGTGTAATGGAATATATCAGTGAGTAGGCATTCATATTGAAAGAAAAGAAAAGAGTACACTGTAACTAATTACCCAAGTAAATACTTCATCCCGTGGCGGGTGTCTAAACATGTAACCCATTCATTAATTATGTAATTACCATTTAATGTTAATGGTTCATGTGAGGAATATCCTGCACAGACTTCACCATATGATAGTATATGTACTGAAGGTCCCTAGACATAACAAGGCAGCCTGATAAGATATCCAGTGAGGGAGTTCCAAGGTAAAAACAAAGGTAACATAAATCTCAAAGAATGCTTACCCAGTATTATCTGAGTCTAGATAAGGTGTATGAGTGTATTCTAAGGAGTTTAATCCAGGTAATTCAACAATATGACACATATGGAGTCCAAGATGATCAACTAATCTAAAATGGGGACAAACAAGTACTAAAACATATTGGTGTTCACCATGGCACCATCTAGTCAATGCTGGATCAAGGAAGTGTTCTTGAGGTATCCTGTATTAAAGAAATGGACCATAGGGTAGTATAATGGGAATCTGAGGAAAATATAAGAACCATATTCTAGGTGGGTATGAATGAAAAAAAACGCTTCCTTGAATCGGATTAGGGTTCTTATAACCCAGGTTATTCTCCTCTCAAAAGTCATGGTGAGATTGAGTCAGTCCTTTCATATTTGATATTTAAATCATGTAATAATTAATTTCGTTCATTTTTTTACTTACATTACTATGGATAGTTCATGTAGAGTTGAAACCATTATTATTGGTACAAGACTTGTCTTCCATTAGTGTGGATAGGCCAAGTAGCATTGAAACCATTTAATCAAGTCTTAATTAACAATTAATTCATAATCAATAAGATAGGTTCACTCTGTAACCTTACAATAACATTAAAATGGGTGCTACAAACATGTAACCATAATTCAAATCATTTATTAAAGACAATATATATATTTATGGTACATGCCAGTTCACATTGAACATTTAATAAATCATTTAGAATGACTTAATTTAGATGGGTCGAGTGGGGAGCATTCATGGTAAATACCATCATGAAATTATCATCAATATCATTCCATTTACTATATGAAGGCTAACCATTAATAAGTTCAAGAAAAGAAAAACCTCAACGGTGGCTCCAATGTATTAAAACACTAAAACCTCAATTGTTGCACAACCATCGACATGAGGTGGACTGAGTTGTGGGTGTAACCACCAACAACAACTAAACTATTTGGAAAGAACATAATTACATGATATTAACAAGTATAACCAAGGAATGTAAATTTAATAAATGGTTTCCAAAAAAATTAGTGGGCCCCACATGAACATTCCAAAAAAATTTGAAATTTTGGGAAATGTTATAGACCATCCAAATTGGGGTTGTATAATCCTTATTCTCCAGTATCGGCCCTTTATTTTCCTCATATCGATGTAGAACCACGAAAATGTGAAAAACACTAACCTGGAGTTATCTTGGTTGAGAGTAAAAGAGAACATGAACAGATAAATAGGATGTGTGTACATATCGTTGCACATCCAACATGATGTGCGGATGCTCAATCAGATGCCAAACAAAGGAGGTCTCTTGATTGTAAGATTAGAACTTCAAAAATCCCCAAAATAAGATGTAAATTGGTCAATACAACATAAACTCAATTTAGGGACGAAGGGTGACTTGATTGTATCATTGTTGGTAAAACTGGAAATATTTCCCAAAAAATAGCGTATGAATGGTTTTTATGAATGGTTTGTAAACTCATGCACAGATCATGCGGGAGGGCTCGACACGAATGGTTTGATCCAAACGGGTTTTCAAGCCATGCACAATCCATTCATGGATACCTGGGAAACCAGGGTGCTCACATGGTTTGGCCGCATGACCATGCACCAACAGTGTGATTTGTATTTTTCTGAAAAAATAGTGTCCACAGTGTTTTCTATACCATGTGAAATTCCTGTACGGTTTTCTATAAACTATTTTCAGGGCCTACTTCTTATAAAAATATGGGTTTCAGGCTCTGAACAATCCCTCGATTCCCAAGGAACCATTACTGACTCATTAGAAATCCATATTGGGTCCAAAGTATATATTTTGAATGAATATTAAAGGATCCGTACTAGAGTGAAATACTGTGTTCTTCCATTGTTCAATAGGATCAAAATATTTTTTTATATAACAACATTTGAATTTTTTTACCATGATTAATGGTAAATTTGGTAATTAAATTTAATAATATTATTATAATAAAATAAAATTACCCTAACAATTTTCCTAATTTAATATGATAATCTTGTTTTAACTAAAATTAATCTTAGGTAAAAAACATATGACACTTTGGAAGCCACATTTGTTATATTATGTCATTTATAACATTTTATTTAAAGATGAGTTAAAAATATCATATTAAAATTTTAGTAACTAAGGATTTTTTAATATAGGGTGATTCATACTGTGAATTATATTAGAAATATTAACTATAATGCTTTTAATTTTATCTAAATCATTAAAATTTATTTATAAATTTATACATTATATAATTAAAGGTAGTTGTGACTCAATAATGTTGTTGTAATTGATTTAATAAAGGTAGAATAAAATAAATCGTATTAATAATTTAAAATAAATACAATTTCACGTAATTAATGATAGAAATCAATTTTATAAAAAAATTAGGCATTTTAGTGAAATATTGGACATATTTTTTTTTTGAATTTAACATGATGTTTTCATATATCCAAAAATGAAAACATTTACAAGTATTAAAATTGACATAATTTATATTTCTAAGAAAGTACAATTTTATTAATGGAAATTAAATTCATAAAAACAAATGTTTGGTCATCTAACATGGATAATTTCAGGTAAGTCATAAAATATTTAATTGTGGTTTGTTTATAATTATATACAAATTATATTAACACTTTAGTTTAAAAATAGAATAATACACTATAAGAGTTGATCTGTTTAAATATGGGTTAAATCAAAAATATAAAGATACTTTTATTACCAAAACATGTCCAATATTTATTTTTTGAGAGGATGTATACCCATAATAATTATAAAATAAATCACATTGGATCTATTTGAAAATGAAACTAAATTTCTAATTAATTAAAATTTTAAATGTTCCCTAAAGTGCCCCTAACCTCTCTTATAAAAGGGGAAATCTCCTTCTCTGTAATTAAAAATCCCAAAAATATTTTGATCTAATAAGACCTTATCATTTACTCTCAATAATCCATCAAGACATCCTATAGGAAATATTTTTTAAATAAATAAATCCTAGGGAGTCCTTTTGTGAAAATCAAAATGAGATGCCTGAAAAAGAGGAAATTGTTTCATCACCTCTTTCAAAGTTAATTTCTTCTTATACATCCTCTTATTATGTTGTTTCTATAAGAATGTAGTAAATCCATTATCTAAAATATTATCATATTATGTTATTTTCATTGGATATCCATATTCCACCTTTTACCCTTTCCATAAAAAAGAATATCACCATGTCTGCGTACATACGGTTTACCATCTCTACAATGTGGTGTAAACTATTTTTCATGTACACATTATTTTTACGGGAATATAGATGAATATAAATTATGTCAACAATAAAAATATAATTCTATTATTTCTATAAAATTTTTATTCCATCCAATTCCATACCATTTAACCATTAAGGAAATTATATTTTCTCTCACACGTACGTATGCCTTACCGTTTGCACGACATGATGAGATTCATCTTCCACTTTCACCATTAAAGAATGACTGTAATAATTTATATTATTTATCAGTATGAAATATATGACATAAAAATGATACTGGATTAATATATAAATATATATATTTGTATATACATATATTTCATTCACTTACTTCCATTCAATATGATAGGAAAATAGAAACAACATTAATCTGTATGTACAACCTACCATCTCCATAGATGTTTTTTTAAATATCATATATAAATATATTATTTATATATTAATTTTAATTTATATGTTATATTAATCATATTATACATTTTATATGTTTTTAAATCTTGATTTATATAATAATATCATGAATAAAATGACAAAACACATACGATTAAGAAAGTGATTATTACATAAAATGTTGCCTTATTTTGGAAATCATTAACCATTGGGTAATTTAAATTTAAAAATGAATCATATATGATATCATTAATATATTATTATTATTTTATAAGATAATAATTTTGTTAAAACCATTATAAATATGTTTTGAACATGTACGGGATGTATCAGACCTAAGCTATGAGATTTCCATCTCACATTTAATTTTCGTGATATTAAAGTCATTTTCAGCACCACTGTCTTCTGTGTGGTGTATGTAATACCCCTATTATATATGATATCTTGAATACCATTATCTTCACATTACATAAATATTAATTTTATGATTTCAGGCTTATTATATAAATGTTCAAATTGGTATGGGACAAAGTGAATGTGTAAAAACATAATCCTTTATCCATTTCCATTTTCTTAATATTATCATACAAAATTAATTTATATGTATATAAAAATTTATAGTGAAATTTTTTTATAATTTTTAAGATCATCCCATCATTTTCAAAAAGATATATTTTTTTTGGGTTTTCATATGCGTTAATATCACAATATCATTTTTATTTGAGCTTCTTTATATGTAAGTATCTATTGGGAAATCCTAATCATCCATGACCACATTTTATAAAATTTAATTCAAAATATTATCAAATTTAATTTAATATAAATTTTACACATGTTTTATTTTTATAAAACATTTTTATATTAATATTTTATTCATTTTTCAAATGAAGTGCTTTATAACCTTTTCGAAAACATTAGAAAGAAATGTTTTTTTATTATAAGGCACACTGATCTATTTTATGCATTTACTACACCTTAAAATTTTGGATATTTCCTTACATGATTACAAAGTTATTTTCAAAATAATAGTTTATTTTATATATTTTCATCTTTAAAAATATTTCAAAGTAAAAAAATAGTTATTTCACTCAAAGGGTTTTAATAATTTTATTCGATTATTTTCAAAATATGTCCCACATCCATTGTTGTATTTTATTCTTGTTGGAGTTTTATTTATTTTGATACTATAATATATATTGTATGGATGGTTTTATGTTATGTTTGACTATGGATGTACCATTTTTGTTACATTCTTTGTTTATAGACAAAATATTAATATTTTGTATAATATTTTATAATAAGATTTATTATGTTGTTCATGTTTCCCCATTTTCATATAATGAATTTATTGGAACTAGTAAGTGATTGGTGGGGCCCACTATACCCCTCGATTCATTGGTAGGTCTCATAATACAATCTAGATTCGGAATTGTCTGAGCTCTTGACATTTTTTTAGATATTGATTTGGTTGAGTCCTTAACCATTTATATTTAGATGTCTTGGCTGGGGCCTCGATGGTATGTTTCAGATGTTCAAAATTATGCATTCCCTAATTATTAGATTAGTTATTGAGGCTAAATGTAAGTATTATATTCATATATTAACCATGTGAATTTTTAAATAGAGTTATTTTATTTATTTATTTTCCATATTATGTAGAAGGTAATGTTTAAAAGGATTTTTTTTAATAATATACCATCCTTTAGAAGGTAATTATTATTTATGAAAGAATATAATGTATTGTTTAACCATTATAAGAATATTTTATCTACCTTTTTTTTGTATTTTCTTCCAGGATGAAAATTAGGGTATTATGGCTAATATATAGGGTTAAGATAAGAGAAGAATGGAATTATAAAAGTATTATCTATGTTTTATTTTATGCTTTTATTTTTAACGTAAATGTCAAATATGTAATCTATTTTCCAAGACTACTAAATTGATTAGTCGTTCCAGATTTGATTAATTGTAATCTTGCTAATGTGTTAAAATAATGCACTGAATCTTGGTTTTCGGGGTTGGGGCATTCCAGCTGTTATCAATGGATTTTTATCAACAACCATTTAAAATAGATTTAGAAAACAATTATTAGAAAAATATAATCCTATGACCGACATTGAGTATAAGTTTATATATATGACATCATACTTTATATATTGTAGTGGATAACCTAGTCTAATCGAATAGACTTATTGATTTAGAAGAATTTGGAATCATTTAGAGATCCTATAAATGATTCATCCTGACTATAGCACTATGATTAGTGTTTCTCACATTGTTCT
Organism: Viscum album; assembly: GCA_963277665.1. Classification (NCBI taxonomy): domain Eukaryota; kingdom Viridiplantae; phylum Streptophyta; class Magnoliopsida; order Santalales; family Viscaceae; genus Viscum; species Viscum album. The sequence goes on from OY728121.1 coordinate 1,718,373,809, forward strand.
TTGAGTTTTGGTCAATTATTAAAATCATCAAGGATATAAAATAAATTATTATACTCCATATGATGAGAAGGTTAAAAAAATGATATGTAAGAGGTATTAAGGAATATCATGTTGAAACATAGTTAATGGTTTAAGAGTGAAGTGGAATGATTAAGGTTATTTTGTATATGGATTAAAGAATTATTATATCAATGTTTCTATGGTTATATGATTCATGAGATACAAATATCATGATTGAACTATAGTACTTGTAATTTAAATATTTGTAGGAATTAGAGTTTTAAATAAGGATTTAATGGTTATAAAAATATTTGGTGTGTGGTAGTAAGATCTACATTATGTTTTTTGGGGAATCTGATTTTATGAAGGTATTTGGAAATTTAGAGACCTTTTTGGATAGTGATTTTTTATGGGATTATTTTGATCAAGTTAAAATTGGAATGGATTATGTTGAACATTGGATATTATTTTTTTAGTTAAAGTGGAATTTATTAGATACATTGGGATAGAAATTTTGGTTTTATTAAATTATTATAGGATTTAAAAAATACTTCCATGTAATATGATTTATCAATAATTATTTAAACGTGAAAACATCATTTGGAACATTTTTTTGGGTGTAAAGGATGTTGTTAAAATAGATCGAAGCACAACCAAAATATTTTTTCAGCTTATGACGTGGAAAGAAATCATGAAACTACTTATCCAAATATTAAAATAAATTTCAACACTAGGGATTGAATCATAAAACCAAAAACTCTATCATACTACTTTTCCTGATGAATCAATTGATCCCTTAGATCGTTGAATATTTAGAGGATTGTGTTTTTTTACTTTTTATCATCATGTTCCCTTCCACTCTCCATCAAAACATGATGGTAATATTTTTCCTTTATTTATATTTTTTCATATATGGGACTCTAGTATGTGTTATACTGGGTGACCATCATACTTCATATTCCATATTTTAAAATGGTGGCCTCATTAATTCTTTTCTGATGTGGGATTCGAAAAAAGATATTTGGAAATGTCCAACCCGTAGTTATAGATTTCTTGTTTAAATTGAGAGGATGTAATTTATTAATTGAGGGTACAATGTAACACCCAAATATTTCATGGTAAGTTATCTTCAATTTCTTTTTGTTACGCAACACTGACTTGGCATGTGTGAGATGCAACATTGAGTTTCTCTGATACAACAATTTAGTGTTAAAATTATTAAAATTATATATTTATAACTTTTCCATTTAATATGGAAACATAAATATTAAAAAATAAATTTAAAAAGTTATTTATAATGTTTTCATATAAATATTTAATATTTTTAATCAATTTTATAATTGGCTTTATAATATTTATACATTAAGAAATAATATTTTCTTAAATGAACAATATCTTATGACCTTTTGGGAAAAAGAAAAAAATTAATTTTTGAAACTCTTAGAAATATAATTTTGTAAAATAGAATTCATTTTTCAATTCGTAATATGATAATTAGCTTTGGTTGATTTTTGGTATTTTTTCTAAAAACATTAATTATTCTTGAATAGTGAAAAACACTACAATAGTGTTCACAAACAAAATTTTTAATTTAAATAATTATTATAATTATAATTGATTTTAATGTCATAATAGATAAATAATACATATAGTATTCCAATTTATTTCATTGTAATAATTTCTAATCTATATTTATATATTAAAAAATCATTTATCTTTTTTAATGTCTTTTTACCCTTCTTCTAGCCATATTTGAGTATAAGCAGTCAACATAATTAAAAAAAAGTGAATGAATTGAATTTATAATAATTTAAATATATGGTTTTAATCGGTATGGAAAATTTTGTTTAATAGGAATAAAATAATTTTTTATGCATCGTAACAGTTTGAATTTATTTACCACAGTTATAGGTAATGAGGCTAATTAATGGTAAATATAATATTGTAATAATATAAAATTACCCTAACACATGTCTTTATTTAATTGGCCAATTGTGTTTCTATTGAAACAAATAATTTGTTAAAAAGGTATTATCGTTTTGATGCCATTTTTGTTATATTAAGATATTTATTATATATTATTTAATGAGGAGTTAAAAGATTCATATTCAAATTTTAATAATTGAATATTTCTTTAATATACGGAAGTACATAAGAAAAATAATACAATAAATATTAATTTCAAATCTATGAAATTTTCTAAATCATTACAATTTATTTATAGTTTTTAGACATTTAATATTTAAATATAATTGTCACAAAAAATATGATGGTGTAATTTATTTATTAAATGAAGAACCAAATAAATTATATTAATAATATTAGAATAAATAAACATGATGTAATTATTGACATACATTAATTTTATAGATAATATAGTCATTTTAGAGGGATATTGGAATTATTGTTTTGATGTTATCATGTTGGTTTTATAATTTGAAAAAATAAAAATATTGAATAACATTCAAATTGACAAAAATGATATTTTAAAAGAAATAAGAATTTATTAATCGAAATTAAAGGAATAAAAATATATAGTTTGGACACCAGAAGTGGATAAGGTCATATTCTATGAAATAATCCAATTGGAGTTATTTTATTATTTTATAGTAACTATATTAACCATATAGTGTAAAAATACATGAAGACACAGTAAGAGTTAAACGGTTTTACTACTGGTTAATCTCAAATAATGGGGTTAATTTTGTGACCTAAACATGTATAAAATTAATAGAATGATGGGAGAGAGACTAATAAAAATATTATATTCCTAATAAATAACTTTGGATCTATTTTAAATAGAATAAAAATTAATCATAATTGATATTTTAAATTTCTCCCAAAGAACCTGTCACCTCACTTATAAAACGTAAGTTCTCCACATCGTTAATTAAAACATCCAAAGACCATTGGATATGCCAAAACCTGACTATTTCATATCCTAACCTCCCTCTCTACATCCTAGATGAAATACATTGTTATTAAACTAATCTTATTGAGTCCTTTTTTGAAAATCATAACGAGATACCCCAAAAAAGGTAATTGTTTTATTACCACATTCAATGTTCTTTTGTTCTTATACTTCCTCTTCCTACATTGATTCTTTAATAATGAAATAAATTTAGAAACTAATATATTAACAGATGATTTTATTTTTATTTTAGAACCATATTATCCCTTTTACCCCTTCTATGAAAAATAATATCACCACGCCTGCGTACGTACAACATACCATCTTTACATCATGGTGTAAACTAATTTTCATATAAAATTTAATTATATATTTATAAATATGAGTATAATGGTTTTAAATAATAAATATAACATGATATTATTTTGGTAAAATTCATATTACAACAAATTCCATACCATTTAACCATTAATTAAATGATATTATCGCTCGTGCGTATGTACATATTATTATCTCCATGATGTGATAAGATTAATCTTCCACATTCACCATTCAAGAATGATTAAAAAAATATATTATTAAAAAGTATGAAATATTTGAAATAAAAATTCTACTGTAAATATATATATATATATGTACATATATATATTTAATTCCCTTTATTTAATTCAATAAGATAAGAAAATAGAAATAGTGTTCAAGATTATGTAAGACCTACCATATCCATGAATAGTATATTCCATTTCATATATAAATCTACTATGTAAATTTATATTAAGAATATATATGTTTTTTGAAAAATTTTCTTTTTTCAATAAGTAAGTAAATCATTATCTACGTATTACGATGAATAATAACTACTCAAACATATACAATAAAGATAGCGATTATTTCCCAAAATGTTTCTTTAACATTTAAATTATAAATAAACGAGTAAAATAATGTCATAAATGAATCATATATGATATCATAAATATTATTATGAATCTTTTATTAATTAATAATATGTTTAAAACCATTATAAAGGTGTTCTAGACACCTATAGAATAATGTCAAACCTATGTTATGGTGTTTTCAGATCACTTTTATTTATTCAGAGATATAAGCCATTTTCACCTCCTCTGTCTTCTGTGTAGTGTATATTCTCTTCCAATTGTATATAATTTTTTGAAAAAAATTAACATAATGGTATTAAATATTATATTTATGTTGTTTTTTTATTAATTAAAATTTCAAATTGGGATGGAACACTTATAATCTTTAAATAATTAATCATTTCTTCATTTAAATATTTCTGATTTTCTCATAAAAATTTAATTTATATCTTTATAAAGGATTATAAAGAACATTTTTTGCATATTTTTTTTAGTGAAATTTTATATAAAATAAATATTTTTAAATTTTCTACTTAAGGTTAAATATCATAATCAAATTTTTATTCGAGGTTCTTTATACATAAATATCTTTTGGGAAATCCTTATCATCCATGTTCATGTTTCATAAAATTTTATTCAAAATACTATCAAAAATTGCTTATAGTCATTTTACCCATGTTTTAATTTTTTTTAAACGTTTTTGAATGAATATTTCTATCATTTTCCTAATGAGGTACTTTATAAATATTTCAAAAAATTAAGGAAAAAATGTTTTTTTATTTTATACGGCACAAGCGGCTATTTCTTTCATTATGATGACTTATCATTTTGATGATTTAATTACAATCTTACTGGGTTGATTACAAAATAAATGTTTCTTTTATAATATAGTGGCTCCTAAATTATATCAAATTAAAAAAAGGATATTTTACTCTATAGGTATTAATGTAATTATTAGATTATTTTCATCATTGTCTGATATCCTTTGTTGGATTTTATGCCTATTTGAAGTAAATATAGTTTGATACAATATTCCATATTGTATATATGTTTTTATGATATTGTTGACTATATATGATCTATTTTTATAACATTCTTGGTTTATGGTAAATTATTCATATATCGTATACATTTTTTTAATACAAATTACGATTTTTTTATGTTTTCCCATTTTCATATGATTAATGTATTGCACTTAGTATGTAATTAGAGAGCTCAAGTATAGCTGCTCGATTCATTGGTAGGTTTCCTAAGAAAAACTAGATATGGAATTAGGCATGGCTTTTTCCATTTATTTTGAAATATGTATTTGGTTGAGGCCATAACTATTTATTTTTAGATGTCTTGGCTCGGGCCTCACCAGTATGTTTTAGATGTCTGGAATAATGCATTCCCTCAATATGAGATTTGTTATTTATGTTGCATGTGAATATTTGGAAAGTAGAATATCCATGTGACTATTTTATGGAATTATTATATTTATTATTTCCATATTACGTAGAAGTTAATATTTGAAATTCATGTTTTTAAATTATATTCCTTGACTTAAATGTTTATGCATATTTATGAATTCTTCTGATGTATTATTTAACTATGATGAGTATCTAAGGTAACCTCTTTCTTATTTTTTATTTTCACATGATTCCAAGATGTGTATTATGAGTGATATGTAGTGTTATGAAAATATAATAAAATTATTATCAAAGGATTACCCTTGTTGTATTTTAATCATTATATTGTAATGTAAATTTCACAAATGTATTTTATTTTCCCTGACTTCTAAACTGATAGGTCCTCCTAGATTTGATTCTTTGTAATCATGAAAATGTATTAATATAATGCACTGACTCTCTATAACTAGTTTTGGGGCATTAAAAATAGTCACAAAGAAATATAATTAAATTTGATTATAATTAATTAATATAATATTTGTATAGATATGGGAGAGAAAAATGTATGCATTCTCTCCTAGAGTGCTCTCCTGAGAACGTCTCTCTCTTCCTTCCCTAGTTCTCTCCCCTAGCATTGTAGTGCTCTTATGACCACATTTCATCTAATGTGCTCTCTGGAACATTACCCATCCTCTTTCCTAGGGTTCCATTACAACGACCCGACCTAAAAACATTACTTAATCTTGAATAAATGAATAATTAACAATGAATATATTTTCACGTTTAGAGTTTTATAGAGTTAGGCCTTAACTATTACATTTACAAATATTTACAAGGTAGACACTTCTACACAGTTTCCATTTTTTTTACAAAACATTAACTCTTGAGAAATAGAGTCTTGTCTAGTTCATTTTTTAAGACATCATGAATTTTCCTTGATCTCATCCTTGACCCTATTACACATTATTTCATGTGAAAAACATTTCAAAAACATGGGATGTGAATAAAAATCTCATTATGGGATACACAAAGAAGTAAAATTGTTAGTTTTTTAAAACAACAAATAAACCATGAATACTCTATCATTAGTAATACATTTTACCTTTATGAAGTAGTAAATACTCTTCACTGAATAAAAGATCATTGCATACCCTTTTGTAACCAAAATATTAGCATAAAACCCATATAAAGAATCTATAACATATAAATGGAACTTGGGACAAAAAACATACTTAAATGGAATAACCATATGGTCAACTTCCACACATATCACTAAATGGAATAGCCATACGGCCAACATCCATACCAAATGCATTTGAGGTTATAACGTAACAACCCATCTTGGTATTCACAGCACCCCCATCATATGGTTTATCACTTAACCACCCGTCAAATGTCCAAGTACCATCATAACACATAAAATATTTCAAATATAAACATTTCACCAATAAAATTTCATTTGAAATCACATGATGTAATTTTCAGATATTGGAATAATCAATCAATTTTTAAAAAACCATTTAAAAAATGATTTTTGAATCAAAGTGTCCCATAACACTTTGAATATTTTAAAATAATTATAATTTTAAAACATTAATGTATATATAAATAAATAATCAAAACCATTTTTAAAACAAGGACATTAATTATAAATACATAGAATGAAAAATATTTAAAACATTTAAAAAATGATATTTTTTTAAAGAGTTTTTAACAAAATTTGAGACTCTTGAATACAAATAATTACATAATTACATTTAATTAGAACGTTTTAATAGCATTACTATAAAGGGATTCATGATATAATATGTCAAGGGATAGTATATACACCATATAAAAGGGGATTTGGTTCATAACAAAAATGAAGTCTCAATGGAAATGTAAATTGTGATTAAATCCATTATAAAGATGGTATCCTTAAATTAATGATAAAATAATCTCATAATTATGTGTGGAAAATATAAATACACCCAATATAAGTTTATATTAATTGTAAAACAATCAGAGTTCATTCACACATATTCATAGGATTACATATTAAATAAATACAAGTTGAACCCAAAGAATGGAAATTGGGTTAAGAAGCTCCTTTGCAAAAATTCAACAACCTAACAGCGTCACATTACAATTCAGAAACTGATTTGATGAGATAGAAAAGGGTATCCCATCACATGGAAATAAAATTTACAGAAAGAAGGATATATAAGAACATATCCCAACATAAGAATATGTGAATTAAAAGACATAACAAAAAGAATCCTTTTAAAAGAGAAGAGGGTGAAGGGTTCCCTTACCGATTTGGTAACTTATGAAACATACACCACATGAAAGAAAGATCATAAAATGAATATGTAAATTCCCATAAATTAAATAATATTACAAAAATAATACAATCATGGGCAGTACATACACCACACAAAAGGAATTAGTGGCAAATATAGCATGAATCTCATGGGGAAAAAGTGAGATGAAAACCCCTTACCACATTGTAATCAATCGAGTCGTACGACCCACAGTTAATAACCACCAAATGAATCACATAATACCATGAATATAATGATAGTCATGATAATTATATCAAAAGTCTGTACACAATACACCACACGAAACAAATAAGTGGCAGACAATGGAAATCTCATGAAATTAAAAGTGAGATAAGAAATCCCTTACAACAATTCGGTAGCCAAACGACGATACTTAAAAATTATTAAAATGAATTGATGAGAGTAAGAAGGGGTGTCTAATCATATGAAAATACAAATTACATTATGGTGAATATAAAATAACATCCTCCAACAGAAGAACATGGAGCCTAAAAGAAATGACACAAAAGAGAGTACTTGAAAAGAAAGAGAGAGGTCAGATCCCTTATCTCATGTCCGACATTACTCGATTGTTCTTTAATCTCCTGAATAATAAACTAAATTTAATTTCTAATTGATTAAGAACATTTTTAGAGTTTATTAATCCTTTTATATCACTTATTAATATGTTATTAACATTATATAATCATTTAAGTTAATAACGTCCATTTTGTCGATATTTGGTACTGGAGTCAAAAATGGACTTCTTATAATCACATGTTGTTCATGTGGACAATGGTTCATTATATACAGAACTATATTCATTATTTTTTTATCATATATATCATATATATCCAGTATATACATGTATTTATAATATTATATAACATTTAGAGGTAAGAAATGAAATACACCGTTCATAGAGACGGTAAGTCGTACGTATGCATGAACACTACTTACATTTCTATTTCTTATTTTAATGGAAATAAAACATAATTATACATAGGTAAATTATAATTCCAGAATAATATCATATATAATATCATTAACTCCATCCTTTATACATCCCACATTAGGCATTAACGAATCAAATCACTTTGAGGGGTGGCAGTCCGCACTTCCTCAAAAGAGATTATCGTATTTACCCACTATGGAAACCATAAAGGCATGAAATAAATGGAAAATACAGAATAATAAAGAAATGATAAACATAATATATATCATATATAAATACAGTTCCATCATAATGGCCACCATGAGAGGCAGTTAGATATATTTGAACAATCATCGTTTCGTGAGGCGTTTGTTTTCCATCCACAGAAACATTATGTTCTTCATCCATTAGATGGTGGTGTGTGTATTTGTGGATAGAATAATTCTCATAAAACATACTAGTATATTTTGTATTCTTATTTTGTTACCAAATAAATGAATAAAAAGAATTTAGGGGTTGGATAAGTAAAATAAAGGAAAACAATTTAAGAGAAACTGTTACCTTTAATTTGGTTAACTTCATTTGGTTTGAACCAAAATGACTTATTGAAGTGCCTTCTGCCTAAGGTAAGGATTCTAGGGGGAGGATATGGATGTATGGAGCTTAATTGGGCGGGTGTGGGATTATCCAAATTATTGAGAGGTATGAGGAATTGGTTAGAAGTGCTCTCCTTTTATAAGGGGGAGGAGGGGCTCTTTTGGAAAGTGTGAAACTATTATTTTATAATATAATTATATTCGGTTTATAATGGTCCAAAAAACATTAAAGATGAATATAAGATGACTCATGGTCGAAATAAAATAATACAATCATAATTGGACATGTTTTGGATATTATTTTAATCATTATAATCATATATATTTAAATGAATTTTCAATGGGGTAAATACTGTATCATTATTATGTCATAAATAATTTAATTTATTTGTTTTCTAAAAATTATAAAAAAACTACCATTATGTAGGAAATAGTTTTATCTTTACAATGAATATTTATATTCTAAAATACGACTTATATTACACCATATAAAAATTAATTATCAAATGATTTTTGTTAATGTCAATTTTGACTTTACATTAAATTAATTTATCTAAATTATCATTATCACACCCAAGTGGCTTAATGGGGTCCCAAAATCGACCCAAAGATTACCATGGTCGTTAATGACTCAATCAATAAGTTTTGGACAAGTTTTAAGGTAGTTGTGAATTATTATTATTATATTCTTTTTACCTTGAATTATCCTATTTACCTTTAACCGCAGTAAATAAAAGTCAAAACTTACTATTCACCAAAAATTATTTTCATCTTAATGAACCACATTTTACTTATTGATAACATCAATGTATGTCGGATTTTTGAAATTCAATTCACAGAAGTTGTAAAATTTAATTTGAATGGAAAAGTCAGTTTTTTAACGACCACTAAGTGGTTTCATTATTCATCAAAAATTGATGTTTTTCAGAAAAATACCAAAAATTCAGCCTAAGCTATATTTAATATTATGAATTAAAAAATGATGTCTATTTTTCTAAATTCAAAACATAGAAGTGGAATTAATTAATTTTAAAATTAATTCCTATTATCAAAACAAATAGCCTGTTTTTAAGAAACTATAACTATCAAAATATTGATACTTGTTTATGTCCAATTTCAATGTGAAATTTATTCCAATGAAAAAATAGGATTAAATGGTAAAATTATATTCTAATTACACTTTAAAACCAATTAAAAATTTAATCTATTCTTATAAAAAAATATTAAAACATAGTTTTGAATTAAAATACAATATTTCTAACTATTCATTAGAAAATGAACTTTATTAGAAAAATTCCAAAAATTTACACAAAGTAAATTTTAATGTCACCATTTTTAGTAAATATTTTATTTGGTCAAATATAATGTATTGAAGTAACCAAAATTATATTTAAAGAGGGTTCTCCATTAAATGGTGGTAAATCGGCCTTTTAATGTTAATTTTTCTTAACATTAGATTCATTCACATTTTATGCCTCTAAATTTTATTGGATAAATTTAAATACATTTAAAAAACATGTATACTCATATTTTAGTTAGTTTTATTCATTCCGTACAATACAAAATCTTGGATTTAAATAAAATTTAAAATAGTAATATTATATTATTAGTGTGCAATGTAAGATTTCACAGAAACCTGTTGTTGCGTATCAGGTACGCTATCGAACATAGCAACCCATTTAATGTAAAATTAATAATTATTTCAAAAATATTAATAAATATGAAAATTTCATATTCTTCATTTATCCAAGATTTACATCTTTCCCCCCTTTTTAGAATTTCTACCTCACAATTTAAAAATTGTGCTCGGTAACTTCATTGAAAGCCGAATATTGAAAAACGAGTCAATAAAACTGTCACTTTAAAATAAAGTAAGAGAAGTAAAAAGGTTAACATAGAAAAAATATACTAGGATTCCATGAAAACATGGATATGGAGGAGAAAAAAACTTTCAAGTTCTGATGGAGAGTGATATAAAATATGTTTAGGAGAATGTTAACCACCAGAAATTCACAAACTTGTGATGGGTTAAAAAGTCAATGATTCCCCAGTAGGAAATGTTAACAGACAAGGTTTTTTAAGTAACTTTTCATTGAGGAATATATTTATGTGCTTAACTAAAAACATAATGAAATATACTAACTTTTCATGTAGACATTTATCTTTTACTAGATTTCTAACACAAACTCATATTTTCTCAAAATGATGAGTATTCAGGATGACTTTTTTTACATTTAAACTGGTATAATCAACTTTGAGAGAATAAAATAATCCACAAAAGATGAAATATATAATTCCATTGTCTTTAGATATTAACTAAAACCAAAACGTCTATTACAAGATCATATAATCCCCCAAAAGGATAAACGTTTACATAATGAATAACTACTCTTAATCTACATAATTTGTCTAACAAAACCCAAAGTTCCACAAAGACCATTCAATAAAAAGTTTTCCTTAAAATTAATAAATGTAATCCAAACTATGATTGAAACCCACATCTCGGAAGGATTTAATCATATAGTCTTCCAAGATAATTCTTAACATTTATCTGCAAATAACATCAGTTACTCTTAAAAACTCATATTGAAAAGAAATTAACCTAATAAAATATTCTCCAGGCTAGGTTAATCATTTCCATAGATAACCAAAAATAAACTTATTATGGATTCATTAAATCATCTATCTAAAAATAATTAGTCAAACTAACTACGGACTTCACGTAGTCCAATGGTAGGCAATAAATACCAGTCGCACTTTGGTTGTCGGTTCGATTCCCATAGCTTCGTCCGATGTGATGGGTTGTCACACGGTCTGCATGTTGTCACTTTTCAAAAACTATATAATATTATAACATTCCAAAAAAGAGATAAATTTATCAAAAATAACCAGATCATATTTTAACCATGAAGGTTTTCTAATAACATTTATTTTCCATCACAAAAATTTATTCACCTATAATTTACTCAAATTCAAGGATCATATAAACCGAAATGGTTCTTTATAACAAAATCCACAAAAGAATATAAAATTATTCCATGAATAGAATTTTTGTATATCAAAATTTAGGGTTACACATATAATAAAATAGTCTTCTAATGTAATTCACATCATCAAAAGAGCCTTAATTCTTATAAGAATTTCACTATCCTAAAATCTACCATAACACTTGAATCCCTTATATGTTGAATTCTTAGACATTAAACATTATTCATGAGCCATTAACCATTCATTTTGAACTTATTCTGAAATACTTATTTCCTAAAAACAAAATCATGAATCATATCCTAAGATTTAATAATATGAAAACATATGTTATGAAATAATCCATACCATTCATTGGTCATTGTCAGTTTCTCTATATTCAATAAGAATTGAATTATGTATTGGTAAAAAAATATTTGTATGATCCTGGTGATCCCATTCCTGAAAGATATTTATGGGAATCTTGTTTGTATAATGTCCATGCATACCACATTTAAAACATTCAATTGATCCCCTATAAATAACTTCATTCCCTTTCCTATAGTCAACTGGATGCTTCCTTTCTCTATGGCAGGTTCTTGCTTTATGACAGTCATTCCCACATCTATAGTATATTCCCATCCCATCGAAACATATTCCTAGGTGTTTCTTTCCACATCTTGGACACATAGGTTTTTTAACATACTTACCTTTATTATTATTACTTGGAATTCCGTATGGACTTGTTTGTAAAATATATGATACCTTATAAAAATCCCCAAGTTTCATGATTTCAATCATGACTCCATATAGTTGGTTGAGAATAAACACAAGATTTATCATTGCATCTCTCATTTCATTCAGTTTCTCTTTTAGAAAATCGTCACCGTTTTCTCCACATCTACTGTTACATTGGTGCCTTCTAGATCCATCCATTTACTAAAACAAAAAAGGGCAGTGTCAGTATATCAGTAAAATCATCATATAATATCTTATGAGGAGGTTAAAAACATATTCTGGTTATCTTAAACTCATTGAAAATAACTATGACTCTTTCTCATGTATAACCATTATGGTTATGTTACTTATTCTTAGATAACACACTAACCTCAAAATTTGTCTAAACCGACCCATGATACCAACTATAAGGACCCGACCATAAAACATTACATAATATTGATTTAAATGAATAATTCACATTGAGGATCTTTTCGAGATTAGAGTTTTAGATTGTTAGGATATAACTATTACATTTCAAAATATTTTCAAGGTATACACTTCTACAAAGTTTCCATTTTATTTACAAAACATGAACTCTTGAAAAAAAAAGAGTCATGTATAGTTCCTTGTTTAAGACGGAATGAATTTTCCTTGATCTCATCCATGACCCTATTCTACATTATGTCCTGTGAATAACATTTAAAAAACTAGGGATGAGCATAAAAGGCTCAGTATGGGATACATAAAAAATTAAATCTGTTAGTTTTTCCAAACAACAAGTAAACCATGTATACTCTAACATAAGTAATACTTTTCACCTTTACGAAGTAGTAAATACTCTTCACTGAATAAAATATCATTACTTACAATTTTGTAACATAATGTTTACCATAAAACCCAAATAAAGAACACATAACTTATAAAGGTAACTCGGGAAAAAAACCATACTTAAATGGAATAACCATATAGTCGACTTCCACACATATCACTAAATGGAATAGCTATACAGCCAACTTCCATACCCAATCCATTAGAGGTTATAATGTAACCACATGTCCTGGTATTCACAGCACCACCCGTCATATGGATTATCACGTAACCACCCATCAAATGTCTAAGTACCATAATAGCACATAAAATATTTCAAATATAACCATTTCACCAATAAAATTTCATTTGCAGTCACAAGATGCAATTTTGAGATATTTAAATAATCAATCCATTTTCCAATAACCAGTTAAAAAAATTCTGAATCAAAGTGTCCCATACCACTTGAAGATTTTAATGGAATTATAATTTTAAAACATTAATGTCCATATAAATAAATACTCAAGGCCATTTTTAAAACATGGACATTAATGATAATGATTTAGATTGATAAATCTTTAAGACATTTAAAAAAATATATTTTTGTCAAATATTTTTTAACAAATGAGAGATTATTGAATACAAATAATTGCATAATAACATTTAATCAGAACTTTATAATATCATGAGAATAAAGGGATTCATGATATAATATGTCAAAGGACAGTATATACACCATATAAGAGTGGATTTGTTTCATAATAGAAATGAAGTCTCAATGGAAATGTCAATTGGGATGAAATCCCTTATAAAGATGTTATCCTTAAATTAAGGATAAATCAATCTCATAATTACCTATGAAAAATATAAATGCACCCAATATAATTGTATATTATGTTTAAAACAATCAGAGTTCATTCACACATATTCATAGGATGACATATTTAAATATTACATGTTTGACCCAAAGAATTGACATTGGGTTAAGAAGCTCCCTGGCAAAAATTTGACAACCTAACCGCGTCACATTACAATTCAGAAACTGATTTGATGAGTGAGAAAAGGGTATCCCATCACTGGGAAATAAAATTTAAAGCAATAAGGATATATAAGACCATTTCCCAATACAAGAAGATATGAATTAAAATACATAACAAAAAGAATTTTAAAAGAGAGGAGGGTGAAAGGTTCCCTTACCGATTTGGTAACTAACAAAACATACAACAAATGAAAGAAGTATCATACAATGAAGATGTAAATACCCATAAATTAATGTATCTTACACAATGAATAAAATCACGGGCAGTACATACACCACACAAAAGGAAGTAGTGGAAAATATAGAATGAATTCCCTGGGGATAAAAAGTGAGATGAAAACCCCTTACAATGATGTAATCAATCAAGTCGTATGACCCAAAGTTAATAACCACCAAATGAATCATAGAATACCATGAATACTATGATATTAATGATAATATATATCAAAAGTCAGTACACAATATACCACAAGCAATAAATAAGTGGTGAACAATGCAAATCTCAATAAATTAATAGTGAGATAAGAAATCCCTTTCAAAAATTCGACAGCCTAACAGTGCCACATAAAAATTCTTAAAATGAATTGATCAGAGTAAGAGGGGGTATCTCATAATATTAACATAAAAATTACATTATGGTTAATATAAAATAAAATCCTCCAGCATAAGAACATAGAGCATAAAAGAAATGACATAAAATAGAGTACTTGAAAAGAAAGAGAGAGGTTAGATCCTTTACCTCATGTCCAACTTGAGTCTATCGTTCATTAATCTCCCGAATAATAAACTAAAGATAATTTATACTTGATTAAGAACCTTTTTCGATGTTATTATTTCTTTTATATCCATTATTACCATGTTATAAACATTATGTAATTATTTAAGTTAATAACATCCATTTTGTCGATATTTGGTACTGGAGTCAAAAATGGACTTCTTATAATCACATGTTGTTCATGTCGTAAATGGTTCATTATATCCAGTGTGATATTCATGATTTTTATAACATATATATCATGAATATACATGTATTTATAATAGTACATAACATTTAGAGGTATGAAATGTAATTCACCGTTCAAGGATACGGTAAGCCGTACGTACACATGAACTCTACTTTCATTTCTATTTATTATTTTAATAGAAATTAAAAATAATGATACATATGTATATTATAATTAATGTATAATATCATATATAATTTCATTATATCCATCCCTTATACATCCCACATTATGCAATAACGAATCAAATCACTTTAAGGGGGTGATAATCTGCACTTCCTCAAATGAGATTAGTATATTTACACACTATGGAAACCATAAATGTAACATCCTAGGTAAATAAAAAATAATACATTTTCATATTTATTAATATTTATGAATTAAATAATAATTTTACTTTAATGTAATTGCTATGTTCGATAGTGTACCCGATACACAATAATGAGTTTCTTTGAAATCAAACGTTCCACACTAGTAATATAATAATATTATTTTAAATTTTAGTTAACACGTAGCTATTGTATTGGCGGGAATGAATATAAATAACTGAAATATGATTATATATGTTTGTTAAATGTTTTTACATTTATCCAATAATATATGAAGGCTTAAAATAAGAAAGAATTAAATTTTAGGCATAGATACTCTAATCTTCACTAAAAGGACGACATATCCCCTTTTGATAGAGAACCCTCTTTAAATATAGTTTTGGTCACTCTTATACATTCTATTGGATCAAATAAAATTCTTCTTTAGAATCGAGACATCAATATTTAGTTTCTGTAAATTTTTGTTATTTTTCCGATAAAGTTTATTTTTTAATGAATAGTGAAAAATGTTGTATTTTAATTCAAAACCACCTTTTAATCTAATTTATTTAAATGATTATGTTTTCATTTAAATTGGTTTTAAAGTGAAATTATAATATATTTTTACCATTTAATCCAATGGTGGTCATTGTAAATAATTTCACATTGAAATTGGACTCAAACTAGTGTCAATATATTGATATATATTGTTTCGTAAAAATATGCTTTTTGTTTTGACAAACAGAATTAAATATTAAATTAATTAATGGAACATATATGTTTTGAATTTTTTTTAAAAAGTCATCATTTTTGAATTAAGAATATCAAATATAGCTTAGGGTAAATTTTAGGCATTTTTCTGAAAAACTTCAATTTTTGATGAATTGTGAAACCACTAAGTTGTAGTTAAAAAACAGATTTTTCATTTAAATGAAACATTACCACTTTTTGAATTGAATTTAAAAAATCCAATATACATGGTTGTGATTATGATGTAAAATGTGGTTAAATGGGATTAAAATAATTTTTTGGTGAATAGTAATTTTTATGTTTTATTAATCACGATTTTAGGTAATTAGTGTAATTTAAGGTAAAAATAATGTTATAATAATATGAAATTACATTGACACATGTCCTAAACTTATTATATGTGTCATGGACGACCAAAAAAACCCATGGGACAACTTGGGGACCCCATGGATCCACTTGGGTAAGAAAATGACATTAATAAATTTTTTTTTTAAGTTAAAATAAAAATGTCACAAACATGTATTGTTTTACTAAAAAAAAATTACATGGGGTTATTCAAGTCATATTTTTAACTATAAATATTCATTAGAAATATAAAAAGTTTTCCTACAGTATGAAATTTTTTTATAATTTTTATACATTATATAAATTAAATTATTTATGACACCATGATGATGTTGCGATTACGTCATTAATTAATGATTTAAATAAAATGAAATAATAATGTAAAATCTGAGACCTATACTTGTCAAAAAAACCTATTGGATGGGTGGATTGAGATCCCTTATCACCTTATCCTATAAATATATCCTTTTAAGACCTTTAAAATCCTAATATCATTTTATAATAAAGTAATATTTTATAACTTTCCAATAGTGCCCCTCCTCTCCTCCTATAAAAGGCCCCCACCTCTACCACCTTATTCACCTTTCAAGCCTTTTTCTTGGCCTAGATCTGCCCATTTTATTTCTCCACATCCCTATCCTCATCCTAGAAGCCTTTCATTAGGCAGAAATATATTCACAAAACCCTTTTGGTTCGAACCAAAGGGAGTTACCCGATTTAAAGGTAATGTCTTCACTTGTGTTCTTTTGTTTTATTTTTCTTCTCCAACCCCCTAAACTCCTTTTATTACTTTATTTTGTAAAAAACTAGTATCTTAAATATAATATGATGTTTTATGATAATTATTCGAGCAAAACTTATACACACCTCTATCTAATGGTTAAAGAACATATTGTTTCCATGGTTGGCGAATTTCTACCTCACGAAACGATGATTGTTCAATATTCTTTTAACACCATTAATGGTGGCCATTAAGATGTAAATATATTTTTATATGATATATATATTATATTTATGTTTTCCTTATGCATCTTTATTTTTAATTTATTGGATACCTTTATGGTTTCCATTATGGGTAAACGCGATAATTTCATTTTAGGAAGTGCGGACTACCACCCCTCAAAGTGATTCGATTCGTTAATACCATATGTGGGACATATAAAGGATGGAGTTAATGATATTATATATGATATTATACTGGAATTATAGTATACCTTTATATCATTATTATTTCACTCCATTAAATATGAAATAGAAATGAAAGTAGCGTTCATGCGTACGTACGGCTTACCGTCTCCATGAATGGTGCATTTCATTTCTTACATCTAAATGTTATATAATATTATAAATACATGTATATGATAGATATATATGATATATATGATATCCAAATCATTAATATAATTATGGATATAATGTACCTTTGACCACATGAACAACAGGTAATTGTAAGAAGTCTATTTTTGACTTAAGTACCAAATATCGAAAAACGATCATTATTAACTTAAATGATTACATAATGTTTATAAAATGGAAATAATTGATATAACAAGAATAATAAACAAGAAAAAGGTTCTTAAGAAAGTAGAAATTAACAATATTTTATTATTCAGGAGATTAACGAGCGATCGAGTCAAGTCGGACACGAGGTAAGGGACTTCATCTCAATCTCCTTTCTTTGAGGCATATTTTGTTCTAATACAAGAAATTCCTTAATATGATGTATAAAACAACTTTAAATTTTTATTTCATTCAAAGGGAATCTTTTTCTACGATGTGTTTTACTAAACGAAAAAAAGTATTTTTTTACTTTAACGTACGCGATGACAAAGAACTTTTCCGCCACTGAATGAATTATTCGTTCTTTGGCTAACTCAACAAGCCGTAATGTTTTTAAAATGAAATAAATACCATATACACTTTTATATATTTTGGTATTTCAAATGTTTTTTAATGGATTTGTTATGTCAATATATTTAAGTGATATATTGTGATCGAAATTTGGAAATGTTTTCTTTCCCTTATATTTGTTTTATGTCTTATGATTTTATAATGGTACTTGGAAATTTGATGGGTGGCTATGTGATAAACCATATGACAGGTGGTGTCATGAATACCAGGATTGGTGGCTATGTTATAACCTCCAATGCATTGGGTATGGAAGTCAGCCGTATGGCTATTACATTAAGTGGTATGTGTGGAAGTCGACCGTTTGGTTATTCAATTTAAGTATGTTTCTGTCCCAAGTTACCTTTATATGTTATGTGTTCTTTATATGGGTTTTGATGATAATATTTTGGTTACAAAAGTGTACGTGATGTTATTTTATTCAGTGAATAATAATTACTACTTTATAAAGGTGAAAAGTATTACTTTGATAAATTAATCATGGTTTACTTGTTGTTTTGAAAAAATAACAGTTTTCCTTCTTTGTGAATCCCTTACTGAGCTTTCTATGCTCATCAAAAGTATTTTTGAAATGTTATCCAAGGACATAATGTGGTATAGGGTCAAGGATGGGATCAAGGAAAACACATGCTATCTTAAACATGGAACTATCCATGACACTTTTTTTTAAGATTTCATGTTTTGTAAAAAAAGGAAACTCTGTAGAAGTGTCTGCTATGTAATCATTAGAGATGTTATAGTTTTGATCTAGTTATCTAAAAATCTAAATTGGAAATTATCCTCTGTGGGAATTATTCATTCAATTCAATATTATGTAATGTTTAAGGCC
The DNA here is from genome assembly GCA_963277665.1 of Viscum album. Classification (NCBI taxonomy): domain Eukaryota; kingdom Viridiplantae; phylum Streptophyta; class Magnoliopsida; order Santalales; family Viscaceae; genus Viscum; species Viscum album. Next base: position 1,718,393,493 of record OY728121.1, read on the forward strand.
AGACCATATAGTTGGTATTAGAGTTCAGTTTAGATAACTTTAGCATTTGAAATGATATAGGATTTGAAGATTACAATGTTGATTCATCGAAGACATGTTTATTCATATGGTTCTCCATAGAGGAAAAAAGGAAGATATGTTGGGACAACATCAGGAGGAAGACAACCTTCCAAATCCGCAACCTGAGATGGTCGGAATTGAAACTGAGCAGTTTGTTGCAGTGATGTAAAAGTTGACTCAGTTTATAAATAGTGTTGGTATCCATGGACAAGATGAGCCAGATCAACCATAGAAGAACGTGTCAGTGGTGGAACATTTCATGAGGCAACATCCCCCATCATTCAGAGGATCATCTGACCCTTTTCTAGCAGAAGGGTGGATTAAAGCATTGGAGAAGATTTTTGATTTCATGGGGTGTTCGGAACATCAAAAGGTAATCTTTCTGTTTATAGTTTTGAACGTGATGTTGATCAGTGGTGGTCTACGATGAAAAATATCAGGGATAGTGATGAGATAAATGATATTCACGGAGACTAATTCAAAGGTATGTTTCTTGAGAAATATTTTCCTAAGGTGGTTCATCATAGGATGGAAAAACAATTCCTAGAATTGAGACAGGAGGATGAATCAGTGGCTGCTTAGGAAAAAAACTTTCACTCGACTGGCAAGGTATGCTCCAAATTTCTTACGAGATTTTGATATTAAAATCAACCATTTTTTACTCAGGGTTAAAACCAAAGTATCGAATGGATTTAGCTTCTCATGAGTTCATAAGTTATGAAAAACTTGTTCGATGTGTGGAGAAGGTGGAAATAGAGTTTTCTGATGATAAGGTGTTCTTTGACAAACAACAAAATAAGAGGTCCAGTTGACAGGGAAAGGGGTAGAATTGATCAAAAAAGCAAGGAGGTAAGAAAACAAAATATCCATCCTGTGAGAAGTGTTGTAAAATCCATCCCGGAGAATGTTTATCCAAGTTTGTAAAGTGCTTTCGGTGGGGTAAGTCTTGTCATATTGCTCGTAACGGTAAGGAAGATTATCAATAAGGTAATGAAAAGCTAGCTGTAAGTTGTTATAAGTGTAATGAAAAGACTCATTATGAAAATGAGTGTCTCACAAAGAACTCAACTGGGGGGAAAATAGCCATACTACAAGAAGAAAGGGGTGGTGAAATCCTTTGCAACTACTTCAGTGGATGATGGGCCATCAAATGAAGTAGTATCAGGTACACTATTTGTTTGATTAGATTATGCTAATGTGTTTTTTGATTCAGGGTCTACTGATTCTTTCGTTTCTGAGAAGTTTTCTAGTTAATTGGGAATTCCATCTCAAGAAATAAATCCTGAACATGTGGTAAAAACACCTGGAGGGAACTTTGAGACCAAAAAGAGTTATAAGAACCTTCCTATCCTTTTGTGTGGAAGGAATCTACCTGCAACCCTTATTGTTTTTACTCTATTAGAGTTTAATGTTATTTTGGGAATGAATTGGCTTTCCGTTTATCATGCTAAGATTGATTTTAGAGCTAAAGGGGTTTCTTTTCAGAAAGATTTTCAATTTGTGTACAATAATGAACTCTTTCTTTTGATAACATATCTGCAAGTTGAGAAACTAGTAAAAAATGTTAATGAATGTAAAATTGCACATATGGTCGAAAATAATGGAACTGTTTAGATTAATGATGTGCCAGTGGTAAATTAGTATCTTGATGTTTTTCATGATGAGTTGCCTGGTATTATTCATGATCGAGAAGTTTAATTTGTTTTTGACTTAGTTCCATATTCTAAGCCAATTTAAAAACCCCCTTATTGAATGGCTCAAGTTGAACTTTTAGAGTTAATGAAGAAATTACAGTATTTATTATATAATGGTTTCATTCAACCTATCACATCACCATGTGGGGATCTTGTCTTGTTTGTTAAAAATGATGATGGTTCAATGAGACATTGCATTGATTATAGAGCCTTGAATAACATCATTGTTAAGAACAAGTATCATTTTCCTCATATCAATGATTTGTTTGATCATCTCCAAGGAGCTCAGTATTTTTCAATGATTGACTTGAGGTCGGGGTACCATCAATATAAATTAAAAGAAGAAGACGTTCTGAAGACTGAGTTCCATACAAGATATGGCCATTATGAATTTGTAGTTATGCATTTTGGGTTAACCAATGCACCTGCTGTATTCATTAAACATATGTTTAGAATTTTCCATGAGTTCTTGTATAAGTTTGTGGTTGTTTTCATGGATGATATTTCGGTGTTTTCTAAAAGTAAAGTGGAGCATGAATGTCTTTTAAGAGTTATCTTGTAAACATTAAAAGAAAAGAAACTGAATGGAAAATTATGCAAGTGTGAGTTTTTGTTACAAAAAACTTCGTTCCATGGTCACATTGTTTCAAAAAATGGCATAACTGTTGATCCTGCTAAAACAAAAGTTTTTGAAGAATGGCCAAGACCCACAAATGTAACCGAGATTCCTAGTTTTCTTGGTTTGGAAGGTTACTACCGAAGTATTGTTGAAAATTTTTCACGGTTAATTAGTCTAATGACTAAGGTAACTCGGATGGGTGTTACGTTTATCTAGACACAAGAATGTGTTGATTGTTTTCAGGAGTTGGAAAGAAGATTGGTGAATGCTCCAGTTTTGGAACTTCCTTACAGGAATGGTGAGTTTGTTATCTACAGGGATGCTTTGTTGAATAGACTTGGTTGTTTCCTTATGCTGAATGATCAGGTAATTTCTTATGCTTCACATCAGTTGAAAATTCCTGATAGAAATTACCCTACACATTATTTGGAATTAGCTTTTGTGGTTTTCACTTTAAAAATTTGGAGGAATCATTTGTATGGATTAAAGTGTGAAATATATACTGATCAAAAAAGTTTAAAGTATATATTCACTTAGATACAATTTATCATGAGATAGAGGAGATGGCTGGAATTAATAAAGGATTATGATTGTACAATTCATTACCATTCGGGGAAAGAAAATAAAGTGGCTGATGCTTTGAGTCAAAAAAGTAATGCTTCATTAACCATGCTACGTTTGGAATGAGATCCTTTGGTTTTTTATTTGATGAATCTTGGCATAGAATTTGTTGGTGCTGGAAGTTCTTCCGCTTTGTTTCAGGTGTCAGTGAGATCATCTCTATCAGACAGAATTAATCAAGCATAGAAGAAAGAAAGTAGGTTGCAGAAAAAGGTAGAGCTGGTTCAGAATGGTAAGTTGCCTAAATTTAACATTGATAATGATTGTGTTTTGAGGTTTGGGAAGAGATTATGTGTTACTTGTGATTCTCAGTTTAAGAATGAGTTGTTATGTGAGGCTCATAGATCCCCATTTTCAGTTCATCCTAGCAATACCAAGATGTACAATGATCCGTGGGAGTATTACTCATGTGATGGAATGAAAAGAGATATTGTCTATTTTACTGTGAAGTGTTTGACTTGTCAGTAGGTTAAAGTAGAGAGGCAGTTATTTAAAGGGATGCTACAATCATTGCAGATTCTATAGTGGAAATGGTTAAATATATCCATGGACTTTGTTGTGGGATTACCGAATAAATCTTGAGGTAATAATGCAATCTGGGTTATTGTTGATCAATTGACTAAATCATCTCATTTCCTTCCCATATGAGATACATTGTCTCTACATGATCTTTCTCGATTGTATCTTAAAGAGATAGTCAAGTTACCTTGAGTTACCCTCTCCATTTTATCTGATCGTGATCCCAGGTTTACTTATAACTTTTGGAAGGGCCTTCAGAAGTTGTTGGGTACTAAATTAAATTTTAGAATAGATTTTCATCCTTAATCAGATGGGAAGTCAGAATGAACAATTCAGACATTGGAGGATATGCTATGTTCTTGCTCGATGTATTATTAGGAAAGTTAGGACCAACATCTTTATTTGGTTAAATTTTCATATAATAATAGTTTTCATTCCAGTATATAGATGGCTCCATTTGAAGCATTATATGGAAAACAGTGTCAAACTCCAGCAATTTGGGATGAAGTAGGGAAAAGCAAGCTGATGGGGCCAGAATTGGTAGAAGAGATGGAAAAAAAGTTCAGTTGATTCCGAAACACATGCGAACAGCTCATATCAGGTAGAAAAGTTATGCGGATAACCAAACGAAGGATCTATCTTTTGAGATTGGTGATCATGTTTTTCTCAAAGTTTCACCATGGAAAAGTGTGATGCGATTTGGTAAGAAAGAAAATATGATTCAAATGTTCATTGGACCATATTAAATTCTGGAGAAAGTTGGATCAGTTGCAAACCGAGTGGCTTTACCTCAGATTTTATCTCAGGTACACAATGTTTTTCATGTTTTGATGTTGATAAAGTATATGCCAGATCAATCTAATGTTTTGAGCCTAGAGGTAGTTCAGTTGGAAGATAATCTCTCTTATGAAGTACAATCAGTCCAGATTCTTGACCGTATGAGAAAGTGTTGAGGAATAAGGTAATTCACCAAGTAAATGTTTTGTGGAAAAACCATATGGTTGAAGAGGCAACGTGAAAATATGAAAATTCTATGAGGGAAAAATACCACAACTTATTTTGATAAGTGAACAAAATTGCGAGAATGCAATTCCCAAAAGGGGGGATGGATGTAACATCCTAGGTAAATAAAGAATAATACATTTTCATATTTATTAATATTTATGAATTAAATATTAATTGTACTTTAATGGGGTTTCTATGTTTGATAGTTTACCTGATACGCAACTACGAGTTTCTTTGAAATCATACGTTGCACAGTAGTAATATAATAATATTATTTTAAATGGTAGTTAACACGTAACCATTGTATTGGTGGGAATGAATATAAATAACTAAAATATGATTATATATGTTTGTTAAATATTTTTTTATTCATCCAATAAAAGATAAAGTCTTAAAATATGAAAGAATTCAATTTTAGGTATAAATACTCTAATATTCACTAAAAGGATGACTTATCGCCTTTTGATGGAGAATCATCATTAAATATAGTTTTGGCCACAATTATACATTCTATTGGACCAAATAAAATTATTCTTTAGAATCTGGACATCAAAATTTATTTTTTGTAAATTTTTTGTATTTTTCCGATAAAGTTCATTTTTTAATGAATAGTGGAAATTGTGGTATTTTAATTCAAAACCTCTTTTTAATCTAATTTATTTATATGATTAGATTATCATTTGAATTAGTTTTAATGTGAAGTTAGAATATATTTTTACCATTTAATACAATGATGGTCATTGGAATTAATTTCAATTTGAAATTGGACTCAAACTAGTGTCAATCTTTTGATATATATTATTTCATAAAAACGCACAATTTGTTTTGACAATGGGAATTAATTATTAAATAAATTAATGAAACTTATATGTTTTGAATTTTTTAAAATAGAAATCATTTTTTAATTAATAATATCAAATATTTCTTAGGGTGAATTTTTTTTATTTTCCAGAAAAACATCAATTTTTTATGAATAATGAAACCACTAAGTGGTAGTTAAAAAAACTGATTTTTCGTTTAAATGAAAATATACCACTTTTGTGAATTGAATTTCAAAAATACGATATATATGGTTGTCATTAATATGTAAAATGTGGTTCAATGGGATTAAAATAATTTTTTGATGAATAATAACATTTATGTTTTATTAATCACGAGTAGAGGTAATTAGTGTAATTTAAGGTAAAAATAATGTTATAATAATATGAAATTTCCTTGAAACATGTCCTACCCTTATTGGATGTGTCATGACCGACCAAAACAACCCACGGGTTATCTTGGGAACCCCATGGATCCACTTGGGTACGAAAATGACATTAATAACTTTTTATTTAAATTTAAAATAAAATTGTCACAAACATGAATTGTTTTACTAAAACAATTTTTACATGGGTTTATTCAGGTCATATTTTTTACTATAAATATTAATTATAAATATAAATAGATTTCCTACATCATGATATTTTTTTATAAATTTTATAGATTAAATAATTTAAATTATTTATGACACCATGATGACGTAGCGATTACCTCATTAATTAACGATTCAAATAAAATGAAATGATAATGTAAAATCTAAGACCTACACTTCTCCAAAACCTATTGGATGTGTGTATTTCGAACCCTTATCACCTTATCCTAGAAATATATCCATTTGGGACCTTTAACATCTGAAAAGAATTTTATAATAAAGTAAAATTTTATAACTTTCCTAGACTTCCCCTCCTATCCTCTTATAAAAGGCCCCCACCTCTACCAACCTATTCACACATCTCAAGCCTTTTGTTCGGCCAAGATCTGCCCATTTTATCTCTCCACATCCCTCTCCTCATCCTAGAAGCCTTACCTTTGTCATAAAGCTCTTCAAGAAACCCTTTTGGTTCAAACCAAATGGAGTTACCCGATTTAATGGTAATGTCTTCACTTGTGTTCTTTTGTTTTATTTTGCTTCTACAACCCCCTAAACTCTTTTTATTACTTTATTTTATAACAACACCAGTAAAATAAATATACTAGTATGTTTTTATGAGATTTATTCGAGCTACACATACACAAACCTCTGTCTAATGGTTAAAGAATTTACTATTTATGTGGTTGACAAATTTCTGCCTCACGAAACGATGATTGTTCAATCTTCTTTTAACACCATTCATGGTGGCCATTAAGATGTAAATTTATTTATATATGATATATATTATGTTTATATTTTCATTATTATTATGCATTTTTAATTTATGGGATACCTTTATGGTTTCCATTATGGGTAAATGTGATAATTTCATTTTAGGAAGTGCGGACTACCAGCCCCTCAAAGTGATTTGATTTGTTAATGCCATATTTGGGACTTATAAAGGATGGATTTAATGATATTATATATGAAATTATACTGTAATTACAATATACCTTTATATAATTATGATTTAACTACATTAAATATGAAATATAAATGAAAGTAGCGTTCATGTGTACGTACATCTTACCGTCTCCATGAACAGTGCATTTCATTTCTAACATCTAAATGTTATATACTATTATGCATACATGTATATGCTGGATATATTTGATAAATATCTTATCCAAATAATCAATATCATTCTAGGAATAAGGAAACTTTGACCACATGAACAACATGTAATTGTAAGAAGACCATTTTTGACTTAAGTACCAAATATCGACAAAACGATCATTATTAACTTAAATGATAAAATAATGTTTATAACATGGAAATAAGTGATATAAAAGGAATAATTAACTAGAAAAAGGTTCTCCAATATGTAAAAATTAAAACATGTTTTTTATTCTGGAGATTAAAGAGCGATCAAGTCAAGTCAGACACGAGGTAAGGGACTTCGTCTCAATCTCCTTTCATTGCGGCATATTTTGTTCTAATACAAGACTTTCTTTTATATGCTATATAAAACACCATTGAATTTTCATTTAATTCAATGGGAATCTTTTTATATGAATATTTTTACTAAATTAATAAAAGGAATGTTTATTTTAACATACGCAGTGACAACGACCTTTTCCGCCACCGCGAGTATTATTTGGTCTTTGGCATCCTCAACAAGCCGTAATTTTTTTAAAATGAAATAAATACCATATACTCATTTATTTATTTTTTTATTGAAAATGGTTTTTATAATGGATTTTTATGTCAATATATTTTAGTGATATATTGTGATTAAAATGTGGAAATGTTTTCTTTCCCTTATATTTTTTTATGTCTTATGATTTTATAATGGTACTTGGACATTTGACGGGTGGTTACGTGATAAACCATATGACAGGTGGTGCTGTGAATACCAGGATGGATGGTTACGTTATAACCTCCAATGCATTGGGTATGTAAGTCGGCCATATGGCCATTTCATTAAGTGATATGTGTGGAAGTTGACTGTTTGGTTATTCTGTTTATGTATGTTTATGTCCCAAGTTACCTTTATATGTTATGTGTTCTTTATACGGGTTTATGGTAATATTTTGGTTATAAAAGTGTATGTAATGTTGCTTTATTCAGTGAATAATATTTAATACTTCATAAAGGTGAGAAGTGTTAATTTAATAAAGTATTAATCGTTTACTTGTAGTTTTCAAAAACTAACAGTTTTCCTTCTTTGTGTATACCTTATTGAGATTTTTATGCTCATCCCAAGTTTTTTTGAAATGTTTTTGGCATGACATAATGTGGAATAGGTTCAAGGATGGGATCATGGAAAAGTCATGCTCTCTTAAACATGGAACTATCCATGACTCTTTTTTTATGAGTTCATGCTTTTTTAAAAAAAGGAAACTCTGTAGAAGTAACTTCTCTGTAATATTTTGAGATTTAATAGTTATGATCTAATTCTCTGAAACTCTAAACCTGAAAGGATCCTCAATGGGAATTATTCATTTCATTCAATATTAAGTAATGTTTAAGGTCGGGGACTTATAATAAAGGCGTGTTATAAATGGAAAATATAGAAGAATAAAGAATACATAAAAATAATATATATCATATGTAAATACAGTGCCCTGATAATGGCCACCATGAGAGGCGGTTGGAGTTATTTGAACAATCATCGTTTTCTGAGGCATTAGTTTTCCATCAACAAAAACATTGTGTTCTTCATCAATTATATGGAAGTGTGTATAAGTGTAGCTCTAATCCATCTCATAACAACATCATAGTATATTGAGGATTCAGATGTTGTTAGAAAAGAATGGAATAAAAAGTGTTTAGGGGTTGGAGAAGTAAAATAAATGAAAACAATTTAAGTGAAACTGTTCCCTTTAATTTGGGTAACTTCGTTTGGTTTGAATCAAAAAAACTTCTTGAAGTGCCTTATGCCAAAGTTAAGGCTTCTAGGGGGAGGATAGGGATGTAGGGAGATTAATTGGGAACAGTTTGGTCGATCCAAATGGCTTGAGAGTTGTGAGGAATTGGTTTGAAGATGTCTCCTTTTATAAGGGGGAGGAGGGGCTCTATAAGAAAGTGTGAAACTATTATTTTATTATATAATTATATTCAGTTTATAATGGTCCAAAAATCATTAAAGATGAAGATAAGATAACTCATGGTCGAAATAAAATCATCAAATCAAAATTTGACATGTTTTGGGTATTATTTTAATCATTATAATGTTATTTTTTTAAATGATTTATTAATGAAGTAAATGCTGCATCATTATTATGTCATATATAATATAATTTATTTCTGTCTAAAAATTACAAAAAACATATCGTGATGTACGAACTCATTTTATCTTTCTAATGAATATTTATAGTCGAAAATATGACTTAAATAACACCATATAAAAATTAATTATTAAAAGATATTTGGTAATGTCAATTTTGTCTTTACATTAAATTAATTAATCTAAATTGTCATTATCACACACAAGTGACTCAATGTGGTCCCAAAATCTACCCATAGATTCCTGTGGTCGTTAATGACTCAACCAATAAGGTTTGGACAAGTGTTAAGATAGTTTTAAATTATTATAATATTCTTTTTACCTTGAATTAACCTATTTACCTTTAAACGCGGTAAATTAAAGTCAAAAGTTACTATTCACCAAAAATTATTTTCATATTAATGAACCAAATTTTAATTCTTCATAACAACAATTTAAGTTAGATTTTTGAAATTCAATTCACCGATGTGGTTAAATTTTATTTAAATGAAAAAGTCATTTTTTTAACTACCACTAAGTTGTTTCAGTATTCATCAAAATTGATGTTTTCAGAAAAATACCAAAAATTCAGCCTAAGCTATATTTGATATTCTGAATTTAAAAATTATGTCTAATTTTCCAACTTCAAAACATATAAGTGTCATTAATTAATTTTAAAATTAATTCCCGTTAACAAAACAAAGAGTGTGTTTTTAAGAAATAATAAATATCAACAGATTGATACTGGTTTATGTCCAATTTCAAAGTAAATTTAATTAAAATGACAAAAATTGTATTAAATAGTAAAAATATATTCTAATTAAATTTAAAAAAAAATTAAAAATATAATATAACCTTATAAATAAATTAGATTAAAACACAGTTTTGAATTAAAATGGAATATTTTTCACTATTCATTAGAAAATGAACTTTATCAGAAAAATTCCAAAAATTTACAGAAAGTAAATTTTGACGTCCACATTCTAAAGAAAGATTTTATTTGGTCAAATAGAATGTATTAATATTACCAATAAGAGATTTAATGGGGGTTCTCCATTAAAAGGTGGTAAATCAACCTTTTAATGTAAATTATGCTTTAAATTGGAATCATTCACATTTTAAGCCTCTAACTTTTATTGGATAACTGTAAATACATTTAACAAACATGTATAATCATATTTTAGTTAGTTTTATTCATTCCTTCCAATACAACAGCTAGGAGCTAACTACCATTTAAATTAATAATATTATATTATTAGTGTGCAACGTTAGATTTCAATGAAACTAGTTGTTGCGTATCAGGTACGCTATTGAAAATAACATCCCATTTAATGTAAAATTAATATTTAATTTACAAATATTAATAAATATGAAAAATTTCATATTATTCATTTATCCAGGATGTTACATCCATCCCCCATTTTGGAAATTCCATCCTCTCAATTTAAAAATTGTGCTCGAGAACGTAATTGAAAGCCCCATATTGAAAAAAGAGTCAATAAAACTAACACATTAAAATAAAGTAACAGAAGTACAAAGGTTACCCTAGAAAACAGATACTAGGATTCCATGAAAACAGGGATATGGGGGAGAAAACAAACCTTCAAGTTATGATGGAGAGTGATAGAAAACATGTTTAGGATAACATTAACCACCAGAAATTCACAAACTTGTGTCGAGTTAAACAGTATTTTTTCCCCAATAGGAAAAGTTAACAGACATGGTTTTTTAAGTAAATTTTCATTGAGGAATTTATTTATGAGCATAACTAAAAACATATGGAAATATACTTACTTGTCATGTAGATATTTATCTTTTACTAGATTTCTAACACAAACTCGTATTTTCTCCAAATGATGAGTATTCATGATGACTTTGTTTTACATTAAAAGTGCTATAATCAACTTTGAGATAATAAAATAATCCACAAAAGATGATCTATATATTTATATTGTCTTTAGATATTAACTAAAACCAAATTTTTTTGTAAATGATCAGATAATCCCCCAAAAGAATAAACTTTTACATAATGAAAAACTACTCTTAATCTCCAAAATTTGTCTAACAAAACCCAATGTTAAACAAAGAACATTCAAAAAAAAGTTTTCCTTAAAATTCTCCAATGTAATCCAAACTATGATTGGAACCCAAATCTCTGAAGGATTTAATTTTATAGTCTTCCAAGATAAATCTTAACATTTATCTCTAAATAAAATCAGTTACTCATAAAATCTCATATTGAAATGAAATTTACCTAATCAAACATTCTTCTTTCAAGTTTAATAATTTCCATAGATAACCCAAAATAAACTTATTATGGATATATAAAATCATCTAACTAAAAATAATTAGTCAAACTAACGAGGGACTTCACATAGTCCAGTAGTAGGAGATAAATACCAGTCCCACATTGTTTGTGGGTTCGATTCCAATAGATTCTTCCGACGCGATGAGTTTTCACATTGTCTACGTGTTGTCTCTTTTTAGAAACAATATAATTTTATAACATTCCCAATAAGAGATAAATTTACCAAAAATAACAACATAATATTTTAACAACGAAGGTTTTCTAATAACTTTTATTTTGCATCACAAAAATGTATTAACATATAATTTACTCAAATTCAAGGATCATACCGAAATAGTTCTTTATAACTATATCCACAAAAGAAAAGATAATTATTCCTTTAATAGAATTTTCATATTTCAATATTTATGGTTACACATACTATAAAAAGTCTTCTAATGTAATTCCGATCATCAAAAGTGCCTTAATACTTGTAAGCATTTCACCATCCTAAAATATACCATAACTCTTGAATCCCTTATATGTTGACTTCTTACACATTCAAAATTCTTCATGATCCATTAACCATTCGTTTTCATCATATTCTGAAATACATCTTTCCTACAAACAGAATCATAAATCATATCCTATGATTCAATAATTTCAAAACACATTTTAAGAAATAATCCATACCATTCATTGGCCGTTGTCATTTTCATCATGCTCAATCAAAATGGAATTAGGTATTGGTAAAAAAAATTTGTATGATCCTGGTGATCCAATTCCTGAAACATCATTGTAGGGAAGCTGTTTTTATAAAGACCATGCACACCACATTTAAAAAAATAAACTGATCCCACAGAAATAACTTATTTCCCTTTCCTAGAGTCAACTGGATGCTTCCTTTTTCCATGAAAGGTTCTTGATTTAGGACCTCCATTCCCACAACAATAGGATATTCATGTACATTTGAAGCATTTTCCTAGGTGTTTCTTCCCACATCCTTGACACATAGGTTTTTGAACAAACATACCTTTATGATTATTACCTGGAATTCCGTATTGATTTGATTCTCGAATATACGATGACTTATATAAATCAACAAGTTTCATGGTTTCAATCCTGGCTCAAGATAGTTGGTTGAGAATAACCACAGGATTTCTAAATAAATCTCTCATTTAATTCAGTTTCTCGTTCAGAAAACTGTCACCATTTTCTCCACATCCACTGTTACTTTGGTGCCTTCTAGATCCAACCATTTACTAAAACCAAAAAGTTCAGTGTGAGTATATCGGTAAAATTATCATATAATATATTATGAGGAGGGTAAATACTTATTCATGTTATCTTAAACTCATTCAAAATAACAATTCATCTTTCTAATATCCTAACCATTATGGTTATGTTACTTATTCTTAGATAACACCATAACCTCTAAAGTTGTCTAAACTGACCTCAAATACCAACTATAAGGACACGGCCATAAAACATTACATAATCTTGATTTAAATGAATAATTCACAATGAGGATCTTTTCTGGATTATAGTTTTTGAGAGTTAGGTAATAACTATTATATTTCAAAAGATTTACAAGGTAGACACTTCTACAAAGTTTCCATTTTTTTTACAAAACAAGAACTCTTGGAAAAAAAGAGTCATGTCTAGTTCCATGTTTAAGACAACATGCATTTTCCTTGATCTGATCCATGACCCTATTCCAAAATATGTCATGTGAAAAACATTTCAAAAACTTGGGATGAGCATAAAAATATCATTAAGGGATACACAAATAAGTAAAACTGTTAGTTTTTCAAAAAAACAAGTAAACCATGAATACTGTAACATAAGTAATACTTTTGTCCTTTATGAAGTAGTTAATACTATTCACTGAATAAAAGATCATTACTTAACCATTTGTATCAAAAAGATTACCATAAAACCCATACAAATAACACAAAACTTATAAAGGTAACATTCGACAAAAAACATACATAAATGGAATAACCATACGGTCGACTTCCACACATATCACTAAATGGAATAGCCATATGGCCGACTTCCATACCCAATTCATTGGAGGTTATAACGTAACCACTCATCCTGGTATTTGCAGCACCACCTGTGATATGGTTTATCACGTAACCATCCATTAAATATCCAAGTACCATCATTACACATAAAATATTTCAAATATAAAAATTTCACCAATAAAATTTTATTTGCAATCACAAGAATTAATTTTTAGATATTGAAATAATCAATCCAATTTCAAAAAACCATTTAAAAAGGATTTTTGAATAAATTTTTTCCATACCCCATGAAGCTTTTAATTGAATTATAATTTTAAAACATTAATTTCCATATAAATAAATTCTCTTAACCAATTTTAAAATATGGGCATTAATGATAATGATTTATAATGATAAATCATTAAAACATTTAAAAATGATATTTTTGTTAATGTGTTTTTAACAAAATGAGAGACTATTGAATACAAATAATTGTGGAATAAAATTTAATAAGAAATTCATAATATCATAAGAATAAAGGTATTCATGATATAATATGTTAAAGTACAGTATATACACCACATAAGAGTGGATTTGTTACATAAAAAAATGAAATCTCAATGGAAATGGAAATTGAGATGAAATCCCTTATAAAGATGGTATCCTTCAATTGAGGATTAATCAATCTCATAATTATGTATGAAAAATATAAATACACACAATATAAGTGTATATTAAGTGTAAAACAATCAGAGGTCATTCCAACATATTCATAGGATGACATATTCAATAAGTACATGTTGAACCCAAAGAATTGAAATTGGGTTGAGAAGCTCCATTGCAAAAATTTGATAACCTAACGACGTCACATTACAATTCAGAAACTGAGTTGATGAGAGAGAAAAGGGTATCCAATCACTTGGAAATGAAATTTGAAGAAATAAGGATATAGAAGACCATATCCCATCATAAGAATATGTGAATTAAAATAAACAACAAAAAGAAGCCTTTTAAAAGGGAGGAGGGTGAAAGGTTCCCTTACCGATTTGGTAACTTACGAAACATACACCACATGAAAGAAGGATCATACAATGATTATGTAAGTACCCATAAATTAAAGTATCTTACACAAAGAATACAATCATTGTCAGTACATACACCACACAAAATTATGTAGTGGAAAATATATCATGAATCTCATGGGGATAAAAAGTGACATGAAATCACCTTACCATGTTGTAATCAATCGAGTCGTATGACCCAAAGATAATAACCACAAAATTAATCATAGAATAACATGAATATAATTATATTAATGATAATATATATCTAAATTCAGTACACAATACACCACATGAAATAAATAAGTGGCGAATAATGGAAATCTCATGAAATTAAAAGTGAGATAAGAAATCCCTTACAAAAGTTCGGCAGCCTAACAACGCCACTTAAAAATTCATAAAATGAATTGACGAGAGTAATAGGGGTAATATCATCATATGAAAATAAAAATTAAATTATGGTTAATATAAAGTAATATCATCCAACAAAAGAACATGGAGCATAAAAGAAATGACATAAAAGAGAGTACTTGAAAAGAAAGAGAGTGGTCGGATCCCTTACCTCATATATGACTTGACTTGATCATTCTTTAATCTCCTGAATAATAAACTAAATTTAATTTCTACTTGATTAAAAACATTTTTCATGTTT
The DNA here is from genome assembly GCA_963277665.1 of Viscum album. Taxonomy (NCBI): domain Eukaryota; kingdom Viridiplantae; phylum Streptophyta; class Magnoliopsida; order Santalales; family Viscaceae; genus Viscum; species Viscum album. The sequence continues at coordinate 1,718,408,678 of OY728121.1, forward strand.
ATTATTACAATTATATCACATATTACAGTGTTATAATCATCATGTAATCATTAAATTTAATAACATCCATTTTGTCAATATTTGGTACTCGAGTCAGTAATGGACTTCTTATAATCACATGTTGTTCATGTGGTCAATGGTTCATTATATCCATAATTATAGTCATAATTGTTATATCATATATATCATATATATCCAGTATATATATGTATTTATAATAGTATATAACATTTAGAGGTAAGAAATGAAATGCATTGTTCATGGAGACGGTAAGTCGTACATACGCATGAACGCTTCTTCCATTTCTATTTTTTTATTTAATGGAAATAAAAAATAATTATACATAATTAAATTATAATTCAAGTATAATATCATATATAATATCATTAACTTCATCCTATATACATCCCACATAAGGCATTAACTAATTAAATCACTTTGAGGGCGCAGTAGTCCGCACTTCCTTAAAAAAGATTATTGTATTTACCCACTATGGACACCATAAAAAAGTGATATATATGGAAAATACAGAAGCATAAAAAAAATAAACATAATAAATATCATATATAAATAAATTTCCATAATAATGGACACGATTAAAGGAGTTTGGAGATATTTGAACAATCATTGTTTCGTGAGGCGTTAGTTTTCCATCCACAGAAAGATTATGTTCTTCATCCATTATATGGATGTGGGTGTAATTGTATCTCAAATACATATCATAACAACATCCTAGTATATTGAGGATACTGATTTTGTTACTAAAGAATGTAATAAAAAGAGTTTAGGTGTTCGAGGAGTAAAATAAAGGAAAACAATTTAAGAGAAATCGTTACCTTTAATTTGGGTAATTTCCTTTGGTTTGAACCAAGAGGACTTCTTGAAGTGCCGTATGCCTAAGATAAGGCTTCTAGAGGTAGGATAGGGATGTAGGTAGCTTAATTAGGCATTGTTTTTACAACCCAAATGTCTTGAGAGGTGTGAGGATTTGCTTATAAGTGGTCTGCTTTTATAAGGGGGAGGAGGGCCTCTTTAAGAAAGTGTGAAACTATTATTTTATTGTATAATTATATTCAGTTTCAAATGGTCCAAAAATATTTAATAATGATGATAAGATGACTCATGGTCGAAATATAATCATCCAGTCATAATTTGTCATGTTTTGGATATTATTGTAATCATTATAATCTTATTTATTTAAATGAATTATTAATGATGTAAATACTGCATCATTATTATGACATAAATAATTTAACTTATATGTTGTCTAAAAATTATAAAAAATATACCATGATGTAGGAAATATGTTTCTATTTACAATGATTATTTATTGTCGAATATATGACTTATATAACTCCATATAAAAACTAATTACTAAAATATGTTTTTTAAAGTCAATTTTGTCTTTACATTAAATTAATTATTCTAAATTGTCATTATCACACCCATGTGGCTCAATCGGGCCCCAAAATCGACCCAAAGATGTCCAAGGTCATCAATGATTCGAAAAATAAGGTTTGGACAAGTGTTAAGGTAATTTTGAATTAATAAAATATTCCTTATACCTTGAATTAACCTATTTACATTTAATCGCAGTAAATAAAAGTCAAATGTTGTTATTCACCAAAAATTAATTTCATCTTAATGAACCACATTTTACTTCTTGATAAAAACCATGTATATCGGATTTTTGAAATTCAATTCACAAAAGTGGAAATATTTCATTTAAATGAAAAATTCTGTTTTTTATGTTCCACTAAGTGGTTTCACAATTCATCAAAAATAGATGTTTTTCAGAAAAATTCCAAAAATTCACCCAAAGCTATATTTGATATTCCGAATTCAAAAATGATGTCTGTTTTTATAAATTATAAACATTGAAGTGTCCTTAAATAATTTTGAAATTAATTTCCGTTATCAAAACAAATAGCATGTTTTTAAGAAACAATAACTATCAACAGATTGATACTTGTTTATGTCCAATTTCAAAGTTAAATTAATTCCAATGACCAACATTGGATTAAATTGTAAAAAAAAATTCTAATTAAACTTTAAAATCAGTTAAATAAATAATCTATCCATATAAATAAATTTTATTTAAAAAAAGTTCTGAATTAAAATATAATATTTTTCACTATTCATTAAAAAATGAACTTTATCAGAAAAATTCCAAAAATTTACAAAAAGTAAATTTTGATTTCCCCATTCTAAACAAAAAAGATTTTATTTGGTCAAATATAATGTATTAAAGTGACCAATTATATATTTAATGAGGGTTCTTCATTAAACGGTGGTAAATCGACCTTTTAATGCAAATTATGCTTAAAATTAGATTCATTCACATTTTAAGCCTCTAAATATTATTGGTTAAATGTAAATACATTTAACAAACATGTATAATCATATTTTACTTAGTTTTATTCATTAATTCCAATACAACAGATTGGAGTTAACTACTATTTAATATAATAATATTATATTATTACTGTGCAATGTAAGATTTCAAGGAAACCTGTTGTTGTGTATCTGGTACGCTATCAAACATAGAAACCCATTTAAGGTAAAATTAATATTTAATTGACAATTATTAATAAATATGAAAATTTTATATTCTTCATTTATCCAGGATGTTACATCCATTTCCCGATGTCCTTCCCTATTCCAAGGGGTTCATTCCTTTGATGTTGATTCCTTTTGTGTTAGGTTTTCATCAACATTTTTTTTGGATTTTAAACTCTTTCTCTTGTAGGGTCTCATACCATTTTATTTTTTCTCCTTCTATTATGTTCATTAGTTGAGAATTTGTTACTATTATGAATTTTTTATGATGTGGTAGTATATGATTTGCTTGTGAAGGTTTCATTTTGCTAAAAAAAATTTGAGTGTGTAGGTGATTTCTCAATCGTGGCATTATTTTGAGGTTTCACCCACTCGTACTCCTCTATATCCTTCGGGACCTTCACACTCTTCACATTGGTTGGTTCTGTTGGATTCCAAGTGGATTTCGGTAGGAATATACGCTGCAGTGGGGCTTTCGAGGTGGTCTGACCAATGTTTAGTCTATGGAGGGGTATCAATCTACTTGTTCATTATCGACAATGATCTATTCTCTCTATAATAGATCTTTTCGACTCTTACTCAACATTGGATTATAGTTCCACCTCTACTTCCTAGTTTGTTCTGGTGAGGTGGTGGTCATTGAATATTTGGGAGGTAATGTTTGAGAAAATATTAGTTTTGCATGATTCATGATTCTCACAGGATGGTTTTTGGATGGTGATGATGATGGTTGTTTCAGTTTGGTGTTGAATAAAATCTAGTCTTGGGAGGAGACAATGGTATATTCAGTGTTTCTTAGGCAATGTATATTGGAGGGAGTCCAAAAGTGATGAGGTGATGAGGGTGAACATGGTGATGGGATGACTTGTTGGCAGTGATTGTGTTTAGATGGGGATGTGATAATGGAAGTGATGTGGTCTTTGTTGGTATATTTCATAGGTGTCACATCTCTAACTGCTCATGGGATTTTCGAGATCTTTTGTGATGATGGCTTCTATTAAATTTAAAATATGTTTTTGGCGGGGTGAATAGATAATTTTTATTTTCTGATATTTGGACTATATAATATGTTTTTTGTTTGGGTATGACATGTTGTTGGAGGATGTTTTGTAGTGTCACACATATCCCCAAAGTGTATTTTAAATAAAATAAATAATTAGATTTTGGAGTGGATTGAGATAAGAGAGAGAGAGAGAGGGGTAAAAAATGGGAATGTTTGAAAATATTTTATTATGTGTGACACATGTAATGATCTTGGAAATTAAATAAGTTTGTATTGATCATATCTATTAAATTAACTATCTGGAATTTAAGGATTATTTACAAACAAATTTTAATTTTTGAAAATTGACGTCGGGTAATTGATAGATCTTTATTACTCATAGGATATTTCATGGAATGATATATTAATATTCTATTTGTAGAGAATATGGTATGAGGAGAGACAATTATTGGGATTCATGGATTATAGTGATTTTGTTAATGGATTTATTAATGAAGATAATACTCCATTTTTATTTATGGATGACTTTGTAGAATATAATATATTATAATAAGAATATTTTTTGTGTGTAATTATTCAAATATAGAGTATTTCACATTTCTTATGTTAATATAATTTGTATAACAGTGTTTAATCTCTCACACAGGGAAGATGTCATGTCTTGATGAAGAGTAATAGAAATTTGTATTTCATCGAATAATTTAATAAGTTGATTAGTTTTCATAACCATTCTTATGAGAAATAAAATCTCAATCAAACAAAAAAAATCCTTTAAAATATGATTTACACCCTATATATGCTTTTTGAGTACATGAAATGAGTGTTACAATTGGGAGGTTTTCGTCGATATTTAATATAATGTAACAACATTACACCTCATCTGGAGTGACTATAATCAAATTATATCAAATAAGTGAATTCATGAAAGTGTGTTGTATTACAAAGGAATATATCCATGTTCAAATGCCATTGACACAGCCTAGTGCATGTTACAATAGTGGACTACTCTTGCCTTTGTGTGATTAACATTTAGCATTATCCATTTTCATGGTGTATTTATTCAACCATATTTCAATAAGTTTAATTACGTCCTAAATAATCTAATTTTTTGTTCAGTATTATATATATGGTAAAAAAATGATGGATTAGGAAATGGTACATAATAGTATATATATGATTGTAGATGTGATTTCATGGAATATATAAGTCAAGATTCTATCAAGATAAATCTATTTGGAGGAGTTTAGGAATCAAAATAAAATAAGATATTGAATAGAAAAATATAATGCGAGCGATTCAAAATAGTAATAATTATTTTAGCGATTTTTATAGATTTGTGATGTTGGGGAACATAAAATGTAAATAAATGTAATTTAAATATATCTTGGTGTATAATTATTGAAATATTATAATATTGAGATAACGATATTTCAATTAAAAAATTGGGGAAATTATATTATTTTAATTAGTAGGAAAAAAGGAGGCCCCCAAGATGAAGGAAACACCATTAAGGATTGAGTGAGTGATATTATTGATTATGATATAAAAAATGAATAAAAAGAGATAAATATATTTTCCATATAGATATTCTTTTGAATGATAATATTATATAATATGTGAAAATTAATACAAATTTTAATACACTATGTGTTTTAGAAACCACTATGATTCTATTTAAACACTGTAAGAAAATTTATTTTAATCTGAACATGAATATAATGTAAATTAAAAATACATAGACAAATTATATTTTGTAAAAAATAATAAATGAATATATGATTTCCATGATGAAATTTGTTCATGTAATTGGTTTAATGAAGTATGGGAAAAGTGACCTATATAAATAACATAAATAAAATATAGGAAAATAAATGTCCACAATGACTGATCATAATGTACAAATTACCCCCATAAAAACATATCATGTAGATAGGATGAAATAAATAAGGGAATATCATAGATTTATCTTTTTTATATAATTTTAAATATATATCAGAATGTTTTACCAATTTTATAGGTTAATATTTTTGTTATTTAATTGATTTAACATTATGCTGTAAGATACTGAGTTTGATAAAAATAAACCAATTTAGATGAATATTTGTAGATTTAAGAACATTACCCTACACCACATCAGGGAGCACGATAAAATCATTTCATTAAATATATATTTTGGATTCATCAAGTAAAAAAGAAAAGTGAAGAACAAATTATTAATCTCACAAATAAGGGACTAGGGAGAAATAATTAAAACCCATCTAAAAAACTACATTAAAAATCATATAAGTTAAATTATAAATTTGTAATTATATTGAATGCATTTCATGATTGAATTTGTTAAAGGATAGGTGCCTTACAGATTACATGTCATGTATGACACCAATATGACTGATAATTCTTGTGATAGATTATGATTGGGATGATTTAATGTATTAATGAGTAAGACAAGTTTTTGACCCCGAGACCCACCATGTTGTCTTCTTTACCAATTTATGACATCATTGATGGATCTTAAGGTGGATTAAGAACAATAAATAAGACTCTCTCCCTGATTATTCTTTCTTAGATTCTATGAATCCCATTGTGTCATATTGTTGTATTGTTAGTTCTTTATTATATCTTTTGTTTCCCTTTATTTTTGTTTTATTTCCTTTTGTAACACATTAATTTATATATTAATTTATTTGTTTCCATATTCTTTCATCCCTCACTCTCTTTCATCCATAATCTCATTTTATCTCTCATCCATTATTCCTCTGTGAACTCTTTTTTACATTGCAATGGAATGTAAATGACACAAAGATTGGCTGTGGGGGATATTTTATAGTGATAAATATTATTTTTCTTTCATTAAACACATGTTTATAATATTTTAAATGGATTAGATGGGATTTCATATTTATAGAGGATTTCCTCAATAGAATTATTTCCAATTCCATTCCATTTAACTAATTAATTTTATTCCCCCCTTTTCACTCTAAAACCCTATATATGGTGGAGCTAGGGTGTCTTGAATTGATGAAACGCCATAAGATGGAGCCTAGTATTTTAGGAATTTCATTATATATTAATGTGTTATATTAATTTTCTATTATAGGAGTTGGGGTTTGCTTTTACAAAGGCCTAATAAAATCACACAGTCAATAAATTTGATCAAAGTAATTTATTTATGATGTTTCATTAAAAAATTATAAAATACAATTTAAAAAAAATAATGAACAAAGTTATATTATAAAAAATTATTAAAAGACAATTCTTTTTGACCAATATTTTATATTTCATTATGATGTTCGATAGTTTAGTTATTTTATCACATTTCATTAATTTTCATTGAAACATTAATCCCAAAATTTCATTTCATTAATAAAATAACTAAAACAAAAAAAATTACATTATGTTATAAATAATTAATTATTTATCCATCTATAAAACTTATTATGTGTGAAAACCCCAACCTACCACTATTCTGCATTTGTAAAAACAAAATTATTCTTTTCCATGGCATATGATAGGTGCTCATTATAATTCATTATGAGGATTGAGTAAATGGAAACAAAATTGATACAATATTATGTATAGATTATGGAATATTTAATGGGTCCAAAAAAATATAAGGACAGGGATCTCTCTTTAAGATTTATCAATATTAATTTCCAAAAAATTGAATATTTTGATAATGTGAAAAAATTTGACATTAATATATGGATGTGATGTCTCAAAAAATATCTCTAAATTTATAAAAATTTTAAATCCATGAACAAACGAATCATAAATTTTTTTAATACAATTTTATTAATAGTGAAACGACCTATTGTAATATATTATCCCAGATAAAGATACATAAATAATAACATTATAAAAATTTGAATTGTTTGAGTTCACTATGGATATATGTTTACTAATTTCAATAATAATGTATTTTATGTTTTTAATGATAGAAAAATTACACTTATTTCAAGGGAAAATATATAATAAAGGAACCATACTTTTCACATTAAAGTAAAAATGAATGATTTTATGGATGAAAATGAAGGTTTTATCATACCCTACTGGTTATGTTTTTTATTCAAATAACATGGAATGAAAAAAACATTGATTGAAAAGAATATTATTTTTAATACAACAAAATATGATGATATATGTGTGATGAAAGGATTTAAATGATAAATATGTCTGGTACTATCTTCATGGATATCAAGGAAGGGATGAACACCACATAACTTAATGGCTTTAAAAATAATAAAATGATGAAAAAGGCAAAGTATGATGGATGATTCATCCATTCGTGGAGGATTCAGATTGAAAGATAATGTATATAATCATAGATGGAAGTGGCCTAAAAAATTTGGATTACTCTCAAAATGAATATGGATCCTACGAAAATGATAATAAAGGATACAATAGAATTTTTTTTATATTCTGTGTACATGTTGTTACATTAGGAGAACCATGATTATTTCTAGATATATAGGTTCATGTATTGGTTTGGTTGACTATGACCATCCACATTTTAAATCATAACGATAATTAAGATTTACCCCTCGCCCTGTATAATTAATTCTTATTTTTTACCTGGGTTATGAATGTTTAACTGGGAGATATAATCCATCGGGTGAATGTGTTGTGTAACATAAATAGAATCAAAAAACAATTTGATACAATAATCTATGTTATAAGAAGTAATTTTTATTTTATAGAACAATTTAAAATGACAAATAGATCTATTGAAACTGATGTTATTTCATACTGATTGTAGAGTTGTGAATGGTGATTAATTTTTTTCATGTAATATAAATATTGAGATGAAAATAATGTTTTTATAAATAGTAAATTTAATATTTCTTGTGTTAAGGAATAAATTATTCCTAATATCTACTGGTATCTAGAATATGTAAATTTGTATTTAATCTTAACTAATATATTGAATAAAATTTATGTATAAGTACAAATGATCCTATAGAATCTGAAGATTCATTTATATAGGTAATGAAAAATGATAGAATTGATTATTTTTTATGAATGAAAAATTTACTTAATGTTTACTCACAAGGTGATAATGAATAATTGGATAATAAAAACATATAACATAGATGGAGTGTGTTTTGGTAATTTAATAGAGTCTATCCTTATTTAATGATGACTGAGTTCCCTATATTGAATGGAAGAACACGTATATTAACTGGATTATAAATTTTATCGTAATTAAGGGTAACAATTTGTTAAATAGAAGGAATGGCTCACACAATTGGAGAATTATTTATTATTAATTGATGTTTCCTTGTAATTATAATGTGTATCTCATGGAAAAATAATGGATGATATGAAAACAAAACATTTGAAAAAATATTCAAGTCAGTGGGTGACATGGATAACACTATATTTATATATATTGAATATTTATTATTACATTGAGATACTAAAGAATAAAATTAAAGGATTAGAAAATGATTAATTTTTGTGTACTAAATTTAGTAAATATAATTATTGATAATGAAAAAATATTTTAATTGTTGGATTTTGAATAATTATCAGGAATTATAAGTGAAAAAATGTTATTAAAATAAATAGAGATATTTGGATACAATTCCATTGACACAAAATATGATGTATCAATAATGTATAATCTGTAGAGTAAATAGAGAAGTTATACTCATGATTTATCGAGATTAACATGAAATATATTATTTGAATTTATTGGGGATGTTTTTATAGATCTAAAGGGACAAATGGTATTGATGAAAGTATATACGGAATGAATAGAGCCTATTATTTTGGATGTGAAAATGTAGTATAAATTTTGAATATGATGGAAATTTATATAAACGAGGGTATATTAATAATGAAAAATTTAATAAAAATACTTATTTATCATAAAATTGAAGTAGCATTGAGTCTGTTTTAAAATTGGGAGTACAATATCTCAAAATAAGATGTATCAAATTGTCCAAAAATATTGGATGAATTCTAGTGGTGTATATAGAATAAGTAGGAATGGTGATCTAATTATTGGAAAATTAGATCATATGTTTAATTTAAGAACAAGGATATACATTGATGAAGGTAAACCCTCATCATTGGAGTAATAAAATGTAATTACATGATAGTAAATATTGAGATAAAAAATTACTTTAGGTAATTATATGATTGTATGTTTTATATACAAATTGGGAGTGAACGAGAAGGAAAAAAAGTATAAATATTTTTCATGGTATTATAAAATGGTAGTAGGAATAATTCAACATAAATTAACACATTAAACAGTGACAAAGATGATAAACTATGTATATTGATTTATAATATCATTGATAACAAAATATAATACGGGTGATTCCAGAGCCAGGAGGTCGTGTGATGGATTTGATGAAAAATGGTTAACAATATTTTGATGTTATATTGATTTAAAAGGAATAGAATTTAATTCTTTATAACATGAGGATATATAAAGATAATTTTATGAATAGAGGGAGATTATATTTTCAATCAATGGGAAACATATTTTGTGAATGTTCTATATCATTGTCATATAGGGAAATGGAATTTGGTTATTTTACAAGATGATAAGTAGTGGATGTATAATATAAAATTGAAAAAATATGTTGAAAAAATGTTATAATAAGATGAAGTATGATTAGGACATGTCTCAATGGTGTGGGTAACACTACAAGGGTGGATATAGATGAATAAATGTATTTTTTATTATATGAGTAATTATGATGTGTATATCGAGAAAAAATTTTAATGTTTTTAATTTTATATAATACTATTGTTTTTATATATATAATAAAATTATAATTATCAATATCTAATTGGATTATTGTATTAATAATATAATTTAAGATGAAAAGATCACATTCTATTTGAAATGAAATTTTATCTATGTAATATCGTCAATTGAAATATGAAAATGAATTTTTTACCGCAATACATACCTCCAAAGATTTGGGTATGCCACTAATATTTTATTGATGATGGGTTCATGTTATAACAGCTATGTGAAACTATTAGTAAAAGAGATAAATTATGTACTATGCAACACAAATAATTGTTTTTCTTCATGGTGTTAATTTTAGGGAACAATCCATGATGCTCTTTTATTTTTGAGGATGAACATATTATTTCATAAATATATGTCTAGAAACACAACTAGTTTAAAATTTTATTATAATGAGATGATAATAATAATAATATTTAGATATTTAAATTAAATATTTTCTATGTTTTTATATCTCATGTTTTCTCCACGATGGTTCAAAAATACATGTAGTTCTTTTAAAATGTTATAGAATTCCAACAACATCACACTACATGGCAGAGAATCATTCCATAATTTCCTTCTTTCTAGAAACATTAAATTATTTGGTGGAAATAATGGAATAAGATAATTGAATAAATATAAAAGAGAGATATAATTGAATTATATTTTCATGTTTTACCTCATTAAATTATATGGTACAAAGGTTATGATCACTTTTAGTTGAGAGATAATTATTAATTCATTCCATCAAATTATGGGGCTTATTCTTTCTAATTTACATTAGATATTTTCCAATATTATTATTTTAGAATTGTGCGACCTGGTGTTTGAAGTGTATAATAGTAGGGATAGTATTTCCATGTCCTATTTTGATAGAATAATAAGACAAGAAGACAAATATTGAATTAAATATATAAAACCCATTTATAAAATCTTGGATCAATTATGTAGTTGTATTTGGATGATTATATAGAAGAACGTGGACTGGCATAAATATAATTAAAATATTGAATAATTATAATTTTTATGATTTAACATTGGTTTTATAATTTTATATTTAATTATATATTTTTAAATCTATATTTGTTAAGTTGAATTTATTATGTAGTGAATGACATTTCTATCATGTTATATTACCTTGGATCATCTATATAATTTTTGAGAAATTATAATAATTAATAAGAATAGATTATTACAATATAACATGTTACAACATAGAATAATGTGATAAATAAGTAGGAAGTTATATTTTCGATAATAACTGTAATTATTACCATAAAAATTTTAAATAAATGGTGAAACACATTAATATTCAACCCAAAAGGATCATAATCAAGAAAGAATAACACGAATATGAATTACATTTCTATTTTGAATAAAATAATAAAAATTTAAATTTAAGTAGTAGTTACTAAAATGATTTATGTTATATTATAATGAGTGAATAAACTTTTAAAATAATTATATAGTATAACATGACATTTTTAATATTAACGTTGGGATCAGACCTTTTGAATTTATCATTGTGAAATGTGATCATTATAAAATTAGCACAATAGTATTACAGTAATGTTTCTAGTACATTTAATAATATGACACCATAATAATATAATTTACAATTATATAATTATATTTATTGGAACGGATAGTAATAAATTTGTATAGATGTGACATAGAATAAAATTTAAATTCATTAGAAGAAAGCGTTTCTATAATTATTATAAAAAAATCATTATTTTCAAATACCAAATTTGTTTCCTAAAAAATAGAACCTTAATATAAATATATCTATCTTCAAGAAAAGTAAATTATATTTTGATCTATAACTTTAAATATTTCAATGATGAATATTTTATATTTTTTCTTTCAATAAAATCGGTACAAAAGTTTTACTTTCCAGTTAGATTATTTGGTATATATTATGACATTATTATAATTTCAAAATGGTTAAAAAGTAAATATAAGTGTTTAATTAATGAAAAATAATATATATTATTAATAATATATGTTTTCAAGAACTTAAAATATTATCATGGCATGTAAATTGATTTTAAAGATCTAAAATTGGAATTATGTTTTTAGAAACATTATTTTACCAATATTTTATATTCCCAATGAAAAATTAATATAAAATAATATATTCAATTATCTTATTAAAATATGTCTACATAAGGGGTAAAAAAAGTTTTCAATTTTCACCCCTATATTTAAATGTAGGATATTTAGAATTTAAAAATCATTCTTCTCTTATTTTCACTAATCTGAATCCAGGTTGCCATCACTCTACACTCTAAATATATTAAACATAATTTCTCAGCATTCTAATGATCAATAGTCACTCTAATGAGTTTCAAGTTCACTATGGATTTAATATCACACGTTAATATGTTAATTATCCATATAAGGTTTCATAAAGTAATCTTTTTATTTTTTATCTCTATTAGTATTATTTTATTTCAAAAATATGTGTAATTTGAATGCATTATTATGAATTAATTATTAATTAATAAATGACATATCGTCATTTCTATAATTCCATATCCCCGTAATCCTATATCTGGTGTATTAGAATATTACATTTCCATTATTAAAAGGAAATAAATCCCTAAGGACAAAACAGTTAAGTAGTTTTGATAACCTAATTACTTACATGATACATATAATACATTTGTTAAAGATAATAAATCATACAATAAATAAAATCTATGTATCCTTGAAAATCATTCAATGGATTCATCATTGTATCATAGTGAAATTAAATTCTAAAAAGATTGAGTGTGAATGCTCATAAACTGTAAGTAATGAGTAATCAATAATGAATCAACATGTATACATCCACATAGAAAGGTAAATAACTGAGATCATATGCCATTAAAATAAATAAAAGGAGAGTGAAAGGAAAAAATATATTTTATCATATGAAAATATTTTTTATAATAACATTAATAATATAAATACATATAAAGTGAATTCTTAATTACATGGATGCATTTCTAAGTAACATTAAAATTAGTATTGACCATATATTTGATTATACTGTATAAAAAAATATGTAGAAACAAATTCAGCCTAGAAAAATTATTTTCCTCATGAGAAACTATCAATACATCATGGTTATATATAATATCTAGACCCCTATAGTACAAATCATTACTCATATTTAATAATCTATTAATAAATAATATGCCTTATCAAATATCTATATTGAATTAAGAATATGGATATATTAATATTCACCTAGAAAATCAAATAAAATTCATACTAAAACCCATATACAAAAATTATGTATTATTTAGGATATAATAATATCTATAATCTATGAATGTCGATAATATTTAATGTTTCAATTTAAAAATGATTACAATAATGTTATTGTATCAAAACAATTTCAACAGTCACAAAACAATATGAGATTAGAAAGATAACTTTTACTACATGTTAAATTCCATGAAATATGCCTTGGGTGAGACAAATCCAATTGAAACAAAAATACCATAAATGATGATTGAATCATGATATTTACTGATAAATCAACAGCATATACACCACATTGAAGTGAATTTTTGCGTACAGGAAAATAAATCTCAATAACATGTTAATAGACACCAAATAAATTAGCTTATGTTTTTTTGGATGAAATATTTTAGCCTCCAATATAATGGTTTTAATAATTTTATTAATTATAAAATATAAATAATCATTTTAATAATATCATATATTAACATTATAAAATACTTCATTACCATTTCATTAATAATCATTCATTATTTTCACGTTTTCATGTGTTAATTACATAGTGTTTCAAGTATGTTTTCAATTTTTACATGGGGAATTGTATTATTTAGATACTAATACCATTATAATCATATATGTCACTTATTTTTATAAAAAAAATTCTTTATACATTACTTTTATTGTGTTAATTAATCACATCACTTTGATGTGGCGGTAGTCCTCCCATGCACAAAATTTGTCATCATATTCAAAAACAATAATGTGACGTGTTATATAAAAATTACAGATTTATATATACATCTTAAATATAATATATATCTTATAAAAACTATAAATCCAATAATATACCAAACATGAATTTTGGTGAAGGATGAACATTCAACATCGGTTCGCGAGGCGGTAGTCCACACATTCCCAAACTATGATATCCTATTCCAAAACAATAATGTGATTTGTTATATTATAATTAAAGATAATGAAATAAATCTTATATATAATATATATCATATAAAAACACTTTATCCCACAAACGCCAAATTGGTGGTGGTGCGGTGGTAAAGGTGAGTTTCCAAAACAGGTTGTTCTTTGGGAGGTTCACGGTTCGAATCTTGGGAGTCCACTTTCAGGGCGAGCCTCTCCCTCGGGATCCACCCACCTTACCGGGTTTCTCGGTCGCATCTGGGTGGGAAAAATGAGGCGTGGCCCATATCGCTGAAGGATCTCATGACGAACCATCGCTGCCGGGCTGTTACCCTCTGGGACGCTCTGCCATCTCAGCTGGCAATGGCTCCTTCTCGGCTGGGGCTCTCTTCGGAGTGACCCCTTCATGGGGAGGGGGGTTGCCTTGTATGGTGGGTTAGAAAAGGCCCCATAGGGGAATTCCCTTTATCTAAAAAACTATTTATCCCACATATTTAAAACCATGAATGTTTGTGTTGGATTAAAATTCAATATAGGTGTGTGAGACCGTAGTCTACCAAACAAACTAATGATTATTGTGTATCCCATTTGAAAGATTTTTTTGGAGATATATATAAAAATATTAGAAAAAAATAAACTATATTTAGTATTGTTTTTAATTTTATGATAATTATCTAAAAACATTTATGGGTGGATATGTAAATGAAAACAAATTGATTGTTGAAACCCATTACTTCTAATTTGTGTAACTCATTTTGTTCATATAATAAAGACTTCCCTAGTTAGAATTCTTCCTAATGTAAGGATTCTTGGATTAGGGGAGGTATTACTAGAGTCTTTAGGTTTATTTCATGTAATATAGAAGCTTCATGTGTGGTGAAGAAGTTACGAATGAATCATCATTTTATAATTGAGGAGGGGGAACTTTTGGAAACTAAAAAAATATTAAATTGATATAAATTAATTTTAATTTTAAAATGTCTCCCAAATACATAATTTATACGATAATATGGTTATGGGTCTAAATACTCTCAAATGATATTTTTAGACATGTTTAGGGATTATGTTTACCCTAATATTTTAGCCTAAACCCTTATTTATCCTCTTTAACACTTACATTGACCACATTTTTTTTCTCTTTGAAGGATAATATAGCTTCAATTAAATGAAAAAACCAATAAATGAATCCCATATGGATTTTTAAACCTTATATATATGATTTTTTATAATTTTATAATTTTATGAATTCTATATAATTTAATAAAACAATATATATATATATAAAATTAATGTCAATTTGGACACAATTCGTTATAGGTCCTTTTAAAAATATTATAACAACAATTAACAATCATTTAGAATTTTAAACAACCATCATCAATCATCATCATAATAAAAATATAACATCGAACCGAAATAATTAATAGATACCTAATATATTTATAAAATATAAAAAATCCAATAATTACATTAATTATATCATGTTAAATTTATTTTAATATCTTCAATAACATCTACATGATATTTCCATTAAATAAAAACATATATTATCATCATTGTGAAGGACATTAATTTAATTGTTGATTCAATAAAATTTTAAAATAAGTTACCATGGTTAAAATTAAGAGTTTAGATTTCAAATAAATATTTATTGTCTAATATATCAACATAGTAACCATATATACAAAATGAAACACTTAATAAACACATGACAATGACATATTTGACTTTCCTATGAATAATAATCTATAAATGGAATATAGACAACTATGTGGATAAAAGTGATCGAAAATAGGCCCATGTATGAATATTTTTTCAACACTAACTTCTACAAAAAATAATTAAATTTCTTACTGTAAGTTTTAATTATTTTGTGATAATATTTTTTACCATTAATTATCTCATTTGTCCCTAAAACTGGTAATGAAAAATTATTAACGTTACAATTCATGTTGTTAAAATATAAAATGGTCATATTTTTAAATAAATTACCATTATATTCCAAATTTGGAATCCATTTATTAATCTTTTACACACATAACAGGATAAAACTAATTAAAAATAAATAATTTTGATGGGGTGAGAATATTTTTTGTGAATGTGTAAATGTTAAAATGGTCGAAATGTTTGTATATCCAAATTTAATGTGAAATTGAATCCAATGACCAACATAGGTTAAAATGATATAAAATTGATCTAATTATACATTAAATTAAATAAATAATATAATTTAATAATAAGAAATATTTATAATCAAATGTTGTTTTCAATTATAATTCAGTATTTTCACAATTCTTCAAAACATGAAACATAATATAAATATTAAAAAAAGTCATGAAAATAAATTTTATATTCCACTTTATATTATTATTTTTTATAATATAATTTATAAATTTTCGAAAACTATATATAAAACAGTGCACCATAAAATTGGGATAAACATCACATTGAAAAATATAGCTTTTTTTTGCATAAAAATAAGATTTAGGTTTTATCCTGAAGAACAAAAGATAAATATAATACATTAGATTTATTATATTATATGTAAACTAAGTTAATATATTTCATGTATAGTAATTATTTTTATTCAATCATATATAAAATATTCATTATATAAATTTTTTTTTAAAAAATTATTCCCTTCACATAATATTGGTTTATATTTCAATTTCAATTTAATTAGAAACTGGTGAATTATTTTTTCTAAAAATATGTAAACTATGTTTTAATTTTTCAGTTAATACCCTTCATTTATAATATTATATTGTCTAGATTATAAGGGAAACATTTAAAAAATTATATTTAGTTGTTCATTTAAGCATGAAGGGCCATACAATATACATTATCAAACATAATGTATAATTTTTCAAAATAATTAATTTTCAATCTAACCCCCTTAAATAATTTACATCCTCACAATTTCAACTTTGTTATGGTAACAATGGTTTTACTATTCAATATATATTAATTAAAATCCCACATTGGAAAATGATAAATAATACATCCATTGGAAAAGATTGAAAGTATAGTAAAAAGGTCACTGCATACTAGGATTCCATGTTGGAAAACATGTATATGAATGTGAAATAAAATTATCATGTTATAATAGATTGTAATTGAGAACATTGTCCTCTTAATTTCTACCATCACAGAACCATTAATCTATATTGTATTATAGATTCCATCAATTACTCAGAATGAAAATTAAACATACAACATTTTTTTCTAAAATACATTTCCATGACACAAGGAATCTTTGTACTTCCATTAGTAAAATAACAATATAATATCATTAATTAAAATATAGGGCTTCATCATTTAATTAAAATCCAACAAAAACTCATTTCTCCTCCAAATGAAAATTGAGAATTTATTAAGAAAATATTATGTTTAACTTAAACATATAGGGTTCCCAAACTGAAAATATAATTTATTTTACATATTTATTATTTAAAGAGAACTATGATTTACTAAATGGTACATCATCTTGGGTATTTGTAGATGATACACCCTTTCCACCCTTCAATTGCGTGTTTATTTCTTGCAACCTTGCTATATGTGATAGCTTATCATCCAACCTGTGTGTTTTAAAATTATGAAAACAATATTAATATAATATTCCAAATTTTACAATAATAATATTAAAATAATCAACATTAAATATTTATTATGACCTCAATATGTCTCTCAAACACTTCGTTATATCTGAATTGTTATTTATTGGTGTTTTTTGTATATTAGTGAAAATTTACTTAATAATGTTATCCCTTACTCCAAAAAAATATAAAAAATTGATTTTTTTTTTCAAAACACTAATTTTCACTTTTAATTGGTATGAATATATAAAAATAGGTAAAATTAATTACTTTTATCTCAAATGTTTTTGAAAACCAATATGGTTGTCACAATTTATTCAATGTGAATAAAAATATTAACAATTAAACATCAAGAAAATATTATCACAAACCATTTAAAAAATTTCTTATACTTATAACCCTTAAAAAATGTCATGTTCCAATACATTAAAACTATTGTAACTAAATTTTCCCAAAATAAAATACCATTAATCTCTAAAATAACATGATTTAAATCATCAACATAGTATACTATAAATGTGATTACCTTTATCATGTAGTCTCTGGAAATACACTAATATCTTGAATTACCATAAATCCTTATTGAGTACATGAATGATTCCTAATTCCTTATGTTTGATATAGATTACCTTAAATCCAAAAATGTTTTAAAATTATTTAGTAATATATAAAACTACTTGTTAATAAATCATTCATCTAATCCAATGTTTTCAGTAATATCAAATTTAATTTATCCATATTATTCATCTCTAAATCCATACATTATTATCTCCTCCTCAGGAACATATTAACAGTATACATACCTCAATCACCATTTTCCATGAAATTAAACATTCACTTTCAAATACTTAATAGAGAACTACTATAGTACAATTCCAAAATTTTATTAAATGATGAAAATATAGGAGAAATTTTAATCATTCCTCTTAATGTATATCAATATCATAACATTTACATTTATCTCTTAGCTTCTTATATGGTATATTATCCTAAAGTTTAGGATACTTATTTTCATAGTGTGTCATATCCTTACAGTTATAACATTGAATAATACAAAATTATGACTTCCTATGCATTCGATTTCATGGGGACCCTTTTCTCTACAATTTTTAAATATTCACAATCCATTTAAGAACAAAACATGGTGTTTCTTCCAACAATTATCACATGTGGGAAATTAATTATTTTCCCATATCCCATTATACAACTCTTTCCATTTCATTCTATTATTCTAGTTATTTTTTAATACTTCATAATATTAATTGAATGATTTCTTCTTTTTTTTTAAACATGATATTATTTCCTCATATGATAACCATAGTTTGTAGAATACGTACCATTTAATTATTTTATTAAGATTAAAAAATTAGTTATTATTACTAATATTTATATCAATTGAATTGGGAATGTTCACAATATTTTTTTGTGGTGTTTCTAAATAAAGATATAAATAATATTATATCATATTGTTTTGAAACATTTTGTATAATCTATATACTTGTAATATAATTAACTTATGTTGTAAAGTATATGCATATCTAATATCAAAGTCATAAACATGGTTTTTTCAGATGTTATTCTATGATAACTTGTAATGTATATCCTTGGTGTGTGTTTCATAAGAAATGTTTTAAAAATCATGTTTCCAGGATTTTTTGAAAACATCAATTGATACAAAATATAATGCCCTAATCCTAGAATCCTTGAGCCACATCCAATCTTTAATATATTAGCATGATTACAAGGAAGAAAATCTTAGAATAAAAATAAATCTAGTAGTTTTTTAGATTTATATTATATACATGATACCCAAAATACAATGGGAAAAGATAATAAATACTATTATAATTAAATGATAAGAATACTTGAAAAGTAATCAATGTATTCCTCTTTATATCCAATGGAATGGAGGAAAAATAATTTTGAGGTCAAATTCTCAGAATGTTTATGTATGAAAGAAGAAATACTAAATCAATATGTATGAATCCACATGTAAAGTTAAATAACAGTGATCACATTCCATTTAGATAAAAAATGACAATGAAATGTACGCATAGATTTTATCATATGAAAATCCAATGGAAAATAATAACAATAAGTAAAATATCTATGAAGAAATGATTTATGATTGGATATTATTTATTCCATCAATACCTTTCATTAGAATATTTAAAACTACATGCCGAACTAATTTAATTTGGCCTACATGTTTTCCTACTAAAAAAATATCAATTAGTCATGGGTATAAATAATTTTAGGTCCCAAACCATAAATACCAATTTAAATAATTCCTTGTATCATGTATTTAATTATTAAAAAATAATCCTTATTAAAAATATAAATTGAAGAAAAAGATATTTAGTTATTAATAATCACCCAGATAATAAAATAACTCTCAAATTGAACACTCTTTGTAAAAATGATTTATATATTATACAATAATAATAACTATAACCCTTGAATGAGGATATTTAATGAAATTTTCAAATGAAAAATGATTACAATAATGTGATTGTTTCTATAAATTTTTTACAATCACAAAAGAATATCAGTTTCCAATGATAACTTATAGCACATTGTAATGTTCAAGATGGACCCCTTATGTGAGTAAATTCAATGCGAAACATAAAATAATTTTATTTATTATGTAATATAAATATAAAATTACTAATGGGAAATGTATAAATAACATTAATATGGATTTTTTCATAATAAGAAAGAACTCACCATGGAATTTAAATTGAGATGAAATCCCATACCATGTGATTCCATCAGGGTTAACATAATTTATCCTCATGTATAATGGATTTAATAATGTTATTAACATATATAAAAATAATTATATTATTAATAATGTACTATATTAATTTATTAAATAAACAAATTTCTCTTTTATTAATAATTTGTCATTAATTTCACTAATTTTTATGTTAATTATCTAGTCATTAGAGGATGTTTTGATTTGTTACATAATTATTATATTAATTAAATAATTATTACAACCTGTATATAATTAAAAATGATTTAAATATCACAAATAATCAACATATATGTATTTTTAATAATCTCTAAAATATAGAGATAGGAAATGAAATGCACAGTTCATATAGACGGGTGGCCATACATAAGAACAAATGCTACATCCTTTTAATTATCATAGTAAAATAATAATAATAGAATTATATTAAATTATATTATAATAAAAGATTCATATATAATTCACTTATTCAAATATTTTTATTAAATTAATTGGTAATACATTTCATGTATAGCATGAACGAATTACATCAATTTTAAGATGCAATAGTCCCCATGTTCACAAATGTTGTAACAGCTTTCCCAATAAAGAATGAAATTTGTTATATAAGAATTTTTAATGAATAAAGAAACTATATAATATATATATATCAAATATATATACTATAAATACATCATTATTACAAAAATGAATGGGTGTAATGGAAGAAGATATGACATCGGTTCACAAAGTGGTGCACTTTCATAGACATGAACAATGATTGTGTATCTCATGTGATGGATGTGTTAGGAAGTGTATATAAAATTTAAAGTTAAACAACATTATATTATATTTAGAATAGAAATATTTTTATATAGTAATTATATAAAAATAATTTGAGGAATTTAGATGTAAATTAATCAAAGTGATGTTTGAAGAACATTACAACATATTTGGGAAACTATTTTTAGTTTGTACAAAAATATATCCTTCATTGGTTTTAAACCAAAATTGATGAATCTAGGATGAGTTTATGGATGTTTTTATATTATTTGGGTATATTTTTTGTGCTCTTTATGGCTCAATGGGTTTTAAAAAAGGGCTGTATGAGGGGCCATTCAATAATTGAGTTTCGGGGACCATTTGGAAAATCAAAAAATATTAAATTAATATAAATTAATTATATTTTAATAATGGATAAAAAGTAATTTTTTTAGAAAATGATATTTTTATTATTCTAAATACACAAAAAAATAATTTAATAGTATTTTCTATCAGATTATAACTATTATCTTTTTTCATTAACCTTTATTTAACCTCATTAACTCTTACCATGACAACATGTGTTCATACCCTCGGATGGTTAATATAGTTATAATAATATTAAAAACAATTGAGTGATGGATGGTATATATATCAATAACCCAATCATTTGACATATTTTTTTTTAATTTCCTATTATTTTATAAAATATAATTTAATTTAAAATATCATTAGTCTCAATTTATAGTGTATTAATTACTTGAATTTTTACAAATAACAAAACAACAATATACCATCAAAAAATTACATTAATAGATTTATATGATGTCTAGGTAATATTTAAAATTATTTTACTTCATTAATTTAATCAAATTAATTATATGTTATTATTTTCAATAAAATTTATTTTGTATGTACATTAATTTAAAAATTGTTGCATCATCAATGTAAAAGTCTATAACTCAATTTAATAATCCCAAAAAAATGAAAAATAATATATCCTGATGAATAATAAATTTTTCAAATGACTATGTATAGAAGAATATATTTTTTAAATTACCATATAAGAACAATTTATCATATAAAAAAAACATGACTATAACATATTTGTTTTTCCCTAGAATAAAATACCACCAAAGTATTAATGTAAAAAATGTGGCTTAAAGAGGCCATAAATTTTTTTAATGGTTGATCATGGTCATAAATAACTAATCCAATAAAATTAGGGAATTTTTTAGTGTAATTTTATTACATTTTTAATATAATTGTTTTACACAAAATTATGAGATTTACACTTAATCATGGAAATGAAAAATTATTCTAGTTATTAATCCTATTCTCTAATAATAAAATGCAACAATCTAATAAATTAATAATATCTAATTTTGTTTATATATTTCATTTATAAAAATTAAAATCTCATAATTGATTAAAATTAATTTAAAATTATTCTCATCCACAGTGTGAGAAGGTAGGTTATAAAAGTGAAAACATTCAAAAGATTGAAATGATTTTTTTTATTTGTATTAAATGTGAAATTGATTCTAAGGACTAAAAAAATATTCAATGAAATAATTTTATTTCTAATTATAGTTTAAAAAAATATAACATATAATTTCACTCTATAAATTATTTAGATGAAATGTTGTTTACAATTAAAATTTAGTATTTTCACAATTCGTCAAAAAATGAAACATATCCTAAAAATAAACTAATAAACTAAAGTAAATTTTATGTTTCACAATAAAATATTATATTAATTTTAAAAAATAAAATGAATAAAATTTCCAGGCAATATTTTTTACACACATGCTCCATCAAAAGGCAGAAAAACTACATTTAGAAAAATATATCTTTTTATCATAAAAAGGATTTGATTTATTTCCATGTCTAGAAAATAGTTTGGATAAATGTTAAACATTATATACAATATATTATATATGAATTTAATTAATATCATTCACTGATAGTAATTATTTTATTTTTTATGATAAAATACCACTCAAGCGTAATAATAGTTTTTATAAAATTGATTCATTTATATTAAATTGTATTTTTTTCATTTTATAATTAATTGGAAACCAGTGAATTCAATTTATTATTCATGTTTAAACTATATTTACATAATTTATTTAATCATGATAATACTTACTATTTATAATGAGAATGTTTTAAAAGGTAACATTTATATAATAATGTTTAGTTGTTCATTTAATATTGATATAGTGTTTATTGTACTCTATCAAAAATAGTGGATACATTTCCAAACATATGCGGTTACAATTCTATCTCATTATACCACCATCATATGAAATTTTAAATTACAAACATTCTTGTATCCATGAAACGATACTATCATTTTGGTTGGTCAAGGTGTCTTTGGTTTGACAAGAAATTAAAACCCAACATGGATAAGAAAGTGGATAAAAGATTATTGTATATTAATATAAAGGCGAAATATATGAAATGTGATAGTTTGTAATTAACCCAATCCTACGTTGGTTCATGCGTAGCGGTAAGACCCCACACATGGAATGCCACCAGTTGGGATATTTTTTTAATACATTACATGCTCTTTACAAACCATGATTATAGATTTATCATTCATGGTATTGGTATCATACAATTAAAAGTACATGTATTCATCTACATCAATACATTGAGAAACATTTTTATCATGTAATAAGTATCTATAAAATTATATTCATCAATTTATTTTATCCTTATTTTTAATATATTGAATCACGGGTTATGTATTATGTAAATCAAAGGTATTATACCAAGTTATACTAATTAAATAATCTATTAGGGATGCATATTCAAATGAGATATAATATAAAGGTCTATATTGGATTATTTTATATGAATATCAAAGTGGGAAAATTTATCTTTGTAATTTTTATAAATTATTTTTCCATGTAATCATTTACTATTTGATGGATGCAATTCTACATTTTTCATAACAGCGTATTCATGTAATTTTATAACCATTCAGAGAAATAGTTGGTCACATGAGGCATTTATGAGCGGGTAATGCTATAATCCTTACCATTTTTGTATGATGTCATTGAACAGGGCCTCATTGGTAGGTTTATATGGTCTACCATTGTAAATATATAAAATTTCAACCATTATATGAATATTTCCCCCATTATTTCCTTTCCCATTGTTGGATTTTTTATTTAGCATCATTTTTTCATATGTTTACATTTAATTATATATTCATTGTTATATTCCTTTTTATTCTATCCATTGCCTAGTATTTGAGATCACCCATTATATTTCATTCCCATTTCACCTGGTTATGATGTGTGTAAAGACTTCTACCCATGAAATATCATTCCCTGACATGTTTGGGTATTGGGGGTGTTTAGATAAGGGTCCATGGTACTTTATTGGAAAATGAGGAGTTAATAAAATATTGTTTCATTGATACACGTGTGGAACTTTTTGTGTAGATCATTGAGGATTAGTGGTCTTGGATGTGGTGTATACGAATTATAGTATATTTTCAAATCCACATCCATTTTTCAAGTGTCTAGGTAATGGAAATTATGCTATATGATAACCCAGATGATCTTTTATGGTTCATAAAGTCTACATCATAAGCCAATTTGGTATTTTTAAAATGGAGTGACAATATACATTTTAGTTCATTGAGGGGTTTTATGATTTTTAGAGTAGTTATGTCATGGTGGTTTTGGTATGACATATCATTCTCTTTAGATAATGTGTGTTATGGCATTTTGTATTTCCATACATCGTAGTCCATATACCTCATTATAGGATAGATTAATTTTATCTTCCCCTATTCATCATATGTGGGTTTTATTGGATGGGTTTTGTTGTGGAACCTTGCATAATGTCGTAGTCTCCCTATGTCATCCAGATCTATAATTAGGTAAAAAAAGCCATGTCGTAGTCTTTAGTATTTACGTTAGCTTATGAATACTAATAATTATTCCAAACCATCTCCCCCATATTTCTCTCATGATCCCTATGTTTGTAAGAAAACATTTAAAAGTCCTTTTAATTCTATTCATTTATATTTAGTCACCAACATCCCATATTTGATCTTGGTGATCTTAGATTAGACATTCATCTATTTTAATAATATTTTCATCATTCAATATCACTTCCCTCTATTTTCTATTTTCATTTTATGGTGTTTTATATCAATCAATCTAATTCAGCTTCTATTGATGTTATTGGAACAATTTTTCATGGTGTCCTTGGAGGTATTTCATCTTACTTATGGGAAGGTAAAAGGAGATTCACATTGTAGTCATGTTCTTGAATGACTAACATTGACACATTGGGATCGTGGATTTGTTTGATCTCTAGCTAGATATTTAAAAACAAAATGTTTTCATTGTTTAATATTTTGTATTATGGTGGAATCAGTCCATATAATCGATAAGCCATATTAATGAAATAATTATTTATGGATAGATATCACATCTCCTTCTCCACCATTAAAATGGTTTTACACTTGATTTAATATATAGTGTGAAATATATTACATTCATTGTTTATGATTTAGTTTATTCATGTGTTTGCATATTTATTTTGAATTAATTATTCAAATTGTAACATCCCTGTTCCGGGTGCCACTCAACGGGTGCCCCGAACTCGGTGTGGAAAATAAGGTCATAGTTTCTCTTTGTAATGTCCCAGTTCTGGGTGCCACTCAACGGGTGCCCCAAACCCGTTTCACCCCATTACCTCAAGTGCATTTCCCCAAATGCCAGAGGCTAAAGACTAGCAGTGAGGGCCCAGGTCTGATAGTGAGAAAACTATGCCCTCATTTTTCAAATTGATATACAACGGAATGAAATAAAACATACAGCAATAGCAGAAGCATTAAACCATACACAACTAGAATATACAACTACAATAGATATAAACAACCATAAATATATATATGACACAACATGTCTCCAATTCTAAAAAAACAGCCAGAACATGTTACATTGCAGTACAATACAATATAGAGTACAAGTACAAAAAATCAAAATAGAATATCCAACGGCATCGTGAGCCTGAGACTGGTCCCATGCTCCCCTATGCCCCAGCAGAAATCATGTACCTATATAAGGACCTTTTCCCTTATCTACACATGTGGAAACGTAATCTGTTTCGGTCGAAAAGCATGACCCAAACATGGTGGGAGAACTATTTTCTCAGTAGGCACCCACCAAAGGCCCATGCCCAACTATGTGAAATCATGAAACAACAGTGTGCAGTAATAAAATTCAATAAAGTAAGCAGTACTGAAAGTAACTAACTTAACCAGTTATATTGCCATTTTAATATCCATTTTAATCCTTTAATTTCAAATATCACAATAGTGAATATTCTAAGTAATCATCCAATTTCCTCAGACATGTAAACTCCTACCCTTGGGTAAAGAGAAACCAACACAAGAATCTGCCCACAGGCATACAGATATTTCCCACAGGCGTAAGAAGTGTCTCCCACAGGCATAGAATCAGCTGCCCACAGGCACCGAAGAAGTTTCCCTCAGGATAAGATAACAGCTGCCCTCGGGCAAAGTAAAACAATGACCTCGGGCTACAATAATCAGGCCATTCCCAACATATCACAAGAAATTCACATACAGTTCCTCTCAAGGAAAAAACAATGAAAAATATAAACAAGGCATACGCTCGTGTATCCTGGCCAAACGGCTAAACAGAGGAACGCACCCCTGGGGTGGTCCTGCATCGAAGAAACAATCCCAAACAGCATTTTAATATCACAATTAATTACCTATACAGTTCTAGGTATTTAAAATAGATATGGCCTTATCCACACGACCCCCCAAATATGGGATCGTAGAACAAAAACACACAAAATCACACGACATTTGTAAAATAAACACCTATCCACCTACCTTTAACGCCAACAAATTATATACGCGATTGTCGATTCCAGAAATTCCCAAGAATGGAATATATCTGAAGTAGATGAAACTCCATTCAAATGTAAGTAACTCCCGCTGGGGGAAGAATTGGTAGGAATGATTAATGAAGAGTGGAGGGCTTACTCGTACGGTTCCAACAAGATGGCCCGAGGTGGAAAACAGTTTCCCGACGAACGATCGATGGATCTCCAAATCATCAACACCCTCTCATGAGCTCCATCTTCCCGTTCTAAGCCTTCCCTGTGAACAGGGGAGGATACTTCCCATTTTATGTGGAAAAACAATGTACACGGTGAGTGCATATGTGTACACGGCGTGTAATTCCCATTTTTAAATTGATCTTATGACGGCTTCCTTCCAGCGCAACACTCTTCACCTGCTGACATGACTACACGGCGTGTTTGAGTACACGACATGTGGTGCCCCATAGCCGGCTGCCGCCTTACTATTCGCCTGCCGATTGACTATACGGCGTGTAAGGGGCCACTATACAGTGTGTAGTCAGTTCCTACACCATTCATTTCCGACAAGGGTACATGACCTGTGTACTCATCCCACACGGCCAATTGTAAACGGTGTATGGAAAATGTACACGGCATGTAAATTCAAGATTTGGGATTTTCCCCCAATTTTACATATTTTCTAAAAAACACTTAGAGAAAAATGAAAAGAAAAAACCCGAACCTCAAAACTAAGAACCGAGTTCTTACAAACTTCCCCCCTTAAAGCAATTCATCCCCGAATTGCTCTTCCAAGGGTAGTGAATATAAAGTCATGAACAACTCCGGACACTGAGCACGTACGTCGGTCTCCCACTCCCATGTTTTGTACTGCACTCGGCCATGCTTCCATAGCACCCGTACAAGCGGAACTGACCGGACTCAGAGAACCTTTGTGCTTATATCAATGATACGAATCGGATGCTCCCCAATGGACGTATCTAACTTAATCTCAACCTCCTCGGGCTGAAAGACGTTAGACGTGTCTGAATGATAACGGCGCAACTGAGATACATGGAAGATGTCGTGCATGGATCAGTACCTCTGAGGTAACTGCAACCGATAGGAATACTTCCTAACTCTCCCCAGAATCTCAAATGGGCCCACATACCTTAGGGAAATTTTACCCTGTCTTCAGATCCGCTTGTGTCCTAGCCTTGGAGAAACACGCAAGAAAACCTGATCCCCGACCACGAACTCCAAAGGTTGTCTGTGGCGATCATCATAAGATTTCTGATGAGACTGCGCAGTAGCCATCCGCTTCTGAATCAACTGGACCTACTCAGAAGTCTGCTGCTCGAGGCGTGGTCCCAGTAAAGCAGCCTCACCTACCTCTAACCAGCAAAAAAGGTGATCGACATGGCCGACCATATAAAGCATCGTAAGGTGCCATCTCTATAGTTTCATGAAATCTGTTATTATAGGCAAACTCGACTAAGGGTATATGCTTCTCCCAAGAGCCCCTGAAGTCTAGGACGCATTCACGAAGCATTTCATCAAGAACTTGTATCGTACGATCTGATTGGCCATCTATCTAAGGGTTGTAAGTTGTGTTCAGAAGCACCTGTGTACCCAATGCCCTTTGAGAACTCTGCTAGAAATGAGACATAAGATGGGTGTCCCTATCTGAAATGATAGAATGAGGGACCCCATGAAGACTTCTGATCTCTCGGATATACAACTTCCCGAGCTCGTTAACACCGAAGGTCTCCTTGATCGGAAAAAAGTGAGCTACCTTCCTAAGTCTGTCCACAAAAACCCACACATCATCATTGCCTAGAGGTGACCTCGACAAACCAGTCACGAATTCCATCGTGACATTATCCCATTTCCATTTCGGAATGGGTAACTGTTGTAACAGTCTAGCTGGTCCCTGATGCTCGGCCTTCATCTGCTGACAAGTGGAACACCTCGTAACAAAACCAGCCACATATCTCTTCATACTTGGCCTCCAGTACTGACGTCTCAAGTCACGGTACATCTTGCTAACACTGGGATGAACTGCCCAACCCGATGCATGAAACTCCCGCATCATCTCCTCACATATATCCCCAAGAACCCACACCTGTCCATGGAAACACAGTACCTCATCATCGCCTATCGTCCATCCAGGAGGAGAGTCCTCATTTTTTACTGACTTCCTTAGAACTGGGCCTTCTGAATCAAATAGTTGTCTCATCCTCACTCTATCTAGAAGGGTAGAGGTCACAACTAAAGATGAAAGATAAGCTTTCCCCTGACTCTCATGCACCTCCAAATGCATCTCAGAGAACAAATCCATGAGCTGACACTCATTAATGGCCTCCTGCATAGCCTGTATCTGAGTATTCCTAATCAGTGCATCAGCTACTGCATTACCATTACCAGGTGTATAGTCAATCTCAAAATCGAAGGACTGAAGGTATTCGACCCACCTCTGCTACCTCAGATTCAAGTCGCACTGAGTAAATATATTCTTGAGACTTTTGTGGTCAATGAAAACAAAAAAATGATATCCCAATAGATAATTCCTCCAATTGCGCAACGCATGCACAACTGCAGCCAATTAGAGATCATGTTTCGAGTAATTCCTTTCATGTGGCATCAACTGCGGAGACCCATACGCAACAACTCGATCGCCATGAATCAACACTACTCCCAGCCCAATAACTGATGCATCACAGTAAACTGTATAGATCTTCCCCTAATCCAGGTGTATTAGGATTGGTGCTAATGTCAATATTCCCTTCAGGTCCTGGAAGGTTGTCTCACATGATTCTGTCCAAATGAGCTTCACACCCTTCTTAGTCAAACCCGTCAACAGCACTACTAAGCGGAAGAAGTCATGGATGAAATGTCTGTAGTAACCAGCCAGCCCCAAGAAACTCTATATTTTAAACACGTTCGTAGGCTGCTCCTAGGAAACTACTTCTCTCACATTCTCTTGGTCTACGACAACTCCTGCGTCTGAGATGATATGACCCAGGAAGTGAATCTGGTCCATCCAAATGTGGCACTTTGAGAGCATAGCATATAGTCGATGCTCTCTCAGTGTACTCAATACGATCTCAAGATCGGTGGAATAGTCGTGTTGAGTGTGAGAGTACACAAAGATGTAATCCATGATTACTACCACAAAAGAGTCCAGATAAGGATGCAACACACAATTCATCAGAGCCATGAAAACATTTGGTTCATTAGTGAGTCCGAACGGCATAACTGTATACTTGTATAGACCATACCTCCTCCTGAATGCTGTGAGAGGTATATCAGATTTTCTTATGCGCAGATGATGATATCCTGATCTCATGTCAATATTCGAGAACACTCGTGCTCCATGAAGTTGATCAAAAAGATCATCTATCCTCGGCAAGGGATATCAGTTCTTAACCATCAACTGATTCAGTTTCCAATAATCCACATAGATTCTGAGGGTATTGTCTGCCTTCTTTGCAAAATGGACCAGAGAACCCCACAGAGAACTATTGGGTCAGATGAAACACCTTTCCTGTAAATCTTCTAACTGCCTCTTGAGCTCCCGCAACTCTGGTGTAGCCATCATATAAGGAGGAATTGACATTGGTGCTACTCCTGGCACAAGCTCAATAGAGAAATACACCTCTCGCTATGGAGGTAGACCTGAAAAGGCGTCCGGGAATACATCCCTGAAACGATCAACCACTGAAGGGAAATCTGTCTGACAAGTCCCCTGGTCATCCAGATATAAGCTCACAATCTGGACTCTGACACCACCTCACCCACGACGTTGTGGTCTAGCTCGACTGGCCTAAACATCCCATTCTACCTTGTATAGAAACTCTCCACCCTCTGGTGACATGAAACTCACCCTACAACGATAGAAGTCTACAACGACTCGAATGGGAACCAACCAGTCCATCCCAAGAATGACGTCATAAGATTTCATCTCTAAGACGTAGAGGTCCCAAATAATGTGACACCCACCAACCTCAAGGGGGATCTTCATGCACTTACAGACACCAGCCGTCCTAGTCCCCAATGAAGTTTCTAGCGTCATGATATCAGAAGAAGTAGAAACACAGAGCCCAAGGCTCTCAATAATGGGCACATATATGAAACTTTGTGTATCACCCATATCAAAAAGTACTGAAGATAAGATAGAAGCTACTAGAATAGTAGCTCTAACTGTAGAAGGTCTAGGATCCTGCTCCTACTGGGTATGTTGCACTACATATGCATGCCTAGTGTCGTGGCCCTGTGGCACAGCCTGGCTAACCTGAGCTATCCCGCCCTGCTGCCTCTACGATCCTGGTGTCTAGCTACCATGGCCATGACCAACATCTCTACCTGCATGCCCTGACGTAGTCCAGTTCCCCGACTAGTAAGAAGCCACTGCACTTATTCCCGCACGCTGAGTCTGCACAGAACCCCTCTCACTAGCCATTTGTGGAAACACCCTACAATAACACTGATGATGACCCATCCTGCCGTAATATCTCCACTCCATTGGGTCTCGTGGACACTATGGCCTCTTGTTCCCCTCTTTGCCACACTAGTATCACATGACCTAGCCACCTGAATCATTTTCTGGATGGTCCTGCCACCCTGAGGGAAGTCCATCTGTCTCTTCATCTTACAAGTAGATATATTACCAGTAACTGGTGCTGAACCACCCTGGCCCACACCACTAGCTTCCTAAAGGTTCCTATCTATAATCAGCACCTGATTCACAATAGCATGTACGGAAGCCAACCTGAAAACATTAACCATCACTCAGATGTCATAATAAAGACCATCCTCAATGCGTCTAGCTCTTAGCGTCTCATCGCCCACCAGCATTGGTGCAAAACACTGAATCTCGGTGAAACGAGTAGAATAGTCCATCACTGACATAGCGCACTTTTGCAGATTCTTGAACTCTCTATCTCTATCTTCCCTTAGCGTCTATGGATAGAAGAATTCTTAGAATACTGCCTAAAAATATTCCCACACCATGTCTCTGTGATTCTCTGACTGGGTGGTAACATCCCACCACCTCTTGGCCGAATCACGTAGAATGTATGTCACGAGCTTGAACCTCTTCCCTTGAGGCATCTTAAGATGCTGGAAAATAGTCTACATCGATCCTAGACAAGACTCCAAAGCCTGTGGTCAGCCATCCCCTAAAAAAGTAGGCGAATTCTATTGTAGGAAGATATGAGTAATCTCATCCATAGATGTGGCAGCCGATGATGCTCCATGAAATGTCTGTATAAACCGCATAAAGCCTTCACGGAACTGTGCCTCCACGCCTGTGTCTGGTATAACCGCTAGCACCGAATCTGGATCCACTGGAGGATCAACTTGTAGCCCATGACCCACCATCTCTGGTGTATACTCGTTGCCGCTCTCTTGGTGGACAACGTGCGGTCGTCAAGGTGGGATGACACTATAAGGTCAAAAACATTCATTATATTTAAAGATTATCAAGGCCGAAAACGAGGAAATCCAAAAGGGAAGAGGAGGAATAAGAAATTAAAAATATGTAAAACAAGATTACACGGCCTGTATACTGACTTCACGACGTGTACTTGACTTCCATTCCACTGCCCGGGTCCATCTGCACGGCTATACCACAAAGCTCCCGTTTGAACAAAACTACACGGCGTGTATATCATCTACACGGTGTGTATGGTGTTACTTCCAACTGCTCGTGTAACATGTGACATGACCGACTACTCGGCTTGACACTACATGACATGTTACACCCGCACACAACATGTCAACAACCCAGTTTCCCAGTCACATGGTTATGTCCACACGGTCTGTCCTCAGACAAGACTACACAGAGTGTTCCATAGGTACATGGCGTGTTCAAGGAGAGGTGACATCATACCGTGTTGTTAGTTACACGGCCAATCCCCATGTCGCACCACACGGCGTGTTCATCATTTACAAAACATGTACTCAAGAGCATAACAACGACCCGTGTTGTTAGTTACACGGTCGGGTCCCTAGGTCACACCACACGACATGTTCTTCATTGACATGACGTGTTCCAGAATCGACTACATCGGCCCGTGATTGTTAATTACACGGCTGGGTCTCCCGGTCAAAACTACCCGGTGTGTACATCTAGTACACAGCGTGTTCGCCCCAAGCTCTTCCCTTCCCCATGTCGCTGCCCATACGGTTAGTGACATGGGAAGAGACTACATGGAGTGTACATAGGGTACATGGCATGTACTTAAAAAGTTTTCTTTTTCTTCGCGAACAGAAGACCATACATGACGTGTTTAAAGCACTACACGGCGGGTATACAAGGTGTCTGGACAATATGCCTCAGAAACTTCTCTGGAACCCATAAAACACTGAAAAACAACACCTAAGTGTCAAATTCCGATCTGTGAGGGCCCATACTCCCCACAAATCAATGTTTGACATCTTATATGTGTTATAACAAAATAAACAGCTAATGATCCACCAAATTCTGGTCAATGGGGGCCCATACTCCAAAAAACCAAATTTTGGCATCTATTTCTTTAACATGTTTATACAAAAATACCATATCAAAAAGCAGGTATTTATCAATAAGTTATCACAACATCATGATTTTCAAGCGCCACAACTATCACAACAACAAGCAATTTCTAATGCACCTACATGGCATGGAACTATGCATGGAATGTGATTCCTAGCATGTGCCTAAATGATGCATGAGATTTCATACCCTCAACTCATCGGGTTGCAACTAGGTAGTACCCATTGATAAAATATCAATAGCACAATCAAAGGTGTGTCACCCTTCAGTGAAGATAAATTCAACTGTAAATTGAAAATCAGTAAAATTGCAATATAGGGTAAATTGGATTTTCCCTCTCCACGGGCTAGCTACGCCCGTGCATAGCTTATTACCAACTACAGGTCCGTCCTATCCTTGAATAAGGCTCCAAATAGAAAGTCAAAGAAAAGAACTCCTTTGATACCCCTTTGTAACATCCCAGTTCCGGGTGCCACTCAATGGCTGCCCCAAACCTGATTCACCACATGACCTAAAGCGCATTTCCCCAAATGCCAGCGGCTGATGACTAGCAGCGAGGGCACAGTTCTGATAGTGGGGAAACTATTCCCTCATTTGTCAAAGTGTTACATAGCCGAATGAAATAAAACATACAATAACAGCCGAAGCAGTAAACCATAAACAACTAGATTATACAATTGCAGTAGATATAAACAAATAGAAATATAGATATGATGCAACATGTCGCAAATTCTAATAAAATATCCATAACAAGTTACATAGCAGTACAATTCAATATAGAGTACATGTACAGAAAATCAAAACAGAACAGCCAGCGACATCGTGAGCCTGAGCCCGGTCCCATGCTCCACTACGCCCTAGTAGCAATCATGTACATGTATAAAGACCTTTTCCCTTATCTACACCTGTGGAAACATAATCTGTTTGGGTCGAAATGCGTGACCCAAACAGGGTGTGAGAACTATTTCTCAGTAGGGACCCACCAAAGTCCCGTGCCCAACTATGTGAAAGCATGCAACAACAGTGTGCAGTAATAAAATGCAATAATGTAAGCAGTACTGAAAGTATCTGACAAAACCAGTTATATTGCCATTTTAATATACATTTTAATCCTTTAATTTCAAATATCACCACAATGAATATTCTAAGTAAACAACCAATGTCCTCAAACACGTAAACTCTTACCCTTGGGTAAAGAGAAACCAACACAAGAATCTTCCCACATGCATTCAGATATTTCCCACAGGCGTAAGAAGTGTCTCCCACAGGTATTGAATCAGCTGCCCATAGGAACGAAAGAAGTTTCCCTCAAGCGAAGATAAAATCTGCCCTCGGGTTATGTAAAAAAATGCCATCGGGATAAAGTAATCGAGCCATGCCCAAAATATCACAAGCAATTCACATACAGTTCATCTCAAGGAAAAAGTAATGCAGAATATAAACAAGGCATACCATCGGGTATCCTGGCCAAACGGCTAAACAGAGGAATGCACCCCTGGGGTGGTTCTGGATCGAAGAAGCGATCCAAAGAAGAATTTTAATATCACATTTAATTACCTATACAATTCTAGGTATTTAAAATAGCCACGACCACAGCCACACGACACCCCAAATATGGGTTCGTAGCTCAAAAACAAACAAAAACACATGACAATTGGAAAATAAACACCAAGCCACCTACCTTTAATGCCAACGAATGATATACACGAAGATCAATTATAGAAACTCCCATGAACAATGTAGATATGAAGTAGAAGAAACTCTGTTAAAACATAAATAACTCCCTCTAGGGGAAGAATTTGCAAGAACGGTTAAAGAAGAGTGGAGGGATTAACTGTGTGGTTCCAACAAGATCGTCCTAGGCAGAAACAAATTCCCGACGAATGCTCAGTGGATCTCCAAAGATTCAACCTCCTCTCTAGATCTCCCTATTCTTTTTCTAAGCCTTCCCTATGAACATGGGAGGCTACAACCCATTTTAAGCGAAAAAAACAAAGTACATAGTGTGTAATTCCCATTTTTAAACTGTTCTTCTGACGGCTTCCCGCCAGCGCGACACTGTTCACCTACCGACATGACTAAATGGCATGTCTTTGTGAGTACATGGCGTGTGCTGCCCTACATCTGGCCACCGTCTTACTATTCGCCTGCCGACTAACTACACGACCTTTAAGGGACCACTACACAGCGTGTAAGGGACAACTACACGACGTGTAGTCGGTTCCTACACCCTTCATTGCCGACATGGGTACACGTCCTGTGTACACATCCCACACATCCAAAAGTACACGACATGTGGAAGAATTTCATGACATGTACTATCAAAATTTGGGATTTTCTTCCCATTTTCCAATTTTTCTCAAAAAAACTTAAGTAAAAGAGTAAAGAAAAATCCCATACCACAAGACTAAGAACCGGTTTCTTACAAAAATAACCTAAAGACAATAATTTTTGGGATCCTCATGAATATATTAATGAATGAAATATTAATCCATAGTTTTTTTTAAAATTTTGGTTAATATGATTGAATATTTATGCCTCATTAAATAATTTTTTTATTTAATGCGGTAATATAATATTGTAAATAAACCTAATGTTGGAAAATAGTTTTTAGATAAAATGTTATATTAAATTATAAATATTCATCTCATATATTTTTAAAACTAGATTTTATTAAGGATCATTTTTTAATAATTTTTATCCTATTATATCTAATAACATAAGTCATATTAGTTGTAATAATTAATAAATTAATTTGTTACATCAAGATATAATAAAATACCATTTTTTAATAAAGATGAATGTATGGGGATGATTGTACCCATTTCCCAATAAGGGATGAACGGATTGTGTTTGGAGATTTGTAGGACTATTTTCATGTGAAGGATAAATGATTTTTTTGTTCATACATTCCCTATTCATCCATATAGTGATTACAATGTGTTGTATTTATCTGAATGCAAGCCATGCTTTTCAATGAGATCTGATAATCCGTTGGTTGATGAGAAACTACTAGGGGTCATAGGGTTGTTCAATTATTTGACATCTATGATGGAAATTAGTATAGTTAAATTGATGTTTATTTTGGGGATGGAACTAGAGTGGATGGAATGGGGTTCTGGTGGGTCAAACCTATAGTAGTTCTTAAATAAATGTTTCTCATTTGATAATAAATCAGTATAATGTACATATGGCCAGGTTCATTATTTATCTACATTACATTCCCTATGGATTGAGGAAGCTTGATGTTCATGGTTATTAATATTTTTTGTATCATAGGATGTTTTATAGAGTACCTATATTTATGGTTTGGTTATAATTGTTAAAAAAAATATCCCATGTGGTTGCTGATTGTTGAAATGATGTAACGATTCTAATCTAGAGATACCATGGACATGGATTGATTATTCCAAAATGTGATGGATTTATAACTCATGTTTAATAAAATGTAAATTTACTAATGTTAATATGTTGTTGCTGAATAATTAACGAGAACGTTAATATTAAAAGGCAATATTGAGTTTAATAAATGTCATTTATAATTATTGATAGTTTTATGATATCTAACTATAACTAGTTATAGTTGGGTGTCTGTGAGATGAAAAATATAGTTGAACATGAGAATAGGTTAATTCCCATAATGTGGATTTGAAGTATTTAATAACATACATTATGCGTACTAATTTTTCATTTTTTTAAATGATATGTCAATATGTGTTTTGTAAGATGATGATGATGTATTGATGCTTCGAAAATTAAAATAGATTAAAATATTGATGTTATATGCCATTAATTAACAATTATAATGTGAAAATGATACAATTTATTATATGGTTCTTGAAGAGAATAAATTACATAATGTAGACGAATAACATGAAATTAATTATTTCATGATAATTTGAAACATGTCCATGTAAAATGTATTTACATTCATTAAGATATATATTTGGGGAGAAAAATTATCATGACTACCCTGAAAAATATTTATTATTTTACATGTGGAAAAATATAAAGAATGAGTATCAGTTTTTTAAAGGATAATTACAAGATATATAAAATGTGTTTTCATTAGAGTAGATAAAAAATTGGGCGAACAACATAGGACAACATAGCTAGAAATACCGAGCCTTTGTGGTAGGAGACTTCATCTATTCATGTTATCCAACCAAGACACCCTGCATGGAGTATGGTAGTGGACATATCTGTATGAATACTAAAGGATTCGAATGTGGTAGTTAATGTATATGTGATTGGGGTTCTTTTGGGACAGTGCTTGTTAGAATGTATTATAAAGGATCTATGGGGTTTTTCATAGACAGAACCTGTAATACTGGTTCCGTATTATTCTACTATGTGATTGTTTATTAACTAGACTGCCTCAAGGGAAATAATCAATGTGGGACAGTAGGTTCATCATACTTTTCATACATAACATAATATTTATTTATATTTCATGATAATCCAAATCCTCATGATCTCAGCCATTTAATGAAACTATCAAAAAAAATTCTTGTTTGATGCCTTATCAATGTGTTCAAGTATATTAGACTGAATGTTCAGGTCATTATCAATCAAGTATTATGTTTTTATGATAGTTTGGAAGTTTATATGACATGTTATTGAGATGATATACCTCTATTCATGTGACATCTATCATCCATGCATGCATATATTCTATCAATATGATTTGGATTAATTCTAAAAAATGTGCAAGGGTGCTATTCTTGCATCCTCCATACATGGACGATTTAGAGATTCTATAAAGTCATTAATGTAGAGTCCCAAAACGTGACATACATGGAAATTACATTAATTTTGCGGAATACGTAATACATAACAAAAACAGACACACAGGGACCGTAATAGTTTAGTGTATTTGGAAACATAGTACATAATCTTCAAATCTTGGTGAAAGATTTTCAACATCTCCCATAAAGATCATCCTTTTTTTCTTACCTAAAACCTTTATTTATATCCTAGGGAAAATAAAAGATATAAAGGGTGAGATCATATGAATAGTAATGGTAATCATGTAGAAAATAAAAAAAACCCTATACATTTGAACTTCAAAACATGAACATAATATTTAAACATCAAATTTTTGAGCAATGACATAAAACATGGCAGTACATAAGGAATAGATCATAATAGAACATAAATCATGATAAAATGGCATGGGAATAAAACAAGTAATTTTGGAAACCCTTAATCACATGTAATGATTTCCATAGTAGCCAAGGCATTGCTGCTAAGACCATCTTAGTGGACAAAGTCCCTTACTGAACTGGGTTTACATGCCGTTCCAGCCCTATATTACTGAACCATATTTACTTTTCATTCCATCCATGTCTATCTCATGAGATATAAATAGTTACACAATGCATTGGAGGGAGATATAGGTCCCACCCATCTCATAATGAAATCATTCTTTCGTGTTCCATATAAGCATAAATCATACATCTTAGCAAAACCCATGTAATAGAATGAGATTCTTAAACATCATTCCATCATAACACGATCCATATAAAAAATTGGTTATCATTTTATCATAAGAAGAATAAAAACATGTAAATAATGTGGACATTATACTTGAAACATGAACATATGAAATAAAGTCATCTTATATGGAAAATGATTTAGATAAAACATTTGAAATGAATTGTTGAGGAAAATATCCTTTCTTTTTCAAAATCATTTTCGTTTCACAAAATTCCACGAAATTTTAAAAGAAAATGATTTTTTTGGAAATATACATGAAATATTATAGAGTAAGCTTCATGAAAATAAGGTGTTATCAAACATTAAAAATCCATTCACGCTGTATAAGTTAAAAAATCATTCTCGTCGTACTTTTTTCGGAAAAGTCAAAAAGTACCGTGTATGATAAACAAAAGAAAGATTCCTTCCATAACACAAAGTAAAAGTCAAAGAGGGGTAAACATGACTTCAAAAATCCATGGGAGAAAATTAAACACATTATGAAAAACATTTTTATGGACATGGATGAAAAATATAACTCCAGTAAATACTTACCCATAAGAAATATCAGATAAAAATGAGATTACAAAATTATCCCTGACTTTAGGTCCGATATGTTTCGTACGTATTTCAAACTCCTGTATAATGATTTAAATAATGTCATTGAATTATTAAAGAATCATATTCATTGTTATGATATCATATATGGTTCACTTATGACTTTATATTACCTGTTCTTTTGTAAATTCATGTTAAAGCAGTGTTTTGGGTAAAATTGTTTTATTTATCGTACATGTTTGGAATTGTTGTTCTTGATATTATTTTTAATTATATCATGATTTAATTACTTCCATAATGTGAATCATGATTTATATATCATATATATTAAGTATATATATATATATAATTGATAGATAAATGAAATGAAACACACCGTTAATGGAGACGGTAGGACATACGTACGCATGAACGTTGTTTTCCTTTCCTTATTGTCTGGAATGGAAGTAAGTAGATGACATATATATATATATATATAAATAAAGTAGAATTATCATGTAATTTATTTAATTATTATTCATTATATATACTTAATAATCATTCTGGAGTGGTTAACATAGAGAATGATTCTCATCGCGTCGTGGAGACAGTAATCCGTACGTACGCACGAGCGACGATATCATTCCCATATTTATGGAATGGAATTGGAGTGAATGATATAATATGTTAGAATCAGTATGATGTTATAATAATAATATTTAGTTAATTTTTACACCATTATACCCATCCAAGTAAGGTGTTGGTGGAAAAACAAATTACACCACGGCGTGGAGACGGTATTCCGTATGTACGCACGCACGGTGATTTCATTTTCCGTAGGATGGATAGAAGGTGAAATGAGGTTGTTTAATATTTATAATAACATATCAGTATAATATGGATAATGATGTTATTACATCATAATGAAACCACTAAATAAGAAGAATTATAAGAAGAAAGAAACATGACTGAATCGGTAGAAGGTATTACCTCTTTCTTGAAGTGCCTCCTTTGAACTTCATCTTAGGGCACTAGAGTTGGTCTTTTGAGAAGACCAGTACCTCAATATGGTTTCTAGGGAATAGGGGACGTTAAATGGGTAGAGGTTGGACGATATTCAAGGCTCAAAGTGTTGTGAGGAAGAGAGGGAGGAGGTGCCCTTTTATAAGGGAGTATAGAGGAACCTTTGTAATTATAAGAACTATTAATTTATAATAAATTCCAACCCACATAAAAACCTCAAAAAATTACTAAATTCAAATTTTAGATTAGATAGGGTTGTAATATCATTAACCAATCAAATTGAGACATGTTTTGATTTTATTTTAAACCTTATCATTTTGATTTATCCTTATTTAATCTATTTAATTTTATTTGTGGTAATAAAATTCTAAATTTATAATGGTTTTAAATAATCACTTATGTGTGGTGTGTTTTCCATAATTGGATAATTTATGACATTTTAGACTATATAAATTTTAATTTATAATTTTTTAAATTTTTTTATGATTTTTAAACAATTTAATAATATGTTATTTTTGTAAAATAACTATAGTGTCAATTTTGACAATATTCATTTATTTTAATTTAAATATAATCCACATAGAGGATATATTCGAACTAAAATATTTAATAGGTTCCTAAAATGTCATATACATCTAGAAAATCAGTGTATAAAATTAAATAGTTCATATATTATTTATATTACTATTTGTAAAACCATTTATTTTACATTTCTCTTAATAAAATAATAACTACAACATTTTTGTATAATTATTAAATATACTTATATTTTGCATAAAAATTAAAATTAAAATACTAGGATGAAGATAAATACTATATCTTTCATAATAATACTTTTAGTCGGATTTATCTTCTAAAAAACACAACTTAAAAAATGTTATATTTTTTAAATTATGAAGGTGATAACTTTGACATCATTTAAAATAAAATAATATAAGTGTCATAATAAGTTTTATAAGACTCCAAAGGGTCATATATTAGGTAATTGGATTCTTATGGTGTATATATAAAATACCAATCAGTTTTGGTCTGGTTTTTATGCCTTTTTATATGCATTACTATTTCAATAAAAACTATATTATTGATTTTTGACTAAATATATAATTTCGGCATCATTAATGTATAGGATAATAAAGTAATTAAATAACATTTAAAAATTACATATAAATTACCATGATAAAGAAAAATATTTAATCTTTCAAATGAATATTTATAACTGAATTTATATTCTGTATAACCTTATATTAAAAATACTTTAGTTATTATAGTTTGAGTGAGACATATTTCACTTTCATTTAAATAAAATAAACTAAAGGTCATAATCAAATAAAAGTGGGTTCCTATGGATTCCATTTCGACCAAAATATGTCATAACTCGAAATATAATCTTCCAATTATATTAAGACAAGTGTTATGGTAATTTTATAATATTATATTTACCCTCAATTAACCGATTTACCTTTAACTATGGTAAAGAAAATTTACCGTAGTTACTATTCATAGTGCCCAAATATAAAACGTAGCCTATTAACATAATTTGGACCAACTGATTCCAAATATGGAATAAATTTTTACTAATTCAAAACACAGAAGTTGTAGTAATTAATTTAAAATTAATCCCGCTATTAAGATAACGAGTTTTAAAAGTTGAAACAATGCAAAAGATTGAAAGGATTTCACCTCTAAATTGAATTTAAAATAAATGATAATGACATACATTATATTAAATAGTAAAAATATATTCTATTTCTACTTTAAAACCATTCAATATTATAACTTAAACATATAAAATATTACGATGAAAAAATGTTTTTAATTTAAAATATATCGTTTTTTTACTATTCATTAACATATGAAAGTTATCAGAATAATATGAAAAATTTATCCAAAGTAAATATTAATATCCTGATTCCAATGTATAATTTTATTTTTTCAAATTGATCTTATAAACGTGTCAACAAATATATTGAATGTGGGTGCGCCATCAAAAGGAGGCAAAACTACAATTTATGAAAAATACTTATTTAACCTGAAACAATTATTTTGTTCTCATACCATGTTCTAGAAAATGTGTAAGATTAATAATAATTTTAGAAAATTCAAAATGTGGCTAATATTATTCATAACGGCTATTTCATAATAATATTATAACCATATATCACTGTTTAGTGAAACCTGATATTGCGTACAACACATGCTATCTAAGAAGGTCATGAATACGTGTAATGCAAGCCAAGTCAGTGTTGTGTGTAGTGCAAGAATCCTTTGTTGTTTCATATAACATAATCTAACCATATATCATTTATACATTTAATATATATATATATATACATATACATATACACTTAATGTTGCAAACATGAAATTGTTTGTAACACGATCCAAGAATAGTGTTGCGTGTACTACAAACTAATACGGTGTTGCGTATAGTACAAACTAATCTTGTTATAGTGTACAACATGAGATATGAAAGAAATTAAAAATAACATATCTTATAAAATCTTCGGGTGTTACATTCTACCCCCCTTAAAATGAATTTCTCCCTCTAAATTCGTCGGAGTTATAAATGGTTTAGAACTTGAATGTTTTAATAGAAACCCACATCGTAAAAAGGAGTACAAAATCTTCATTTAAAAAAGGGAAGATAGAATAATAACGGTCACCCAAAGTAACTCAGCACTAGGTTTCCACATAGGACAACATAGGTGAAAATATGTATATGGAAGAGAAATCTAACCATCAAGTTCTGATGGAGAGTGGAAGAGAACATGGCTATGAAAATGCCAACAATCACGAAGCCATAAATTTGTGATGATCTAAGGTAGCCTCTGATTTATCAGATATAAGGGAACTAGGACAAAATTTTTGATTTTCTAGATCGTTCCCCTAATGTTGATGAATTTCAATTATAGGAAATACTTACTTTATTTCGATATAATCTTACCGTTGTTCGAGCCTTGAACAATTTCCACTTCATCTCTAAAAGAAATGAAGTTTAATTTGTCATTCGTGATGTATTAGCAGATCATGTGATAGAATGATGGGTCATTTCATATGTCTCAAACAAAAGGTTAGAAAATGATATCAAATATACATAAGTCCGTCTATGGTGAGGTTAATCATATATGATTCCAAAAATGGACTTATAATTCATCTATCATACCGCATAATAAAATAAAACTAGTTCTACTAACTAGGGACTTCCTGTAGACCAGTGGTAGGATATAAAGGCCTGTCACACTTCAGTTGTGGGTTGAATTCCCGCAACCATGTCCGACACGATGGGTTGTCGTGCATCATATGGGATGTCCTTTTTCTAAAAAAATTGTATTATAACAAAAAGTTCTAGCCTTATACAATACTATCTGATGTCCAACATAATCCATTCCAATCTTTATGATTATCCAAAATACATCTGTCCAATCTCATAGTATAAAGAAAACGATTATTTGAAAGGTCATCTACCACTCATTGAATACAATCATTTATCGCTCGTACATCATAAGATATATATATATTGTTGGTCAAATTCCAAACATGTAAATACCTTAATCATGTATTCTTTTGAAACATGAATAGCAATAGAACCTTAGAGAAAACATGAATGTTGTCAAAAGTTAACCCATTCCACATACCAAAATCCCAAAATTTCTATATACTCAAACCATGATATCACTTTGTCCTTATATCAGTCATGACCTCATGAATACTATCAAAATTTAATTTTCTATTTATCCTTTCATTATAATCATATCATCTTCTTTCAAAAAATGTCTAAATAACCTTTCATGGTTAGTAGTACCATTCAACATATACTTTCAAATACGTTAGAAAAAAACAATATTGTAACAATCCTTAGATGTTTCTTTATTCCATAGTTCCATTAAATTACCTATACAAAATAACTCTTGATAAACATACAATCATTCTACTACCTTCTTAAACCATTGACCAAGCTT
This sequence comes from Viscum album, assembly GCA_963277665.1. Taxonomy (NCBI): domain Eukaryota; kingdom Viridiplantae; phylum Streptophyta; class Magnoliopsida; order Santalales; family Viscaceae; genus Viscum; species Viscum album. Next base: position 1,718,453,644 of record OY728121.1, read on the forward strand.
CAACACTTCTTTTATCTCATATATCATTTGTAGTCTCCTCATCATCATCCACATAAATACTACCCATATGACCATGATAATTCTCTTCATGATATTTTTCCTCGGGGCATTGGTTTGCATAATGCTCATACATTCCACATTTAAAACATCTAATCATTGTTGATGTCATAGAAATACCATTATCCTTCTCCATGGGGTTAACTGAACCTTTTCCTTTGCACTTACTAGATTTGTGTCCTTCTTTTCTGCACCCAATGCATCTTCCAGTTCCTTTGAAACATTCTCCTTGATGCCTCTTCAGACCTGACTTACATTAGGGAAATTGATCATTCTTTCCTCTATGATCATCATGAAACTCCATCATCCTCTTATTAGTTGAGTCAAGAATCTTACTAAAGTTAATATTATTGATAATATTATGAGATTGCTGATTAGAAATAATAACGATGTTTGGACATCCAAATCCCGTTTAATTTGGTTTCACATGAAGAATATCATTCCATTGTCCATCATATTCTCCATTAACATGAATCCTCCTTTTCCTGCCATTTCCTAAATCCCAAAAAGAATAGAATGAGAGGAAAAACTCGTACTAAAAAAACATAATCATGTGGGAGTACATTCAATCTCTAACATCATAGGATTAATTCTATGATCGATACTATAATTCTAGGACTAATCCTATACTTATACTTAATCTTAGGGGCATCCCTAGACATTCCTTAGAAATATCTCTAGGGATCTCACTAAAGTTCTTGCACCCTAGTTTCCAAAAGCTGACTAAACCATTCCTCTTATAACAACTGTAGAGACCCAAAACATGACGTACATGGACATTACATTACTTTTTTAGAATACTTAATACATAAAAAAACATACACACAATGACTGTAATAGTTTAGTGTCTTTGGAAACATGGAACATAATATTCTAATCTTGGTCAAACATCTTCAACATCTCCTATAAAGATCATCCCTTTTTTCTTACCTAAAATCCTTATTTATATCCTATGGAAAAAACATATATAGGGTGAGATCAAATGCTCATTAAGGGTAATCATGGAGAAAATAAAACCAACCCTATACATTTGAACTTCAAAACATGAACATAATATTTAAACATCCAATTCTTGAGCAATGACATAAAACATTCTAGTACAGAAGGCATAGATCATAATGGAACATAAATCATGATAAAATGTCATGGGAATAAAACATGTAATTGTGGAAACCATTAAGAAGAAGTTATGATTTCCCTAGTAGCCAAGGCATTGCTGCCAAGACCATCTTAGTGGACAAAGTCTCTTACTGAACTGGGTTTACTTTCCATTCCAGCCCTGTATTACTGAACTAGATTTACTTGTCGTTCCAGCCATGTCTATCTGATGAGATATAAATCTTTTCCCATGGCATTGGAGGGATATATAGGTCTCATCAATCTAATAATGAAATCATTCTTTCATGTGCCAAAATATCATAAATCATACATCTTAGCATAACCCGTGTTATAGAATGGGATTCTTAAATATCATGCCATCATAACATGGTCCATATAAAAACATGGTTTTCATTTCACAATAAGAAGAATAAAACCATGTAAATAATGGATACATTATACTTGAAACATACACATTCAAAATAAATTCATCATAGATGGAAAATGGTGTTGATAAAACATTTAAAATGAATTCTTGAGGAAAATATCCTTTCTTCTTCAAAATCATTTTCTTTTCACAAAATTCCATGCAATTTTAAAATCAAAGGATATTGTTGAAAATAGTCACCAAATATTGGAGAGTAAGCTTCATGAAAATAAGGTGTTATGAAACTATAAAAATCAATTCACACCGTATAAGTTAAAAAAACATTCTCCTCGTACTTTTGTCAAAAAAGTCAAAAAGTACAGCATATGATAAACAAAAGAATGATTCCTTCCATAACACAAAGTAATAGCAAAAGAGGGGTAAAAATGACTTTAAAAATACATGGAAGAATATTAAACACTTTATAGAAAACATTTTTATGGATATGGATGAAAAATATAAACCCAGTAAATACTTACGTATAAGAAATCTCAAATAAAAATGAGATTACAAAATTATCCCTTACCTTAGGTCCTATATTCTTCGTACGTATCCGAACCTACTGTATAATGATTTCAATAAATTCATTGAATTATTACAGAATCATATTCATTTTTATGATATCATATATGGTTCACTTATGACTTTATATTACCCTTTCATTTGTAAATTCATGTTAAAGCAGTGTTTTGGGTAAAATCGTTTTATTTATCGTACATGTTTGGACATGTTGTTCTTGATATTATTATTACTTATATCATGATTTAATTACTTCCAGAATGTGAATCATGATTTATATATCATATATATTCAGTATATATATATATATATAATAGATAGATAAATGAAATGAAAAACACAGTTCATGGAGACAGTAGGCCGTACATACACACAAGCGATGAATCTCATGGAGATTCATAGGGAATGAATCTCATCACGTTGTGGAGACGGTAATCCGTACGTACACACGAGCGATGATATTGAACCCCTATTTATTGAATGGAATTGGAGTGAATGATATAATATCTTAGAATCAGTATGAAATTATAATTATCATATGTAGTTATTCTTTACACCATTATACCCATCCACGTAATGTGGTGGTGGAAAAATAAATTACAACACGGCGTGGAGACGGTATTCTGTACATACGCACGCACCGTGATTTCATTTTCCATAGGATGGATAGAAGGTGAAATGAGGTTGTTTCATATTTATAAAAACATATCAGTATATGAGGGATACTGATGTTATTATATATTAATGAAACCACTAATAAAGTGTAAGTATAAGAAGAAAAAAACTTGAATGAATCGGTAGAAGGTATTACCGCTTTCTAGAAGTTCCTCCATTGAACTTCTTCTTAGGGAACTAGAGTTGGTCTTTTGAGAAAACCAGTACCTCGATAAGGTTTCTAGGGAAGTGGGGAAGTGAAATGGGCAGAGGATGGGCGATCTTCAAGGCTCAAAATGGTGTGAGGAGGAGAGGAAGGAGGTGCCCTTTTATAAGGGAGGAGTGCGGAACCTTTGGAATTATAAGAAATATGAATTTATAATAAATTCCAACCCCACATAAAAACATCCAAAAATGACTCAATTCGAATATGAGATAAGATAGGGTTGTAATATCTTCAACCAATCAAATTTAGACATTTTTTTATTTTATTTTAAACTTTATCATTTTGATTTTCTCTTTATTTAATCTATTTAATTTTATTTGTTGTAATAAAATTATAAATTATAAATGTTTATAAATAATCACTTATGTATTTTGAATTTTCCATAATTGGATAATATATTACATTTTCCACAATATAAATTTGAATTTATAATTTTAAAGTGTTTTTGTGATTTTTAAACAGTTTAATAAAATGTTATTTTTATTAAATAACCCTAGTGTCAATTTTTACAATATTCATTTATTTGAATTTAAATAAAATCCACATTGAAGATATATTCGAACTAAAATATTTAATAGGTTCCTAACATGTCATATTCATCTATAAAATTAGTTTATAACATTAAATAGTTTATATAATATTTATTTTACTATTTTTAAAACCATTGATTTGATATTTTTCTTAATAAAATAATTACTACAACATTATTGTATATTTATTAAATATACTTATCTGTTTCATAAAAATTAAAAATAAAATATCAAGATGAAGATAAATATTATATATTTCATAAGAATACTTTTAGTCCGATTTATCTTCTAAAACACCCATCTTTTAAAATGTTATATTTATTAAATTATGAAGGTGAAAACTTTAACATCATTTAAAATAAAATAATATAAGTATCATAATCTCTTTTATAAGACTACAAACGGTCATATATTCAGTCATTGGATGATTATGGTGTATATATAAACTACCAATAAGTTGTGGTCAGGTTTTTGGGCCTTTTAATATGAATTAAAATTTCAATAAAAACTATATTATTGATTTTTACTAAATTTATAATTTCTGCATCATTAATGTATAAGATAATAAGGTAAATAAATAACACTTAAAATTTACATATAAAGTACCATGATAAAGAAAAAAATTTTTTCTTTAAAATGAGTATTTATAACCGAATTTATATTCTGTATAACCTTATATTAAAAATAATTTAGTTATTAATATTTGAGTGAGACATATTTCACTTTCCTTTAAATAAAATAAACTAAAGGTCATAATCAAATACAAGTGAGATCTAATGGATTCCATTTCGACCAAAATATGTAATAAGACAAAATATAATCATCCAATTATATTATGACAAGTGTTAGGGTAATTTTATAATAATATATTTACCCTCAATTACCCGATTTACCTTTAACTGTGGTAAATAAAATTTACCGTAGTTACTATTCATAGTGCCCAAATACAAAAAGTAGCATATTAACATAATTTGGACCTACTGATTCCATGTATGGAATAAATTTTTCCTAATTCAAAACAAAGAGGTTGCAGTAATTAATTTAAAATTAATCCCGCTATTAAGAAAATGAGTTTTAAAAGTTAAAACATTGCAAATGATTGAAAAGATTTTATCTATGAATTGAATGTAAAAGAAATGATAATGACATAAATTATATTAAATGATAAAAATATATTCTATTTATACTTTAAAAAAAATTCAATATTATAATTTAACCATATTAGTTATTAGGATGAAAAAAGTTGTTTTTAATTAAAATATAGGGTGTTTTTACTATTCATTAAAATATGAAAGTTATCAGAATTATAAGAAAAATTTATCCAAAGTAAATTTTATTATCCTGATTCCAAATAAGAATCTTATTTTGTCAAATTGATCTTTAAACATGTCAAAAAATATATTTAAAGTGGGTGCACCATCAAAAGGCGGCAAAACTACATTTTATGAAAAATACATATTTTACCTGAAACAATTATTTTGTTCTCATACCATGTTCTAGAAAATGTAAAAGATTAATAATAATGTTATAAAATTCAAAATGTGGTTAATACTATTCATAATGGACAGTTCATAATAATATTATAACCATATATCGTTGTTTAGTGAAACCCGGTATTGCGTACAACACACACTATCGAAGAAAGTCGTGATTGCGTGTAATCCAAGCCAAGTCATGGTTTCGTGTAGTGAAAGACTACTTTTTTGTTTAATATAACATAATCCAATAGTATTTAATTTATACATTGAATATATATATATAAACATATATATATACACACTCAATGTTGCGAACATGAAATTGTGTGTAACACGATCCAAGAATAGTGTTGCGTATACTGCAAACTAATACGGTGTTGCGTATAGTACAATCTAATCTTGGTGTAGTGTACAACAGAATATATGAAAGAAATTAAAAGGAATATATCTTATAAAATCCATGGGTGTTACAATTAATAAATGAATTCATATCATATGCTTTTATGGATAAATAATAAAATTGTGTAAGAATGGATTTCATTAATTTATTATAAAATATTTTAAAAATTCCAAGATCAATAAATGGTATTTATATAGTGACAAGGAATAATAATGGAATCCTCTATGTGGATTATTTTCATCAAGAATATTGGGTGTGAGTATATATTAAACCACCAATAAATACCCCTGCCACATGCTTTTAATAGTATTTTTTGATATATGATATATAAATAATATTACTAGAAAAAATAAATCACCCAGAAAATTCATATGTTTCATGATGCGAGGATCCCTCCAATGACAAAATAATGTAATGGAGAAGAGTAAATCACTAGGAAAATATACATATTGTTTACATACTAAGAAAGATTCAATAATACTGTAGTTTGTGTGGCCTTTCTTGATTTTATGCAACCATTACGCATGTTCCTCCTAGATTGTGTGATTTTTGATTCATTATACACAAGTGTGAAGTTATTTTTTTGAGAAGGCTCTATAAACTCATGCACAAAATAATTTTTCCACACCCATTCAGTTTAATTCAATAGTTTTTGTATATACTTGTAGGAATTCATTAATAGAGTGATCCATTGTAAAATATAAATAAAAAATGAATAATGAAGGTTGTGCAGTTATATGTTTATAAAGAGGTAGGGAGATTGTTCATTTATTCATTAATAATGTGAATTCAAATGAAAATTATATATTAACCAAAACATAAAAAATAATATTAAAATACATGTTCTATGGTTTCAGATTTTACACACCAGGCATTTCAGTTCCATTAATAAAGATGTTTTTATTTCATTGTCAAAATATTTTAATAGGGAAACAATATTGTGATTGTGATATAATATATTTCATTAAATAACCAGGATTAATTTGTGTTCATATATAGAACATATCAATGTGGTGCCAGTATATTAGCTAAAATGAAGACTTTAAGCCCCATCATTTGTTGCACTATGAAATAATCATAGAGAAAAAAATTAAAATTGATTGATAATGAATATAATCTATGAAAATTTACTCTAATGATAGACAAGAAAGTGGGATAAATATGATCTTTGAGTAGGATTATCAAATAGATCATTCTATAGTGTATTAAGGAAAATAAATAAGAAGGATACAATAGGGTGTATAACTAGTTTATGAAGGATTTTGATGGGGGGTGTGTAACCGATCACTAAAGAAGATCGTGTATGTTATTAGTAAGACAATCAAATGAAGGTTTTTTGGGGATACATCATATAACTAGTTTATAATTTTTGGTAATAAACATCTACTATTTGTAATGACCATCTACAATATTAGAGAGTATGTGTTATGAGTAATAACCAAAAAAAAACAAGTAGCATTGATTTGTATATATCCTTCTGAATCATTGTGTTTTTTACATTTATTTTTTACCTTTACACAAGGTGGGTTTTAGAGACACAAGATGAGTTGTTCATGGATTTATCCATCCATATAGGTTGAATTCAATACTTAAATAATTCCTAAAATAAGTGTAACACTATCTCACCTTCCATGTTACTGAAACCTAAATTGAAGGAGGGCGCTGCATGTGGTATCATAGAAATGGTTACCTCTAAAAGTTATAATTTTCTAGTGGGGGTAGAGAAAACTAATTATTCTAACATTAAGTGTTTTCTATTTTTCAATGGTGAGAAGTATCATTGTTGGAGAAATAGTATGATTTCGTATCTCCTATAACTTTGGGTAGAAGTAATAGATGTATCGATATTGGGGTTTATAATTTATGTTGAGAATTATCCTAGGACATTTCCAGATAAGATTATCATATAGATGTATGTAAAGGATATAAAATAACAAAGGTTTTATTAAAAAAGGTATAAACTCAAGTGATGGGTTTCCAAAAAATAAATGAATTTTATGATAGATAGGAAAGTGGTTATCAATGAAATATTAATTTCATAGAAGGTAAAAAGAAAATTTTGAGAATAAAATTAATTGATACAAATAATTATAATGATGATTGTTTTTATGACTAATTTTCAAGTTTAAATTATACTATTTGTGTAATTAATGGTTTTTGTGATAAACAGTATGACTCAACCATTATGAAGAATCTAATGAGAAAACATGTAGAAAGATTTTTTCTACTAGTTTTTAAACTAGAATACTACGAAGATAAATTGAAAGATGAACCATTCAACATTTTCAGAGCATAAGAAATTTGATAAATACCATCATTCGATAAGATGCAATGTTATGTTGTAGAATATTACTCTATAATAGGGTAAATTTATGGTCAATTGAGGAAAAAATAATGTAACAATGATGGTGAGGATGTTGAAGAGGGATTCAATCAAATGATGGAATACGAAATGAATTTTAAGAGGATAAAGTGGATAGGAAATATAATATAATCACTCCATTAGTGTAAATTGTAATGTAGTTGGAATTTTTCTATTGTGTATCTAAATAAGTAGGTAGTTGATACTAATTTGGATAATGAAGATAAGAAGTCTGAGTGAGTTAACTGTAAGATTCAGAATAAGTGTCTTATATCATTTAATATTATATGATGAGAAGATAAACATATGAATTTTTATCGTCAAGTGGTGAGTAAAATTATGAATGATCTTAAAATAATTATATGTGTCTTAAAGTCTATGTTAATAATACAAATGAATCATTTAAAGGAGATGATAGTGATTATATTACTAAACTTTATTGGATGTTAAATTAAAATCAAGATGATACATTTGAGATAAATATGAAAATAAACAATGAAAATAAAAGGTTGATGAATAAAGTTTCCACTATCACCTTTGAGAATGAAAAACGGTTTATTCATGTGGAATAAAATTATAATGAAACATGAGAAAATAATATTAATATATATGAATTAGAAGAAAATATTTTAATTATTGAAGAAACCATATCTATTATGGATGAGATTCATGATGATGAGTCATCATTTGTTGATTAAAATAAACAATAATAATTGTTGTTTTGAAAATTTGTGAAATGGACAATGATCATGGTAAATGGTTAGCTGAGAAAGTAGAAGAATTATCTAGGATACAATCAATTTGTTCCATTTCTCAAAACGAGTTAAACATAATGATAAATGGATTCTATAAATAAGTTTATCTCAAATTGAATCATGATAGTTTTTTAGGAGAGGGGATTATATAGAAATTTTTATTTTACATTTAATCCTCCTCATAGAATATATGAAATGTCTAATTTTGTATATTTGATAGGGGAGAATGAATAAGTTGGATCCATTTGAAAAAATAAAAAATATATTCACAAATAAAGTGATGAATAATTTTGAAAGAAGACTTCCTACCAATATAAGAATTAGATCATCAATGGAATGATAGAAGCAAAAATATATAGAATGGAATTCATGTTTGTCTAGAAGACCAGGGTTTAGGAGATATTTATGATGTTGTGTAGTGTCTGTTCTTAGATAATAATTATTCTTGTATTACATTTTACTTCTATTATAGGGAAATGAATCATTGGAATTCAATACTAAATAGATTTGATTAAATTATCATAAAGGTAACTATATGACCAATACATCTTCTGAATTTTCAACCAAGAACAAATATGACTAACTGTATGAATATTATGTAAGATATATTAATGAATTACAAATAGCTAATAAATGCATATTTATCTCATCATATGACATCAAAAAAATTTGAATGAGTATGGATTTCAGAGAGTAAATAATTCAATAGTCACATGTGATTTTTGTGAAAATCCCAAGAAACTATGAATATTAAAAAAAATGTTCTATTATTTGACATGACCAAACAAGAAATGATAAAAAATTGAGAAATATAATCTTTAGAGCCTAGTGGAAAATAAGTGTTGACAGTTTATAAAGAAAAAATTGATGGAAGATCATCTATAAATGATTAATTGAACATTTTTATGTGTGAAAATGTGAGACAAAAAATGGAAAGACACAAAACATTGTATGAAAATTTTATCACCCCAGGAAGATATAATATTTAATATATTGAAACCCAAAGAAATGAGTCTGGTTTTATAGTAGAAGATATATCCATGTCCAACATGTCAAATGATGATCAAATATAAATCACACTGTCTGAAATAAATATGAAATAATAATGATCTACAATAGATTGTATTAAGAATAATATTATTATATTACAAAGAATTTCTCAGTTTAAATTTTATTTTAGTGAAACTTATAGGTCCTTCTTTATGTTCATCTATATATATTTGTTTTTATATTAACATGTAGTGAATTTAAACATATGGATGCATCCATTATTGGGGATCATTGATGAGACTATATAGTTAAATCTTATTTACACAGTAAATGTGTACATTCTAAATATCATTATAATATTAGATGATGTGGTATTCCAATGACACATTCATCTAACATTCATAATTTTATTAATCATATTATATAATTAAGAGTTCATCGTTTATGACAAGATTATACCATGGTGGTTGTAATGTTATTATCACCTGAACAATATCATGTGTCTATTGATATCTATGGATGATTGAGAATATTATTGAAAAAAATGATTTTATACATCCCCAAAAATGATAATTGTTAATTTATTTTAATTATTTCACATGAATGGTATTTCATATAAATCTAATAAATATTTTAATGTATCTATATTTTTTTATACAATGAATTAACCCGTATTGACTTAACGTTGATTAACCAGTGGATCCTTACCAGGAGACACATGTGATATCACTCACCCTATGAATAGTTCCACAAATAATATATTATGTGATTGGAATTTTTTTTAAAAATAGATCAAAATGATATGAGATGATAATACCATCACTTATCCTTTTTAGTTGATTTTAAAATATAAGGGACAAATGATTAAAAAACATACTAACATTAAAATATGTGAAGAGATGTTGGCAACAATATACAATTGGAGATATTTCTGTGCCAAATGTTTTATTTTTTCCAATTAGGATTCAATATGTTTTTGGTATGTTTAAGATTATGTGGATATGGTTGAAATATTGTTATGTATTAATATAATGTCTTTGTATGTCATCCTTGATCAATTATCATTGGAAAATGTGATGATTCATTTTGATTTTCATTAATGTTATAAATTGCATCATGTTTCTGGGGACCTTTAAAATATTGAATAACAAGAGGATTTATAATTAATATGGGGAAATTGTATATAAATTACACAACAAGAATATTTTAGGAGGAAGAAGATTCTAAATTTCTGGAAAAAAATTTATTATTTTTCTTGAATTATTCTTGAAGAATATGTTTGAGTTTTTTCTAGGTCTATTACCTCTGATAGTAAAAAATGGTTTTATTGGAATATATAAAAAAGGGAAAAAAACCCATATTTTCTAACTTGGCTGATCATCCAATCATTTTTGGGTGGAGGACTCAACCATGAATGGGAGCTGGCCAAGACAGACTGCAAGGAAGCTAGTATTGGGCCGGTGTGAATGACCCCTAGAGTCCACTCATGTAGAAGCTCATTCTAATGGGATAGGGGTGGTGGTTGGTGATATCATATCATCGCTGACCATGTGGCATGTATGGTGTGGTGTGTGTATTGATCTCTCAGTCATGGTTCTATATTTTTAATGCATGTTATTGTCTGTTTGGTGACCCAAACCCTAGCACAGATCGAATTGGGACAATAGTTATTTATTACTATTCATTATTAAAAAACACACAATCATTTAATGATTCATTTGATCTGCTTGATATAATCCATTAAATAGAGCTATTATTCATCTTTTTCCATGATTCCTCATCTAATTGTTCCATTACCCAAATGGGGTTGGTTAGAAAACCATCAATCAAAGCATTGGACTCTATGCAAATTCCAATGATGGGATTCTATGTCGTTGAGAAGAATGTCATCCATGCATACAATCTCCATCCTATATGAATGTGTAATTTGAATACCATTATTTGGATGAATGAAGAATATATTTTGTAGATTGTCTTTCAAGCATCTTCTATATATATAAGAGTTGATGATTATAATAAGTGATGAAGAATAAGATTATTATTTTATGGATATGAAATTAAATAATGAACTTATATATGAAAGGATTTTATAAAATTTGGAATAATATATTTCATAAATACTGAGAACAATGATTGATATTAAAAGAGTGAAACTACTTAAAAATTAGAATCCATGGAATTTATGTTTTTATATTTTTAGTGGTAGTACATGGAATCAATAATATACCTATAAATATAAAATCCTCAAGTAGAGGAGAGGGTTCTATGATATTTTAGAAATTTTTCATTTTTTATAGAATAATGAATCACCGCAATAAGTGTTCAATTTCTTTAATTAATTTGACTATCCATGATACTCTTATCGATATGAGAAGAGGAGATCTCATGGGAATTCGACATGTGTTTAACATAAGTAGATTACTTCCTAATGAAATTCATCCACCAAGACATTCGATATTTCCTAATAAAAACACATGTAATACATTGAGATTGTGTAAATCATGAGTTTCACTAAAAAAAAATTTAACTAATGTTTGAGAATTATATGTACACTCTTACAAAAAATAACTGATACATTCCAATTTGGGGTTGGGTAATGGAGTTAGTGAATGATTTCATGAATACATGAATCGAGTATGTTACTTTAAACAGAAATAAAGTAATTAATAATGAAGGCAGTTTAGTGAGGATCTTGTGAAAATATAATAATATAGTGTAAGCATGAATTAAGAATATGATTTCAAAAGATAATTATAAATTTTAATAATATTATTAAATAATTTTACTACACATGTTCTATAGATTCAGATATCATCCACCATGCACGATAGATTAATTCATGATATGATTTTTATTTTATTTAATTGACAATTTAAAGGGTTGATTCTATGATATTTTCCATATAAAATAATGTTTAAATAAATATTTGAATTTTTTAAAATATAATTCACACATCTATGTGGGGAAAATACATCTGTCAAAATATATAAATCTATTTCAATCAATTCATAAATTTTTGAAACTGATCATATACTAGTGACTAGAACTATTTGACCAGGACCATCATATTTGATGTGTTATATATTTGAACATGAACATGTTTAGTAAAAAAATATATCTTATAGTCAGGAAAAAAATTATCTTTCAATAGTGGATATGTATTTCAAAAGAATAAGGATACATTTGGGGGGTGCAACCTAAGGTTGGATAATTATGATAGAGGGTTATAAACAATCCCTGGAGATGTGTATTTACAAGGGAGTATAACCAACTACTGAAGGTTGATTAGAGCATGTGGTATTACCATGTTTTAATTGGTGGGGATACCAATTACTATTTTTAAACACCTCTTGATATACCAGAGAATATTTGGGGGGGGGATAATCAAAATGGCAAGGAGTAGGTATTTGTACCGATATTTGTAAATTTGTGTGTTATGTACAACAGATTGACATATTTAATCATAGTGAGGTTGAGTGATAGATGATGTGTGGACCAAGTATATAAATAGCCAAATATTATGAATTCAGAAGTAAAATAGTACATACACTGAGTATTCCACTAATTCACACTCTCTAGATGGAACCTTATTTTGTTTTAGGATCTGAATATTTGTTTTTTGATTTCATACACTATACCACCATTATCAGTGGAGAAATTTGATCCTATTTGATGTATGGAGGGTTTCTTTTCAAATATCGAGGTTAGAGGGGGATAAAATATAGGCCGACACTCTAGAACCTCTTTCTCCTCTTTATAGTATTAGGTTATTGTATTTATTGTGGTTATATTTACACATAAATTAGTATAATGGATATTAATGGAGTATTATTTATTTAATAGGGATATATCTCCTGATATTTAATACTAAGGATTATTATTGATATTTCATGTATGGAAATTGATGGTCTGAGATACATTACTCAATGTGTGGGCTGTGAGGGATTCATGTACAATAACCAACATACAATACACAATATTCTAAGTGTGGGGATCCAAGAAACAAATAAAAAGATAAAAAAATATTTAGATGGGATGATGATATTATTTCATGTATGACATGAATGTTATTTGACATAGACCAAGGGTATTTGGACTATCCTCTATTTGGGATTGATGGATCAGGACATATGATGTTGGGGAAGATTGTCAAACTCATTGTGATGTAGTATAGGGGTACATTTTTTTCTTCTTTAACAAGTGGTCTATTGTATAGATTATGTGGAAAAAGTTATCTATTATGAGGATGTGAATATAGTGTACTAGTGTTTAAAAATTTATTTTTAGTTGTTGTTTATTATTTTATAGTGTTCATTGTTTATAATTTTTCAAGATAAGCTCTGTAGAGGGTCCTCCTGAGTATACATATTTTTCTCACATAATATATATATATATATAATATTTTTCAGGTTAATAATAGATGTTTTTAGATCACTAAAAGTATTACTAGGTCATTTTTTTGTGGAATCTATGGTGGAATCATGGTCTCAATAGAGATTAAATTTTTATATAATTTTATTTAATTTCTATTTGTTTTACTTTGATTTCATTACACATATGTACTTTTTATATTCCTTATATATTATAAGGTGTTGATTAGTGAATATATATTATGTATATCTCTTTCTTGTTCATGTATAGGTTAATGCCTCCCGATTTTATGATCAAATACACTTAGTTATTATCTCCAACCCATGTCCCATTGGAAGAGGGGTTTGAGCAGCTATCATATACAGTATATCATTATATGTATAAGTGGTTTACCTTTTATGGAATTAAATCATGATAGATAAATATAATATCTTGAGGATGAGTGTTATGGTTGTGTTTGGAGTACCTTTTAGTTTATGAATTTTTGGATTGGGAGGGAAAAATGTCAACAATATTTTGTAAGCGAGTTAAAAAATGGACATCAGATAAGACAACGGATTTTTGGGCTCCAGTGACCTAATTAAATGACCATTATGTTTATATGGGATACAAGGTTAAGTGATTCTTGGTTTTGTATAGATATCTATGAAATGTTCATGTATCATTCATCACTACTCATGAGTATGAAATTGATATCATAGATGATTATGATAAATGATGAACAAATAAAACCCATTTTTATTTATTTATTGTTAAATATTCCATATTATATGTTATTGTCTCTCAATCTATTTGATCCATTAAATTTATTGATCATTTTAAATTTCCTCATCAGGTTCATGGTGAAGATATTTATCCGGATGTTAAATCCAGTCGTAATTGAGTATAGGTTGATAGTTATAAAACATAGAGGAGCAGACTAAAAGAGTTTTAGTTGCAGAGTCTAGATAATTATAATGGATATTTTGAAATTTTTAATAGAAAAATAGTTTGGGACGGATAATATTTCATTTAGTTTGATTGATTTTTGGAAGGGACATTTTGTTTTTTACTGTGATTATGCAATTTATATAAGTGAGGTAGTGGTTGATATTATTCCTCTTTATTGATGAGGTGTCTAAAGTATTAGGGGATATTTCTAGGAAATATTCATGTATAGATTCATTAATTGAATAAGAGGGTATCTCGTCACTTTTAACAACATACCCTACAATATTTAGTTCCATCATTTTGGGTTTTATGAAATTTTTGACAACCCATCACTTATTTTATTTATAAATTTTAGTAGATTTATATGATATTAAGATAATTTTGAAGTGAATTTTCATCTAGAGATCCAAATATAGGTTACTCTATTTATGATGCTGAAGTATATCAAGGATCTAGTGAGAGTATAGGTTATTGAGATAATACGAGCAGGAAATAGATCACGAAGAGAGATGGGTCATCAATATTACTCATGAATAAAATTTGTGGTTCGAGTTTCTGGGTTTCCTAAATAGAATAATTTTTAGATATAAACGGTTTGGTCCCATCTCTCATCATCTGATTTCATTTGAGGTTAGGGGATCTTAGGAAATTTCCAAGATATCATACCCCTACATTTAGTATTGGGGAAAACCCCATTAGTGGAAATAATTCCAATTCATTTTGAGATTATATTTTTACCAAGTGTTCCAATGTAGGTTCCTTAATTAATGTAGATTTAGCCATCTTAGTTGAATGGGGATTCCCCACCTCTTTTTCAATAGAGAATACATAGGGAAATAAGTGTACATTCCTAATATAATCCTTTTACAAAAATATCATAGTTAAAATTTGGATGACATATTAATTATGGTTGGAGAGGTCCTGGATATGGTCATGGTTAGATTCGTGCATATGATTGCAAACTCCATGAGATACAAACTATGTTTGAGGAACATATTGCATGTTTTATACATGGGTTCGTTCATTTTTATGATTCATTATCTATACATTCATCCATATCAACTACACTAGTTCATGATTTCAGAAATTAGGTGGAGTGATATGCAGGACCCATGCCATTTAAAACAAATATGGGATGGTTGTATTATTTATCTGATGTGTGCAGAGACTATGATATATTGTTGTGGAACCCCCACTTTTAGGTATGGTTTTTCTATTCATAGATACATATAAATATATAATCCTCATCATGGAGTAACTATATTTATTCCATGATATTGTGTATAGAATTTTAAGTAAGGCTTTGTTATATGAAAATAATTTAGAACCAAATGTGTATTTCAGTGGTAAATAAACTCAAATTGGTTGTCTGTATGTTTTATCCCTATATTTATTGGTGAAATAATTCTTTATTATTTCATTAGAGTTTCAAACAACATTTTTTAAAAGTGATAGGGAATATTTACTTAATGTGTTTTTTGGTGAGGTAGTATCATTACTCCTTGATGAGAAATAGATTTTTGGATTGAGATATATCATGGGGTTTCTCTTTTTCTATATTTATCTATATAGTATGGTTCCTTCTCTATTCATATAGTTATGGGTTTGTATCAATGATATGTTGTCATGGTTCTTTATTCCATTGACTGTGAAACCATCGGCTTTACATTTTTGGTTTTAAAGATAAGTTCAATTGGATTGTGAATATTTATATCAATTATCATCACTTTTAAGAAATATAAAATAACAATAAACTTTTCTCTTTCAGGAATTTATTTTTTTCAACTGAAACGATCAGGTTGGATCTCAATTATCAATCTATAGATAGGAGAATATCTTATGTGAGTAATGGATAGGGATATTCTAATGGACACTTTCTCACGTCCTTATGGGAATTAATTATTCATTTTGATTCCATTTAGATTTAGAAATAGTGAATATGTGATTATGGGTTTGATGAATGATCTGTTCAGGATGTTTTGGATCCTTTAATTATGGTTTTCATCAATGACATACATGTGTAATCCATGTCTGAGTAGGAAAATAGAGATAACATTCATGTTTTTTTGGGATTTTTTCAGGGGAAATATTGTAATTTTTTTTCAAAGTGTGACTTTTGGGATCATAAAAGTTGTTTCATAGGATGTTTCATTACACATAATTGAGTAGTTTTAGACTCTTCAATGACTGAATTAGTCACCATTTGTGAATCCCCAATGAATTTGTTTGAGGTGAGATGGTTTCATTACAATAAAGCAAATTTTATGAGGTTCATAAAATAATTCCATTGGTATGTGAATCCTATGAATGCCTAAACTATAAATGAATCTGTGTTCATGTTGATAAATTAGTTTCATAAAACATAGAGTACATAAGGGTGATGTTCATTAGCCATCTAGTTCATTATTTTCTAAAAAATAGATTTTAGTTTGTTCATTTTTTGAAGTTTCATGTCGTGTTTTGGGATGTGATCTGGTGTAGAAGTCACTAGTTTTCACATATGATTCATAGATTTTATGTTCCAATAAAATTTACTATTAAACCTCTGATCTCATGTTATACGATGATTTTTTCTTGATGTTGATCCAAAATTACATTTTCAGGGAAAATATTGTGATTTTACAAATCAAAAGATCATTTGGTATGTATTCTTCGTATGTGTGGTAAACATAAGAATGTGAATTTCTATGGAATTATTGTAGCATTATGAATCCTAAATATCGCATCCACTAGTAAAGGGAATATTTTTAGTTGATGCGCATGTAAAATGTCAAATAATAAGTCCATATGTGAGTCTAGAGATTACTAAAGAGTAATGGAAGAGATATAAATTATAATTATCTTCATGGGATATATTGTATCCATATGATTTCTTTTTTAGTTTAATGTATGGTAATATTTGGAATATCTGAGTGTCCCATATGAGGGATTCTAATATTTTGTTCTAGAGAAATTGAGTTGTCTTTTCTAATTCACATTATGGATGGTAAGGTTATGAAAAAAATCATGTTTTTGTTTTTTGAAATAAAATTCATCCATTATAAAATGAATGATATGGTTTGATATGAGTTCCATACATCACCCATGGAAGTATATCATAATTTGAAAAATAAACATTGAGAATATTTAGGGAAGATATGGATGTCAGGTATAAATCATGTTGTTGGGGAGTTTCTATCTAGATGTTTGGAATTACAAATAGTGATGGTCACACACCATCTTACTAGAGGATTTATCTAGAATTTAGATCTTCCTCAGTGGACGTGGTGTGATATATTGATTTACATTGATACCAATTTTAATAGATCTTAGGGAGAATATGATTGTTTATGTGTAGTAGTGGTTCATTTGAAAAAATTATCCAATATCATAAATGTTATGGAGTCGGGATCATGGGAGGTTTTGTCAAGGAATTATTTGAAGGAAGTGGTTTGAAGCCCCAAAGTCCAAAGGAAAATCATCTATGATCATGACCCACATGTTATTTATAGGATGAAGAGACATCATTAGAATGATTATTCCTCTCAATTATTATTTCTCACTTCATTCCATATATATATATATATATGGATTTTTAATAAGAGAGGAATATCTGGACATATGATGACATATTGGTTTATTATCTGATGGATTTTTTATGTCTGTAGATCTATCACCTATCCTTTGACATGTTTTTTACTTAAATATTTTTACTCAGACATTGGTATGTCATAGTTTTATGCAATATATGGCTGACCAATCTATTCTATAATATTCTAGGATGGTTTACAAGAGTTCAAAAAATTTATTCCAACGAATTTACAAAGCATAGAATAGAGGATTGGGGATATTTTCAAGATGATGAATGTAGAAGATGATCATCCTACGTCCTGTAATTGTAATAGGTGTATACCGATACTTTTAGATAATGGAGATTATGTGTTTTTGAGGGAGAATCCTCTTCATGGAGGTGATTTTCCAACTATTGGAGTATTATATCCCCTAATTTTTTGGGTCATTCAAGGTGTCATATCCTGTTGGATTCCAGGGTGTATTCTATTTCACTTCCCCAATAGATGATATGGAAATAATATATCTTCCATTTTTCCCAAGTCTTCCACAAACATCATGATCAATAAAATGACATAGATTGGTCAAGAATGATAATAATTTCCACGTGACCATTATTGAGCTTCTTATATAAATCCATGACTACCAAGAAGGGAATACTAATCACAAGGGTTGTTTCCTATGTTGGAATAGTGTCATAGATGATACCACCTTGGAAAAAGAGTCATATAGTTGTTCTATGTATCCAAAGTTTATTTTTATATATATCATTTATTTTATTATTTCACTTATGTGGATGTTGAAATTTTATAGCATTTGAGATGGAATCCCCTTGCTATATAGTTAGTGACCTTCCTCTTGTATTAGTTGTATCTTCCTAAGAGAGACTTTGGGAGTTGTTTTTTTCAAGGTTTTCTTATCAGCTCCTCTACGTGATTTGGATTAGCTTGAGCAATGGATTGATTATTTAGAGGTATCTCATGGGTTTGTTTTTGGAAAACCCAATTTTCCTTATTTCTCTAGTGTTTTGGGTTTATATTCATGAGGATTAAAATAGTTTGAGATAAATCATTTATTATTATATTGACTAAATAACCCTTTTGCATTGAGAGTTTTGGATATGAAGGTTTCTAAAAATGGTTACAAGGTATTTCAGATGAAAAAATGGGAATTATCAATGTTTGGATCTGGGGATCATTGGGAATCAAATTATTGAATTGATAATAGAAAATAGAATATTAGGCTGTGGAATAAGGGTACCGAGATTGGTTTTCAAAAACATAGCCATTTTGTCAGTGGTTCCGTCTTAGAGGATATGTTTCATCATAGAATAATAATTCATTAAAAAATGATGTGGGTTTGTAAAATATGAAATTCTTATCGTATGGTGTGTAGTGATAGACTATTCTATAGTTCCTTGAGTAGTATTATATAAATTTTCGAGTCTTTGTCTTGTGGGTGTTAGGATTCGGCATAATCATCCACTTGGAGAATTGGATCCATATTGTAGTTGGTTTCCTAATTTCATAGTAACCATATCAATTTTTTTATATTTATATAAATGGTCACATCAGTTTCCCTAGAATTAGGTTTGACCTAACAAGTGGTCATGTTTTCCCTTATGCTATAGGGTTGTCCTCCATTTATTATCTAGTTCTAGGGAGTGTTAATATAGAATATACCATGGTCTTATGTTATTATGTTATCAATTAAATACCAATCCCCATTATAAATCTATATTTCTCTAATATATCTCTCTTGAAAACTAGTCTCCAAAGAGGTCTTCTTTAATCACATTGATGACACTTTAATTTGGATTATGTCCTCAACTTTTTGGGTTTGATATATAGTGATTTAAATTATCTTCTCTAATTTTTATTTGATTTTTTCTCAATTCAATCTCATTTCAACCATTTTGTTTTTTCTATGATAGGGAGATTGATTTCCAAAATTCTAATGAATTTTCTTATTTATGTGGTTGGGTTGAATTTGGTTTAGTGTTTTTGAGGTAGGTAGCTTCCTTGTTGGAAATGTTATTCAGTATCTGGTTTATTATTTCATTATCATGTAAACAATGTTGACACTATGGGTTTTTTTGGATTCATTTATTCTCATTTTAATTACATGTAAAATACTTCTATAATTATTTAAATATTATATTATTTCAATTCTCCATACCAAAGGATAAACAAAATTAGTGGAACAATAATTTATCAATAGTGATCAAATTTCTTTATTTACCATTATAATTCTGTGATTCATGATTTACTAGACCATTTAAGGTCGATGATATGATTTTTTATCATGTTTCTTATACTATGAATAACATGCAAAATTTCATGTAATTGTTGAAAGAATAAAAAATCATTACTTTTTGGATCATGATCATAAAGAATCAAGATTAATGATTCTATAAATTCATGTATATTGATTATAAAAAAATAATTCAAATTTCAAGATGAAATTAATGTTGTTCTTCTATGTGAAAATAGAATTCAAATAGTTGAACTGATGTTGGTAACAGTTGTTGTGGATAACAAAAAAAATCCATGTTAGCTGAGAAATTTTCTTCTTCTAGTATTTTTTGAATCTTGAAATTATTTAAGGGATAATATTTTCATAATTTGTAGTTTTTCATAACTAATTCTTAATGATGGAATAATTATAATCAATAATAATTGAATCTATTAGGTTAAGCTGGAATAAATTTCATATTAGAAAAAAAATTTCTTGGTGCTATGTTTTTCAATATTTCTTTTAATGATTAAATATAATGTGATTGGGGGTGAGTGATAATTTAGGAATGTGAAGAAAAAATTCATTTTTATGACATAGTTTCATTATTGACTATAATGGTTGTTTCTAAAATATCGGATTCATTAAATGTGAGCATCTTATGAAATATTATGTGATCTTAGGATGTATAATTATATATAGATGGGGAGTTCCTAGAATTTATTAGTTATTGATGTATGTGAATGAGATATTTTTTGTGATATATATGTTTCTATCGAGAATGTAAACAATGTTGATGGAATATGGTCAAATAGAGTGTTACCTATCTTCATGATTAATAAGAGGTTATTATGTTGATAATAAATATATTTTTCTACCATATAGGTCGGTTTCTTGTTTCCAGGAATTCCTTTCCACACTACTCGGAGAAGTTGGATGTGAATTTTTATGCATTTCTTTTCATGTAGCATTGTATGTTTCTTATAATACCAAGAATAATAGAATAATGATATTTATTCATAAATTTACTAACACAGGTTTTTTGTTTCTACTGGAATGAGTGAAATATTTTAATATTGAGAAACTATGGACACAATTATATTATGTATGGTTTATTGGTCATTACTCTAATATTTAATTAAATGTAATGTTACTAATTTTAATTAATTATAACTTAATTTTCTAACATGAAAATTAATTTTAAAATCATTTAATGTGTTTAAAGAATATCTTATAAAATGGTTTTAAGGGAATAAGATATCAAACTCTTAGAAATGGAAGTCGGGTGTTAGTGAGAAGATAACTATAGTTGATACTGATTGTAGGTTAACACAAATATTGAGGTTATAAACTATATTATATCCAAATTTTTATTATTTATTATAATACCCCAACTTTATAATTAGGGAGACTAACACATAGTTTAATAAATATTAGTAATTTCCCCAATATATAGGTTCATATTTAATGAAGGCTTACTTCCCCCAATAACACACTCTCATCTCCAAGTAGTATTATCTTTTTTATTCAAATTGTATATTTTTCAACAAAAATATGTTTAGGGGGATGTAATGGCATGTGGTTATTTTGTACAAATTTATCATTGTATATTGTATCAAAAATATTATTATAGATATGGCATCCATGGGAATTGGTGTATTGAGATACATTATTTAGTGTATCGTCTATGACGGATTGTTGTATAATAGTCGATTTATGATACATTACATTAGATATATAGTGGCTCTATAAAACTACATGATTAATAAATAGATATGTTGATGGGATGATGAAATAATGGGATACATGTGGTTTATATTATGATTTGTTTCCTTACTGTCTTTGGTAGAGTTCTGTTTTTTAGAGAGATGAATCTGGATGTAAGTTGTTGGAGAAAAGAGGAAAACTAGTGGGGTAGTGATAGTTGAGTACCCTTTTATTATTAATAAAATTAATGGAATCATGTAAGAATTTCATGGTTATATTTATCCAACTTGAGGATGGAAACATAGTGAATATATTTAGGTTATTAATTATTTTAAATTTGTGTTTTCTGTAATTTTTTATGCTTTCATTTTTTTCATTAGGGGATATAGAGAGGACCCTATAAACGATCCATTTTTAGATCACCCTATGTATATTTAATTTTTTTTTCAGGTCTTTTTGAACTGGTTAAAGACTAGAATGGATATTACAAGATCATGGCTCTCTACGATCTATTTGTGATTTTCAGTGTCTAACATGCATATATATTAGTGCGTGTTATCTTCCATTATTTATTTTTCTAGTCACGATGTCCTTAAATGTATGTAAATATGATTTTCTTATTTCTATGTCAGTGGTGAGTTGTGTGCTTGTGTTATCATTATCTTCTACATGTTCTTTTAGAGGGTATTTCTTCCCAATTTTATGTTTACTACTTATGGTTCATATAGAAATCTCGAGGCCTATTCTAGGTATGCATCAGGTAGTCTTCATCTCACATAAATCATTTTCCATCATTGGAATGGTATTTTAGGAGTAGGGAATCATTATAAATTAAATTAAGATATATTATAGAAAACATAGATATAAAAAAGGGAAACATATTTTTAATCAATTGTTTCACAATTCAATGTTGTAATATATTTTTTTGGTATTTGGTCTCAAGAGAAAGATATAAATGTTCCCTTTGGAATTTAATATATTTTATTCTTATCACCCATTAATAAATTACCCAACAATACTAGGTATCTACGATTGGGGGTTTTATAGCTAGTACTATAGCATGTATTTGTATAAAATATAAGACATAGAATTAGAATAACGTTGAAAGAGAACACAAATTATACCACTATAAAAATGTAGCTATTAAACCAGATTTGATATTTAAAAGAATTATATGCATGAAACCATATTTTAATAAAATATGGTATATAAATCATCTCTTATTTATTATTATATTATTATAGTAAAAACTAATTCATTAAAATTTAATGATAATTATGTGTACTAAACGAAATAGATACAATTATAATATATTAAAAAATACCTGTATTATAGTTAAAATAAATATAATTTAGAAAATGTGGGTGCTGAATAAGTAATTAAAATTCTATGTTATTTGAATAAAGATATAGATAATAGCATAGAATAGGGTCGGAAATTTTTTCCCCTAAATAAGGATCAGTATTTTTGGAATGTTTATTGAGGAAACAAATATCCATTATTCAATGGGTCCACATATATCATGGTTAGTAATTTATTAATGAAGGCATTGGATAAGATATTTATAGTATTTAGGTGTACAGGGGATGAATATTTTTTTAATGTATCTTATCGTATAATGGGAGAAATAAACCAATAGTGGTCCCTAATTTAAAATTCATTATAGGCATAAGAAAAATATGACATTGAGAAAATGAAATTCAATGTGTTTTGATAAAAATATTTTCCTAGGGAGAAATATACCGAGGTTGAAAATAAATTCATATAATTATGAAAAAAATGATGAAACATTATATGAGTATAAGGCTAATATTAACTTATTATATATGTATTTGATAGATTATTGAGGCAATATAAAAAGTATTATTGATCATTTATTTATAGTGTTGTATATGATATCTTAATGATCTTTATTCTCTTAATCATTTTCATCATATGATATAATTTAAATAAGGTCTCTCATGAAAATGAAGGCTTTTAAAAAAATTCATTATTAACCTGGGAAAACCGGATAATAATAGGATTCTTAAAAACCAAGTGTGAAGACAAACTAGAAATGAAAAAAATAAAATTTGGGTTCCCCAAATGTTGTAAATATTTAATGAAATATCCTTGTACCTAATTATATATGGTAAATATACTCATTAAATTTGGAGTGAAACTAAACAACCTCCTAAGATAAATTATTGGGGAAAATTAGTTAATGTGAAATCCATCAACTAAATAGTTGTTGGGAATTAATATAATCAATTCTCGACATTCAACAGGAATAATATCTATTAGAACAATATAGATCTGGGTTTGAATTTCTCAATAAAAACAACTCATGTTGAGACACAAAAGTGTCTTATAGGCAAAAAAATTGATTATAATCTCATTGTTAGATAATAAATTATATAATTCAAGAAAAATGCACTAATTTTTCTCAGTCATGTTTTCTGTGAATATCAAACCACTCCTTGATATGTTAAAAAATTATTTATCTATTATAACCTTAATAGGATATTTTATTTCAATGAAGATATACTGGGAATGTGAATTTCAAATGAATGATTTCTATATAGTTATGAATATAATAATCATATTAATGGTGACACATTATGTCATCATGGGGAATTATTGGTTCTTCAATTACGAAGAAATAATATATTATAATTTGAATGAAGTCATAATTGGAAGATAACGTATAGAAATACTTTTACCCCTAATAGGTCAGCATAATAAATTCATAGGGAACGTTTGGGGGTAGTAAAATTGATTATGGGTGAATTGGAATTGTGAATATAATATGTTCACATTTTTAAGGAGTATATTTATGTATTTTTGAGGAACTGACAAAATTTCCAATAGATTCAGAAATTCAATTATAAATTAATCTTATCAAAGATGTAAAAAAATTATTTTATCCTCCCTATATACTATCTATAGTATTTTTATATGAGTTTACTAAGAAATTAAAAAACTAATTTGATAATGGTTTCATTAATTTATATGGTACACCATAGGGTGCTACATTTTTTCTGGGAAGAACAATGATATATCATTGAGGTTGTGTATTGATTATAGTGAAATTCATGGAATTTCTATAACGAAGAATTATATATCATATAATTTTGTATACGTATTTAAATATATTAATATTGATAAATACTTCTCAACAATAGATCATCATTCTTAATATAATAATTTAATGGAAAATATAGAGTATATCTCAATGGTGAATGTTTTTATGATATGTAGACATTTTTTCCTAATAATTCATTTTCAATAACCAAGACACCTTATAAATTTATACACATGAATAATATAGTATTCAATGATGATATTGCTCTGAATTTTGTGGTATTTATTTATTATATTATTAAATATTGTATTAGTTATTAATATCATGAAACTAATCTTCACATTGTCCGTGATATTCTGAGTGAAATGTTGTTTTATTGAAAAATTAATAAATATGAATTTTATATTGAACAAGTTTATTTTCATTTAATTAATTTATCCAATTATGGATTATATATTAAAATTTTCAAAATAATGTTTTCATTGATTGTTATTTTCCTACTACTAGTGGGAAAATATGAATTGATATATTTCGGATTGTACTGCATGATACATAGGATTAAAATTGGTGAATGGTGAAAGGTAACTTTTGTGGGGTGTTATGGGACCCTAACTTAGACTTGGGTCGATGAGGGATGTTATTAGAATGTATTTCGTAACTCGGATTCCTAATAAATACATGGGGAATAATGAAATATAGGACATAATGGATCATCATACAAAAATATGGTCATTTACTTTTAGTTTTTTTATAATTACTTCTCAAAAACTTCATATCAATGTATATAAATGATTTTTTGAAACTTTATAAGACTCCCTTATCTATTTTATAATACCATGGACTATGTTTTACCCCATAAATTTTATTGAGTCACCATAAGGCCTTAAAAATAAATCATAATCATACCACAACATATAACACTAAGATAGATGGATTTTATGAATGGACAATCAAAACATTGGATCATTAACTAAAGTCATGATCACATTAATTTCAATGAATTATGGATAATTATTTTTCCATTAACTAGGTATCATTATGTATAAATTATGATTATATATTTAAAATTTCTCTACATGAAGCCTTACATGGAAAGGGTTGAGGGGCTCTAGCATGTAAGGATGATGTTAGGGAAAAGATGTTATTATGCCTAGAATATAGGGAAGGGGCATTAGAAAGGGTCTAATCATTCCTAGACCGCATTATTGTATTGAAGTGTAGATATTAATTATATTATGAAATCCAAGAAAGGATATTGAATTCATATTGGTATTCCATGTCTTTCTTGATAAATATCCATATAAAGGTGTAATGATAATTAGGAAGATTTGGAAGTTGATCCCATGTTATGTTGTTTCTTTTAAAATAATATAGATGGAGGTTTTTATTATCATTTACCCATTCCCCCAAATCCATCAAAAAGTGTATGAAATATTCTATATATCCATTCTATGTAAGTATATTATTGATATTTCCCATGATCTAATGGATGATCAGGATTAGTGGGAGAATGAATTTTCATATAACAAAGAGTAGATTGAGATTCATGATATTAGTGTGATATTTCCTCATAATCAGACAAGCTGTCTTGTGATTTTCCTTTTGAGGAATCATCATTTTGATGAAGCAATATATGAGCCATATGATGCAATAATAAATTAATATCTATATAGTTTTGGGATATATTTAAAATTTCTTGTATGAAATCATTTATATGCTTAGAATTCAGTACTCAATAATATATTGAATGTAATAATAATGTTTCATTATAAATTCTTAACCAACAAAATGGATTAATACATTAACAAACATTGAAATTTATTTTATAACTGAAACTGAATCATGTACCATAATACAATAAATCTTAAGTGTAATCACCATAATCTTCAACAATAGAGGACATCGCTAAAAATGAATAACAAGTATATGCGGGATATTAATATTATAAATTAAACCATAAAAAAGATAATATGCATGGTATCTAATGGAATGATATGAATTATATAAGGATGTTTTAATGAATTATATATAATTTAGGGGTAATAAGACACTTTTAATATGATCATTTATATTTAACCATTAGAATCAAAAAATTGGAAATTATATTCTTATAATAAGAAGAGAATATTTCTTCATCTAACTATCTTGTAAAATTAAAAAAAAAATTATTCAATAATATAATTTCAAATTAAATAAATATATATTAATAAAGAAAACAAATATAACCAACATTTTATTGAAATAACGATAATATTTATTTTAAGAAAGGGTATCAAAATTCTTGGTACCCAACACATGATTTTCAAATAATGTATTAATTTTTTTTGAAAAAATATAATTAATATGTTTAAAAAATTATTTTCTAATAATGGAAATTAAACATCAGTCCAACAAGTATAAATTATCGAATGATGAATGTTTCATAATGTTCAAATGTAATCAACAAGTTCATGAAATACTAAAATAAGGTGAAACTTAAGGCCATGTATTATCAAATAATGAAGATAATGATATAAATTAATAATTCTTATAAGAGACCCATAATCACAAATAACATATTTTATTAGTATATTTTAATTTAATATATTAAATTGTTTAATAAAACATATTAATATTATTCTAGTGTAAATTAAATTTATTATTTAATTTTTTTGGGAAATACTATTTTCATATGAATAAGGTAAAATTACATAATCATATGTTTTTATCATAATCTAATATTTTAGAAATCATTTTTTATACTTAATAAACCCTAATACAAACCCTTGGATGAGCCATTATTTTTATATTTCCCACCACATATATTTAACATGAATTTGTTTATAAATTTATATAATCCTCCCTCGGTATTTATAAATACCAACCCATTCACCCATTAAGATAAAGTATATATCTACCGCCTATTATTTTCACCTCATTATATCTTTCAATGGTTTCTTCAAGTATTTTCACGGGAAATATGGTTCAATATCACGATTTAAGATAATTTAATTAACGTTATGGGTCCCCAACCACTTTTTCTTGTAAATTTATTTTTATTTTTAGGTATATTTCATTCTAATGATTATTTTTATTTTGATTTATAATTATGAATTAATATTATATTAAAAATGAAAAATAAATATTCTGTAATATAAAACATTCTTCATAAGTCTTTATAATGGTAAAAATTTCCAAATATGTATGATTTTGTGAAATTTTGTTAATGTAATGTGTTTATGGTTTCCCTAGAAATGAAATCATTGTTTGGATAAAAAAATTTATTTAAAACTAGTGTTTTTGAATGTAGGAGTAAAAACCAACAACAAATAGTAGTTGGGTATTATCCCAATCATCCCATGTGGGGACGATTTGTCTGAATGACTTCAAACCTGGTGAGACAATATTTGGGGATATACATGGGTATATTTATATAATCATCACATAAAATTATAAAAGATATATCTATAGTCTAATTTGTATCCTTTATTCCTAAAAGCATATATTAGGATACATAAATACATTCACTATTTAGGTTTTAACATGAGTACAATAAATGAAATTATGTATTCATCATTTTCCTTGGGGTTTTATTTAGACATTTAGAATCGAATGATATTTTCTTTATTTAAGGAACGGTTTCCACCTAGTTTTTCATTTTAAATCACTGATAGGGAAATTATACTATTCACATCTTATAATCATATTTTATATATATTTTAAATTTGTAAAGTATTTCCCATTTATATATCATTATAAGTAATTAATTTATTCATTTGTTGAACAATATTCCCTCTAATTATTCTATAAATGATTGAATGTATAAAATAATTTTTTGATGTGTGGTTTTTGGAATTATGAATCCCATTAATTCACTAGTAGGTCGCATAAAAAACCCTTATAATGTAATGGATTCTTATTAAACCTTTATGTGTGATATCTTGACACATTTCCATGATATTATGTTTTTTTATATTATTCGTTTCAAGAATTCTCACCATTATATGATCATTAACACATTTATTGAATTTTTTATTGATTTATTTTATTATGCAGAATCATCTATTTTAATTTTCGAATTATATTTCTTATTACAAGTTAGATTTTGTTACACATTATTCCTTTATAGGAATTTCAGCTCATCCATTTCATCATTTTCACATTTAGGCAAGTATTGAACTATAATAAAATTTATAATTGACGAAAAGGATATCAATAAGTAAAATCAATTTTTAATCAGAACTTATAATTTTTAATAATAGAAGTCAATATTTATTCATATTGTATCTTGAAGACTATTGATAATTGATAATGGGAATATAATCACTTGTATTCTATTTTCCATAACATAAATAACCATATATCTCTAGGTGACTATGTCTTGGGGAATTAAAATTGAATTTATAGTTAAGGATGAAAAATGATTATGAATCCTATGATTATATCAAATTGATTACTTAGATTATAAAAATTGGAATAAATTTATAATTATGCTTTCGGGAGAGATCAAGGTGTATATATCATTGGTGGTAGCTTTCCATCACCAAATAATTGTATATAATATTACCCTTGAATGTGGTGACCCGAATTGAATTGTATCGATGGAAAATATGTTATACCTTATTTTTTAACATCGGTACCTAACTATGTAAAGAATTATTTGATCTATAAATATGTGGGTGAACAATGTAGAATATTATTGCATTTGTATGAATTAATTTTTATAATAATATTCATCATTTATCATGATTTATAACATGGTTTTTAGATATTGAATATTATTCATTTCAACTAGTGAACTATATCTATTTGGTGATGGGGGTAAGATAATAAAAGTGTGAATTGTGTTAAAGAATTAATAACCACTGCCTCACTACGTGCACTTAATCAATATAGATTGCATAATTTATAAAAATATTATTATTATAATCTATCTTTGGAATAAAAATTATATTTTTTGAAAAAATAACTTATCTATATTGGGAAAACATTTCCAAAAATGAGTTTCATCGTCTTGATAAATGTGATTGATCTTAATAAAAATATTAAAATATTTTTTTAATATCATATCTGGACCCAACTAAAACAGCACCAATCCTAGATATAATAAAATAACTACTCATAAAGATGATTTGTAATAGGCTAAAGATTTTATCTAACTTTCAGGGTTGATGTTAATCATCTATGAAAAATTAATCAAAAAGATTATAGTATCCCAAATAACTCATGTGAATAATGATTTAATGAAATGAATATATTTAAATATTTATTTATATGATGTACCATATATCTTTTATAATTAAAAAATTACCATCCAAGAAATAATTAAATATTAAAAATATTAAAAACCATTCTTCCACCAAATGAATATTTAGCTCCATCAATTGTTTTCTATTAAAACAATTAATAAGAAAAATGAACCTAAAAACTCATGAAAAATATTTTTGTAACTAATTTTATGACATGCTTGTTTTTCCATTATAAATCAACGAATATATCTCCATAATAAGTAGTAATATATCATAATATGTCATTATCAAGAATATAATTTTTTTTAGAATTCAATACTAAGAGATTTGGATTAATTCATGAGAGTGACACTCAAAAGAAATGGGAATTGATTCCATATTTATTTATTTGAGGCAATTGGAATGATTTCAGATAATTTTAGAAATGTGAATTTAATAATAAATTAAATTGTGAACATCAAATTTTATGATTAATCATAAATTACATTTGTAGTTTCTTGAAATTTATATAATTTAATTTATAGATATTATTTATACATAAGGAATATATATAATGAAATTATCACATTTAATTTATAGTGACCAAATAGAACCTCCCATGGGATGGTGATGAGTTGTGTGAACCACTATAAGATCACCTCCAATAAGATCAGTTCTAATAATGATAAAAAAAGAAATAATCATTCATTGTTGTCCCTATCGTATATAAGCCTAAAACCAAAATTCCAAAAAAAATATAAAGATTAACTAGAAGATTATATAAACGAAAAAATATAATTATATATATATATATTGGGTCGTGAAATAATAAAAAAATTTGCTACATATGATTGGAAAAATTAACAGCTAATCAATACACATGATTACCCACACTATAAAATTGACATTATCTTGGACGACCTGACCATTATATTTCAAGGAAAATGATTTAATTTAACCACATTAAATTTTCAATATGAACTCTTGGTAAGGTTCTTCTTGTGGAAAATAGCAGCCTGGAATACCAACATATAATAACAAGTGTCAAATCCATTTATCTATCTCAGCTCCATGATCAGCAATACCATCAATAAATTGTGAATCATTAACATATAAAAAACACATGTCGGTGTGAGGATTGTATGTACATAATTAAATATACAATGAGGATAACTCACTAAAATAATATGTGTATATATATATATATATGACAACTAGTCAAGTTGAATCACTATGTATAAATTATTAACAAAAAAGGAAAGTGATAGTATACACTAATATAAACATTATAGGATTATACATAATTGAATATATTAGATTATAATAAAAAAATGAATCAGTATTATGATTAAATTTATATATGAATTCCAGGAAACATAGGTCATTGAATGACCTGATGTGTCTAATGTATATGTAATAACTTCATGACTCAACTTGACTATGATTTGGGGTAATTGGGTGAATCCTAGAAACAATAGAGTAAACGATTTTATAGATCGCATGTTAAAGGATCATTGAATCATAATATAAGCCACACCATCCAATTATTCATGAATAAATTAGAGATTAAAGTATATTAGAAGCCAGACTATATCATACAACCACAAGCCCATGCGTAAAATCCCTCAAATATAAAGTAAACCTATCTGAATTGATAGTTTGGAACTATTCATCAATAAGGGGTGTAAAATTGAATCATGGGAGTCCCTATAAACTATGGGTGATAATTCATGGTCACATAAAGGAATATTGACTCCTGAATAAATGATTGTGACTTTATATATAGTATATGAAAATCCCAATCAACCAAATAGAGGGACTATTCCATTTATTGATGATTTTACATTAGGAGTACATTAAATTCATGTCTGAATAGAATGTTTTCCTCATAACCTATAATATCCATTATGGAGATAAGATCCTAAAATATATTAAGGCATCACTCAATGAATATTTTATAAAAGATATGATCAAAAAATTGTGTTCAATATGTAATAAAAACACCAATTCAGTAACCATATGATTTAAATGGGGACTACTATATAATGTATTAAAAAAATTCATATTATATAGCTAACCAATGTAACATACACAAAATGTGAAACCCTCAAGTTGTTTGGTTGTGTGCTATATTTCTTAATTTTATAAGAATTCATGAAACAACAAATCTCAAATAATGTATATTACAGGAATAGATTCTTAGAAAATCTAGATAGTGTTTTTGGTAGAATTATTTTCTTGTAATATTGAACAAATAAAGTACTCCTATTTGACATCTTCTCTAATAGGGATATTTTGGTGACTCGATTATAACATAAATTCATAATATTTTTTAACAGTAATATAAATTAAAACTGAAATTAGATCACTAAAATAAAAATTTATTTTTATAGTCTATTGATAAAGTAAACATTCATATATTATTTACATATTTGGCATTAATATCTCAAAAAACATTCATTCTAAATGATAACCTTTTAAACATGATATATTTAATATTTCCCTTCAATAACTGGCTATTGCAGTTATTTGAAAATGGTGATCTTAAAAAATGATTATAACCAATCAAAACATATATCAATAGAATGTTATATTTCTGTATTTAATGAACATGTGTGTAGAATAACACAATCAAGAGAGATAGACACATCCTTAGAAAATAATACTCATTAAATATTGATCATATATAATGAATCTTTACAAATTTCACATGGAATAAAATAATAGATGTGTCATTGAAGTGTGGAAACCTCAGTTAATATTAGTGTTCTATGAAAATAGAATATTATAATATGGAAAAACCATAAAATTTGGAACTAATATAATCATAGAAAGTAATTATTATATATATACTGACTTTTAGATCCATTATTTCAAGTGGTAAAAATCCTATGAAATATTGAATTAGGTTCATTCCACACACTCCATAATATTATTGGACGAGGTTCACTACATAATATATTTCATGAAATTAATTGAGATAAATACAACTACCTATTTCATTGGATGGATATATAATAATAGGATCATAAAAAATAATGAAAAATAATACATATTTGTTCTAAATGATTCGGTATGAACTAAAAATTCTATCATAGAATAATTACCTCATGAAAAGTATACATGTTTTCTAAAGATCTACAGATGGCATAAAAAAAATCAATAATGAGATAGAGTATTATTCCATTGAATCGTATCCCTAGTGAACCATATGATTCATTAAAGGATAATGACATTTATGAAATATAATTTTTAAAATAATTTTAACTTTTAATTGAAAATAATAATAAATGACCATTATATTATAATAATATTCAATAAGATATAATTAATAAATATTTTATTTAAACTATATATTAAGAAAAGATTTATCTATATAACCATAAAATCATAAAATGGACCCAATAAAATAAAAAATTGAAGAAAATTTTGTGAGAAAATAACTATATAAAAACAGTAAAGATGATATTACAAATGATTCATTTTATAAATTTCAAAATAAATAAACGCCTATAAAATATGGACATAAAAAATAAATGATGACGTCATTTTGAAATCAAATAATATTAATAGACCCTAGACATGGAAGAAACTAATTATTTACTAAAAATAAGTTATAAGGTCAACTCAAGTTGCAAGAATCATTATGAGTGAATAATAATCCAATGGGAGGGGAAATGTTGAGTATGTATTTACACCCCATAAATAATCAAATGAGAGAAAATTATTGGGGTTACATATATATAATTGGGAAAAATAATTTATAATAATTGAAATTTATACATATACAATCATGTTTTCATATGTTTATTCAAAATGAATCCCTTTCTAACATTTTCAATTTGACCAACTTTAACTCATTATTAAATTATTTTCGCATAATTATTCATATTTACATGAACCATATTCAAACGTATACAACATAATATCACCCATTCATTATAATATTGTATAATATTATATTAAAAATTCATAAATATAAATATGTAGTTTAATATATTGTTTCACATGTAACAATGAACTAAAATGTAACATGAGAGATTTCAATATTTTTAAATGTTTTAACTAATGATAATCACGAATATATCATGAGAAAACAAAAACAGTAATCATTATGAAAATAATAATATCAGTAAATATATATTTCTTTAAAAATATCATGAACATAATATCATTGTTGTCAATTTTTCCATGATCATTACAAACCTTATATAAAAATTGAAGACATGAATAGGAGTTAAAAATATAATAAACATATTAAAATACAATATAATAGGATGAATTTTTCTTGGTTTAAGATGTGAATGATATTTTGTCATTATATATCTAAGGATGGATTATATATTTTTTTGGAATTATATAACTATTCAAAATCACTATATAATTTAAATATATAAAAAAAGTAAAAAATTATGAAATCTATAACAGATGTAGATTGGTTTTTCATTTATTTGAATAATTATACCCCATGAAGACCATTTTTCTAAAAATGGAAGGTAGCTAGCATCACAAGAATTTTCCCTTGACTAAACCCATGTCAAACACCAATATGATCATCTTGAGGGTTATATATAATGCGATTATATGAATCATTCAAAATAACATTTAAATACTTTATAATTGAATAGATAACCATGACAATCAGTTTAACTAATCATACCCTTATAACATATGTGGTTTTTAGAGTATTTTTAAGATGAATATAGGATGAAATAAATCCAATGATTAATGAAAAATTTATTCTCACATTATCTACTATAATTAATACATATTATGTTTTTGTAAAATATTAATTTGAAGAAAAATAAAATTTTACATTTATGTAAATTAATTTATACATTTTTTTATTATCATTTATTATAATAAATCATTATGATTTAAGAATAAAATCGTGTAATTATATAAATGATTTTTTCTCAATGAATTTAAGTTGTATTTATAATAATAATTATTAAACAATTTGATAATTACTAAATAATGTTTAATATTTTTATAATATATTGAAAATTTAAATAAATTTTCATCTGCAAATTTATATTTATCATTGAATATGAAGAAGTCCTCTTTATTCATAAAAAAATTCCACTAGAAACAATTTCATTGTTATTCAATCGTAAATTAATACTTATGAACATTATAAATAAACATTTATGTAATGGTTTTATCATTTTTAATTATAATATCCATATTATTTAATTATTTCACATTCATTTCATAGATAAATATATATATATAAACAATGTAAACTTTAGTTGGCATGGAAAAAAAGAATTATTTTTTATTTAATACTTTTTCTAAATGTTTAAGACTTTTATATAATCAAAATGAATTTAAATATTTTAAATGTTGAACCAAATATGATTTTTAAAATTTAAAATAAACATATTACCACTTAATTAATAAATAATTTATATGAAATAAGATAATAGAATGTTAATTAAAAAATAAATAATTTTATACAAAATAATTTTTTAATATCATATGTATTAAATTTAAAAATAAAATTATTAAATTTATAAGTTTAATTATATTAATGGGATAAAAAATTCAGATTCATCATTTAAAAATTTCGTATTATTTTCCATATTATAGTTTTAGTAATGAGGTAATTTCAAGGGTAAATATATAATCATGCAAATATGGGTAAAATGTGTTATTTATCATGGCCTAAAATTTATTAAATTATCCAGAACCATGGACCATATTGAAGATGTTTCCTATGTTATAATGTGATACACCCATTTCTCATATACCATTCATTCTCTAACTCATAAAACTTCTATGTTCATATATCATTATACCAAACATAACATTCCAATTCCATGCTCAAGTCCAAATTTTTATCTAATGAAATGAAATCACACCACAAATATCTAATTGAATATCCTCTAAAAACCATCCTAAAACCGTAAAAATTATAAATATCCATGAATATTCACACTATTTTATAATTCATTTTCCACAAAAATGATATAGGATCACCATTTTCAAATGATCCTTTAAGAAATATTCAAATACATAACATTAGTATTATCAACTCCTTTTCTATTAACGATGTCTTTTTTCCCACTTAACATATTCTAAAAAAATTAATATAATGGATTCATCATGATTATTTTCATGAAATATTATTAGGTTAATTGAAAATTTATTTTATATCTCCCTCTAATCTAATAAAAATCAATATTGTCGCTTGTGTTATGTGAGGACTATCAACTTCATAGACAACATATTATCATTTGATTCAGAGATGTTTATAAAAATGGTTCCAATTAAAAAATATGATAATTGTGACATTTTTTTATTCAGGAAATAAAAATTAGGAATTCCATTCCTAAATGTAAATATAGGAGTCCAATTTTACATTTAACCACATAAAACATCCATACCAAGATGAATGAATATTGATTCATTTTATGAAATTGGTTTATAAATTAATTCATTATATTTCAACAACCAACTAACATATAATAGATAAAATATTTCTTAAAATATTTCGATTTATAAATATAATTATTAAAAAATTTGGTCATTATTTTTTCAAAATAATGATAATGTATGTAAATTATCTCCCAATAATACTTTTCTGTTAACTATAGAAGGTTCTGGTTAGGGAAAGTATAATAAAAATACATGAAAGATTATATATATTTATATTCTTACAGACCCTTGAAATGAAATAAATTCAATTATTATATATCATTATGTAAATATTAAATTTATTTTGGTTCATGGAATGTAATATTTATTTTACAACACATTATTAATATACTGTATTTTTTTATAAAAATTACGAAAACAATATCACCCGAAATTCATCTTCACAATTGGTAATTAAAACCATAATTGAAAAAAATAATAACATTATAAATCATTATTAAATTTTTTTTATATTAACCTTCCTAATCATAGATTTATGAAATTGGTAACAAATAGTGATGATCAATGTCAACTTCTCAAATCATTTCTGAAACAATAAAATTCACTGCCATTGGATAATGAATATAAGAAATTTACATATAAAAAAATTATATTTAATGATTAAAATTATATTGTAGAAATGATAACAAATATAAATAATTTTAACAAATTGTTATATTTATTATTCTATTTATTATATAAAAGTTTAAGGTACATTTACCCATGTTCGGAGTAATGTTATGTGTTTTAAGAAAATAATATCATATGATTATGTTAGGATATATATTTTGTATATTTGTTAATATATGTCTAGTAAAGTCAACCTTTTAATTTTATTTTTTATTATAAATCATCACAAATTTATTTAATTTGACATTTATTTGGAAAGGGCTCTATTTTGAATGATTGATACGTGAATTCATCATATTTGATGTATGACTTTCTTTATTAAAACTGAATGTTGTTAAGAATATTTAACATCATCGTCGATGTATATTTTCCCTCCATGTTTATATAAATTCATTAAAAAATGGATTTCATCCATCTTTGTAATGAAATATTTATTATTTCATCTGATATTACTATTTACAATTAAATATTTTCAAAATAATATTTCGACATCCTTTTTATGATGTGAGTAAAAATATTAGTATCTTATGGCTTTGAAAATTATTTTCCTTCCAAATTCATATTTTTAACTTACAGTTTAAATTTTCCATCGATAACTACTATTAAATTTTCACAGATCCAATTTTACTATTTGATTAATGTGGTATTATAAATTTTTTCATGAATCCTCCTTGAAAATGAAATTTTAATGTGATTCGTAACACTAATATTTTATGAAAACTAAAATATTTATTTGGAAATATATTTTTATATTTTGATTCTATATTTACTTTTTTTACCAAAATATATACCAACTATATACTTATATATTAGGAATCTCACTATAAATTCCCTTCGGAATAACTCTTTATTTGTTGTTTATTTTATTGAATCAACTGATCAAAATCATAGGGAAATTTTTTGTAATACTACATTGAAATGTTATTACAATTCATTTCAACATAGGGTTTCCTAGAGGATTGATATATGATTGAATTTATAATCCACACATGTGTATGGATGATTGTAACATCATTAGTGGTGTCCTATTTCCCCATCCATTTTATTGCTAAATGATATATATCTCAAGATGTAATGGCATTGTGGGAATTCAAAATTTTTGTTCATATGTGTTCATAAATCCATACATGGAATTATGTTTCACTCATATATGTTCAAAATATTATTCATGAGTCTAATTTCTTTTATCATAGGCCCCAATAATTTTCATGTGAATAATCGTGATTAATTGTATTGCCATGAATGTGGTTCGGACTAATTGTTGATATGTAATGTTCGTATGAATGTGTATATGAATTAATATTTTTATTCTCTGTTCAAATGACATTGTGAGTGAATTTTATTATTAATTTTGCTTCCCAATAATGTGTGTGTGATTAATAAAATTTGAGTTATGTTTCCAAGAATATGTGTGGATATAAGTTTTGTTATCAATGTCCATAAGACTAATTTGGGATGTTTATTATAGTTAGGCTATGTTCACAATTATTTAATTTAATATTTTTGAGATTATTCCAAATTTAAATGTTATATACTCATGTTATACTCCATAAATCATTATTAATATCTCACATTTCTACACT
Source organism: Viscum album (assembly GCA_963277665.1). Taxonomy (NCBI): domain Eukaryota; kingdom Viridiplantae; phylum Streptophyta; class Magnoliopsida; order Santalales; family Viscaceae; genus Viscum; species Viscum album. The sequence goes on from OY728121.1 coordinate 1,718,492,836, forward strand.
CTTATTTCATCATATATGTTTGGTAATTTGTTATTATATATCATTTTATTATTCCTTATAGGGAAAAATTATTATTCAAAATTATGTCACATTAATTTTATTTCATCTTCCTATGATTCAACACATTTCTGACTAATTTATAATATGTTATTATACTAATAATTCTATATCACCCATTACTATGTTTCCATTTACTTTGAAATTATATTCAGTATTAGGTGTAAAAGGATGTCCTGTGTAGTTATGTCATGAGAGTGCATAGAGAAAAAGAATGAAATGTGATATATATATATATATATATATTATTATTATTATTATATGAAACACATATTTTTTGATATAGTGTTGTGGGAATATTTGAGTGATCAATTATTTAAATTATGAATATAATGTTACTTATAATTATGTTTATCGGTATTTCCCTTTTCTATTATCGTTTTAGTTTTTAAAAAAAATGTGTTTTTAGGATTGGGACACTATGTAAAGGTTAAGGGAGCTTTAATTGGCATCTGAGTATGAAAAAGTTATTTTATGGGAATATTTTATTTATTATTCTGCCTTATGACAATAGAACATTAGTGAAAATCATATAAAATATGTAATACTATATTAAATGATCCAAAAATTAATGTAATGATTATAAAACATTCTAATATTGTAATATCTATCCAGATACAGATTTGTTGATGTGGGATCTGTAAAATATTCACTTGGGGTAATAATTCAAAAAAAAATTGATTGGGTATAAAATCAATTTTCAGTCCACAAAAAACTACTTGGTCTAACTACAGAACTAGTTTTTTTAATATAAATGAAATGTCATGTTTGATTAAAATTTCATTTATGAACAAATTTGTTGGATTGAAAAAACATTTGAGGATGTAAAATATAATATATAAGGCCCCACCGCTAAACATTACATAATCATGAGTTTTGTAAATAACTACCATTGGGGATATTTTCATGTTTAGATCAGTAGACTATAAGCCCATAAATATTACATAACAAAAAAACATAAAGATAAATGTGAAACATAGAGTAATATATTTTTAATACATGAAATAAAGATATTTAAAAATAAACATGGGTTCATTTCATGTATAATTGTCATAGCTTTTCCTTGATTCCACCCTTGACTCTATTCTCCCTTAAATCCAGCCAAAACATTTAAAAACATGGTATGAGTATAAAATTCTCACTAGGGGACATAAAAATAATGAAATCCCATTAGTTTAGTTAAAACTAGATAACCCATTCAATTTATTTAAGCAAATGAAACAAAATATATCTCATTAATAACACTCATAATTATTTCTCAATGAAAAACAAAAAAATAGTAAGACATTAAGACTCACATACGTGAATTAGATCGCCATATAAATAATAATCTTTTAATCATAATCCAATTTTAAAAACCATATGGTTTACTTTCAAATTTTAGATCTATAATGGTGATCCCCCTTTGTATAAGCTATATTGGTCTCACCATCTAGTTATAATGGTGCTCAAACTTTCCTATAAGATGTGGCGGGCTCAACAGTGAGTTATAATGGCGATCAAGCCTTCTTATAAGGTGTTTCAGGCTCACCTGTGAGCTATAATTGGGCTCAACCATTCTTATATACTATACTGGGCTCACCTATTTAATATAATGCCCTTGTACCATTTCATGAATAAAACATGTTCATTACAAAACCCCATTTTTGAAATCATCTTTAATCCCATATAAAAATAATTTTTATAAAAATAACTTTCTCTTTTAAGTAAAATTTTAAAATACCCTGATAATCATATAAATGAATATGGTATTTATTTTCATTTTAAAAGATATTATGGATTTTAGGAGAATCTAAATATAAAATAACAGTTACGGAGGCAGAAAAGTCATTGTCGCCTTATATAATAAGAAAATTATTCCATTCTAATTTTGTAAAGATTTTAAAACACTTCATTTATAATTATTTCTTTTTTAAACATTGAAAAAAATTCCTAAAATTTACTATATATTTATTTTACACCCATGTAATTAGATGTGTAATTTAATATTAGGGGGAAAATTATTTAATAATTTAATCTTTTAATGTTCAAGGTGTCCCATACCACTTCAACTTATAAATACTAATCTATAAGATTTAATAAATAACATTATTATAAATAAATTATGGATAATAAATGTCATTGTGGCTGTATATACACTTTATAAAAGAATAATTGTGTATATTATCATGAAATGAAAAAATTAAAGAGATTGGAGCGCAGTCCCTTACCAAAAGTTTTGACTTTTCTTATCTGTTCATTAATTCTATGAATAATAAAAATAGATTAAGTTATAATTTCTTTAAACCCTTTTTATTTTTTATTATTCATTTTTTATCACTTATTAATATGTAATTAAAACTAGTCAATTATTTGAGTTCATGTCTGACCTTTTATCGATGTTCGGTATTTGAGTCAAAATTGAACTTGTTTTGACGAAACCACTCCATGAGGTCAAAATAATATTATCTCTAAAATATTATTCATGACATAAATATCATATATATTTATTGAAGACATTATATCTAAATCGGCTAGCTCTTTTTAGTTTGATCCAAAAGGCTTCCTTGAATTTCCATTTTACTGTTGTAAGGATTCTAGGAGGAAGGGAAGGATCTTGGTAGCTATTTGAGTAGAAATTAGACGATCCAAGGGGCATGGGATGTGAGAGTATGTGGGTTGAGGTGGTGTCCTTTTATAAGAGAGAGGAGTGAACTTTTGGAAAGTCTTGAAATATTATTTTATCATAAATTAATTTTATAATTATAATATTTCCAAAGTGATAATGTTCAAGGTTATAATTAGTATGGCTCTAAATACTTTCAAATAATATGTCTTAGAAAAGTTTAAATCACAAAATTAACTATATCGTTTAGCTATAACCCCATGTTAATAACATTTAATCTTACCATGTCTTCTTGTATTCTCGTAATATATGGTTAGTATAATTACAATAAAATTACAATTGAACCATAAGTGGATAAATGTTGATATTTTTAACATTATATTAGACAATTTTCCAAATAATATATTTTTAGGACTATTATATCATTTAATAAAATAGTATTTGTTTTAAAAACCCATTTATATAAATTTTGACATTATTTATTAATTGATTTTTTGAGTCATAACAACATGACTTCTTCTATCCAAAGGCATAATCATATCCCTAACAAGTCAATGTCATCAAAAAAAAATTTCTGGGCATAAAAACGTTCAAATTAAAAATATTATAATATTTAGAATATCATTTATCTGATTCTTTCATTAATAAGGTAGTTGTTGTATCATCATTATGTCATAAATAATTTTACTTATTAATCTCTAAAAATTATCAATAAAATACCATTGTATAAGAAATATTTTTATCAATCAAATTAAAATTTATAGTTGAATGTTTCATTTATATAATCCAAATTAATTTTGTTATAATCATGAGATAAATGTTTACCACATGTTTCCATTTTTCTTAAAATAAAAATTATAAATGGTCATTTTCAGACCCAGTTGGCCCCATTTGGTTATATAATCGACACAAAGATTCCCATGGTCGAATATATCTCATCAAATAAGATTAATACATGTTTTTAGATAGTTTTATATTATTATAATATGATTTTTTACCTTTATTTATCTGATTTGTCCTTTAACCATGGTAAATAAAAATAATTATTTATGGCACTATTCATAATGTCTAAAAATAAAATTTATCTATTTATAAAATTAGGAACTTCTAATTCAAAATATTGATTCCATTTTCCATATTCAAAACATAACAGATTCAGCAATTAATATAAAACTAACTAATGTTGTCAAAACCAGAAAGCGGTTTTTCAAGAAGTAGGAACAATCAAAATATTGAAATGTATTTGTGCCCAATATAAGTGTCAAAATTAATTAGAATGACAATAATTGGGTTAAATGATAAAAATTTAATCTAATTAAACTTTAAAAACAATTAAATGGATATTCTAACTATATAAATAAATTAGGTGAAAAGGCAGGTTTAAATAAAAATGCAGCACTTATCACTATTCATAAAAATATGGATTTTATTAGAAAAATACAAAAATATGAACTAAAGTAAATGTTGATGACTATGTTCTGAAAATGAAGATTATATTATCATATAGTATATATAAATGTGACAAAAACTATTTTTAAAATTTTCTCTCCCCCCAAATGTGGCTAACCGACCTTTTCAATATATTAGAGTATTTTATTCTTAAAATTCGATTTATTCTCATTTTATGCCTCTTAAATTAATTGGATAAATGTAAAATAATTTAAAAAATATTTAAAATTATAATATACTTAAATTGTTTCTCTCATTCCAATATAATGTCTATGCATAAACTACCATTTAATATAACAATATTATTCTTGTATTATTATTCAGTGTAACTCATTGTTGTATGAAACATAAGATTTTGGAGAAACCCAATGTTGTGTGTGGGTATGATTTCGTACATGGTGTCCCATTTAAACTAAATCTGATATTAAATTAAAAAATATTAATATATATGAAAATCTATTATTCAATAAATACTTGAGATGTTAAATCATTCCCTCCTTTTGAAATTGCTTCCTACCAAATTTAAAATTGGACATAGGAACCTCATTAAGAATCCCATAATAGAAAAAGATTCAATAGAAAATATCACATTAAAATAAATATATAGATGTACAAAGGTAGCTGGATATAACACCTAAAAGGATTCCATGTAAAAAACATGGATATGGATGAAAAATTATGTATCTTTTTCCGATGGAGATTGATAGAAAACATGATCAGGAGAAAGTTAACAACCAAAAACCAAAACATGTGATGGGTTAAACAGATTTAGATTTCCCAGTAGGAAACATAAATGGAAAATGTTTTCTTTTGAATATCATTTTAATAAATTTGAGTAGTTTATTTATGATCTTGAATAAGAACATTTGTAGACATACAAACTTTCCATGTAGAGTTTTATAATTAAATAAATAACTACTACAAACACATATTTTAGCCAAATAATGTGTATTCAGGATGACTTGGTCACACCTGGATCAGTAGAATCATATTCAATAGAATCAGATCATCCATTAAATATTAAATATATATTCTCCTTATCATTATACATTAACTTAAACCAAAATGGTTTGTTCAAAATAAGATAATCGCCCAAAAAGAATAATCATTTATAAGGAGAATGACTAATATTAATCTCCAAATCTCAATTGTAATACAGATGTTCCACATAGACCATTCAACAAAAAATGTCATTAAAATTCTTCGAAACTTTCCAAACTATGATTTAAACCCCTAATTTATAGGTATTTGATCACATAGCTTTCCACAATAAATATTAATATTTATCTCCAAATTACATCGACTACTCTTACAAACTCATACTTAAATGTAATTAACAAAATCACATATTCTATATGATACATTAATCATTTCCATTCTTTAATTTCATCTAGGAGAAACACTAATGCCAGCTATTTAATAATATTAGAATTTTAGATGATCATGAGAGTTTCATAGTCAATTATACATCATTTGGTAATTTTTTGAAAATAATTAGTGATATGTGATATATAAATAACCAACAAACTATGATGAATGGGGGGTTCAATAGTTCAAGTACATTCTCTCTTAATTAAATAATCATTAATAGAACATGTAAACCCCAGAAATCATGAAAAATTGGGAAATCAAATGTATGGAGATAGAATTGGTCTCTACAGTTATTTTCATCCAAGATCCATGTGGAGAATCAGTTCTAGAAATATTATCTCATGGTGTGTGGGAAACAAGCATTTTGAAATCTCTTGTATAGTTCATAGGCCTTAAATTCATGGATCATTAAAAAAATTTATGGACATCTATTTTCATGGAATGGGATTAAAGTCTCATTAAAATAAGTGGAGATTAATTCTACTAGAGTTCAGTTTCTAGGGTGTGTGCGAAATAGGGGACAATGCAAGCCTCAAAGGATCCTACTACTCAAGGATGATGTTTCTGTCAAGATCTAGGAATATAATGGTGGAAATCACTTCTTTTTTGAATCATTCATTACTCTCACCAACCCTAATATATATTATAGTAGGTCGGGGATCCTTTTCATTATCCTTAAACCACTTACTCAATGATCAATAGGTTCATTGGAACTACCATTGCAATGGGAAGGAACATAATGTTGATGGTTCATGAAACGATGGTCTCATGGTGGGGTAGGGATCATTCTTGACCCCTGGGAGTCCTCTATCCTATCTTTTAATACCTTATATAGACCTATAAACTCCCACCATGTATAATGTAATTCTATTACAATTGGGATTTATTTATTCCACTCCAAATATATAACATAGAACTCTATTGAAACATAATCATCCAAAAATTTTACCTATATTTAAGGGATCTCGTACCCACCATGGTCCATTATTTACATCATCAAATACTTCATGGATGTAATTTAAAATTGGATGGTAATTTTACACACATTATTTGAAGGGAATAAGTTGAATAACATTTTATTGTCTCAGCACCCGCATGACCATCATTTCATTTTCTTTATCTTCATAGTGTCACTTTCACCCAAGTGTTCTATCAAGTAAATTGCTATGTTGTTTGGTTTTGTTTTTTCTAGTAAACCATAATGATTTGTCTCCCAGGAGTTTTTTATTATAAAAAATATATTTTGGCCAAAAAAATAATGGTTTTTTATAACAACAATGCCCAAGGAAATTATTTTTCAGAAAAATTAAAACATCTAACCATAGTCAAATAAGTGTGAAAACATCTTTTAGTATTTTATATAAAATGAAAAATTTAATAACATGAATAATGAAGTATTCCTTATATGAAATATTTAAGTGAAAGTGGATACACTACTTAATATAAGACATTGTGTATCATAATTAATATGACTCAATGGGAATAATTTAAATAATAAACTCTCACCTCTAATTCTAAGATATTCGAATAAACCCTCACATCCTATATGAAAAACAGAACTAAAATTGAAACCAATTTCATTATGTTATATATATAAGTAACATTTTTATAAATACTCTCTATATGAATAATAGTTAGTAAATATTTAGATTCAATATTAGGTTTGGTAAATCATGATCATTTATGACTAGTTTTATATTACATATATTTTTATTCAGTATTATCCAAAATTTCAACGTTCCTATATCATACAAGCTATTATAAGCTATTTTTTTATATTATAATTTTATATTTTCACTCTAAAAAATAGCTTTTTACGAATCTTTTAGATGAAGTTGGTGAATGCTTGTTTCAATGATTTTTATCAAATAAAAGTTGTGTACTATTTAATGGGCTTAATATTACAATTAATATTAAATTTAAAATTTAAATTAATTGATTATTAATTTATATCACATATGATCATTAATTGTTTTCACATATTTATTGTTTATTTTTTTATTACATTGATCAAATATATGGTCTTGCTAAACTAAATATGAACATGTTATCTCCTTATTACCCTTCAATCACCAGGTACTCCTCTCTTGCCCTCTTCTAGGGTTTCAATACTCTTCTTATGAGGGTGCTTCTACCTCCCTCCTACTTCTTCAGCATTTATCTTATCCAGTTTTCATTCCCAATCAATTCTCGATAGCGGCCCTTTAGGGTTTTCCCATCCTTTCGTTGGTGGCGAATCATCTCAAACCAAGTGTGTGCTCACTCCCCTTAATTCTCCTTTATAGGGTTCCTCCTGAATCCCCCTGTTCTCTTTCTTCTTCTCATATCTCTCTCACCTCACTTTCAAGGCTTGTCTTCTTTGATGGAGGTGTTGCGCCTTTTCCCTACAACCGCTCCTTGCTCTGACCTTGAGTTCCTCCTCTCCTCTCTAGGTCAGATCAGGAGAGTTGGATTCTTTTGGTTTGGGGAATAGTAGCTCGGTGGCCATAGATCTTCAAGGAATCTTTATATATTCTCTCTAGGGTTACAGCCCCAGGTCTCCCCTTCCTCGTTCTTTTATTTTGATTTTTCATGGGTTTCATCCACTATTCCTTTTGGTCCCCATTATTCTTCCTTGACCGTTGAACCATGCTCTAACCTAGATTTCCTCCACTCCTCTCCAGGCCAGATTTGGAGTTATGGATACATGGGTTTTTGTCCATGTGGTTTGGCGGCCGTGGTGTTTTCATCTAGGATTCACTTATAGCCTTCTCAGGTTTTCTGATCAAAGTTACTTTAATCAAATGTTGTTGTCATTTGTTTGTTTTGTTTATCATGATATTTCTTTGATGATCCTTCAATGTTTTGATGGTTTTTGAGTAATTTTTGTTTTTTGGGGTCAGTGTTGGTCGAATACCACAACTTTGTGGATAGCGGTATGGAGGTGATGCTCATCTTGTGGTGTTCAGTGGGGTGTTTTTGGATGATGGAAATGATTATGTAGAGGTGATGATAAAGGACTTTGGTGGCCTTCCTCATCGACGATCTGGTAGATGAAGTGTTAAGAGTTCAGTGTGAGGATGTTTTGACTTTCATGATTGGAGACAACAACGATGATGATTGGAGTGTTCATAAGAAATGTTAAGTGAACGAAGGTGATGGTTTGGTAGAGATGTGAATGACAGTGATTTGTTTGGAAGAGACGACATGGATCACGGGATTCACGAGACGTGTACCCAATGATGATTGTTTATTCTTTTCATTTTGAAATATGAATTTCATTACTACTGTGTTGAGTGATTCATCAGAGAATGTTCGGGTTCCCATTTTGCCGGCTAATGTGGTTTTATGAAAATAATAATAAAATGATTTGGGTCAATATGAACATGTTATGAATTATGGAATGATTAAAATTATAATAGTGGATTATTTTGAAATACTATTAGTATTACAAAAATTTGATTATATCATTTATATAAATATAATATTCTGAATAATATTATATTATAAATCAATTAATAATAATTAATCAAGATGAACAACTAGATATGCTACATCGTGGAGAATGTAGTTCTCATAATGCATTGTAAACAATATATTTTCATGATGAATGAGTGGGAATGAATATGGATAATAAAATTTTAATCAATTATAATATTTAAATTATATATATAAAAATTCATTTTTTATTTCAATCTTATAATTATTGAATATAGGTAGTGGTTAAATATGGATGACATTGTTTAGCGAAGATGCAGCCCTCAGAATGATGAAATTATTTTTTTTGTTTATGATAATTGGAATGTGGTAAATAGTTACTCACTAAGAATAATAAAATTATGTATAAAATGTATTATCTTTTTATTATATATGAATTACAAAAATATAATTTTGAAAAAATAATGAAATGCAATGAATTTCAGGAAAATTTACCTATGATGATGACTTCATATTTCCCACTGATGAGTCCCAAAAAATATAGGACTTTGGAAATTTTCTTGTTTTCATACTATTAATGAAGAAGGAAGTACTATTATATTTTTAAGTGATAATATTATTGTATAATTATGAAAGATTATTTTAATATACCTCTTTAATTTTTGTTTAAAGACCCTATTTATAAGTTGTGAGAATATAATTTTTCTTAATTTTTTCAACAATATATAAAGAGTTGTCGATGTTTTACAATCCAAAAACACCCCAAAATAATTAATAATTCACCTGAGGATGGGATGATAATGATAATAACTAATCCATTCATTTTAAACCATTTTTTATATTTCATTTACTCCCATTTCTTTTTCAATATTCACTTATACATTTTTTGGTTATACAATGGTAACCAATTCATTTTCAAAAAATTATATTTAGTCTTAAAATTAAAATTTCCCTTAATAAATAATTTTGACCAAAAAATTCATTACATATAACATAATTTCATAGAAAATATTTACATGTATAATAAAATAATTTATTATCACTGCTACAAGCAACATGTAAAAAACAAGAAATTTGGAAACATTATTTTTGTTCTTAGAATTTATTTGTTTGAAATAAATTATCTATTTCAATGATTTAATTGATATATATTAGTTCATTATGTGAAAATAAATGTTATGTATATTTTAAATCAATCAAAAACATAATTTTTATTGCAATAATATTTAATAATAATGAAAAAATAATTTTTAAATAAATATTATTTATGTTATTGATTTTTAGTATTCTAAATTTATAACATAACACTAAAATGTCTAGTTTTATTCTATAAATAAATATTTCATCATAAAATTGTTATATATTATGTTTTGATACATATTTCTATATTAATAAAAGTGAAGATTTTTGTAAATACAATATTTTTACCAAATCACCTAAAAATAAATTATTTATGGAAAAGAAGACGAATTATCAGTAAAAATATTTTGATAAAAATAATTCAAAAATATTGTTTTTTATGAAATTAAAATATAACATTTATTTATAAATTTACTTAATTGGATATTAAAAATGTTGAGAATAAAATGTTTATGGAGAATTGGCATGTTTTACATCAATTATTATTCATATTATTTGATACATAGTTGGAGTTTGGCTTATTGGTAATCACACGGTAATCCTATATAAAAAATTGGGGTTCAAAACACATTGGGCGAAGGTACTGTATCAGTATTGTAGCATACTGTAGTAGTGGTGGCACTGGAACAACGACATGCACTATAGCGGGGGCAGGTCACTTTAGCTTTGGTAAGGTATTGTAGCAGTGACAGATATTGTGTAGTACTATAAAAGGCAGAGTACTATAGCAGTACTATTCACAGAATGGGCCATGGGAAAAACATTTGGGCCTACAGGCCATATAATGGGCTAAAATTCTCACTAGGCCTTCAGGCTATGTAATGGGTCTCCCTCTACCCAGTTAAAATTGGTATTTTCTATGCATTATATAATAAATGAGGCTTCGTCCACAAAAATTAAAAATATATATGTTATTAAATAAGAATTTTTTTTGTCATATTAGATTATATATATAATTTTTTATATGCACAATTATCATTCAATTATGATAGTCTTCTATTATTATGGTAAAATACATAAAATTTTGGATCTTTCTTCAACATTAATCCTTTTAAAATTAGTTATCAATGGAAAATAATAATATATAATTATTTTATTGGATTATTGTTGTTTCATTTCCTATAATAACTATTATATTCTATATGAAACCAGAAAATTTTCAATTTTCCTTTTAGTTGTGTGTTAAATTAGTTAATTCATACACGTGATGTAATCTATTAAAAATTGTAATCATTTAAAGGGTAAAAAATCTTATTTCATTGCATTCAACCACCCTTAAAAATTAATGTGTCCCCAAAATTTTTATTACTACTAATTGATGAAATTTGTTAAGGTTAATCATAAAATATTTAACATATGGGATATAAATTATAATATAAATTTTACATTTATCTCTTAGGCTATAATATTATTTTATCATTCCTCAAACCTCAATAATATTTCACATGTAAGATCCACTATTTTTTTTAGAACTAAATTCTGAGTAGAATGTTGATTTTTTCATTTAGATGCTTATAATGGGTAAAATAGTAATTATATCCAATTATATGACCAAGAATAATTTTTTTACAACTCTATTAGTACTAAAATATGATGTTTACCCTAATAGATGTGTTTTATAGAGTCTTGGATGTTCAAATTTTCACAAATTAATTAATATTTAATATATAATAAATTTAATATTAAATTAATTTTGCAGGATTATACATCAATATATTTGGAATGGAGCATCAGTTTGATATTTAACATCCACCATTGATTCTAGAATAAGTATTTTCCCCAGTGTTGAAAAAACACGAGTTTTATATTGCAACAATCCAAAATACCCTTTTATTTTTCATTATGTTTCTATTATTATTTCTATTCCATTCATTTTTCTATGTCTTCTCACATAATCACTTATATATGATCCTTTTCATGGTTGATAAAGTGAAAATTTTAGAAGGTGGGAGATAGAAATAGAGATATGTGAATAAGGGTACTACTACAGAGCTTAGTATGTGTCATATTATCATGCGGTATATGTTGAGTGTCAAAATGGGAGAAAATTTGTAGAATTTTTCCAATGGTAGGAAATTTCTAGGGGTTTCCATAAATTCCATAAGATTTTTCATTATATACATTTAAATACATTTTCTATTTTTGTGGGACCCTAATGATCTGATTTATATGTATTTCTATGAAAATTTGGTTTTTGGGAAATTTGGTGGTTTTGCAATTGAAAAAACCAATTTACATAGTGTGTGGTTCAAGGAACACATATCATGTATTATTTCTATTCTAAGATGATGGTGAATTTTTCAATGTACATACCATGTATGGTCACTACACACAAGGTACTAGGACTCATCTTTGTAGCCTAGTACCTACCCAGATTTACCATATTGGGGAACATGGCCAATGTTGAGTAAATGGCCAGACCCCATGTGGGTCAAACCACATGTAGAAATCCAATGCTAGGTGATATACTTATCCATGGAATGTGAGGTACATGGGTAGGTAACATGTGTGGATTACATGCTATTTCTCTGTTTCACACACTACATATTATGGATTTTACCTCACATGTATATGCAGAGGTATATTCCCTTGTGGGATCTAAAGTGTACACACCATGTACCAGATTACGCACATAATTCACTCTCCATTTTATACACTTTCTAGGATTTTTTGAATCATTTCATTCATTTTTCATAATTAGACCCATGTGTAGTGTATTTTATATATAATTTTTAGTAAATCATGATCGTGAATCCCTTTTATGTTTTAAGGAATCCTTGGTGGAGTTTCATACATTTTTTAAATGCAGAGGTTCATCCTCCAGTAATTTAATCTAGTTGTTTCTTAAGAGAGACATGAAATAAGAATATTATGATTGGTGATCAGAAAAACAAGGTTTGAGAAATTATCCTGAGATGGGTGTTGATTTGTATCATTTAACTAGATCATTTGTTGATTTCCTCTTGAGGGTTTCACCATCATGAGATGTTCCCTTATAGTGAAAGAGGTTGTGAGACATGTTTTTATAGTGGATCCCATGTAGGATGCCTCTATCTTTTTTCAATAATAAATATCATCTATGCGATGATTTTTCGTACATTCTAATATAGGGAGTCCCTAGTCGTATCCCTTTACCTATATTTTATATCAATGATATATTATTGGATGTTTTTAAGAATATTTTCGAGGAATCCATATTGAATTCCTCCCACACCTTCCTAGCTGAGGATCTAGATTAGGAAACCATCACATTTTTGGATACCTAGATGACCTCATGTACAATTACTTTCAATTTTTGAGTTGAAGGAAATAGACGGTTCCCTATTTATTGTCTGACCTTAAGATAGTACCTCATGTTTCTGAATAGATTGTAGCTTGTGTCAAAATAGAGACTATGATGAACTTGTAAGACCATGTGGATGTGACAATAGTGTTAGGTTCAGCAATTCAACCACCAAATCATATATTTATTCATTAAATTGTTCAATAGTGATTCAGTGATGATTACCATAATTTAATCCTAATTGGTGGATATTATACATGAACCATGGTGTATTCATTTTTGTTTTGGATTCTCATATGTTCATACCTAGATCTGGCTACTGGTCCATGTTTTTATTTTTTTTACTAGTATACCCATAAGAATTCAAATAAAAGTGGATTTTGATAAAGTATATTTGAGTATTAGATTACTAGGATTTCTATTGGAGCATCCAAGAATACGACTGTTGAACCTACTATTATGATTTATAGGAATGGAGTCCCTAGTAATGAAACTCAGGGATTACTCCTCTATCCTGAGTGATACATATGACTTTTCTCTCCTCGAGTTGTTATACGATGAGGATTATTATACTATAATCATCTCATGGGTTAAATGAGTATGTTTATAGATTCATTAACCTAGGGTTGAAATGGTGGAGTACACTATCCTCAACATGAGGTCCATTGATGATAATTATGCTCTCCTCAACATGTGGCTAATATGGGATGACTATTCTCTCCTTAATTTCTCATATATTGTGGTTCTCCTGATGTCCTCGAAGGGACCACACTTTTGAGACCTTTTCATTAAAGGGGTTGTAGAGTATGGGGTCCAACAACTATGATTAATTTTTTTCATGATATCCACATCCCAGATCTCAATGGTTGGGAATGACGTATCACCAACTATCACTCCTTGTAGATCACTTAAGTTTCATACCCTAAGGGTTCATCCAAGTCTCAAAGTCCAAAATACATATGGGGAAAATAATAGGGATCATAAATTATCCTTGATTTACATGGAATGACAATTATTTCATCTATCTCGGTGACTATTTATATGATAACAAGATGCACTTGATTAGATTCAATCATTATAGTAATTGGAGGACAGAATAGGTGAACCCATGTTTAGGATGAGTTTTCCCCTATGTGTATGTATTATCCTCAGTTATCTTTTTCAGCCATATAAAAATACGTTAAATATTGATTGGGATTATGCAACATGAGATCGACATACTAATAGAATACATGACTGGTAAAATGTGCAGATAAATTCCCTTGAATAGGATATATAGGTGTTTGAGTTTATGGACCCATGGATTGAAAGATGATTCATTTTATGTTATTACATTAATGTTATTCTTGAATATTCATATATATATATATATATATTTCTATGGGAATATTTTTGTATACACATATATGTACGATGAGCCATGGTTTAACATTCCTAGTCTACCAGGACTGGGGAGCTGGCATTCAGATGTGTTTTCCCATTTATTATCTTGAATTATATTTTTATCTATATCGTATCTAGTATGAGTATAATGAATTTACATGAACTTATGGGAGCACATTTATAGGTTCAGAGTGGTGGTGGACAATTGAGCATATTTCTCACCCCTACAACTACACCTCAATGTGTGTGTAGAACTTATGTATTCTTCTCAAATTGATAATATTTATCATTCTCGATATGTATGAGGTCTAGAGTTGTGTAATCAACTGGTATTTCTTGGGATAATTCTTCAGATAGAGATGGTGAAATTTGATAGGGTCGAGATACTAGGTATCTGGTCTAGATCAATGTTAGTATCATATACTTTTACTATTATTTTAGTTCTTTCAAATAATTTTATTTTTATGGTCAACGTAGTGGAAGGCCATTGTTTTATGCATGAAATCCATGTTTAGGAATTTATTAAATTTAGCTTGATTATTAATGAATTTTTAATTATAGTTTATTTAATAATTCCATAATCTATTTATATAATTCCATTTATTATATATAGAAATTTATGTATTTTTATTACGTTGATATAAGTCATTAGTCTCTACAATGTCACACCCTAACTCCCTGATACTAATTGGAAACCTCTGACATTCAAGGAGGCACACTTGAGGCCTTGTGATGAACTGACATAGAGAACCAAATTACTAGATAAAATATGAGACATTACAAATTGGTTTCAATGATTTTATTTTCCTTTTCATTACTATTTGGTATATATTATATAAGAGAAAAAGAAATATGATGGAAATAGTGATATATGAGACTGATTCTATGAGAACTATTGTTATTGTAAGAATTATTTCATTCTAGGGTATGATAATGTGTTTATGATTTTTTTGTTATATTTTTATATGTTTTTTACATCGATAGACAAATATTTTGTGTGATTGTGGATATATATTACGGATTTCAGCCTATTGGCCCTTCGAAAGATGTGAGAGGTAGATTTTGTCTCTTTGTCAGAAAAAGAATGAGGTGTCCCATTAATAGTATTTTGTATGTAGGAGAAACCTCATATAGGACTAAAAGTGTGTTAATTTTACTAATGTCTAATGAATATTCAATTAGACCTACTTACATATATATATATATATATATGTAATTTTCATTCCGTTGTTATGTAATGTGAATATATGTGGAGGTGTTGGTGTTTAGGCGAATGGATCATTCCTCATTCCTGGGAGGTAAAGAGACCATTGTAGGTTTATAGAACACATGATTCCCATGTTTTGAAAACATCATTTCCAGAATCTAGCGTTACTTCTATGTAAGATACAGATGGGTAGCATGACTTTTCATATGGGGAAGGGCTCTAGATGGTATTACCCATTATATATATCTGATGATTGTTAGTACAGTGCCCCCTCTCCATTGAAATCATGACCTCTAGGGAGTTTTTATGTAATAGGATTCTCAGTGAAGATAGGCCCTTATATTCCATGATTTATGTTTTGGCTCTCATGGGTCATTGGCTTATTTACATTCTTCCAAGATTTTTTGATCATTTGGGTATGGTGGTTAGACCTTCAGACCCTGTTATGTGATATTTTTAGGGCTTTGTGGGAGACCTAGATCCCTTAGTTTGACTTATAATCATGTAGTTCAATATTGAATATTTTTATTGAATACTATTTAAGATGTTAAATAATTTCATTCAATGCCTTTTTAGTAAGTGATATTAGTTATACAATTTTTTTTATTGAGGAACTAAATTTGATGTTTTTGTCTGGTCTCCGAATGTTGATTCCTCTAGTTTTTTATGAAGCACTAAAGATTATTTGGTTCCAATAATAGCTTCTACGGAAAGGAATTTTCAACTTCATTTCCAGGAAACTAATGTTTTCTCCATTTCTAATATAGCCAGAGCACTAGTAGACATTCATTATTAGAATGACACCAGGTGATGGGCTGTCATGGATTAATATCATGGCATATGTGAGGGGACTGATATTGAGGAAGAGTTCCCTAGGATCTTCTCGATTAATGAGACCAGTGTTTTGTAAAACATGGTAAACATATCCTTATAATGGATTACATGTTGAATTCTAATTCATGTGACAAAGGTGAATTATATTTTCACATGGTTCATTTGAATCTTAATCAGTGAGTGGATGAACGTGAGATGAGTAGTAATGTTTCAATGTACATTCATGGAGAATATTTCCCATGAGTTATGGATAAGTGATAAATGTACTTCTCATACATAGGATACATTTGGAATAATTGGTTATCTCATGATGGTCTACCCATGGAAGGAAATGGAAAAACAAGGATGATAGATGTGGTGTCAGGTGTTGGTTTAACAAATGTTTTCCTATTTTTGTTAGTGTGTCTTGGAAGAGATATGCACACCAATTTATGATATCTTAGTGTACTCTTGGTTAGAGACAATCATCATCAATATTGAAATCATATTGAGTATAATGATAGAGCATCAGTTCTATGATGAGATCCTTATCATTTAACATTTCCATCTTGGTTGGTTGATGAATCCTATTGAGGTTACACCCAAGGAATGGTATATAGAAATCCATAAGGTGTATAGTGATACATTTCCCACATGAGGGTATTTAGCATTGTTTTCTATTGAAATAACGGGTTTTTGTGAGCCTTTGTGATCCAGTATTGGTTTTGATATGACGATAGTGGTGTGTTTATGGTGTATGGTACTAAATTAGTCTGATGTAAACATATCCCATGTAAGTGACAGTTGTTTAATCTAAGAGATTAGTCATTGTAAAGAAAATATAGCATGGTTGTGTAGAATATTGGGATTAGATAATGGTTGTCAGTCTTACCTCTAGTCATCTTGATTATGACATGGTTTATGGTGGGGGGTCTGTAAGGTCGTGTGTTTATCCAGACATAAATTTTGTGCAGAAATTTGATTTTTTTCTTCCCAATTCATATAATGTATAAAATGTAATTTTTCCCCAATAATGTAATCTTAATTAATTATTATGACCAAATTTATGGTCCTTGAATAGTTTTTTTACATTAGGACTTCAATATTTTATAAATCCTAGATATTTTAATATTATTAGAATATTTAATATTTAATATATAATAAATTAAATATTTAATTATTTGGGCATCTTCGTTTAGATATATCATCTAAATGGAATTTATTCTTGAGATTCTTTCTTTGAGGTTGATTCCATCATGGGATGTTTTTCCGTTTTTTGGTGTAAACAGGAGTTGGGCATCATGGTCAGCCCCGACCCCATTTTCACTTTCTATTCTTTTTATTGCAATTTATTTTCTTATATTATTATCTCCCATTCATCACAAGAATCACACACACTAACTTTTGGATCCTCCATCATGCACCCATGAGATGAAATATATGAGATGTAGAGAGGGAAATAAATAGAGTAGAATAAGGGTTCCTCCATAGCGCTTAGGACATGAAAAATCATTATTCGGTACCTCTGGAACATGGAAACAAATGATGATTTGTAGGATTCCTCCCAATGGTGGACCATTTTCTTCCATAAATTAATATATATTTGTTATTATCTAGTTTTTAATCCCATTTATTCATTATTGGGACCACTAGTTGGACAATCCATAGTTTTTTTATAGAAAGCGGAGTTTCCAGGATATTTTAGGATTTTCCATTTCAGAAAACTAGTCAAAACCAAAAGTGATTTAGGGAACACACGCAATATCCTTTTACTGTTCTCGGTTAAATTACTATTTATAAGCACACACCAGGTCTGTGAATTACATTCCATGTACTATACAAATCCATGTAGCAAAGTATCTAGCTTGTTTTTTCATGTAGGGGAACATGGGCATTTAGAGTACAGGTCTAGACCCAATTTCGGTTGCACACATTGTAGATGTATATAGAAAGGTGATATACATGGTCAGACCATCTGAAGAACATGGGTAGGTGACCCATGTTGGTTAAATTCCATGTAACTGTTCTACACACTGTATGTGGTATCATACATTCAATTTATAGGAATAAGTACACACCTAAATGGGGCCTTTAGGGTAAATGTTGTGTACAAGGGTCCAAACGCCATCCACTCCTCATATGCTACACCATCTAGGTGTTTTAATATCTTATTACACAGGAGTCAAAATTTTACCCAAGAGTAGTCAATTAATTATATCTTTTCATGTATATCATAATGGTGAAACCCATGTGGGATTTTAAGGACCCATTTGTGTAGTTAAAGACTTTTTCCCAATTAAGAGGTTCTCTCCCAAATAAAAAAATACAGTGATATTATAAGAGAGAGAATGAAAATGATAATAATGGTTTTGGAGTTCAGAAAAACATATTCTGATACATTGACATGATATGGGAGAAGGTTTATCTATTTTTACTAGTTCCTTTGTATCGTTTATCATAATGATATTTCACTTATGATATTTTCCTTTCTAGTTAATGTGGTCATGTAAATATTTGTCTTAGAAGATGTTGGGTATGATAACACATTCTTATTTATATATGATCGATCCAATGAGGGTTCCTTCCCCTAAATGTTATCCTAGGGAATCCCTACTCAGATCAGGTTACCTGTATAACATCCCATATAACCCTTGTCGGATGCCTTTATTGAATTTAAATTTTAATATTACCTAAATAATTCATCCCTTACCTACCTAGATGAGGCTCTCAAGTAGGAATCCTTTACATCTATTTATTCCTCAATATACTAAGTATGATTCCTATCAGTGTTTTAATTTAGGGAGCCAATAGGTTCCATATGATTAACCAAACACGATCTACTACATAAGGTATTTTTACAGATAATAGATGGTGTCTCTATACAACATTTTCAGAACAGTTATGTTAATGGGGCTTTGATAGTAGTGGTGTGTCTAGGCATTCATCCACCACAACTCAGTAGTTTATACATTCACCTCTTTACTACCAATGCACTGATGATTATCAGAGGTTATTCCTAGTCTGTGGCTATTTATCATGACATATAGAATATTTCAATTTATTTGGGATTCATGTACTTTCTTCTAGTGATCCAGATTCCAAGCCTTGATATTTATTATGTTTACTGATATACCTTGAGGTACATCCTCAGACATGGATATTGAGCAGTTATATTTGATTATAATATTATTTTTATTTCCATAAGTGCCTCTTGGAATCTAGAAATTTATCATAATAAAATGATATCAGGCCATGGAGTCCCCATTAATGATACTCATGGATTATTACACTCCCCAAAGTGATGAGGATGATTCCTCTCTCCTCTATTTTTTATATGACGATGATGAATAGGCTCTACTCGACTCATGTATTATATAATGATGATTATTATCTCCTTAGAAAAAGGATTTATTGGGATTAAAATTATTTCCTTGAAATTTGGTATATAGAGGATGATTATTCTCGCCTCCATCAATAGAAAATGGAGCTTGAATACACTCTCTTGAAATTTTCATATGATGAGGGTCTCCATACATTCTATTTTTGAACGATCTTATAAGTAATTTTTACATATTAGGGTGGTTGAGCATAGAGTCTTGCAATTATTATTGATGTTTTGTAAGGACATACACATAATGGAACTCCAGGGGTTGGAATAACATCTCACTAGGGAGCTCTTCGTGCAGATTTCCTAAGTTTCATAACCATGTGGATCATCTGAGTCTCAATGTTTTACTTTCTCTACACCAAGACCCATTTCACAAACATTGTAAAAGATTTACATGGAGTGGTAATCCTTATTTCTATATCTGTTACTATTTATAGGATATCAGGAAGGAAAACCCTTGAATCCTTCATTATAGTGATAGTAGGTGTGTATGGGTGATGCTAGGGTTATGATGAGAATTCCCATATGGTTAATAATCATTCTCATAGATATTTTATAGTATTACCTTTAGAAGGTATATGTCAATTGGGATTGAAATCCTAAAATATCTAATTAATGATATATGAATTTATTTGTATGATATCAATCTTAATTCTATTTCACGGGATGTCCATGCCATCAAGATTATGCTACTATGAATTGAACAGTAATTGGTATTATTTTATTTCATTCAATTAACCCATGAATATTCATATTTATGTATACATGCATTTATATGTGGCTATCCTTGTTTAATCAAGTAAATATGGACATCTATATTCTATGTTGATTGGGATCATGGACCTAGGGTTTAACTGTGGTTTCAAGTTTATTAGTATTACTTGTATTTTTAGTTTTGACATCGTTAGAATTAGAATGTTGAATTTCCGTGAACTTATAGAAGTGTATTTAAAGATTCATTATTTTGTGGACAACTAAGATTATTTTTAACCACTATACAAGATCATCGGTTCACATTGTTGAGCTAATAAGCTTTCCTTGGGACTTTTCTATTCTATTATGTTTAGAAATTCAGAAACACTCAATCTCAAGGAAAATTCTATTTCATTGAAGAATTATCTTGAAAAGAAAAATTTTATTACCTAAGAAAATATTCTCCTTAACTTTGTTTTAAATTTCCATTTCATAGTTTCTCTAAAATATTAAACATTTTACTTCTATGTGTAAAATTCAGTTCCGTATCTAAATCTTCATAATATTATAAATAAATAGATATAGAGTATTTTGTTTCCAGGTTTCGAATTCTCTAAATTTTGAATCTAAATTCCACTGATATCATATTACAAATTCTCTGAATTTAGACTCCGATTTCCTCTAAAATTTAGATTCTGAATTCTCGGAATTTGGAGTCTAAATTCCACTGAATTTTATAATCTGGATTATTTGAATTTAGGCTCTGAATTCCACTAATTTTAGATTATGAATTCTATGAGTTAAAACTCAAAATTCCTCAAAAATTTAGATTCAAAAATATTTGTATTCAGACTTTGAATTCATATGAATTCTGACTCGAAATTCCTCTAAAATACTGATTCTGAATTCTCTTAATTCAGAATTTGAATTCCTCTAAAATTTTGATTCTGAATTCTCTAAATTCTGAATCTAAATTCTCAGTAATTCAGATTCTAAATTCCTTATAATTCTGAATCCGAATTCAATAGAATTCAGATCCTTAATACCATGGAATTCAGAATCCAAATTCCTTAGAATTCAGATTCTGATGTCTATAAAATTATGATTCCGAATTCCATAAATAATTGAATAAGAATATAAATGTAATTTAGACATTGAATGTTTATTTTCATATACTCTGAACATTGTTTTTTTAGACTCTGAAAAATGGATTTGGTTAAGAAACCATTTTTTACTTACCCCTGTTATAGTTATGAAATGATGTCTTACATTCTGTTTTAAACTAACTGTTGTCTGATGGACACATGTATTGGTCCCTCCGTGATTCAATGAAAAATATGATGGTTGGATGAGGGAGTTGGCCGATGGAGAAATGCCCCTAAATTGGATGTCATTTGAATGAGGTCATAACTGATCCATTAATCTATAGATTACATGTTGGTGAAGTTATTTCTAGAGAGAGAGACTCTCATGCTCTGTGCATACTGAACATCTTGTTCATATTACTTAATGCGACTCTGATTGTTGTTGTGTACAATCGAGTTCTTTAGATTATATGAATATAGAGGTGACCACTGCATTAAAGTTCAAGGACTTCTAGGTATAGGAAGGAAGTGGTGCCGACAACCGTAATGTTTGAGGACTTCCTTGATAAGGAAGACAGATGTGCTGACAGCCTTGAAGTTCTAGGTCTTGCAGGGATCGGAAGACAAACTCCGATATTCTTATCTAGGGCTTACCCTGGGGTGGGTATGACAGAATTTCATGAATGTATAAATAAAGTAACCTTTATCGAAGGTTGTTGGATACACTACTCTTTGGGTTAAATGATTTCATACTTGTTATGTGTATTGTTTCATGTTTATTTTCTACTACATTCTGATTAATAAGGAATGTATAACTATATTATTCTATCTTTTACATGTATATTCTCATTAGTAATATTATATACGCTTTAAGTTAGAATCGTTTCCCTTGTAAACTTTTCTTTAGTTTCATTTACGGAACCATATATCTAGAAACTAGTATGTTTAATGAACTAAGAGGTCTTGTGAATTATACTTGTTTAAATTTTTTAAACATAGTTTTCCTCAAAGGTTAAATATGAAAGTTTTATACCAACATTAAAGGTTCCTAAAAAAATTTAAAGGACAAAATTCCCCCTATTGTGTATTTTGCAACTAGATTTATATATCGATCCAACAATTGGTTTCAGAGGAGGTCTCTGAAATACATATATCCAAATATATGTTTTCATGTTCAATTTTTCATTATTCTGTATATATTTTTATTTCATTGTATTTTTATCCTTGTTTACAAACATTTACTATTAACATGGTTCTATGGAATGATATTTTCTTTTAGATTGTAGGAATGAATATTGGTTCGATTGACAATCTTCATTCTACTAGACTGCCTATATTTTATGATAATTATTATGAATGTTTCAGACATCATATGAAGAATTTTTTTATTAATACTACATTGGAAAACTTTGTTAGGATTACTGGAGATTACAAGATTCTTGAAATGGAAGTCAGAACATTTACAAATCATGGAAATTCATAATATCCACTAAACAACAAGGTATGAAATACTTTTTTGTGTCCCATGACCAAGAATATATATAGTAAGATTTCTTCTTATGATGCTACCAATTTTATTTGGACGAAATTATAGGTTACTCATTTTGGTACACCTAAGGATATAGAAACTAGAAGAGCTACGCTGAGAGCCAAATATCATGGATTTCTATTTCTTTATGGAGAACCATTGATCAAGGTAAAAAAATGGTGTACGAATATTGTTAACAGTTTAAAATCAATAGATGAGAATGGTTTAGATGATGAGGAACTTGTGGACAAGATTATAGATATAATTCCTAATGAGTGGGAATCTAAGAGAATAGCTATTGATGAGAATAATAAAGTTTCTCAGATTACTCGTGATAAGCTTTTTGGAACTCTTCCTCAACATGATACAATAATGAAAAGAGAAGCTGATTAGAATAAAAAGAAGAATGGCAATGGATGTTTAGCCTTTACTACTAATAATGTAAAGACCCCTGAAACGGTTATTGAATCCAAGTCAATGAATGTCTCTTTTTTATCTGAATCAAGTGATTGTGATCATTCATAGAATTAAATAGCTAATCTTACTCGAGAAATGAAGAAGATTGTTGGGAAGAAAGGATTTTTGTATAGATATAAGAAGAATGATAGAATATACAAGAAAGACTCTGAAGTCACTTGTTATGAATGAAAAAGAGTAGGCTATATTCGGACATATAGTCATATTTTTAAGAGAGAGGATTTAAAGGAAAATCATTCCAAGTATAATAGAAAGAAGTACTAAAAAGATATTGCTAAGAATACATTGAAATCCAAGGACGGATGGAGTACTAGGGGTGGAGACACTTTCTATGAATCCTCAGAGTATGAATATTTTGGTCAGAAGAGTCATGGTTTACTAGCCAGATTACCAATTAAAAATTATTTCCTAATGGACAAGGTAAAGAATACTGAATCTATAAAAAATTTAACATTGAATTCTATTTATAAAGATAAAAAATTTTACCAATTTTCGGATGATAAATCTTCTTACTAATGAAGTACCACCTCTTTCAGTATCTTCAATTAAATAACATAAGATTTTGAAATTATTTCAAAAACTCTTAACGAAGTTAATTTTGAAAAGGGTAAAATTTATCTGGATCTAGAAAAATTAATTTCTATGAAAACTGTTATGTGACTAACTCTAGTGATAAAACTAATGTTTTTTACTGTTAAAAAAAATTTAATTAGACTAAGTTCAAAAATATTTTCCTTGAGGAAGTGTTTGTCAACATTTATCTTTGGTAAGGAAAATATTTATAAGATGTATTCCCAAATTCTACATCTAAGGAATAATCATGGATTTGATTATACTCATTCAAAACCTGTTTTTAATAATAATTAATTTGATCTAGAATGTATTCCATTATGAGCAACGTGTTAGTGTGGTGGGATTTGGGAAAAAATTTCTCTATCAACAAAACTCATTCATTAGGTTTTCATAATGCTTATTTTTCTAAAAAAATTTGGATTCACAAAATATTGCTTCATGAAGTTTCCAGATCCAAGATAGTTTGGGTTCTAAAAGACTAATACTCTTATTTTCATAAAAATAAAGAATTTACCAACAAAAATACATGGTACATGGATATTTTATGCTCCTGGCACATTATTGGTATCAAAAAAATCATTGAAAATATTATCATGATTAAAGGAAGAAAAATAACTTTTACAGATATTTCTCATGGGGAAATTTTTGGAATTGTTAACATTGTTCTTCTTGAAAAAACATTTATTTTTATTTTTTTATTTTTTAAGGGAAATGATGATCCAACCCTTTTTTAATGAAATATAAGAAAAATGTTTTGATTGTTAAAATATATGTTGATGATATTATATTTGGTTTTATTCAACAATCTTTAATGGATTCCTTTTTGGATCTAATGATATCTGAGTTAGAAATGAGTATGATGGGTGAGTTAACATTTATTACTGGGATTCAAATTTCTCAAAAACTAGAATGAATTTATATATCCTAAAACAAGTTTATTAAAGATATTCTTAAAAATAATTAATATAACAACACTAAGAGTATATGTACTCCCATTGGTACCTCAAATTCAATTGATCATGATGATGCTGGGAAACTAGTAGATCAAAAATCTTTTAGAGGCATGATCAGAAGTCTACTTTACAAGACTTCTAGACGTCCAGACATAATGTTTTCAGTTTTCTTATTTGAAAGATATCAATCTAATCCTATGGAATCTCACTTGAAGGCAGCGAAAAAGATTTTTCTCTAATTAATGGAAACAATGGATTTAGGGCTCTTTTATACTTTTGGAAATGATTTTATTTAAAAGTTTTTCGGATTCAAAATAGGAGGATGTACAATGGATAAGAAAAGTACATCTATAAATTATCATTTTATTTGAGATTAATTAGTTTCTTGGTCATGAAAAAAGCAACACAGAGTAGCACTTTCCACTACTAATGTTGAATATGTAGCCGCTAAAAGTTGTTTTGCTCATGTTTTGTGGATGCAATACACTCACAAACTATGGTATGAGTTTTACCAAAACAAAAATAATGTGTGATAACACTAGTTCCATTTCCTTAAGTAAAAACCCTGAACATCACTCTCATGCAAAACACATAGATATTAGGCATCACATTCATAGGGATCACAGAAATAAATAATATATTGTTCATTAATTTATCAAAACACAACATCAACTTGATGATATTTTCACAAAAACATTACCCTCCGATAGATTTGAATATTTTAAAATGATGTTAGTAGTGATAACCAAAAGGTAATATTCCAAATTAATATCTTGATAAAACCAATATCCATATAGTAAAAAATTATTTTTCATTGGGGGGGTACATTTTCTTATTAGTCAAAATTTTTCGTAGTCAAATTTTTTCATAGTCACAGATTTTCCCAGTCATTTTTTTTAATAAAATTTTTTTTGTAAAAAAAAATTTCGTAAAATTTTTTTGAATTTTTTTTAAAATTTTTGGAATCTAAAGTTTATCAAGAAGAATTTTCCCCATTACAAATAATTTTCCCTAAGTAATATGAACACTATATTTCATTTCCTATCTTTTCGTAATCATCTATTTCCTTGCTACTATTTTCAATTTGTTTAAAATTTTTTGGATTCACATGTCATTAAATGCGAATGTTTTTCATAAAAAACCTCCAATGATCAGAACCTACCAAAATCATTCTTATTTTTTCATCTCAACAGTCAGATTTGATCAGAATTTTTTCAACCATTGGATCAACCATTCAAGTTGAACTGTCACCTAAATTAAATATATAATGCTCCTCCAATGGTTATACCACATCTATTTTTCAATATTTTGGGTTCTGATGCTCTTCCTTGTACTTAAGGTCCTTCTGAATCACCAATTTTAACTTAGTTCTAAATCTCTGTTGAAAATTCGACTCCAGATGATATGTTGACTATAAAGGAAATATATTAGTGGAATATATACCAAGAATGATTAGTTGATCAGATGTTTTATGAAAAATATGATTCTTTTATTTGTATGAATATTAAGTTGAATGGATGGGAGAGCCTTTTTATTCTTAAACTGAAGGCATGTGATATGGTGTATTTGAAGTTGATTGTAGAGTTCTATGAAACAATTAGTTTTTTTAAAGAATAAAGGATAGATTAAATTTCATCCAAGATGTATTTGAATACTTACTCTCTTTCTTACAGGAAGGTGGTATGTCTTATTGGAATTCCATACAAAGGGGAAGCAGAGTTTTGAACTCACAAATTACCCAAAGAATCATTATATTTTGATAAGGAGAAGGCTCTATCATGTCTTGGTTTGAAGGAAGTG
Organism: Viscum album; assembly: GCA_963277665.1. Classification (NCBI taxonomy): domain Eukaryota; kingdom Viridiplantae; phylum Streptophyta; class Magnoliopsida; order Santalales; family Viscaceae; genus Viscum; species Viscum album. Next base: position 1,718,520,058 of record OY728121.1, read on the forward strand.
AAGACTCTGAAAATTATTCATCATTCCAAAAACCATTATATTCATGAGTTATGGGTCCAAGGTTTTGTCATTATGAGAAAATGGGATAGGGATACCCTGACGAAAAGTGATATCTATATTCTAGACTCCTTGGAGAACATCAGAAATATTAACATGGCCAAGTACATCTTGGTTACGATTGAGAAAATCAAGAATAGAAATCTGAAGTCTCAGATCATCATGTATCCAACTATTCTTTCCAAAATTATCATTATTTTCCTTTAGACATTCAAAATTCCCTCTATTTATAATCCAAGGAATTTCAAAGTGTTGTTTCTGAGTGATGACACTCTAAGGGGAATGAATTTTGGGTTTTCCGAGGAATACATATAATTTTATGATCTATCTAAATAAGAAGTTGAATCTTTTTCAAAGAATTCATAAGTTGATGAATCCTCTAATAATTGGGGAAGGAAGATATAGAATATGTAACTAGAAGAAAAAATAAAACCCCTTGTGGCTAAGTAAACTCAGTCAGCACCACTGAAGACAAAGATGCAAAAATCTTATCCTGAATAAGTATTGGCTAAGTGGAGAGATAATAAGAAAAATAATAAGGAAGGGGATCCTAGGATTGGCTTGGATCCTGCTAAGGGAAAATCATTAAAAATAAATGTTGATAAAGAGTTTGAGGAGAAAGAGAAAGAGAAGAAGGAAAAGAAGAAGATATATGAGGGTGAGATAGTATAATCTCTTCTCAAATATGTTGAGAAAGCATCTGAATAGATTCCAGTTCCAGAATCCTTTTTTCAAGAATCACTTCTTGTGACTATAAGAATGAATGTGGTGATTCTAGAATCACATCATGAAGAATAAATAATTAATGAAGAAGATGTGGAGGATGAATGAGAAGTAGAAGGTAGTGGTGATACTGAGGAAATCATATGGAAAGTATAGGATTATCATGAGAAGGAATGACTTTCTAATAAATTATCAATCTAAACATCTAAAGTCGAGTCATCAAAACATCCTACTCCATGAAAAGAAGAAAAGGGTAAGGAAGAAGTGAATAAATTGTCTATAGAGGTATGTAGATATCATGATTTTATCCAGCCAAAGGATGTTGAGGTAGGAGCTGAGAAGGAAGATGTAGATGAAGATAAGATTTCTCAGCTATCAGATAGGGAACATGAATCTCCCTAAGAACAAGACATCATTTCGAGGTCTTACGAGGGAAAGTATGTGGCAGGTGATACACCTAGTAAATTTGTGGTGGGGAAGAACTATGTCGGTGCTATGTCAAAGAGGAAATAAGAAGACATAGAAAAAGAATCAACTTCAACAAAACACTCATATTTTGAATCATCTTCCCTTGGACATGATATTGTTGTTCATTCATTGAAAAATTTGGTTTCTACTATTCCTTTATTTCCAAGCATAGGCTCAAGATGATAGATTCTTCAGCATACGATAAATCAGAAGTCTGAATCAGCTTCCAATGTTATGGACAAATGTATCGCACAAGATGTAGATTTTGAAACCTTCCTCATTGGTTATGAGGCTCGTAAAAGATCTTGTAAGAAGATTACAAGCTGTTCAAAGAATACAATCCATGAAATGATAATCTTTTATGAATTTCATGATAATTTCAAGGATGGTTTTGACACCGATGATGGGAAGATCAAGGATCATACCAATAGTTTTGAGGAAAAGTTATTCCTAGATAAAACTACTCGAAAGCTTGAAGTTAATGATCTGAATGGAAAGCTTAATTCTATGACCAAAATTGGAAGAGGGAAAGGGATCTCCGAATTGAGATTCAAGAGAATATTTGTAAAAAAGAAGAATTATTGAATGCCCAAGAAGAATATATTAAGGCTCGTGAAGAAGAAATTAAATCCTTAGATAAGAACAATGATGATTATGATCAGCTGGTAATGTGTTTGAATGTAGGTCACAAGGAACTCAAGAATCTAAAATCCGTTGTGAAGAAGATGATGTCGAATGAGAAAGAATGATAATTTCATTTTATTATGATCATTTGTAGTATTTTCTTCATTGTACAAATTCTATCAAACCTAATGAAATTATCATTGTTCTCCATATATTTTGTAGTTATGTACTAATGTTCCAGGTAAAAAATTTTCTATTACCATTATTCCTTTTTGAAAATCACAATGGGGGAGATAGGAATGATAAAAATAATACAATTTAAAGAAGAGATTTCCCTATGTATGAGAGAGTTCATCTAGAGTAATGTTCTTATGAATGATTTTTTTCGAATGTAAGAAAATGAAAAATATTATTTAGTAAATCAAGAATATGATTCATATAGTTTTCAAAGACTATGGGAGAGATATTCATATTCACTATTATCTATAAGTAAAGGGAGATATAATTTTATTTTCATGTCCATAAAATTTTTATGCCCTTAGAACCTTCTTAGTAGTGTTGCTTGTGCTTTCCCAAAAGGGGGATATTATTGAGTCAATAAGGATTTATTATGACTTTTCCATTACTTTATGTTTCTTAAATCACAAAAAATCTACCTCAAGGAAATTCACCCCCCAAGATTTATCTTAATAATTAAATCATCCTTCCCCAAGAAAATTTTCTCCTTACCTTTCTTTTCATTTTACATGTCATAGTTTTTCTAAAATATTACTCATTTTATTTCTATGTGTAAAATTCGGTTTCATATCTAAAACCCCAGAATCCTATAAATAATTAGATATTGAGTATTTTGTTTTATGTTTCTGAATTTGTGTTCCATATTCTTTGAATATAGACTTCGAATTCCTCTAAATTCAGATACAAAATTCGTTGAATTCAGACTCCAAATTCTTTTGAAATTCAGATACATATTTCTCTGAATTTAGACTCCATATTCCTCTAAAATTCAGATTCTGAATTCTTTGAATTCAGATTATGAAATCTCTGAATTTAGAATCTAAACCCCTCTGAATTAATATTCCAAATTATCTGAATTCAGACTGCGAATTCCTCTGAATTAGGACTCTCAATTCCCTTTAAATTCTGATTCTGAATTCTCTGAATTTAGACGCTGAATTACTCTGAAATTCAGATTCTGGATTCTCTAAATTCGGATTCAGAGTTCACTATAAATCGGAATCTCTATTCCTGATAATTTCGACTCCGAATTACATATAATTCAGACTACGAATTCCTCAATAATAAGATTTTGAATTTATTATAATTCAGATTCCGATGTCTATAGAATTCTGATTCTGAATTCCTTGAAATACAGAATCCAAATATCCTAGTAATATAGACATAAAATGATTATTTTCATATACTCTGATCATTTTTTTTCCTTAGACTCTGAAAAATGGAATTAGATAACAAACCATTTTATTACATACCCTTATTATAGTTATGAAACGTTGTCGTACATTTTATTTCTAACTAACTGTTGTTAGAGTGACTCGTGTACTTTTCCCTCTGAGATTCAAGGAATAATATGACCATTGGAGGAGGGATCCAACCATTGGAGAAATGCCAATAAATAAGATCTCATTTGAATGGTCTCGTGACTGATCCATCAATCTAGATATGACATGTTGGTGAACTGATTTCTAGGGAGAGATTCTAGTAATTTTTTCATACAGAACATCTTGTTCAGATTGGTTGTGGGACTCTGATTGATGTTGTGTACAATCAAGGACTTATGTGGATAGGAATACAGAGGTTCCAACTACCTTAATGTTCTATGACTTCATTGATAAGGAAGATAGAGGTGCTGACTACCTTCAAGTTTGAGGTCTTGCGGGGATACCAAGACAGAATTCAATATTCTTATCGAGGGTTTACCCTAAGGTGGGTAAGATAGACTTTCTTGAAAGTATAAATTAGGGGATCTTTTTAAAACGTTGTTTGATACACTACTATTTGGGTTAAAAGTTTAATACTTGATACTTGTATTTTTTCATGTTTATTTTACAATGCATTTTGATTAATAATGAATGTATAACTATCTTATACTTTCTTGTACTTGTATACTCTGATTAGTAAGATTCTATACACTTTAATATGGAATCTTTTTTCCTTGTAATCTTTTCTTAGGTTTCATTTCTGTTACAATAAATCTAGAACCTAGAATATTTGTTGAACTAAGAGGTCTTGTGAATTAACCTTGTTTATCTTTGTTAAACATAGTTTTACTCAAGGATAAAAATGAATGTTTTGTACCAACATTATATGTTCCAATGGATTTTTAAAGGATACAATTAACCCCCCTTTTATTGAGTATATATATTCATATTTTGATGCTACACACATGTAGACCTTGTGTATTGTTTTTAGATTGAGCATGGTTGTCATGGTTGAAATGGCTGAGGCCTAGTGATTCATGATCATGCAGAGATGCTCGAGTGTGTTCTTCTGATTGGGATGCTGATGTTTTGGAGTGTTTAGAGTTCGGGTTTGTGCTCTGGTATGGAGTTATTATAAGAACCCTGAAATCGTTTTAGTTTATTTTTTTACATATGTATCTATATGGTTGTCCCATTAGGTGTCCAGTATTGTATGTATTTAATAGTTGCTCGGTATTTTAAATTTCATTTATTATTACTGAATGTTCTATTTTAGTTTTTTTATGACTTATGCACTACGTTTATATACAATAGTGCATGATACATATATGTTTATGTAGTTTGTTTACTCTTATTTACAATCATAATATATCCATTGTCACACCCTAGTCCCTCCCTCCTAGTCGATAGCCTCTAGCATATGGGGAAACATGCTTGAGGCCTCATGAAGAATTGTTTCAGAGAACCAGATTAGTGGAATCTATTTTTTCATGTTACATCAATAAATCATAAATGAAAGTATGTATATGTCAGAATCATGGATTTTTAAAAATATAAAATTCACGAAACCAATTAAAGAAAATATAATAACAATAATACCCAATATTGTTAAAAAATGTGGTATTGTCATAACACTAATACATTATTAATTAATGTTTGTAAAATCCCAAAGTAGTCAACATATGTAACAATCCAAAAAATGCAGTGAACTTCATGAAAAAATATAATAAATCCTTTAATAAATCCAATGAACTAATATTTCTAATATCATTTTCCATCAAAATCCATCAATAATTTATTATAAAATTACTAAAAATATATTTAACCAAAGTTTTATACATATCTCTATCACACATTCTTTAACAGTTTTCACAAATTTTTTTTATAATATTAGATTTCAATGATATTGATTATATTTAATGACTGATTCTAAAACGTTATTGAAAAATAAAAATGTGTAATCATTTGATATTTATATAACACACATAAATATTGGAATATACTGGAATATAAACATTAAATTTCACTCAAATTCTTATGTAATAATAAGAAACTAATATTTATCATCATAACAATCATATTAAACAATTCTAATGCATTTAGTAATGATCCCTTATTATGTTATATGACATAGTGGTTTCATGGAAATTAACATTGTGAGAGAAGTTTTAGTGATACTTTTAGAAACCAATACTAAAAAAATGATGTTGCAATATTAAAAAATGAATATTAAAACATTAATATGAATATATATTCCCATATGATACAATTATTTTTACCTATTTTATGTTCTATTAAAAATATGACTGTAATTTTTCAGCCTAGTGTTATGCATTGTAATTTTCCTTCAAGGTTCTCTAACATAATTATTTAAAATAATACATAAATATTTCATAATTTTTTGGAACGTGAATGTTATTAAAAAACCAATATCCTCCATAGAGTGTAGAACCATGTGTTGTTTGGCCTCATTTTCTCACAATATGTTATTATTGATTTTATACACGACACTCCCTTATCATGGATATTACCCCAATGTAATCTATGTTAGATCATGCATCCACCTATAGTATAAGGAATCAGTTTCCATGTTTAGGATAACCCCAAAATTTCATCAATAGGTAATATTTATTATTGTATCATATACTTTCTCATATTATCTATATTTATCCTGTGGGTTTTATCTAAATTTATATTTTCGCAAATAAATAAAACATTGTATATTACCTCCAAAAACCTATGGTTTCAACAATATTATTGAAATTTTGATGATCTTTAACAATTATAAATTGATTAAATTAACTATGCACTAATTTTCCTCAATGGATAACATCCAAGTATTTAATTATATCTAAACCATTCTAAGTTGCCAACTACAACATCATAGAACAAAAAATCCATGATCTAGTGCCAAAACGAAATTACATTACACTTTTCATTCTATACACATCCTAATTTACATGATCATTCACAATTAATTTAAAGTTCAAATTCCATGGGATTTTTTAGGTTTATAATTTTCTATAATTAAGAGAAATATTTATCACATTGAATCTGTGTATTTTTATCAAATATATATTTTTAAACTATATATTCATGCGCTTAATCCATATCACGTCATAAAAACCTCTCATAAATTCACTAAAAAGATTAATATTTTGGACATAACTTAGGAATTACAGATCTTCGTAAGTTGATGAAATTTAAATATAACAAATGGTGAGTTTAAAAAATTGTATGGGTAGACATATGAAATAAAAATGAATGATCATAAGATAGAATAATATGAACAGATGGGTATAGTAAATATATATAAGAAAATAATATCCAATAAACCATAAATTATATAACATGGAATAAGGATTGGAAAACCATAAGACAATATTGAAAATTTTGGAATCATAAAATGATTTTTAGGATCCCTGAGATCAAGAAATAAGAATAAGAGTTATTTAGAAAAAATTGTACCTAGAACAATAGATTTATTACAAAAAACATGAGAGTATATGTATTAAAAAACAACATTAATGTAATGTGAAAAAAACATCCATTAAATTAGAATCATGATCCAGACTATTAATACCCATTAATTTGTGAAGCTAAAACATACACATAAATAGTTTTCTTATGTGATAACAGATTTTCTCCAATGCATTAGAGTGAGATGTAGGACTACACCTATCATTAATAAATACATTCATGTGACACTTGAAATATTTAATTCCCTATCTCATAATGATCCCATGAAATTAACATGGGGTTCATATCATTCTTAAATAGAATCGCCTAAATAAATCATTAATAATTATATAAATTGTCTTAACAATAAAAATACAATGAAAATAAATGCACATCTAATGATATTTTTTAACATATTAATATTTTTACCTACTATAAATAATATGGAATTGACACCATACAAAATAAGGGTATATGATAAATTCCTTAATTTTCTCAATTAATTGATGATTGACATCTTGGTGAACACCTTTCAATCAGTGAAATGGAATATTGTCTATTAAAAAGGAAAGGTATTGGATGAAAAAAAATTCAAATTCCAAGTGGATTATTATGAAACATAAATTTTCTAGTGGATAATTTCTCTGATATAAATTAAAATTATATAATACCTCAATAAAAATAATTGTAAATGTAAAATTTGAGTAATGTACATGATATATATTATGATATGAAAATAGATAATGACATTGATGGAAAGACAGTTCTGTTGTTTTAGAGAAAACACAGTGGAAATAATAAAAATCAAATATCTTTTTAAACAATATATTATTTATAAAACTAGGGAAATGTTGATTTCATTTCGAAACCCTATTAAAATAGAGAGAATGTTTCATATAAAATATAAAAGGTATTAAAAATATGTTTTTATATAGAAACCCAGAAAGGAGAAGCTTTTCCCACATTATCAATAGTCACCCAAAATGAAGACATTAGAAATTTTTTTCAAAACATTAAAAGATATTCATGTAGCATAGAATTACCATAATCCATTGTCAATCCTGATTTATAAAATTTTTAGAAAAGAATCTAATGAATATGGACATTGAAAAAGTGAGTTCCTAGATCAAAACAAAATGGTCAGATTATTTTCCATTCAATGGGTAAATAATGGGACTATGGGGTAAATCAAATATGGAAAATTCAACTAAAACCATATGAATAAATATGGGAGAATATAATTTCAAGAGTTTTAGTGCTAAATGTATAAAAATTATATATATTTATTATCAATCAATATGAATCCCTTTTTGAAAATATGATTTAATACAAGACACTCATTGGGTGGGTAACGTAAAAATTAATGGATATTTATTGTAAAATCATAAAATAGACAGTAACTTTTCATGAAAATGTATATTTTTCATAATTGAAATTAATAGTGCGTCAAATAAACCATATAAATCAAATAATTCTGTGAAATGTTAAAAATATGTCATGAAATTAACATTTTGACAATGAATCCCTTAAAAAATTTTAAATATTCGAATCAGGACACCTATATGGATTTGAGTTGAAATAAAAACAAAACTAATTAACATTAATAATTTTTTTTCATGAAAAATTTATTAATGGGTTTTTAGATACACAATTCCAAACAAAACTTGGTGTATAATAGGATATATGACTCATGGGTTGAAAATTGAAATAAGAAACCCTAGCATTGTAAGACCGCCTGGAATAATCTATTTTAATATCATGAATTAAAAAAATAACTCTATTAATCCATTATTTAATAAAATTATTCAGAACAATAACACTTACTATCCATCATTTATAATTATACACAATATTCATATTGGTTTTTTTTCAATGCTGGGTGTGAGTGATCCAAGAATTTTTTAAACTAGTAGCATAATATAGGTGTTTTTATTCATTATTTTTAGATTATTTTCCTTCCCAGATCATAAAACATTCATTATTTTACGTATTAAAATATTCATATAGTTACAATTTCATTTTTTTTGAGTTTTAGATATGCCTTTTTAAGATGAAATTTGAGATAATAATGTTTTATTGACATTTAAATAACAAAACCTGGTATATTAATTAATGAATTTAATATTTCATCAAAATTTATAGAACCAATATAAAATAGTCAACTAATTACTTATGTCATATAAGTTTAGTAATTGAGTTCTCATTATCATCAATTGAATTATATTATATTATTTCCGTAGTTGGTGGTTAGAAAAACCCAATGCAATTCCCTGACCCCAATTACCCAGAGTCGGTGCATTATTATATAACATTGGCATGATACAAGGAATCATTTCCCAAGAGACTGATCAGTTTAGTAGTCTTGGAAGTACATGATACATTCATAAATTTTAAATTACATCATGAAATAATAACATCAACAACATTTTGTCCTCCTTTTAAAGGCACTTATATCCTTAGCCAATCCTTGTAGGTTAACAATAAAATACATATTTATATCCTTGAAAAAATAAAACATAAAAAGTGGCGATCTCAGATACTCAGTAAGGATAATTATATAGTGAAATCATTCATAAATAAACATCAGCATTTCAGGAAATGTATGAAACAAAAAAAAGCAATTTAAACTTCAACATCTGTATAATATGGAAAGGATAAAATCAAATAATGACATTTATATATTCACATGGATATTATACTAATCTATTAATAACATGTAAAATCAATATCCACTTTCATAATGATGGAATGCATAATTCTAGACATCATAACCACATATTCAAGGGCTTTTTCAGGAATTAAAATAAAAAAATTTCAAGGGCATGTGCCAAGAAACTATATTTTCTCAGGATACATACCAAGGCATTGAGTAGCTATAGTGGGCTCCACTCGTCAATTACTAAGTCCAATACATTCCTTATATGAAAAGGATTAAACATAACATAAACAATCATACTAAAATTAGCATATGAAATGTCAATACATTATCCATAATCTATGAATTTTTTATAAATAACAAATCTGTAGTAAAAAATATCACAAAAACATCAATACAATAATGATGAGTAGTGTCATAATAAACCATCTACAAAAAAGAATAAAATCCATCAAAGGATGTTGACATAGATGAAATCAAAACTTTTTTTAGAGAAATATCACTTCCTATATTGAAATCATTTAAAATTTATATAATTATAAATGAGAAAACTTATTTTGAAAATATTATTATAAACATGTATGAGAAGCTTCAGTGGTCTTATAATTTGGGGGAATAACCGCACCCACCGTATAAGTTAAAAAACATTCTTACCACAATTTGTCCAAAATGTTATAAAGTAGCTTTTATGGAAAATGAATGCAAGATTCATTTCAAAACATATATGGTCAATTATGGATATAAATGACTTTAACCCATAGTCTAGAAATTATTAAAAATGATTTTAATTACATTTTTAAGAAAACACCGATGTGGATGATAAAGAGGCCCCAGTAGATACTTATGTGTTTACAACCTCAGATAAGTAAAGAGATTGTAGAATTAACCCTTACTTGGTACTTTCCTTGGTTGAGGGTACGTTAAACATGTCTATAATACTTAAATAATTGTTATTCAGTTTTACAATAATCATATACATAAATATGATATCATATATAATCTACTAATATTGATTTCTTAATAATATTTTAGTAGTATCATCGTTTTGGGTGTTAACTGACTCATTTTCCATTATATGCTTGGTTAAATAACCCACGTTTCTTATTGATTGGATGTATCTGATTCATATAGAAAATAATATTATGTTTTTAAACATTATTTTTAATCAAAAAATGAAAATTATTCTTGATGATTATGATGGGGTATGAATCTCATCGCGTCTGTGTAGACGGTAATCCATATGTATGCACGAGTGAAAATATAATTACATTGATGCTTAAATCATATATAATAGTATGGTATATCATACACAAATAAAACATAACATGTAATATTTATTATTTACATAATTTATATTCATTATTATACCCATCCAAAATAATAATGTGTTGGAATAACAAACTACACCAGGATGTGGAGACGATAAGCCAGACTTACGAACATATGTTGACCTTGTTATTTATAGGATGGATAGAATAATGAATACAGGTGTAATTTATTTATAATAACATCAAAATACATATATGATAATTGATTTATTATTTTATGATGGATACAACAAAAAAAAGTAGAAGTGGAAGAAGAAAATAACAGGAATGAGGTGAGGAAATATATACCTCTTTTTCGGGTTCTTCCTTTTTATTTGATCAAAAGGGATCCTTAGGTTGGATTTACGACCAGAATAATTCTTATATGATTAAGGGAGGAATGTTTGGAGGATATTTGGGAATGGGATGGACGAGCCAAATGGCATTGGAGGTGTGAAATTAAGAGAAGGGGAAATAACCTTTTATAAAGAGGTGAGGGTCACTTTGGAAAATCTTGAAATATTATTTTCTAATAAAATCAATATCAGTTTCTAAGGGATAAAAAATAATTTATATAGAGGATAAGGTGGGTATGGGTGTAAAACCTCTCAACCAATAGGTTTTGAACAGTTTTAGGTACATACATTAACATTATCATTCGTATTTCACTCTTAGATAAATAGTTTGTCATTTACCATGTCTCTTTGTATTTTTATATTATAGGGTTAATAAATTTACTATAACAAGACAAGAAAATACCCTGTGGTTAATTATTAACATATATAACCTTATCAAAGTACTTTTACATAACCATATATTTATAATAATATTATATCAATTAATAATTTAGAATTTGTTTTAAAAACACAATTACATCAGTTTTGAAACTATTTAGTTTTTGATTTTTATTGAAAGACTTAAAAGCATTATCACTTCAAATAAAGTGTATTTAACCAACCCTAAAATGTCATTTTAACCTATAAAATTACTGGAATTCATAAAATGTATTAAATTACATTTATTTGAATATTTATAATATAAATTATTCTAATCATTCATTAATAAGGTAATTACTGCATCATCATTGTGTCATAAATAAATTTATTTATTTAATTTATAAAAATTATAAATAAAATTCCATTATTTAGGAAATATTTTTTTCTTTATAATAAATATTTATAGTCAAATTTATATTTTTTATAACCCTATATTAGAAATGGTTTAGTTATTAAACATTGAATTTGACTCTTTTGACTCTTGTTTAAATAAAATAATAATAAATGTCCTAATCTAATCCATGTAGACCAATAGAGATCATATATTATTCCTAATATTGTTTTTGATCGAATTACACTTATACCATATAATTAGGACACGTGTTAGGTAATTATGATATCAATTTTCCCATAATTACCCTATTAACTATTAACCGTGGTAAATAAAAGTCAAAAGTTACTATTCACCAATAATTATATTATTCTTATTGATCCAAATTTTACGTACTGATATCAATAATGTCTCTCAGATTTTTAAAATTCAACTCATAAAAATAATAAAATTTTGTTCTATGCATATTTTCAAATGCTCGTAGGAGGTGGGTAAAAGACGATAAAAACATCAATGAAATTTTTATATATCTAAACTTATTATAAAATGACTACAATGAATTACATTGAACTTATATAGTTACTATGTGTCTATTTTGAACTAAAATAAATTTATATAAATTAAATAATTATTTAAATAAAAATTCATTTTTAACAAAAAACACAGTGTTTTTTTATTATTAATCATACATTTGGTGTTTTTAGAAAAATACCAAAAATTCACCCTACGCTAATATCGATATTCCAAATTAAAAAATGAAGTGAATTTTGACAAATAATATTTATAAATTTTCAGAAATAGTGTAATACTATTCATAACAGCTAGTTTGATTGTTCGTGGTGGGTTAGAATCTCGAAGTTACGTACAATGAAAGATATTGTATTATTCAAAGGGAAACATATAATGGAATATTGGGGTGTTACATTCTTCCCTATTTAATATAATTTTGACCTTGAAATTTCTAGAATACTACCACACAAAAAGATTCTGGTAATTCTTCATTATATGTTCCTCAGGTTCCCACATTGACTCTTCCATCTTATTGTTTCTCCATAGAACTTTTACCAGGTGAGTCTTCGGGTTTATCAACACCTGTTCTCTGGTATCATGAATTTTGGCAACCTCTTCACAATAAGATGGACAATGTTCCAGTTCAATTTCTTCATAGGTGAGTACATGTGTTGGGGCATGCATGTATTTTCTCAACACTGATACATGGAACACATCATGAACATTGGAGAGACTTGGATTCATTTCCAAACAGTAAGCTACAACTCCAACTTTTTTCTAATTTTAAAAGATATGATATAACTAGTTCCCAATTTACCCTTCTTGCCGAAATGTATGACACCCTTCCATGGATATACCATCAAGAAATAATGGTCTTCTTCTTGAAATTACAAATCCTTCCTTCAATTAATGGCATAGCTCTTTTTCCTACATTGGGATGCATTGATATGGGTTTGGATAACCTTCACCTTTTCCTGTGTTTCCTGAACAAGTTATGGGCCTACGGGTTTTATTTCACCAAAATAATCCCAAAAAGTTGGTGTATGACATCTCTTTCAATAAAACACATCATATGGTGCCAACTGAATACTTGAATGGATGTTATTGTCATTGAAAAAATAAACCAGATGTAAATATCGAACCCACATACCATGAATGTCATGTGAGAAAGATCTCAACATGTCTTCTAAGGTTTGAGTATTCTCTTCTGATTGTCCATCGGTTTGAGTGTGGATGGCAGTGCTCAAACGATGTTCAGTATCCAGGGACTTTTGATAAATTTTCTAGAATCTTGATATAGAATGGGGATCATGATCAGAAACAATCTATAGGCGTACTCCATGAAGACTTGCAACTTCATTAATATATAGTCCTGCTAAACATTCAAGTGGAAAATATTCCCTTATAGCAAGAAAATGTGCTGACTTTTTTAGATGATCAATAATGAAAAATATTTCATTATTCTTTCAAGGAGACATTGGTTTCCCCATGACAATGTCCGTCGTAATATTATCCCATTTCCAATCTGGTATGGGAAGAGGTTGCATGACTCCTCTAGGATGTTGTCTTAAAGCATTAACTTGTTGAAAAACCATACACCTCGACACAAAATCATCAATCTATCCCATCATATTGGCCCCCAAAAATGTTCTTTCAATTATCTATATATCTTAGTGCTACAACGGCATATAGTGAAAATGGAGTTATGATCATCATCCAACAATTCCCTTTTTAGATCAGGTATGTTAGAAACCTAATGTAACTTCCCAAATTTCCAAATACCATCTTCATATATAAATTCACTCAATATCCCATTATTCACATATTTAATATTCTTTTGAAACATCTCATCATCATTCTGATAAATATTTATCCTTTCAAGTAAAAATGGGTTGGCAAAAATTTGTGAAAGCAATGAGGATTCACCTTCTATTGTTATTCCCATAGCCACGATTACTAGATCCATTTGTATAGGATTGTACCACTTGAGATTTTAATTTTCTTTTATTTTATATAAACCATCAAATTAATCTTTCACTATGCACAACACTATCTTGGCATGCATTACACGCAAACACGTTCTTACTCGATAGCTTGTGCTGTACGCAATACTGAGTTTCACTAAACAACGATATGCTATTAAAATATTATTAAAACTAGCTGTTATGAATAGCGATTCCAACTTTTTGAAATTTTATAAATTTTATCTTTCAAAATGGACTTCATTTCTGGATTCGTAATATCAAAATTATCCATGGGTGAAATTTTGGTATTTTTCTGAAAACGTTCATTTTTTGATGAATAGTGAAAACAATGGGTTACGATTTTAAACCCGGCTTTTTATTTAAATAATTATTTATTTTATTTAAATTTATTTTAGTTAAAAATTGATACATAATACCTATATATTCCCAATGTAATTCATTAGAGTCGTTTTATAATAATTTTAGATATATAAAAATTTTATTGAACTTTTCACCGTCTTTCACCCACCTCCTAGGAGAATTTTCAAATTCAGATAGAACATAATTTTACCTCTTCTGTGAGTGGATTTTCGAAAATCCAAGAGACACAGTTAATATCAAGGACTAAAATGTGGTTCAATGAGGTGAACATAATTTTTGGTGAATACTAACTTTTCACATTTTTTACCACGGTTAAAAGTAAATAGGGTAATTAAAGGTAAAAATGATATTATTATTACCCTGTAACATGTCCTAATTCTATTTGATAAGTGTAATTAGACCGAAAAAAACCATAGGAATAAAATATGACCATTTAGTCTCACCTGGATTAGATTAGGACATTTAATATTACATTATTTAAAGAATAGTTAAAATAGTTAAAATCAGAGTTTAATAACTTAAACATTTTTAATATAGGGTTATATATAAGATACATTCGACTATAAATATTCCATAGAAAGATAAAAATATTTCCTACATAATGGTATTTTATTTATAATTTTTATACATTAAATAATTTATTTTATTTTTGACACAATGATGATGCAGTAATTATCACATTAATGAAATATTAACATAATTGATGTTATAAATACACAAATAAATGTAATTTGACACTTTTAATGAATTAAACTAATTTAACAGGTTAATATGACATATTATTATTGATTTAATTAACTTTTTTCGAACTTATCATGCTGTTATGATTTTCAAAAAAATCAAGTACCAAATAGTGTCAAAATTGACATAAAATAGTTTTTAAAATAAATATTATTTTATTAATTGTTATTTTATTCTTATAAATCTAAGGATCGTCCAAATGACTTATATAAGGTTATATATGTTAATAATAAACAGCTTGGGTTTCTTTTGGCTTGTTATAGTAAGTTTATTGAGCTTATAGTGTATGAAAACAAGAAGACACGGTAAAATTAAAATTATTTAACATAAAGTTAAATCAAAATGATAAGGTTAAAATAGAATCCTAAAATTTCCTAAATTCTATTTTATGAGATGATTTTGACCCATCCCCACCTTATCTTAGAAATAAATTAATTTGGAGCTATTTAATACTAAATATGGCTTTATAATAAAATAATATTTTTAGATTTTCCAAAGGTGCCCTTCTCCACCCTTATAAAAGGGCACCTCCTCCCTCTCCTCCTCACACCACTTTGAGCCTTCAATCTAGGCCAGACCCTGACAATTTCTCTTCTCCAGTTCCATATAAACATCCTAGAGGTTCCGGTCGTCTTCAAAGACCCTCTTTAGTTCCCAAAGAGGGGGTTAAGAAGAGGCGCTTCAAAGAAGAGGTAATGTTCATTACCGATTCTTTCAACATTATTTCTTCTTCTACTTATTCTTCATTAGATGTTTAATTATTAATTAATAACATAATTATCTCTAATATACTGATTTGTTATTTTAAATATGAAACAAACCTATTTCACCTTCTATCCATCCTACGGAAAATGAAATCACCGCAAGTGCGTACGTACGGAATACTGTATCCACGACATGGTGTAATCTTTTTTCCACCACAAACATACGTGGATGGGAATAATGGTGTATATAATAAATATATATGATTATTGTAAAGTGATATTTATTTATATATAGTATACATACACTCCAATACAATTCCACGATCATGGGAACGATATCATCGCTCGTGCGTACGTACGGAATACCGTCTCCATGATGTGATGCGACTCGTTCTACAAGATCTTCATTTCATAATTATTATATAAATTAATTTAATGAATAAATATGATATATATTTCAATAATACCATTCTGTAAATGATTTATCTATAATCTAAAAATAATAATAAGAATTTATTCGACAAAACATGCCTAAGAACAAATAATAATAAACACCCGAATAACAAGTAGCAATGAAATATTACTAAGAAGAAGCTAAGAATATGAACATATATGATATTATAACAATGAGTATGATTATGGAATAAGTCAATGACATTATTTAAATCATTATACAGGATTTTCAGACACATACGAAGCAAATCAGACCTAAGGTTAGGGAAAATCTCGAAATCTCAATTTTTAACCGAGATTGTTTTTACATCATAATTTTACTGGGGAATATTTACCAAAAATATCCATGTTTTTTCATATGTAATATTATTTATATCCTCCTACAATTGTTTAAATCCAATTTTAACCATCGGTGAGTTTTTAGTAAAAGATATGAACGGAATCTTTCGTCGTTTTTTGTACGTGGTACTTTTTGACTTTTCCGGCCATTGTACGAGAAGAATGTTTTTTTAGCATATACGACATGAATGAATTATTAGAACATTGTTTCCATGAAGCTTCCTTTACAAGTTTTCAACTTTATTTTTAATCAACTTCTTTTAGTTAAATATTATATGACATGTTAATAAGGGAATAATGTTTTTGAAGTAGAATGTATATTTTCCTAAAGAATGGAGTTCAAGTGTTTTATCAAAATTATTTTTTCATATAAGATAAAATAGGGTTCTGTTTCTATCCTTATTATTACATTTATTTGATTATGTTGGGATGGAATTATTTTTTGGAATTCCTTGATCTTTTACGAATTGTTTTATGATGTCATGATGTTAACGAATTCCATTTTTATTACATGGGTTATACTATGATGTATGATTTATGATCTTGTGGAACACATAATAATGGTATCATTATGAAATGGGTGGGACCTATATCTCCCTCCAATTCATTGGGTAAATATTAATATCTCATGAGATAGACATGTCTGGAATGGCAGGTTAATCCGGTTTAGTAAAACATGACTAAAACGAGTAGTGAACTCGGTTCAGAAATGGACATTGTCCGCTAAGATAGTCTTGGAAACGAGTACTGATTACTATGAAATTATTCTCTAGGATTATGTGTGTATGCCACAAAGTTTCATTTTTTATGTTATGATTATTTGGATTACATTTCACTATTATGATTGATCCCATGTCATGAAATTATGATCTCCTTCGCAGGACAAGATTTTCGAAATGTTATGTTCTTAAGAATATGATATGATTGATATTTCTTTTGTTTACCCTTACTAAGAATTTGAGCCCACCATTTTGTATTTTTCTTTTCCCCAGGTCTGGAATAAGGTTATTAAGTGGAATATTCTAGATGGGACTCCAGATAAGATGATATAAATGGGAGAAAATGTAGATGATTTATGAACTAGTTGTTTATGTTTCCTAGTTTCTAAAGACACTATACCTATACAGTCCTTTCATTGTTTCGTTATATGTTGTAATAAGTGTGCTTAAATTTTGATGTAATATCAATCTATGTAAATTATGGGTCGTTATAGTCGGTATCAGAGGAAAAGGAGGTAGGAATGTATCATATCCTTGGAAAATCTCACATGTGAGCATTGGACGAAGCATAGATCTCCACCAAAGGGCTTTATGAGGAAATGATTGCCACTGGAGATGGTGGTGTGTCCCGCCCAGGGGGTGTATTCACCCATTGAGTGCCCTGATAGGTATCAATTATAGTCCAAAGGAAGTAATTATAGACCATTATAGTTGTTATTTGAGGGAAGTGATAGTCAACCTTTTGAAACTAGGATGTGAAAGCCTTAGTAAGAACCCTAAGGATAAGTCTAAGCATAGAACACAATATTAGTGTTTTAAAAATTTCCATGACTAACCTATGATAAGACCTTAAGTGTAAAATTTTATTCTTGATTATGTGGTTTTCCTATTATAATTAGTGTTGCTCACACTATTCGTCTTGGTTTTAGTCAATGGCTGGAACACGAAGGAACCGTGTTAATGCAGAATGCAATGGGCAATGCAATGATTGTCCCCCTGAGTAACCAAACGTTATGGGAGCTGGAATAAAAAATCTTGTAGCCATGCTCACACAACTTTCTCAAGCTATGAATCATACAGGACTTCCAAATGAGCAATGGAAGGAGCAAAATTCTGTTGAATCCTTCATGAGGTAGCGTCCACATTCATTCAGCGGGTCTACTGATCCATTAGTTACTGAACAATGTATCAGTACTACTGAAAAGATATTTTCAATTCTTTAATGTTCTGATCATGATAAATTCATCATATTAGTGTATAGTTTGGAAGGTGATGCTGATCAATTGTGGAATCGTATCAAGAATATGATTCAAAGAGATGAAATTGAGTACATGGAATGGGACGAGTTCAAGAACATAATTTTGAATAAGTACTTCTCTCTCATTCTTCGAACAAAGATGGAGAATGAGTTTCTTGAATTGAAGTAAAAGGATGATAAATCTGTTGGTACATACAATGAAAATTTTACAGGATTCGAAAGGTACGCTTTTGGGATTATTATCCAACCTCAGAGTAATATTGATCGATTCTTTAGTGTCTTAATACCAAGTCTTTGAAAGGAGTTATCCATAAGGTACTTCAATAGCTAGGAGGAAATCATTCGATGTGCTCTCAAGATTGAGATGGAGATTGGAGTAACCCATCAGTCATATGGGTTTGATAAGAAGAGGAAAATGGAATTCAAAGGAAAATCTAAAGAGCACAATGAAAATAATATGAGTTTTCCCTTATACTCAATGTGTGGAAAGAAGCATGGATGGATTTGTCTTAAAGGGACAAGTAAATGTTTCAAATTTGGAAAGAAATGTCATCAGACATTTGAATGCTGAAATGATGGGAAGAAGATGTCTAGTGATGCGAACAATGAAAAGGCTATATAGAGTGCACCTCCTACACTTCAATGTTACAAGTGAAAGGAAATGGGGAATTATTCTAATCTATGACCTAATCCAAGGGTTGTTGATGATGATCGATGTCAACAAACTCTTAAGTCTAAAGACAAAAGTCACATTAAATTTCTTTCAGTGATGTGGAGTATGATAATGAAGTGGTGAAATTTACACTTACCATCCACTCTAAAGTAGAAAATTTTTTATTTGATTATGGATCCACCCACTCTTTTATTTCTAATGAATTTTCTAAGGGTATCAGTGTATTACCTCAACAATTAGATGTTGATTAAGTTGTGGAATCTCCTAATGGCACAACAGTCGAATCAAAAGTTTATAATTCTTCTATGATTTAATTTTGTGGGAAAGTGCTTCCTGATAATCTTGTGATCCTTCCTATAGTTGAATTTGATGCGATTCTTGGCATGGATTGGATTTATTTATATGGATCTCAAATCAATTTCCAAAGAAGTGAAGTCACATTTCATATTCCAGGTCAATCTATGATCGCCTATCGATGCAAGGATGAACATAACCTTCCAGTTGAAATTTCTTCCATCTTATGGGTCTCGATTCCACTAAATGAAGGTTATTTATCTCAAATGGTTGGAGAGAAACTCACGTTTAAGAATATTCCCATTGTACGAGAGTTTTGTGATGCCTTTCTGGAGGAATTTCTGGTTCTTCCACCAAATCGTGAAGTTGAGTTTTCAATAGAACTCGTACCAGGTTCTTTGCCTATTTCAAAGACACCTTATAGAATGGCCCCAATTGGGTTGCAGGTATTGGAGAAGAAAATCCATGAGAATCTTGATATGGGATTAATATTCCCAAGTGATTCACCTTGGGGATCACCTGTTCTGTCTGTTAATAAGAAATATGGATCGATGAGACTCTGCATTGATTATCGAGAAGTTAACAAGATCACTATCAAGAAAAAATATCATCTCCCATGCATTTATGAATTATTTGACCAAATACGTGGAGCTAAATAATTTTCCAAGATTGATCTTTATTCAGGGTATCATCAATTAAGGGTCAAAATGGAGGATATACCAAAGATGGCTTTTCGTACAAGGTATGGACACTATGAATTTATAGTGATGCCATTTGGTCTTACTAATGCCCCTACTATCTTCATGGATCTGATGAATAGAGTCTTTAGAGACTATCTTGATCAGTCTATGTTAGTCTTTATAGATGATATTCTTTTCTATTCAAAGAGAAAGGAACAACATGAAGATCACTTGAGAATTGTATTGAAGACCCTGAGAAAGGAGAAGCTTTATGACTAATTTAACAAGTGAGAATTTCGGCATAAAAAAGTTGCATTTTTGGGTCAAATAATCTTAAATGAGGAGATATCTGTGGATCCAGCAAAAACAGAGGTTATAGAAAGATGGTCGAGACCAACAAAAATAACTGAGATCCGAAGTTTTCTTGGTTTGGTTGAATATTATCGATTTTTTGTGAATGATTATTCACGATTATCTAATCCACTGTCCAGGTTGACTCAAAAAAGAGTTATGTTCGTGTGAACAGAGGAATGTGAAGAGAATTTCAAGGAGTTGAAAATAAGGTTATCTACTCCCCCTGTACTCACACTTCCTTGTACTGGATAACAGTTTGTGATCTACAGTGATGCATCCAAGAAGGGGTTGTTCTGTGTTCTTATTCAAAATTATATGGTGATAGCTTATGCCTCATGACAGTTGAAAATCCATGAGAAAAATTACCAAACTCATGATTTGGAGTTAGCTGTGGTAATCTTTGCATTAAAGATTTGAAGGCATTATCTTTATGGTGAAAGGTGTGATATTTATACTGATCATAAAAGTTTAAATTATATTTTCACACAAAAGGAGATTTATATGTGCCAAAGAAGACGGTTGGAGTTGATTAATGATTACGATTTCTCAATTCATTACCACCCATGGAAGGAAAACAAGGTGGAAGACGCATTAAGTCGACAAGACCATGATAGCTTATCCATGATGAGGATCACAAAAGATCAAATATTTATGGATTTACAAAGGATGGATCTTGGAATTCTAATGGAAGGAGAAAATTCTTATCTTTCTCAAATGAATTTTCAACCATCTATACATGTGAAGATTAAAGATGCACAGAAAGAAGATGTAATGTTACAAAATATAGACAAAAATGTTCCTGAATTCAACCTTGACTGTGATGGGATAATATGGTTTAGGAATCAGGTTTTTGTTCCTCCCATCCCAGAATTAAAGAAGGAGCTGCTGGATGAGGCTCATAGTTCCTCATTCTCTATTCATCATGGAAGCACGAAGATGTATAAGGAAAAGAAAGAGTACTTCTGGTGGGATGGCATGAAAGAGTTGTTGTTGAATATGTATCTCGATTCTTTGTTTGTCAGCAAGTTAAAGCTTAGAGACAAACGTCTATGGGGATGTTACAACCATTACCCATACCTAAATGGAAATGGGAAAACACCACTATGGACTTTGTCACAAGACATCCTAAAACATCCAAAGGAAATAATGCTATCCTGGTCATAGTCGATCGTCTTACAAAGTCTGCGCACTTCATTTCTATTATAGAGGATTTCTCTCTGGATCAGCTTTCCAGGATATATGTAAAATAAGTGGTAAGACTGCATGGAGTACCACTTTCAATTATATTTGATCGGGATCTGAGGTTTAACTCAATGTTCTGGCGATGTCTTCAGCATACTCTGGATACAGAGATGAGTTTCAGCACTGCTTATCATCCTCAAATAGACGGTCAGTCTGAGAGGAAAATTAAAACTCTAGAAGATATGTTGAGAGCTTTCTCTATGGATTTCAAAGGTGGTTTGGATCAACACCTACCTTTGGTGGAATTTTCTTATAATAATAGCTTTCACTCCAGTATTCAGATGACTCTTTATGGAGCTCTCTATGGAAATAAATGCAGGACTCCAACTTACTGTGATGAAGTTGGGGAAAGAAAACTATTAGAACCTGATCTTGTTGATGAGATGGCAGAAATGGTCAGATCTATTCAACAAAATATAAGAGTAGCTCAGAGTCGACAAAAAAGTTATGCCGACAACCAAAGAAAAGACATAGAGTTTGAAGTGGTTGATAAATATTTCTTACAAATATCTCTTTAGAAGAGAGTAATGAGATTTGGAAAGAAGGGAAAGCTGAGCCCTAGGTATACCGATTCTTTCGAAATACTAGATCGTGTTGGGAAGGTAGCTCACTGATTGGAGCTTCTACCGAATCTCTCTCAATTTCAGGATGTGTTCCATGTATCTCTCCTGAGAAACTGCATACCCGATCCTTCACGTGTACTCAGCTCAGAAGTTGTACCGCTGGAGCATGATCTTTCTTATGAAGAATATCCGATATAGATTCTAGATCGCAGCGAAAAAGTCCTACGGAACAAGACAACTTGCTTGGTGAAAGTTTTATGGAGGAACCACCCATTAGAATAAGCTTCATGGGAGCTTGAGGATATGATGAGAGAGAGGTATCCTCATCTGTTTGTTACAAAGTGACGAATTTCGAGGGAGAAATTAATTTTAAGGTTGGTAGAATGTAACACCTAAGTTTTTTTTTATGTTATATAAATTATCAAAGGAATCTTTCACTACACAAAACACTAGCTTGGATTTCTTTACATGCAACTGCGGCCTTTCTCGATAGCTTGTCTTGTACGCAATACCGAGTTTCACTAAACAACGATATGCTATTAAAATATTATTAAAAATAACTTTTATGAATTGTGATATCCACTTTTTGAAATTTTATAAATTTTATCTTTCAAAATGGTCTTCATTTTTGGATTCGGAATATCGAAATTATCCTAGGGTGAAATTTTGGTATTTTTCTGAAAACATTCAATTTTTGATGAATAGTGAAAACAATGGGTTACTATTTAAAACCCGTCTTTTTATTTAAATAATTATTTATTTTATTTAAATATATTTTAGTTTAAAATTGATTCATAATATGTATATAAGTTCAAAGTAATTCATTGGAGTCATTTTATAATAATTTAATATATATAAAAATTTTATTGAACTTTTCACCGTCTTTTACCCACCTCCTTGAAAAATTTGCAAATTCACATAAAACATAATTTTACCACTTCTGTGAGTAGAATATTGAAAATCCTAGAGAAACGGTTAATATCAACGAATAAAATTTGGTTTAATGAGATGAAAATATTTTTTGGTGAATAGTAACTCTTTACTTTTTTCCCACGGTTAAAAGTAAATAAGGTAATTAAGGGTAAAAATGATATTATTATTATCCTAACACATGTTCTAATTCTATTGGAAAAGTGAAATTCGACTGGAAAATACCTTACGAATAAAATAAGACTATTTACGACCACCTAGATTAGATTAGGACATTTAATATTATTTTATTTAAAGAATAGTTAAAATCAAAGATTAATAACTAAAAAATTTTTAATATAGGGTTATACAGAAGATAAATTCGTCTATAAATATTCGTTAGAAATATACGAAGATTTCCTAAATAATGGTATTTTATTTATAATTTTTAGAAATTACATAATTTAATTTATTTATGACACAATGATGATGCAGTAATTATCTTATTAATTAAATATTAACATAATTGATGTCATAAATACTAAAATAAATCTAATTTTAGACTTTTTAGGAATTTAACTAATTTTATAGTTTAATATGACATATTATTATGGATTTAACTAACTTTTTTTGAACTAATCATGCTGTTATGTTTTTCACAAAAATCAAGTACCAAATAGTTTCAAAATTGACATAAAATAGTTTTTAAAACAAATATTATATTATCAATTGTTATTTTAATCTTAAAAATCTATGGTTCGTCCAAATGACATAGATAGGGTTATATATATATATTAATAATAAATAACTTGGGGTTCGTTTGGCTTGTTATAGTATGTTTATTAACCTTATAGTGTAAGAAAACAAGAAGACATGGTAAAAGTAAAACTATTTAACTTAAAATTAAATCTAAATGATAAGGTTAAAATAGAAACCTAAACTTGTCTAAATTCTATTAGATGACAGGATATCGACCCATACCCACCTTATCTTTGAAATAAATCAATTTGGATCTATTAAGAACCAAATATGTATTTATAAAAATATAATATTTTTAGTTTTTCCAAAGGTGCCCCTATCCTCCCTTATAAAAGGGCACCTCATCCCCCTCCTCCTCACACCAATTTGAGCCTTCAAGCTTGGAAAACCCCTGCCAATTTAACTTCTCCACTTCCCTAAAATATCCTAGAGTTTCTGGTCTTCTTCAAATACCATCTTTAGTGCCCAAAGAGGATGATAAGAATAGGCACTTCAAAGAAGAGGTAATGTCTGTTACCGATTCTTTCAACATTATTTCTTCTACTTCATCTTCATTGGTTTTTTCAATATGAAGTAATAAAATCAGTATCACTCTTATACATATATGTTATTATAGATATGAAACAACCCCATTTCACCTTTTATCCATCTTACAGAAAATGATATCACCGCGCGTGCGTACGTACGGGATAACATCTCCACGCCGTGGTGTAATCTGTTTTCCACCACCACCTTACTTGGATGGGTATAATGGTGTAGAGAATAAATAAATATGATTATTCTAAAGTGACATTGATTCTGAAAATTTATACATACACTCCAATACAATTCCACAATCATTGTAACGATATCATCGCTCGTGCCTACGTACGGAATACCGTCTCCACGATGTGATGTGACTCGTTCTACATGATCTTCATTGAATAATGATTATATAAATAAATTGAATGAATAAATATGATATATATTACACTAATACCATCTGGAAATGAGGTATCTATAATCTAAAAAGAAGAATAAAAATTTATTCAACAAAACATGCATAAGAACAAAAAGTAATAAACACTTGAATAACAAGTATGAATGAAATATTACTAATAAGAAGCTAATAATATGAACATATATGATATTATAACAATGTGTATGATTCCAGAATAAGTCAATGACATTATTTAAATCATTATATAGGATTTTCAGACACTTACGAAGCAAATCAGACCTAATGTAAGCGGAAAGCACCCAATCTCAATTTTTATCCGAGATTGTTTTTACTTCAGAGTTTTACTGGGGAATATTTACCATCCATATACATGTTTTGTCAATATTTAATATTATTTCTATACTCCTACAATATTTTAAATCCAATTTTACTCTTCGGTGAGTTTTTAGTAAAATATATGAAAGGAGTCTTTTGTCATTTTCCGTACGAGGTACTTTTTGAATTTTTCGACCAAAGTACGAGAAGAATGGTTTTTTAGCTTATACAACATGAATGGATTTTTAGAACATTGTTTTCATGAATCTTCCTTTACATGTTGTCAGGTTTATTTTTAATCAACTTCTTTTAGTTTAAAAGTATATGACATGTTAAGAAGGGAAAAATGTTTTTGAAGTAGATTGGATATTTTCCTCAAGAATGGAGTTCAGGTGTTTTATCAAAATTATTTTCCATCTATGATAATATAGGGTTTTGATTCTATCCCTATTATTAAATTGATTTGATTATGTTGTGATGGAATTATATTTATAATTTCCTATTTTATACAAATTGTTTTATGATGTCTCACTGTTTTGGAATTCCATTTTTATTACATCGGTTATGCTATGATGTATGATTTATGATCTTGTGGCACACATAAGAATGGTATCATTATGAGATGGGTGGGACCTATATCTCTCTCCAATGTAATTGGTAAAGATTTATATCACATGATATAGACATGGCTGGAATGGAAGGTTAATCCGGTTGAGTTAAACAAGACTAAAACGAGGAGTGAACTCGGTTATGAAATGGAATTTGTCTGCTAAGATAGTCTTGGAAATGAGTCTTGACTACTAAGAAATGATCTTACATGATTATGTGTGTATTCCACAAAGTTTCATGTTTTATGTTATGATTATTTGGATTACATTTCACTATTATGATTGATCTCGTGTCATGATTTTTTGATCTCTTTTGCAGGACAAGATTTTCGAAATGTTATGTTCTTAAGAAAATGATGTGATTGATATTTCTTTTGTTTACCCTTAATGAGCATTTGAGCTCACCCTTTTGTATTCTTTCTTTTCCCTAGGTCTGGAAGGAGGTTATTATGTAGAATATTCCAAAAGGGACTCTAGATTTGATGAAATAACTGGGAGACAACATAGATGATTTATGAACCAGTTGTTTATGTTTCCTAGTTTCAAAAGACATTATACCTAAATGGTCCTTTTGTGGTTTTGTTATATGTTGTAATAAGTGTGCTTCAATTTTGAAGTAATAACAATGTATGTAAAGTATGGGTCATTATAAGGATCCTTTTCAACTCTCATCTTCTTCAAAAGTCAATGATTTTTCTACTCAGAGCATCTTCTACCTTATTTGAATTTCCTGGGTGGTAGTTTATACTGCGATCATAATTCTTGAGTAGTTCCAGCCATTACCTTTTCCTCATGATGCATTCTTTTTCTGAGAAAATTTAATTCAAACTCTAGCAATTCAAATATATCTCACATGTTTTGTGATGGAGATAGTGTCTCTATATCTATAAAGTAAATATTATAGCTTCTAACTCATAATCATGAAAGGGATAGTTTTTTCATGAATTTTTAGTTGTTTTGATTCATAGTAAATAATTCTATCATTCTGCATAAGAACACAACCGAGTCCTTTCATTGAAACATCATTATAAATAATAAACCCATCGTTACATAATGTTAGTGTCAAGATAAAATCATTGACTAATCATATCATCAGTTCATCAAAACATTCTTCACAATATTTTGTCCAAACAAATTTAACCCCTTTACGTTGGATCTAGGTTAATGGGTTTTCCAATCTGGAATAATTCTAGAAAAAGGCCGATAATAACCTACTACACCAATAAATGTGTGTACCTCAGTTATACTCATTGGCACTATCCATTCTTGGATTGACTTGGTCTTTGAAGGATGAACAAAGATTATAGCCTTAGAGAAAATATGGCGAATAAAAGAGATCTCATAATTCTAGAATTCACACTTTCTAAACAATCAATATAATTGATTTCTTCAAGGAGTCATTAGAATAATGCGTATGTGATTTTCATGTTCTTCATAGATTTTGGATTATACTAGGATATCATCAATAAATACCACTACAAAGTCATCAAGATATTCCTTGAAAACTCTATTTATTAGATCCAAGAAGATAGAGCGTGCATTAGTCAATACAAAAGGCCTTTCTGTAAACTTGTAATGCTCGTACCTGGTTCGAAATGTAGTTTTTAGAATGTCTTCCTTCACACACAACTGATGATATCCAGATCGAATGTCAATCATTGAAACATATTAAGCACCATGAAGTTTGTCGATTAAATCATCAACGCAAGGTAGGGGATACTTGGTCCTTATTGTTATAACATTGATCTACCTATAGTCAAGACACAACCTCATATATTTGTATTTCTTCTTAACAAAAGGGATAGGGGCTCCCAATGGAGAAATACCAGGGAAAATAAATCCCTCATTACCCAATTCCGCTAGTTGTTTCATTAGTTACACTAATTTCACAGTGGCCATTCTATAAGGGGTCTTTGATATGGGCCTTGAACCAAGAATTAAATCAGTGGAATACTTAATTACACATTATGGAGGATGACTAGGTAAAACCTCTAGAAACATGTCATCATATTCATGCACAATATGAAAATTATCTATTTGAACATTAATTTCCTTACCCATAGTTACTTAATTATATGCCTCCCCAATAATTGAATTTAGTAGAGCTACTGGGGGTGGATCTAGATATGAATCAGGTGGTGATGTTTCTGCTCTAAAGATAAGGTACTACATATCATCATAAAAAATTGTATCCTCCTTCTTCATAGAATAATCTTTCACATCATGGTCAGAAATCCAATCCATTCCAAGGATTATATCAAATTCAATCATTTGTATGATGATGATATCAGCAGTTAAAGAACATTCATATGACCAAATGGGAACTGATTCACAAAAATTTATTACGATGATAAATCCCTTAGGTGTTTTGACTAACAAATCCCTTATTATGTCAAATTGAAAATATCTAATTTTCATAACAAAATGGGAATATATGAAACAATTCGATGATCCAGAATCAAATAATGTATTGGCTAAACATGAGGAAACCATTAAATTACCTGCCACCACATCTTTAGGAGAATCCTCCTTTGTAATAGTCATCGAATAATATTGACCTTTCTCCCTTGGCTTTTTTTGAGGTATGTTCGCTTAGCACTTAGGACATTAATTTTCATAATGCCCCTTTTCTCTATAATTTTTTCTTTCAACATTGACAGCCTATTTCTTCCCCTTAGAATCACGAGCATAGTGGCATTGTTCACCACACTTGTAATAGACCCCCATTCCCTTCAGGAATGTACTGAGGAGTTTCATCCCACATTTTCAGCATGATGGATTTTCAACATTTCCATTCTTCCACTTATTCCCATTTCCAGAATGTTCAACAGATCTCTTTTTCTCTTGAATTTGATTAAATTCGTATGACATAGATAATTCTTTTTTTTGTCTTGATAGCACATGAGAAAATATCATCATACGATGAGAAGGATTGTGAGTCTAATGCTTGACAGATAAATGTATTTATACCATCGATGAAATTATCAATATTACTCCTTGGGTTACGTATATAATCTACTTTATGACTTGATAACCAATTAATGTTAGCCTCATACTTTGCGACATTCTCAATCTCCATTCACCATAGACCCATAATTTGTCTTTCCATATCCACTCAATGGTCACGAGGAATGTATTTTTATATGAAAATATCATTAAACTCCTTCCATTACATGTTAGATACTTCTTCATTATCCTTTGTGTTTTGGATTAATGACCACCATTGATCTACATCCCCCACGAGGGGATAAACTGCCATGACAACTTTTACCATTTTTCTACTCCCAAAAGCATGAAATATTTTCTCTATGAAATTTATCATTTACATAGATTCTAATGGATTTTTACTCCCATTTAATGTTGGTGGTTGTTGACTCATGTAGCGGTCTAACATTGATCCTCTGCGTTGTGGATTTGGGTTCTCCATACAGGAAAAGTTATTATTCATAATCTGAGTGAGTTGTCCCATTATGATGATAATGTGATCAGCCCCATTTGCTTCACCAGATCCACTATAATTATCTTTAGTAAGAGGGAAATCCCTACATGGAATATATTCATTGATACATATTCCATTCCTTCCACTAGGATCCATTTCAAAAAAATGGCATACACTAGATTAGTTTATGAATCACAATACATAATTCCAAACTTGTGAAACCCTTAACATAAATTGAATAGTTTGTGGATATAATACATAAAAAAAGTATTATTTGAAAAAATCTATACTCATAAACCCTTCATAATGGGTTTTAAAGAAAATGAGAATTATCCTAAGCATATACCCCGGGAGTGTCGTAACCAATAGTGGAGTAAGGCCTATTGTAATGCACTGGTTCTCGTTCGAGTCAACCTCCAAGCGGTGTTTTCTTGTTTTACCCCTATGTACATCTATTCCAGAGAAGCCTCTACCTGCTATTATCCATAATGGGATGCATTTCTTGGAAACCACACACAATCTCTACAAAACAAAAATTCTAGGAAGATATTCTATACTAATCCTAAAAGTGTATCTCAGGATAGTGTTCTCTATTCAATGTTTTTTAATCAATTTTTCAAGGTTTTTACTATAATTTCTCTAATACAAACTGTAATTCCCTAACCCCAGTTACCCATAGTCGGTGCATTGTTAAATAACTTTGTCACGACACATGGAATCCTGTCCTGAAAGACTGATCAGCTTAGTAGCCTTGGAAGTACTAGAAACATTTATATGTTCTTCATTATATGATGAAATAAAAACAATGACAAAATTTTTCCCTCTTTTTGAACACAATTATATCTTTAGCATATCCATTGAGGTCAACCATAAAATACTTCCTCACATCCTGGAAAGAATAAAACATAGAAAGGGGTGAGCTTAAAAGCTCATTAAGGATAACAACATAACGAAAACATTCATAAATAAACATAAACATTTAAGGTAATCTATAAGACTAAAAAAGCCTTTTAAACATAAACTTCATCATAATATGGAAAATATAAAATCAGACATTTCCATTTTCATATACACAAGGATAGTCTAATAGTCGAATTATCACGTGCAATATCAATAGCCACATTCATAACGATGGAAAGAATAATTCCAGGCATCATAACCATAGATTCAAATCCTTGTTCCAAGAATATAAATATGATTTTTTCAAGGACTTATGACAAGCCACTAGTTTGTCTAATGAGACCTACCAGCTCATCGAGGAGCTAGAGCGGGCTCCACCTGTCACTTACTAACTGCAATGCATTCCTCATATGAAAAGGATTAAAAATAACACACATATTTACATTAAAACTAGCATAATAAATGTCAATACTTTATCCATATCCCATGAATGGGGTAAATATAACACATCCATAATAAAAAATATCACAAAACCTTCAATACAATATCGATGATTTTTATCATAATAAATAAACTTCAAATAAGTTTGAAATCCATTAAAGGATGTTAATATAGATGAAACCAAAACTTCTTTTTAAAGAAACATCTCTTTCTATTTTGATATAATTTAAAAGTCATATAAATTTAAAAGAAAATATTTATTTTGAAAATAATTTTATAAGATTGTAAGGGAATATTCGAAGGTTTTATAATGATGGAGAATAAATGCACTTGCCGTATAAGTTAAAAAATCATTCATACCTTAATTTGTCAAAAATGTCATAAACTACCATCTCTGGAAAACAATGGAAAGATTCTATTCAAAAAAGTATATGGTTAAATAAGGGTATAAATGACTTTAACCTATAGTCTAGTAATTTGTGAAAAATTTTTGAATTAAATTTTTATGAGAACACCGATGTGGATGTTAAATAGGTCCCAGTAGATAATTATGTATTTACAACCTCAGATAAGTAAAGAGATAGTCGAATTAACCCTCAGCTTGTACTTTTCCTTGGTCGATGGTATGTTATCCTATTATATATTAGTAAAATAATTGTTATTAAATTTTACAGGAACCATATACATAAATATTCTATCATATACGATCTTCTAATATTTCTTTGTTGATAATATTTTAGTTGTATCATTGTTTCGGGTGTTAACTAACACTTTTTATCATTTATATCCGTGGTTATGTGAGCCAAGTTTTTTATGGATAGTATGCATTTAATTCATATACCGAATGATATTAAGTTTTTAGAAATTATTTTTAATCCTAAAATAAAAATTATTCTTGAATGATTATGATGGTTAACGAATCTTATTGTTTTCATGGAGACTCTAATCTGTATGTACGCACAACCGACAATATCATTATATTGATGGTTAAATCGTATGTAATTGGATGGTATATCATATATAAAGAATCATTATCATTTTATAGTAATTATTTTCATCATATTTATTCATTATTATACCCATCAAAAATAATGAAGACTTTGAATAACAAAATACACCACGACTTGGAAATGGTAAGTCGTACCTACGCACGTATTTTGACTTTGTTATTTATATGATATATAGAATAATGAATATGGTTGTTCCATTTTTATAATAACATCACTTTATATATAAAATAATGGTGCTATTATTATCAATGGAAAAAAATGTAAGAAGAAGTGGAAGAAGAAAATAACTTGAAAGAGGGGATGAAATATTTACCTCTTCTTCGAGTTCTTCCTTTTGATTTGATCAAAAGGGCACCATAGGTTGTCTTTATGACCAAAGGAATGCCTCTATGATAAAGGTAGGAAAGTTGGGAGGATATTTGTGTTGGGGTTGGCCATGCCAAATGGGTTTGGAGGTGTGAAATTAAGAGACGTGGAAGTGTCATTTTATAAGAGAGGTGTGGGACACTTTTGGAAAAGCTTGAAATAATATTTTATAATAAAAACATTTTCTGTATCTAATGGCTACAAAATGATTTATTTAAAGGATAAGGTGGTTATGGGTCGAAAAAAATCTCTACCAGTTGGTTTTAAAATGGTTTAGGTCACCATATTAACCTTATCTTTTAGATTTAACTCCTGGTTAAATAGTTTGTCATTTACCATGTCTCGTTGTATTTGTAAATTATATGATTAATAACCATACTATAACAAGTCATTAGAACCCCCAACTTGTTCATTATTAATACATATCCTTATCTAATCCCTTTGGTTGAGCCATATATTTTTATGAATATTATATTGATTAATAATATAGAATTTGTTTTAAAAACTCAATTATATCAATTTTGACACAATTTAGTATTTGATTTTTTTGAAATCCATAAAAAATTTCTCACTTCAAATAAAATTTATTTATCTAACCCTAACATGTCATATTAATGTATCATTTTTTTAATTCATCAAAAGTATCAAATTACATTTCTTTTGGATATTTATAATATCAATTATTTTAATATTTCATTAATAAGGGAATTACAACATCATCATTGTGTCACAAATAAATATAAATATATAATGTCTAAAAATTATCAATAAATAAACCATTATAGAAATATTATTATCCTTCTAATGAATAATAGTTGTCTAATTTATCTTATGTATAGTTCTATATTAATTCCTAACGTTTTATATAGTCTAATTACAATTTTTCAATTGAATTAAAACATGTTTTAGGGTAATTACGAAATCATTTTTCCCTTAATTACCCTATTTACTTTTAATCGTGGTAAACAAAAGTCAGAAGTTACTATTCACTGAAAATTATTTTCATCATATTGAACCACATTTCACAAACTGATATCATTCGTGTTTCTCAGATTTTTTAAATTCTACTCACATAAGAGGTAAAATTATGTTTTATTCAAATTTGCAAATTCTTCTTGGAGGTGGGTAAAAGACGGTTAAAAGTTCAATAAATATTTTATATATCAAAGTTTTTTATAAAATTACTCAAATGAATTACATTGAATTTATATAGGTATTATGTATCTATTTTTACCTCAAATATATTTAAATAAAATAAATTATTTTTTAAATAAATTTTTAGTTTTAACCAATAGCTTAATTTTTTTCACAATTCATAAAATATTAATGTTTTCAGAAAAATACAAAAAAATCACCCTATCCTAATTTAGATATTAAAAAAATCAAAAGTGAAGACTATTTTGAAAAATAAATGTTTTTAAATTCTAAAAATTTGATATTAATATTCATATTTTTTAGTTTTATTGGTCATGGTGTGTTAGAATCTCGAAGTTGCATACAGGGAAAGATATTTCATTATTCAAAGGGAAACATATTGTGGAATCTTGGGGTGTTACACCCAATCACGAACAGACCCTAAATAATTAATTATTATTATAATAAAAGTTTATTATTTTAAAATAAATTTAATCCTATAAAATAATGATGATAATATTTTGAAATATCTGTTGTTTTAAAATATTTTTGAAGAAGTTTTAATAATAAAATAACGAATCATGTTTAAAAAAAGAAATGTTATTTCATAGAGGCAGATGTCCACACAATGTATGGATGCTAATTTCATTTCTTGATAAATTAGATGAAAGAGTGTAAATTATAAATTCAAAAAACCTATTAAACTTCATGGTAAAAGATACAAATTTATACAGAAATTTTATCTATACAACGATTGAAGAGTGGTGCTGGTGAAAACTAGAAGACATCACTTTGTGAAGGCTGTAGTATTCACAACACCCAAATGATTCCTTCTGCATTATATAAATTCTTAAATGATTTTTTAGTTATCTAAAATTATAATAAAATTACACATACAATATATAATTATCATATTATATAGTAATTATAATATTTTATTTTTTAATTTATTAATGAAATTAAAACAACTTGGAAAAAATATAATAGTTGATCAACTAGGAATTTCCATAAATGAGACCACTTAAATGGAGGTATTAAAATAATTACATGGTAATAAACGATTAATGAAAAGGAATATGAATATAGGGTAATTAAAATGGATCTGTGTTTATATGGATATAAATTTTTTAGGCTGGTCCAGAAGTTTTAGTGAGTGGACCCTTTTTTAATTGGTGAGAGTGCAAATTTTTGTAAACACTTCAATTTAATAAAAAGAGGTCATTTGTTTCACATGTGAAAAACACTAAAATATGAATAATAATATATTTTTGGATGGGATTTGTTTTATATCCCATCAGAAATTCTTTTATCACAGTTGTATTATTTTTTATGTAATTTACTCTTGGAATTTTAACGTTTAATTTTTTAGTTTTTTCCATGGAAAACATTTCCCGAATTATTTTATTTTTATGGACAAAAAATTATATTAATCATGTTATATAATATATTAATAATTATTATAAATATTAATTCCATTTTATCTGATAAAATACATATGTTTCTGTAAAAAAATTGCAATAGGGCATGTAAAATCTAAAAACGTGTCTTTTTATAGAAGGGAATTTTTATGCTTAAAAATAATGTGTATGATAAAATTAACAATATCATTAGTTTTAATGATAATATTTTTATTACAGATATAAAAATAATAGTTATATGGATTTAAAATAAACATAAAACCTTATTTTACTATAATTGTATTTAATAACAAGTAAATTCAAAAAATAATTTAATAAAAATACTGCATCGCTTCTTATACAATGGTTTTTGATATTAATAATAGTATTTAGAAATGTATAATATTACTCCTCAAGTAAATAATTTATCATCAAATAATTTTCATATTTTCTAAGAAATATTTCTATATATAGTCATAAATCATATGATTCTAGTGAAAAATATCTATCCACCAGAAAATAAAATATTAAATAAAAATAAAAAATAATAACCATAAGATAATTTTGAAATTAAAAAATCATTTTATGAAAAATTATTTTATAAAATTAATATACATATTTATTTAAATAAGAATATACATTATAGAAAAAAATTAATATTATAGAAAAAACCTTTTCTAGACTTTAAGAGTCTGTAATAATATTTCATATATATTTGTAAATAATTGAGTGTTTATTTATTAGTTTATATATCTAAATATTATCAATTATAAAAATATTTTAAAAATGATTTATTTAAACTTTTATAGTAAAATACAATGCATTTTTTGAATAGTACCTAGAATAGAAACTTTTCTAAATAATTAATAAAAAATAATAGTATGAAATTATATTATTTGATTATTATATTTTATCTTTTTTGACTTATTGATGATAGTATCCATCGAGTAATATTACTATTTCATGTTATTTTTATTCAAGGGTTGTAATATATTGGTGCTTTATGTGGCATAAGCTACTAATGATTGTAATAAATTAAATGTTTTTAAATCTCATGTCATTACTTTTATTTCATTAAATTTTAATGTATTTTATTTTCTGTTGTAACAGTCTATTATAATGAAATAATTAATTTCTCATTTTATTGTATTTCATGTATTCCCTCCAATAAAAAAATAAATGATTTATATATATGGACTTACAAACAAGTCATGGTGTGTTATATTCAACTCATTTAAAAAATATTCCTTGGGGATTTCAATTCTATGAATAAAAAAACAATGTATAATTTTGTAACATAACATCATTAGGATGTTAAGTCAAAAGCCCTATTTTGAATTTTATGTCTTGTTTTGGAAATCAAAAATCTATTTGTTTATCGAATAAACTATGCTTATTGTACTGACTATGTTTATCATACTGACTATGTATATCGTACTGACTATGATTATCGTACTAACTATGCTTATCGTACTGACTATGTTTATCATACTGACTATGTTCATCATACTTACTATGGTTATCATACTAACTATGAATGTTGTACTAACTATGTTTATCGTATTGAATAAATCGTATTGACCCTGTCAATCGTACTGACTCTATCAATCGTACTGACTCTTGTGAAACATACTCACTATGCATCATATTAATACATTTCACTGAGTAATACAGATTGTACGCTTTTTTTCTTCTATCCCATGTGTGTTTTTTTCCTTCGTTAAAACGCATGTTTTATATCAATCGTACTCAGGATTATCAATTTCATATATCCTTTTTTTTATCAAAACGATGTCATGGAATTAGTTATATACCGATGAAAACGATGTCATGTCTTCTATTTCAATATGACCGTTATAATGCCAGGTGTCTAAGTCCCTCTCAGTTTTACAAGAAAATATGACCATTGGAGGAAATATAACCATTGGAACCTGGGGCCTATAAATATGAGGTCATTCAAAGTTGAGAACACAAATGAGTGGTTTTGATCAATCTTTTCTTCTATCAAGTTCTAGAGATAGATGATGTGAAATCTCTCTTTATTTGTGCGAAATACTTGAAATAACAAAACGTGAATGGCTCTTTTTTCATTTTTGTATATCAACAAGTTCTTTGTTTTTCTTTGTGCGACTGCTCAGGTGATAACGTTCGAGGACTGCTATAGATAGGTAGACGGTTCTACCGATTTTCATATCGAGGGATTTTAAGGGTTTTAAATTCAATGGTTGTAATTACCTGCAAAATTGAGGGCTTGTGGGGATAACCATATAGATGTACCGATCATCATATCAGGGCTTACAAGGATAACAAGATTGTCATACTGATCTTCATATCAAGGGATTAACAAGGTGGTGGTAAGACAGACCTCTTATCCTAGGTGAAAGGATTCCCAAATTATTTTATCCCCTCTTTCAATTATGATTATTTTGTTACATATTGTATTAATAGATTCTATACGCTTTATTGTAGAATCTATCACTATTGTATTACTCATATTATTGTATTAATTTTGAATAAAATTCATTTACATTACTTACAATATTACATCGTATCATACCTTTTTTATCCAATACAATTATGGTTAATTGTATTTGTTGTGAATTTTATTTGTTTAAGATCATTTAAACTAATTTCTTAAGTGATTAAACACAGCGTTTTAAACCTACAATTCACCCAACTCTTGTATTGTTCAATCTATGATTCATATACATCTATATATAGATCCAACAATTGGTATCAGAATAGGTTTCCCTTGATATGTAATAAATTAAATATAACTGTGTTTTTATTAAAAATTTCTATTTATAACTACTTACATCACAAATGTGAAGAGTAGAAATGATTTTTTTATTAGATGGCAGGAATGAACACTGGTTCAATTTACAATCTAAATCCAACTAGACCACATATTTTTGATGGGAATGATTATGAGTATTAGAGATATCGAATGAAGAAATTTGTTATTAATACTAGTGTAGACAATCATAATATGATTAATGGAGGTTACAAAATCCCTGACAACGAAGTTAGAACTTTCACCAGTCAATAGAAGCATGAATATCAACTGAATTGCATGGTACGCAATAATATGTTATGTTCTATGACCAGGAAAATATACAGCCAGATATCATCATGTGAAGCATCAAATTGTATTTGGAAGAAATTTGATGTCACGCATTTTGGTACATCTAAGGTTATAGAAACAAGAATAGAAATGCTTCGAGCAGAATATAATGGATTTCAATTTCCATATGGAGAACCTATAGGTATGGTGAAACAATGATTTATGACAATTGTCAACAGTTTACAATCTATTGGAGAAAAAGGTCTCGATGTTGAATCTCATGTAGACATGATTATTGATATAATGACAATAGAATGGGAATAAAAAAGGACATTTATTGATGAAAAAAGGAAAGTTTCTCAGATTATTCTTGATGAACTTTTTGGAAACCTTATATAGCATGAGACATGAATGAAACAAGATGTTAATTTTATTAAGAAGAAATCTAGAAATGGAAGTGTATAATTTACCAATACAACTAAAGCTAAAACACCTGAATGGATAATAAGGTCCAAAGCTATGATATCTGTTAAGTCAGAATCTAGTGATATTGATCACTTAGAAAATGAGTTAGACATTCTTTCTACAAGGATGAACAATATTGTGGGAAGGAAATTTTTAAATATAGAGTCAAAAAAAAGATAGGAAGGAAAATAAATATGCATAAGTAACTTGTTATGAATGTAAGAAATCAGGTCATATAAGACCAGATTGTCCATTACTGAAAAGAAAAGATAGAAAAGGAAAACATTCTGAATGAAATAAGAAAAAGTATTACAAGAAAAAGACAAAGAAATTCGTGAAGGAAAATTTTTCTTGGAGTGTAAGTGGTGGTGATTCATCAGATGATTCTTCAGAATATGAATATTCAAGACAAAGGAATATTGGACTTATAGCTAGAGTACCAATTGAAGATCAATGTTTCATGGCTAAGTACACAATGATGAGCCTTTTACAAAGGTGTCCTTGAATGAAAATTATACTAATAATAAATATTATAAATCTTCAAATGATGTATATTTTTCATCAGAAGATAATGCATTACCTTCTTGTGAAGAAGTGTCTATGATTTCTAAACTACTTGAGAATGAAAATTCTAAAATCATGAATAAGCGTGATATTTCAAATTCTAGAATTTCTATAATATCCAAATAAGTATGAGATCTTTCTAATGATATTGATATGAATATTTTTTATTTTTAAAGTATTTTAAAACCCCTTGAGAAATTAAAATCTAGTAATGATAAACATTATAAGGATCTTGAAAATGTAATTCATAAGAAAAATATTTTAGAGACTTACTATAGTCCAACAAATAATATTTTCAAGGATAAAAACAAAGTATTAGTGCTTATGTTAGAAATATTTTTCATGAAGAAGAGTTTGTCAAAATTTACCTATGGAAATGAAAACATTGATCAAATATATTCTCAAATTCAACCTTTAAAGAATCATTTTGGTTTTGGTTATACTCATTCTAAACCATTTTTTAGTAATAATTATTTCGATCAACAAAGTACCCCATTTTGTACATAGTGTCAATGTGGTGGAAACTGGGAACAAAATTGTTCTCTTAACAGAACTCAATATTTAGGATTTCATAAATCTCATTTTGTAAAACAAATATGGATTTCTAAAATTCTTTTATCTTACCCTTCAAGATCCAAACAACATTCGGATCCGAAAATCAAATTGTTTCTTTTTCAGGAAAATACGAAGTATACCAAAAAGGACATTTGGTACATGGATAGTGGTTATTCTCGAAACATGATAGGAAACAACGATTTCCTTGAAAATATTATCCACAAAAATGGTTGAAAATTCACCATTACAAATAACTCTCAATTAATGATTTTTGGGATAGGTATTATTGTTTTTCTTTGAAAATATCTAATTTCAAATGTTTTTTTGTCAACGGTCTGAAGCACAATCTCATTAGTATTAGTCAATTATGTGATAAAGGATACCCTATGAATTACATAAATGAAAAATGATTAGTTCACAATTCCAAGGATGAATTCATTCTATCTACCCAGAGGCAAGAGAATGTATACACTATTAACATATAAGACCTTAGGAGCTAAAATTTACCTTGCATAAGCCAATAGAATATCATTATTGGATATGGCCTAGAAGATTAGTGCAATGAAACCTAAAAAACCATTGTAAACATTCAATGAAAATATTTTTAAAATATTTACCAGATCTTAGATATGATTCTTCAAAGGTCTCTGATCCTGCTCAAGTTGAGAAGAAACATAAAACAAACCTTAAATCAATAAATGATGTTTGAACATCCTATGAACTACAGATAGTGGACATGGATCTTTTTAGTCCTTCACCAACTAGAATCATTGGAGACAAATACTATGTATTAGTTTTATTTGATGACTTTACTAGATTTACATGGGTATATTTTCTAACAAAGAAATATGAACCCTTTTTCTATTTCAAAATATCCAGAACCCAAGTTAAAAATGTGAAAAACATTCCATTGATAACTATGCTTAGTGATCATTATATTGAATTTCAAAATTCAGATTTTGAAACTTTTTGTAGTAATAAAGGTATTACTCACAACATTTTAGCTCCAAGAAATCCTCAACAAATTGGTGTTATTGAGAGAATAAATCATATTTTTCATGAAATGACAAGAACTATGTTGAGTGAATACTCAATTCCTATGAATTTTTGGGCTAAATATTTTAGTACTTCTTGTTATACTATATATCGTGTTTTAACTAGAAAATTTCATAACAAAACACCTTATGAATTGTGGACTGGACGAAAACCTAATATTTCATACTCCATTGTTTTTGGATTTAAAGTATTCATATTTAATACAAAATACAATCTACATAAATTTTCACCCAAATGGGATAAAAGATTCTTTCTAGGAAATTCTACAACTTCTAAAGCATATAGAGTTTTGAAAAAAAAATTATGTTCTGTTGAGGAAAGAGTGCATGTTAAATTTTATGAAACTAGTCTCTTTATTTTCAAAAAACCTCAACCTATGTCTTCCAAAGTGTTTCAAAAAGCTGATTATCCATCTGTGATATAAAATCTTTCTTATAAGGAAAATTTCCAAGAATGTATTCCTGAAACATTTACTCTAGATGATTTTTTTCCATATGTTGATGAACAAGTCTTAAAAAACCAAAATAATTTGTTTCTTAGGAATCTTACCAGTGATAATATCATTGGTGATGTAAATCAACCTTTATGAAAAATAAATTCTTTGAGAAATGAAATATAATACCTTTCCTTTCGTTCCCAATTAGATCCTAAAAGACCAAGTGAGGCCTTGGGTGATGAAGATTGGATAAAATCAATGCAAGATGAAATAAATGAATTTAAAAGTAATAAATTATGGACTATAGTTCAAAGACCTCAAGAAAAATCTGTAATTTGTGTAAAATGGGGCTTTGGAAGTAAATGTGATGAAAATTGAATCATTGAAATAAATAAAGAAAGACCTGTTTCTACGGGCTATCATCAACAAGAGGGAATAGACTATGAAGAAACATGTGCTTCGGTCGCTAGACTTGAATCTATTCGTATTCTATTAGCCTTTACTGCATACTTTAATTTCAAATTATTTCAAATGGATGTTAAATATTCTTTTCTAAATGGTTTTTTTCAAGAAGACGATTTTGTTAATCAAGCACCAAGTTTTATAGATTCAAAATATCTTAATCATGTTTTTAAACATTCCAAAGCTTTATACGGCCTTAAACACGCCCCTATATCATGGTATGATTGACTTATATGATTTATTTTACAAAAAAAGTATGCAAAGGGTACATTTGATCCAACCCTTTTTATAAAAATGGAAAATTAAAATGTTTTGATTATTCAAATCTATACTGATGACATCATATTTTGGTCATTTCAGTAATCTTTAACAAGTTTCTTTCAGGATTTAATGAAATATGTGTTTGAAATGAGTATGATGGGCGACTTAACATTCTTTTTAGGTTTTCAAAGTTCACAAAAACTGGAAGGAACTTATATATCTCAACATAAGTATACCAAATAATTATTCAAAAAGCATGGATACGACAAAACTAAAAGTATTAGCACTCCAATTGGTACCTCAAATATACTTGATCTTGATGATACTAAGAAACTAGTAGATCAAACTACTATTATAGGTATGATAGGAAGGTTGTTATACTTGATAGCTATTCGACAAGACTTAATGTTTTCTGAATGCTTTTTTGCAAGATACCAATCAATTCCAAAAGAGTCTCATTTAAAAGCTGTGAAATGAATCATTCGGTATTTAAATGTTACATTGTATTTAGGTCGTTCATATTCTTCTAGAAATGATTTTATTTTAAAAAGTTTATTAGATGTTGAATTTGGTGGTTGTATAATGGATAGAAAGAGTACATCTAGAACATGTCATTTCATAAGTGATTCCTTAGTTTCTTGGTCATGCAAGAATCAACAATCAGTTGCACATTCCACTACTAAAGCTGAATATGTAGCTGCTGGAAGTTGTTTTCTCTAGTGTTATGGATGCATCACAGACTCACTAATTATTGATTGAGATTTTCCAAACCTCACATTATTTATGAAAATACACGTGTCAAAGCCCTTAGTAAAATATCAGCACATCACTCTTGTGCAAAACACTTAGATATTAGGCATCACTTTCTTAGGGATCACACAATAAAAAGAGATATTATTTTACAATTTAACGGAACACAAGAACAAATTGATGAAATTTTTACAAAACCATTGTATTATGATTTATTTGAGTTCATAAAATGGAATATAGGAATGATTACACTAAGATAAGCATTCATATCTACTTCATTTTATACATTTCTCTTTATTTTAATAAACTCCTACTAAAAGGGGGAGAAATTTTTTTTCTTTTGTTTCACTAGATGTATTTATTAAGATTGTTTTTATGAATTTAATTATTATTTGATTTTCTATTCATTCTGATTTTTGTCCCGATAGTTCGGTTAACATTTTATGTTTCTGTTTTCCATCATTTCTGCCTGGTTTCTTTATTGATTTTCTGTTCATCAGCACGTCAACCTATGGTACTAAATTTGTTTTCCATCAGCATGACATCCTATGGTAATGATTTTGTTTTCCCTCGGCTTGACAATCTATGGTAATAACATTGTTTTTTCATCATCTTGACAACCTATGGTATTGGATTTGTTTTCCATCGGCTTGAAAACCTATGGTAATGACTTTGTTTTCCATCATCTTGACAATATATGGTAATGAATTTGTTTTTCCATCGGCTTGAAAACCTATGGTAATGAATTTTTTTCCATCAGAATGACAATATATAGTAATGACTTTGATTTCCATTGGCTTGACAAGATATGGTAATTAATTTGTTTTCCAACGGCTTAACAACCATTGGTAATGACTTTGTTTTCCATCGGCTTGACAACCCATGGTAATGACTTTGTTTTCAATCAGTATCACAACTTATCATATTATTTTTCCTCGTATTCTAGAATTTTTCTTTTTTCTGTTGTATTATTCTTTGTTAATACTATTTAACCATCAATTTCCTTAGAATATCTGATAGTTACATTCATTCATTACATTGAATTTTTTTTATAAATTTTTATTGTTTCTCGTTTTTTTAAAACACTTTAAATCACAACCATTGTTTTTTTTAATATTTTAATCACAACCATAGAAGACCAAAAATCATATTTCTTCACCTATAAATAGAGTATACCCCCTCCCCAAACCCACACCGGTTTTTCATATTTCAAGGAGAAGAACTGTCTCATTCTTTTTAAGACTCCATATGATATTCTATTTTTCTCACCATTATTTCTTAGTCCTCAACCACCACTCCAGCCGAAATGACATCAAAGACGTTTTCAGGGAAATATTTATTCATAGAAATGTTATTAACTCAGGATTTTTTTGACACAAATGATTCAACGATCAAGAGGATTGTTTTTTTCATGTATGGGAACATATTTGTGTTGAGAAACCCGAATCTCAATACCCAATTCTCATTGATGAAGTTAG
The DNA here is from genome assembly GCA_963277665.1 of Viscum album. Lineage (NCBI taxonomy): Eukaryota > Viridiplantae > Streptophyta > Magnoliopsida > Santalales > Viscaceae > Viscum > Viscum album. The sequence goes on from OY728121.1 coordinate 1,718,564,082, forward strand.
TAAATTCTAAAAAACAATGTATTTGGACAAAAATATGATGATCAACATTATTGTGTTTGATAGAAAATTTCCAATGTCTGTGAAACAAGTATCTCACTTTCTCAATGTCTCACCAGAAGGTGATTCATTTTTGTGAATCTCAGAAACTAATAGTGAATGTTGGTACGATTAATAGAGAAATAGGTGAAAATTCTCTATTACTCATAAATGAAGTGAAGAGAAAAGTAGAACATCTATCTCCAGATAACATGCTTGTTGTGCATTGGATTCAAGCCTTTATTATCCCAATAAAAGGGGAAAGAGAAACCCTTAATGTTTCTGATATCATTATGATAGACAATATTGTAAACATGAGAAAGGAAAATATCATGGGGTGCATCTTTGAAACAATCAAGAATGTCAAGTATGGAGTGATCAAGTCTCATTTTATTATGTATCCATATACTCTTACTATGTTCGTTCTTGAGAGCCTAAAGTTTATTAATATTCCTATGAAAGGGAGGTTAAATAAACTAAAGCCTTATTGGAGGAGTAAGAATACACTAAAGATGTATGTTGTTTTTTATAAGAATTCAAAACCTTTTGATAAATTTGTGGAAAGGTAATCGACACCAAATCAATCGGCACCTATACCAATTGAATCCTTTCCAAATGTTTCTCCTCAAATGTCAAGTCCACAAATCAATACTATGACAAAAAAGAAAACAAAATACAACAAGGAGGTTGTGGCCAAGGGGAGGAAAGACAGAGAATAATGAAAAGAAGGAGATTATATGTTTGGTCCTGATCCAGCTAATGCTTTAGCTGAAAGTATAAGGGTAGAGGATACTCTTTAGGTTGAGAAGAAAAAGAAGAATATTTTGAAAAGTAAATCTCAGGATTTTGATGGTACTAAAATCCCTAAAATGGTTGAGGTGGCTAGTGCTCAACTAAACGAGGAAGTGGAACAAGAACTAATTGTATAGAGCCTTCCGGAAAAAAATGGAAATAAATATTGAATAATATTTAGGAATTTGAATAATTGGAAGAGGAATTTCATTTTGAATTTCTTCATTGATCAGTAATGAGAAGAGAAGAATATTTTCAAAAGCATATAGAAGGTATTCAACAAGTTCCTCATGCTGATCAAGCACCAGCTAAATCTCTTGACACTCTTTTAGATAGATTTCCTTCTCAAGTAAAGCAAGGTGATCAATATTCTCTTACCAAAAATTTAATTGTTATTAGTAACAATGTCGAAGAAGAATGAAAATAAAAAAACAAAAGTAAAACAGTCGGTTGAATAATCAAGTCGATCAAATGAACTGGATTCATACGATGAAGATACTGATTCTGAACACACAATTTCTCTAAAAAAATTGATTACTCTGTTCATTTATTGAGGATAATTGAGAATACTATTCATTATTTTCCTATAATTGAAGGGAAAATTATTTCATCATAGATAATCAGAGGAAGAAGTTTGGTTCTATGAGGGAACAAAGAAAGAGAGTATTGTCAATAGAAGCTGATTTAAAAGTACTATCTGAAAGTTCGGCTACCCATAAGAAGGCTTGAAATAAGATGACTAAGTAGTCATTCAAAACAGAGATCTCAGTGAATGATCATGAGGTTTTAATTGAAGACATAAGAAGGATTTAAAATGATCTTGATATTTATTTCAATAAGCTTGACAATGAAACTATTGAAAGCATGAATCAAATGTAAAAAACTCATGGAGATGATAATCATTCAATAAAAGAGTTACAAGATAGGATGAATTATTTCCACTTAGAATTTTTGAAGGTTTCATCTTTCAAAGATGAAAAAGTTTTGGTGAAGAAGCAAAATTCTATATTATCTCATGACAATAAGAATTTTCAATACATAATTGGTACTCTGGAAGAAGTAATCAGTGGTCAAGAAGACACTATCAGGAATTAGGATTTTCTTTTTTCTGATCAACAAGAGCTTCTAAAATCCTAGGGAGATTCTATTTAATAAGACATAATAGAAATCAAGAAGATGAATGTTTTTATTCATGTGATAATTAATAAAGAAAATGTAATAGAAAACAAATGAAGGTTTTTTGTATCTTTCTTTATTTATTCACTTTTCCAATTCTATAGAATTTTCTTATCTCAATAAGGCATATGTTCTGTTACACTACCTTGTGTTGCTGTTTTTCCCAAACCATATCAGGATACTCAATATTACCCAATTATTTTTGTAAATCACAAAGGGGGAGAATGTTTTATAAGGGGAAGAATGTATTAATCAAATAATTCTGAATGAAGGAAAATCTAAGAATACAATCCTAATGAAGGTATATAACTAAGGGGGAGTTAGTTTTATTCAATCTCTTTTTAATGAGAGTTTCCATAACTCAGGCGGAGATAAGTATTTATTTCATAGATTTACTTTATGTTTTGTGCTTTCCAAAAAGGGGGAGATTGTTAAGTCAAAAGTCCTCTATTGACTTTCATGTCTTGTTTTATAAATAACAAATATATTTGTTTATCGTACTGACTATGAATATCGTATTGACTATGTTTATCATAATGATTATGCTTATGGTACTGACTATGTTTATCGTACTGACTATGCTTATCGTACTGACTATGATTATCATATAGACTGTGTTTATCGTACTGACTATGATTATCATACTCACTATGAATATTATACTAACTAAGTTTATCATACTAAATAAATCGTACTGACCCTATCAATCGTACTGACTCTGTCAATCATAGTAACTTTTGTGCATCATACTCACCTTGCATTATATCAATATATTACACTAATGAATAATGATTGTACTGATTTTATTATTCTATCACATGTGGGTGTTTTCCTTTGTTAAAACACATGTTTTATAACAATAATACTCATGACTATAAGTGTCATATATCCTTTTTTTTACCAAAAAAATGTCATGGAGTTTGTTATAAACTAATCAGAATGATGTTGTGTCTTCTATTTCAATATGCCCACTATAATTCCAGGTGTCCAAGTCCCTCTGAGTTTTATAGAGAACTATGAAAGTTGTAACCTGAGGCCTATAAATAAGAGGTTATTTGAAGCTGAGAACACAACTAATATACTTTGACAATTCTTTGCTTCTATCAAGTTCTAGAGAGAGATTTTATGACTTCTCTCTTTCTTCATTCTAAAGCCTTGAAATTAAAAAATTTGAATGACTCATTAATTGTTTTAATATTTCAATAAGTCCTTTTTTTTATTGTATGACTGATCTGGTGATAACGATCGAGGATTACTAAGGATAGGATGATAGTGCTACCAAACTTCATATCGTGGGATTTTAGGTGTTTGAAAGATAGAGGTTATGATTACCTGTAAAATTGAGGGATTGCGGGGATAACAAGAAAAACGTACCGATCATCATATCGAGGGCTTGTGGGTATAGCAAGACAGACATACCAATATTCGTATCGTGGGCTTACCAAGGTGGTGTTATGATAGAACTCTTATCCTAGGTTAGATTATACCCTTCTCTTTGGGATAAAAGAATTTTAATACTTTTACTTTTCTACTGCAATTTGAATTAGAAAGGAAATTGTATTGTTTCTTTTATTCTTTTCATATTCAATTGTAATTGTTTCAATTATAATTATTATATTACATATTGTATTAATAAAATCAATACGCTTTATCGTAGAATCTATCACTTTTTTTAATCTAATTATTGTATTAATTTTGAATACAATTGAGTTACATTACTTATACTATTAGATCCTATCATACCTTTTATATCCAAGACAATTGTGGTTGATTGTATATGTTGTGAATTGTATTAGTTTAAGAAGATTTAAATAAATTCCTTAAGTGATTAAACACCACTTTTTTAAACCTACAATTTACCCCCTCTTATATTGTTCCATTTAATATTCATACACATTTGTATATCGATCCAACATAGGATCACATGATTCTTTACTAAGAATATGATTAATTTTGAGAAGATTAAATATATGGGTTTTCTTGTTTCATTATTATGTATCCCTATGATTCGTTATTCCATTTATTCATTCCTCTTATGTGACATTATGTTCAATATTTATAATCAATGAATTCACTATATGGGGGAAATCTAAAATATAATTCTTTGAAATTGACACATTGAAAAAAATTTACGTTCGAGTGGTTTAGGGAAGAGAAATGTGATAGATTACCAACCCACAATCAAGGGTCATGATGTGGTAAATTCATCTAGTTCTAAACATTACCTTCGTCAAAATTATGACACCCCTTTTTATTTTTATATTAATGAATACCTTTTCCTAGAAACATAACTCAAAAAATAATTAATACGATTAAATATTGATTTTATACTGAATATTTGTTTCTCTAATGTATACTACTATTTTACGGGAACTAAAAAGAAGAATATTTCAATCCAATTATACCTTGAAATCAATTGAATATTATCTTACCATTTTTACTAGGTAATAAATGGTCCTATTAAATTTACAATAACACATAAAATTATAATCCCACAAAAATATCATCTCCATAGTAAAATCATGTGGAGTATATATCCAGAACATTTAGGAAAACCATAGATCTCAATTATATCAAATAGATAGTGATGAACCCTACAAAATTATAAATTCTATAATGTAAATATTCTTATGTAATTTAATGAGAAATAATAATGTATTGAAATTAAAATAACTAAATATAAAATGATATCAACAAAAACCCAAATGTAATTATTTCATGTAGTTCTATTGGGTAGTCTTGGGATGAAATCAATGACGATTTCATTCCATTTAAACACAATATGAGTAATGGTTTCATAAACCCCATATAAATGTAATTCTTATCAATGAATTGATGAAAAATATACCATTGAGTTATGTACTCTATAGTATCCCACTTTATGTGGTCCATATAGAAGATTGACTTGAATTATTTATGAATACTATTTATTTGATGATTCATATAATATTTTGGGAAATTTGAAAAATAAATAAAATCCATATTCAATTCATGTATTTAATCTAAAAATAATAATTTTTTTATATTATATTTCAATTACAATAAAATATGAACCCTAATATATTTATTTCTCAATTTTTAGCCACATAAAACTCCTACTATGCTTTCTTATTCATCACATAGATATATTTTTGAGAAGTCAAATGATCATGATAGGAATTTTCCCCTAACATTATGCATATCAGTATCAAAAATTATAAAATTATGTCTCTTTAAATTCTAATGATGGATTAGGTACAATGATCACTCTTTATCCAAGCATCAAAAACATAATTTTTCTTTCCAAAGTGATAGTGTAGTTGGATGTTATAGTCCATAATTGAAATTAATCATCATTATTTTAACATGTACAGTTACATTTATGTATAAAAATATATTATTCTCTTATGATTAGAATATATATCAAAATTTTCAGTCATATATTTAATGAGTCCATAACCAAATTGAAAATATCACCCCTTCTGGTAGGAAATCATATTTTGGATAATTTTTAACTTCGACCATTAATTAGCAAGAGAAATATTCAACCAATCATTTGTATATAATAACGATACATCTAAATCCATTTTTGGAAACATAATTATATATATAAATACCTTTCCTACTAAAACTTACCACCGGTATATATCTATTTTCCAATATAATATTAAGATCAAGGAAATTTTCATCACATTCTTCAATTTAAAAAAACACGACTCTTATTCAAGATATTACAGTTTGTGAATTTTAAATTCATGAGAAAATTTGTAGAATTATCCTATATAATCCATCATATCCATTAAATACATTTATATCAATTTGTGAATTTGTTCTAGTATATTCACTAATCTTTAATATGTTTAATTTAAGAAAAATTATACCATTTCCATTGATTACATTACAAAATAATGATACTTTATACAAGTAGAATTTAAAATTTTAGAATTTGGAATAATGTTTCTCATGTTATATTTTATATATATATATTACTCATGTATTCATGATAATCATACATGATAATAAAATAAATGAGAATGAAATTATCATAAAAAAATCAACTACATAATATATAAATATTCTGTTCATTGGATCTATAATGAAGGAGGTGGTATTTTTTCTAAAGAGAATCATCATTAATCCATAGTATCTATATAATAAATTATACATGTTCTAGAGTATATAATATAATTTCACCCTTAATTAATGATATCAAAATAAATTCCATTTTCTTGGAATATATTTATCCTCTTTTAGTTGAATGAAAATATGTTTTATGTAGGGTAGATAATAATTATTCATGATCATGACCTTTAAAAAATATTAATAATAAATAAAAATATGAATCTATATATCATAAATCATAAAAAATAATATTGGTACACCTGTTGGTTAATCACGTTGGACTACAAAACCATTATACATATTCACATGAAGTTAATCAAAAATTTCACCCAATTCAGACAAGGATATTATATAAGTAGTAATTGATATTGTCAAAAAATATGATTTATTGAAAACTAAACAAGTATTTTAATTATTGAGTGGGGAAATATTTTATATATACATAAATTTTTCCCACATAATAAAAATATATCATATTAGGAGTTTTAGAAAAATTCTTTGATATTAATAAAAGTCATGATTTTTTATCAATATTTATATAAGGGAATTATTTTTCATATGGTTCATATATCCATCCTTTCACATTCTAAATATCATTTAGTGGAGTTGGGATATAAAATATGGTTTCTATATCCCAGATATTGATATAATATCTATATCGATCGAGATGAAATTTATTCCCTAATTTATATAAATGTTGTCCAAAGGAGAGAAAAATAATTTTTAGGAATAATATTATCACAAATCTATATAGAGAAAGTGTTGTACACTTGTGATGAAATATTATCACAATGGAAATATTAATTTATATTTTGGGGTATTGATTTGATTTTATTTATGGAAAATCAAAATATAAATATGTCAAAAATACATTATCCAATTTTAGAGATTCTGATTATTGACCAATAAATTTAAAGTCTATTTTCTTTGTAGTTATGAATACGTAGGATAGTTGACTAGAGTGGGAGAGGAGTTTATCTGGAGAAAGAAAAATCTGAAATAGTATTTAATGTTTTATTGTAATAATTTATTTTTGTGGATGATTTCCACATTATAAGGATAATTCACTATTATATAAAAACTGATGTTTTATAAGTGAATCTGTACGATCCAATATTTATTGAATAATGTCCCTCTCTGGGGATTCATTAGATCTTCATTCATATGATTATTTCATTATCTCATTACCTTGGGTTTTTTTTCATCATGGATTCTTGTCAATTGAATAAAATTAGTCATTGGTTGCGGGGAAACTTTTGTAAACCAGATATGTTCTATAAGGTGAATTGTGTTCGTGAAAATGAATTCATGTATATTGAATTATTTTAATCTTAATTAATGGATTTTGGGTATAATGGGTTAACTATTTCATGGGGTCTTGATAAATTTAGATTCTTTAAGGGGGTTTTGGGTTGTTTAAAGGGAATATTGGATGAAAACCTTCTATAGAACAATTACATGTCATGTATATTTATTACATGAGGATTAATGATTGGGTGTTGTTAATAAAATAATTTGACGAAATATTTTTTTTACATATCCCATTGAACATGTTATCATGATGTGTAACAAAACAAAATTCTACAAAATTCCCCAATTCACAATTTTTATGTATGTTTTTCAGTTGATATTTCATTCCAACTAACCACACCCTTCTCCAGTTGGCACTACAGTGCCTTCACAGAGATTTTGCAGTGCCAAACATCCTTTCAGAAATCATGAAAATGCCATTTATCATTTGATTTTTTTTCATTATTCTCCATTATATCTCTTGGATATCAAACTATTTTAGTAAAATCCATAGATCATATGATGTATTGGTTTTTATATTGATCACTTTCGATCTAGAAACCCCTTTGTGATCAATTCTCCTCTTTCCTCTTAGTTGTTTCCATTCGACGTGTTGTTGGATCTCCATTGAAATGTTGGGGGCTAAACTATAACCCAATGGTTAGATAATTTCAATGATTTGATTTTTTTTGACATTACCAATGAAACATGTGCTCAAATATATTAAATAATTAATTTGATTATTCCTTGGACTCTTTTGGATTCAAATGCCCTCTAACTGGGATAATGTCTCCTGTTGGGTGAGTGAACAATAAATATAATTGAATTATATAATTGTTTAATGTGTGGACCGAAATACCCGACACCTTATTTGTTTTCTTGATATATAATACCAATGACATGGCTTGTTTCTTATTTCTATGAATGTTAATAAATTTTGATAAAATTGAAATCTGTATAGGAAATAAAAATGGTAAGTCACATATTTCATCATTGAGATTTATTATATTATTTTTTTATAACAATTTTATATGAAAATTCATCTATTCCATGGTGAAATTCTTATATATCAAATTTTTAATAATAACATGTACACTAATATGCTATAATTCTCATATTGTGTGGGATTATCCTAGTCCCTTGTTATAGTTCTTATAGAGAGTGGCATCTACTCAATCCCATACTACAATTCTTATAAGGATTTAGAACAAGATTCTTTAATGAATATAGGATCTTGAATCGGATTGTTGTTATTATACAATGGTTATATGGTTGCGGTTGGAATAGTTGTAATACATGCTCTATGATATTCCAAAATTCTACAAAAGAAGGTTATTTTACCATGTTTAAATGGTTGTGGTTTCTATGGTTGTACAACATGCTCAAAGATATTATGACATCAAGATGAAGCAGGTAATACTATTTTTTAATGGATGATTTAATCAATACACCTATTAATTAGATTATTACAAACACTTATTATAAAAATAGTTAGTTTAGATATTGTTTTGTTGACCAAGTAAGTTATACTCACACATTATTTGGAATTCCATTTGGTACTTGAGAAGATTATGTTGATTACAGTTTATAAAATGGAAAATGACATTTCTATTAATTTGTTTTCCTATTTGATGGGTTGGATATTGGATGTGGGACCTACATTGGGTTTAGGGATAGGGACCAATGAGTATTTTTTTGGGTATTATAGTAATTTACTTTTGTTGAATCTCTCATTACATTTAGTTACATTCAATCACATCATTGGATTATTACTTCATTATTTGTTGGATAATTAAATTGGATTTAATTTTTTTTCATGTATGTATTTATTTTATTTCTATCATTTATATGGTTTTTTCAACTACTACGACAATTCATACTAGTAACTATAGTCTCCCTACTTTGAATTTTAAACCACCATCTTATCAGTAGCCTCTAGTGTATGAGGAGGCATGGTTGAGGTCTTGTAACTGGCCATTTTTTACCATGCTACTGAGTTCTATATCATTAGATGTTACATAATATAACAATATTTATGTTTGTTTAGTTTTAATGGTTATATCTCTTCAGTGTTTTTTCAGGTTATAAATATGTTTCACCTAAAAATATTCACACCATTTAAAATTATTATAATGCAGAGGGTTTAATTTTTTAGAACATATTAATTTATTCAACATAAGATTAATATAGATCACACTAGAATGAAATAAACCATTTCAAAGAAAGTTCATCGAGCTAAGGGAGATTGGGGAGTTCATGAAGAGAACATTGGTTGATTAATATCATATTCAATTTTGGTGATATGGTCTCATTAATGAGGCCATTAAATAGTAATGAATACCAAGACACAGTATATAATTTATTATATCGACTATATAGAAGGAAAATATGCCATATCGTGGTGAGGAAATAATGATGGAAGATAACACTATAGAAGAAGAGAACGTGATTTTGATGATTGAATTACAAAGAACAAGTAGTTTGGATTGGAATTAAATAGGTTTTTTTTGTGAATTGGGATTTTTGAAATTTAAATTGAATTCAACGGCTATAGATCGACACATTATATTTTTGATGATACCTGGAATAATATCATATGGAGAGAAATACTATATTTTAACCCATCCCATATAAGAGTAATGGAATATCACTCAATTAAATGGAAGAAATTTATACATAGTTAATCCCAAAACTGAATATTTGTCTAGGATTAGAAAGAGGATATAAGGACCTTAAATTAAACATTAAATGATCCAATGACATTTACATGAATTCATTTTCATACATTTCAAATGACCTTTAAATATTAGAGTTTTGTAGAGTATGTCATAACTCTTATATTAAAAACCCATTTATTAAAATGTCCAAAAATATATTGATTATTCATTTTTAAATAAAAAACAGTTAAAAAGAAACATGTTTTATTTTAATGACATGTATTCATACTTTTTACCATCACCTCATCATTGTCCTTATACATCATATGGTTTTCTAGAAACCTGGAAATAGAAAAAAAAATGCTCATTAAGGGACATTAAAATAATGTAGTACACTAGTCTAGTAAAACATAAGAAAACCCATTAATTTTTTATATTTATATGAATTTTTTTGGTGTGAATTAAATATAACATTTAAAACTGAAAAATACATGAATTTTTTTTTCAATTAAAACCATTAAAACCCATAACAAGAAATTGAAATCCCATTGCATATTAAAATTACCTATAATAAATTATTGGATTCCAATTAGATCCTTGGTATAAATCCTTAGAAAACTCCCCTATTCCATTCAATTAAGATAATGAATATTACCCATAACATTTGAGTGATAATAATGTGTATATATCATATAAGCTATATCAGGATAATCTTTTATTCATGAACTATAGTTGGTATCAACCCATCGTAGAATATTTATCAGTCTCAATAATTTGTCATATATAATTATTATATACCATTTCATGGATAAGTCATATTATTTTGTACATTTTTATCATAAAGCCTTCGAATAAAATCATTCATACTCGTACGAAAAACACTTTCATATATAAAAATAATTCTTCTTAATAACCAATTTCCAATAAAAAAATTCCATTAAAAATGGGAAGAGGGTTTTTTTTGGAATAAAACATGAAATATTATAAACGAATCAAATCAGAAAAAATTATTATGGAAATGGAAAAGTAATTTTCATTCTATAATTTCAAATAAAATATTTTTTTTATATTTTATAAAGAAATTAAAAACATTATGATAAAAATTACCATTTTACATTATATGAAATAATCAAAAAATAATAAAAAACAAATCTATAAAATTAATTTATTTCCATACAAAAAATCAATAATATAATATTTTAAATATGTACATTGAAGAAAAAAACATATAAGTGAGGATTTGAAAATGGATTTTTAAAATTGATTTCCCTTCCATGATTCGCATTCATAATGTAAGTATTTTATATTCCTAAATAAAATCATTATATTAGTTATTTACATCATTTAAAACATTTTTTATTTTTATTACTTAATTTATTTCATTTTTATAAAGTTATAAAAAATTATTTATTCATTTATTTTCACAGTAGATGTTTTGACAATATTTAGATCAAAAGATAAAAATGGATTTGGCAGGTTATCATGGATAAAGGGGATTATTATATGATTTTTGATATAATTATAATCTGAAAATATGTATATTTCTCAACATTATTTATACATTTAACCTATATGAAGTAACATTTCTATAAAAATGATTTATGTTACAATCTTGGAGATTATTGGTTGTACGTACACATGAGTAACATTACCATTTTCAATGTACATTGTGAAAATATGGTAAGCATTACTTTATAGATAAATAATGATAGTAATACCATAATTACCATATTACATGTTGATATATTATGATATTTATATAATAAATTTTATGTGGGGAGGGAGAATGAATAACAAAGCTTTATGGGGGTTGTAGTCCACATGTATTCATAAATGATGTTATCATTATTCAGTGAATGATAATGTATTAAAATATTATTTATATTTTGTATAAAAAATGATAATTATATCTTGAATATATAATATGAAGATTAATATTATCATTTTAACCAATCATGACAGGTGGTTTTGGAAAACAAATGACATTATTTCAAGAGGCTATAATCCTTGGTTCAGAGAAACAGTTGATTTTTTACACATTTGATATAGGTGATGATTGATATTGGTTATTCTATTAGCCTAATATCACCATCACATAAGAAAGGTATAGCAGTTAATATTTTTTATGTGTATGAATATTATTTTTTGTTGGTATATGAATAAATAAAAAATATTCATTTAATAACTATAAAACTTATTTATATAATATTCTATAATTAATACCTTCACACCTCTATGATTAGAATTATTCTTTATCTATGGACAATATATAATTTTTAGGGATTTTGTGAAGGGATTTGGTTTTGTATTGATTGAATAATTTTTTTATGTGTGAATAAAAGAGAAGGACATATTCTCTATTAAATGATAGGGGAAGGGATCTCATCGATCATCTTGTAACATTAAATTAATTTAATGTGATTTTGATGTCAAAATGTATCCAAATATATAATATTATATTATAGTATGAGGATGAGTATAAATCCTCCAATCTAATAAAATTTTTATATGATTGTTTCACAATCCAAACCTCATCATGGAAAATCCCAATTTTTTTTTGGATTCTATTTTTTTCCATATGATTTTAATTGATTTTAAATTTTTCTCAATGAGATAATAAGATCTAATTGTTGTCAATATGATGATTTAGTTCCAAAGTTAATGGATCTTGCATAATATTCTAAAGTCAATATAATTAAATGAATAATCTTTTGAAGAATTTTAGTTTCAGGATGAGATACACTTTTTACAATAGAGTAGACAAATGATTGGAATATGAAGATTTATTTTTAGTTAATATTCCAAAAAAAATTGAAAAATATAAGAATAATAAGTGTAAATTTTGTTATTTAAATTTTTCACAATTTCATGAGAACTGTGGAAGAACATGAAGGACATTATCGTTATGATTTTCATTAAGTTATTGTATATTATTATTTTTTGATCATTGGGTTATCATGAATCGTAATCCTAATAAATGAATGAGTTAGAAAGGCACCAACAATCATTTTTTGTTTTGATTGGAATGAAATATGATGCTAGGAGATATGGAAATTATAGTACTATCCTTGGTAAAGCTGATGATGCATGAGGCAATTGATCAATTTTTAAATATCAAAATAGTTGGGATTCACGATGAAATAAATAACATTTTTTTGGAATGATGTTGATTCAAGAAAAATATGGATGAAGCATTAACAATGCCATAATTTGTGTTAATTGATTAAAAAATATTAATAGAAAAAATAATGGGAGTTGTTTTCAATGAGTAGTTTTATAGTGGTTTCATTTCCCATTGTTTTCAAATTTTTTAGGATCTAAAATTTGGAGGAAGGCGAGTAATAAAAAAAATGGATTTCGTTGTTTAAACTATAAAAATATGGAATACCCATGTGTTTTGAGAAGATTCTGCTACATGAAGTGTTTTTAAGCTGTGAAGGTTTTAATGGTGACCTCTAATATTACGAAGATCATGACAAAGGGTGATAGTAATCTATATTATTTTGAGAAGTATAGCACTACAAGTGTGTGATTATTTGAGGGCGATCTCAATGACAATGAAAAATTTTGAAGGACCATCATGAATGGTGGATCACTCTGAATATATTTTTGATTGATCCCAAAAATAAACAAGAGGTATTATATCATCTTGAATAGTATATCCTGTAAATATGAAGTGAACCCTACATCATTTTTGATAGAGATAATAGAGAAAATACATAATATATCTAACTTCATGAATGTAGAAGAGATGCATGAACTTGAAATTCCATTATAGCATGAGCATCGTGAAAATTATACTAATGTCACACCATGACACTTGCAATTATTTTATTTTTAATATTTGAGTCAATTTCAATAATTTTATCATGATTCATGTTGTGTCCCAGTATAAATTTTCTAGTTTTTTTTATGAAAAATCAATGTTTTGGTATTGACATCATCGGGCACATCGGCATAGCATGGTTTACATACTATGTGGAAACATCCAGGAAACTACGCGGGGTGATTTTCATCAACAAATAAAATATTAATTAAATGTGTAATGAAATGAGAATAATAATATTATTATTCACAATATTTAATTTTTATAATAATATTATTAATTTATTTATATTAATATTATTAAAATGATATAAATATTAAAAAAAATTGTCTTTGTGGTATTATTACAATTAATGATCATAATAATATTAAAAAAATTTGTGATTTTTTGGTGGGTTTACTCCATTGTGTGGGAACTATAAGGATAGTGGGAACCATGCAGTCAACCCAGGTACATGTGTGGCCACTTCTGGGGTGGTTAGAAGCTACCACATGATTCATGCATGTTCGCTTGAGCCTTGCACAGACCATGATGTTTACTAGTGTTTAGATTAATCAAAAACATAATGAGAAATAAATTTAGTAAAAAAATAATGCGTGAAAAAATTATAATATTCATAAAATAATTATTATTCATTATTATTTGTATAATTATTATGAGTATGTATTATAACTAAAATAAACATTCATTTTCATTCAAATTAATATTTATATAAGTTATTTATATTATTAAAATTATTATTATCAATAGTACTATTAAAATTGTTATTAATATAATTTTTACATAAAATGAAATGAATTTTCTTATTTTTATTACATTTATTTCCTTCTCAATGTTATTGTTATTATTATTATAAATTATGTGTAAATTAATTATTATGGGGTTAATATGTATTGTTTTTATTTTATTTATTTTTTAGGGTTTTCCATTCTTCAGCTCTCTCTCTCCCCCTTTCTTGGTAGAATAACACTCCTCCCCCACCTCTTGGTGCAGCACAACCAGCCTCTTAGTGTTCCTCTCTATCCCAACGTCACTCTTCAAATCAACCCACCTCGATAGTCCAACACTACTTCAGTGTCCCACCATGGTCATGAACACCCCTAACTACTTGATCAAAGTGCACAGAAACCCTATCATACCTCCCTCCCTCCTTCACACCTCCTTCCCTAGCTAAGACCCCCCCCCCCCTTGTGCCTCATCATACTCAGGGCACAGAACCCCAATGAAATATTCTCTGGAAAATACCCCTCCTAGAGAATTGCAAAAACCTCGTCTAACAAACCTCTTCAAAAACCAGATTCTCTAGAGACCTTATCCTATTATGGCCCCTCCGGTGATTCCACCTTTGGCTAACCACATCCCCCTCTTGGATGGCGGTGAGACTAACCCATTCCACCCTATGAGTGTGTGACACAGCCAACACCACCTCTCCTCCAGCCAGCCTGCACCCTACCAGTCTGACCTACTACCAACACACCGCCTTCATCTATTGAATTCCCCCTCAATGGGTTGTGCGGCCCTGGTGAAGCAATCTCAAGCATGATTTTTTCAATCTTCCATGAATACGAAGTAGGATCCCCTTTCCACTTTCCTTTAAAATTAATTACTCATATGTTTGATGAAATTTTAAATTTTTATAGCTAGTAAATATTGACGATGGATCAATAGACCAATTAATCAGGGTGAAAATTTTATTTTATACATAGTTTTCTGAAAAATTTTGTTTTGTAAAAAATGATCACACCCCTTGAAGATAAAATTTTTCGTAACGTTTCACACATGATTTGTTATTGGTAAAATATAGTTTTGCATTTGAAATGGGTTTAAGAAATGAAAATTTGTATTTATCCCATTTTGAGAATTATGTGATATTTTTTATATATTAAATTCCTTGTGTTCTTATAAAATTCTTGTTTGGATTTTATGGGTTAATGTGATGGAAAATGGGTTCCTTAGTATTATAAATGTAATTGAAACTTCTGAAATGGTATTTTGAGATTCCTCAAATGGTTTCCAATTATTTTCGGATTTATAAATAAATGAGTATCATTTTTCAATTTGTTTTGATGTATTTTTTACCCTGTATAAAAAGTGCACATGTATGTTGATTAATGTTGGTTTTTTAATAGTGTTTAAAGGCTCATTAGGAATCATTCTGTAAATGTAGAATGTGTTTTCCGTGAATAAAACCTTGGATATTTGTCAATCCCCATAAGTGCTTATAATGGATTATATTTCCTTGTTGTGGAAGCCTTTTGATCCATTATGACAGTGCCTTGGGATGGACTCTTTGAGTTTGGTTTGTTTTATTGTATGAGATTAGTCTATAGAGTGGCTCGGGGTGATGGATGTTATTGAGTTTTTATTATATATATATATATATTATTTTATGCTGAGTTGGCTCACCCAAATTATATATTAGACACTTGAACATGTCATATTGAAAAATATTATGAGAATGATATTTTCACTAGTATCTAATGTACTCAAGAGTGGCCCATAGTATGATGATATACAGTTAGGATTATTACTATGGGATTTTCCCTCATTTTTTCCTATGTTATGGTAGCTAATCATATTGAGCGTTTTGATATCATCATATGTTGAATTCTACTACGGATGGGGTATCATGTTTTTTTATATCCTTGATTATTTGCGATCTTTTTTATTCTTGTATGCATATTTTCTTTAGTCACCTACAATGATTTTGAATTACATTTATAATTATATCAATTGACCATGTTGTGTGATTACTATGGTGCCATTGTGTGTAGTGTTTTTATAGGAATGTAGTGTGTATATATTTTCAAGGATTTTATAAATTATATTAAAAAAATGTTTTATCACATTTTTTGAGATTGAAAATATTGGAAACACATTCCCCATGAATACTTTATTTTCCTACTAATGGTATGATTTGACTTTTAGAAACAAAAAGGTGCAGTGGTCCATCTTTTACTTTAATGTAAAATGTATAGAAAATATTAATTTTATATATGGTAGTTCAAACATAAAATTGATGTCACATTAATTTTTATTGTGGTGAATTGGGAATAGATTAATGGGACAACCTACTGAGTTTTATTATCATGCTGATAGTTATTTTCTATTTTTAGCTATTATGCAGGTCTAACCGTGAGATTTTTCACCCTAAGCGACGAATGATCAATGCGTTGGAGAGTGACCCCCATGGTCACATGGATCTAGTTTGGTCATCTAGTTAGTTTTGTTTTATATTTTATAGTTTCTGTATAGCCATGTATCTTTTTTATTATGGATTTTCAATTCATTTTTATATATTTATAAATTTTTAATTTTTTTTCATCTTATTATATCTTGTTTCCGTATTTATTATTGAGAGAAATCATTCTATTTTCGTACTTGGTGATGCCCATAGTGGTTTTCAGCAGCCCAGGAGGATTAAGATCACCTCTCAGGGCTTTCTACAGATTGGATAGGGTGATTGGTTTATGGTTGACATCGGTTGGTTCCTAATAAAATGGTATCAGAGAAGGTTCGATCATAGAAGACAATTTATTTCATAGTTCCCTTTATTACATGGGGTTTTCACGGTAGATGGAGTAGGATTTTTGGGACTCATGGGGTATGTGCGGGAATAGCGTCACGATATCATACTAATTCTTATCCTTAGGTTTCTATGGGAAGTCCATGTCTATTCGTGTTATTGGTATTTATGGAATTTTTTTATTAGGTTATGAAAAGGTGAGTTGGGATAATAGTCTTTGTGAGCTCTTGTGTCTTGGGAAGTCTTGTTATGGTAGGGGAATGGGGTTAGGAAGCTCTCTGTGCCAGTGGTGTTTTTGTAATATGGTCTCCAACCGTACGGTCAATTCACCCACTAATAGTATTTCCCCTATGGAGTTTTTTGGGTCTCCTTTTAATTCTGATGAGTATTTGAATCAGATAAATTTGTTGTGGAAAATGGTTGTTTGAAATGGCATGTTTGATTTTGGGATTGTTTTAAATTAAACTTGATGGATTCTAAACAAAATGAATTTTTGACTTGGTGTTTAGTGTTTCTTTGGTAGGTATATTATTTTTTAAATAGGATGCATTTTTTGTTTTTGGAAAATAGAGTTGCTTTGTTTTGACCATTGGTGTGTCCATAGGTTCCCTCATGCCTGGTGTTATGTGGATGTGTGGATGGGTGCTCAGTACGAAACAAGGGATGCAAGTTGAGGCAACATCAATATATTCTTGTGAGTGAGGTCTAATAAAACACTATTGTTGAGGGTGATAATAGACAATGTTATTATTGAAATTAAAAAAAATAAAAATTGGATTTTCATTTTTAATAAAGGTATTTTTATTATGTTTATATCTGGATTGTTAATCAGTTTTTGATCATGAGGAATTTGTTGAGTTGTCCTTAATTTGGTTCTTGATATTTTTGACCAGTAGTTGCCCCATAAATCTTGGATAGGTGATCATCATGATGTTAATCAATCTACAGATTTCATGCTTGAGTTTCGGAAGTTGGATCCACCTCTCTTTTATGGTAAAGTATATCCTTCCATGTTAGAAGAGTGGATTTGAAATATCAAAATAAACATTACCCTCATTGAGTTTCTCAAGCTATTGAATGATATCATTGTAACTTTTATTCCTTATGTTTCACTATGGATGTGTTGAATCTCGGTGACTTGTAACAAAACCCATGAATTTTTTACCTATGAGTTCATTAAATATTTGTTCATTTGTAAGTATTTATCTATGAAATTAATGGTAAAAAGGTGATGGGGATATTTTGTCTCCTGTAGGATGATGGAATGATGTGGGTGTATTTCTATAATTTTATTGATTAAGTCCCTTATGACCTGGGGTTTGATGCAAATGATTCCCTGAAGGATTGATGTTTTGAGTTTGTGCTTCATCCAAACAAATGATATATGGTTTCAAAACAGAACCAAATTTCATTTTATGATTTTATAAAGCATAATTTCCCTTTTGAAGCCATTATGGAAGGATTTAATGAGGTATTCTTCCCTTCTTCAATCCATAGCAGCATTGGGAGTGATTCTGGTAAGGAGATGATGATGCGGTAAAATTTTTATTGAGTGGGTCATGGAATAAAGATTCATAGGGATCATAAATCAACCTATTTGTAGTGATAGATACTAATATATT
This sequence comes from Viscum album, assembly GCA_963277665.1. NCBI lineage: Eukaryota > Viridiplantae > Streptophyta > Magnoliopsida > Santalales > Viscaceae > Viscum > Viscum album. Next base: position 1,718,583,108 of record OY728121.1, read on the forward strand.
ATCATTGTGGAGATCCGTGTCAGAATAATTTGTCATGTACAAATTCCCTGAATCCCTGTCATGCATGTGGATGCCTGGGTCACTTGTTCAGATTCTATCGAGATGTTTGTAGAATACATCACCGAATTAATCCCCGGAACTGATGTGCTGTAGGGTTTTTGTTTTAGAGTTTCTCTGGTAAGTTTACTTATAGTGTAAGGGATATTTTTTCATCCAGATTTTACTAATGGTACTTTGGGTTTTGCAATGTACGAGAATGTGACAACTCTTTTTATGAACTAATTTTTAAAATACCAATGTAGTTATCATTTCAAAATAATGACCTTTATTTTTTCTAACCAAAATATGTATTCTCCTTATTGAGATTATCAAAACCTGACTGCGATGAAAGAGACGCTTCACCCGTCAGATCTCCAGCCAACTGGCTCAGAGTTTAGCTGGGGAATAGTCAAGAACCCAATGGGTTTAAGATGTTTGTAAAAGGTTGTGCCTTTACCATTGCAATAAGGTAGTTCGAGTGTTTATATTGTGGTTTATACATCATTTTGAATTTACTGTCATCCTAAAGAGTGTGATGGACTTACCCTGCACACCGTTTTATTGTTATGATTTATTTGGATGTGATTTTCTGGTTAATTTTTTTTGGGGACCACCCATGCGAGTTAGGTGTGGTCTTAGTTTCAATTTTTAGTGGGGTTGAGAATTGGGTACTTATTTGTTGGGATTTATTGATCCATTCATTTTAATCCATTCCCTCTTGGCACGTGTGGTAAGGGTTTTTTGGAATGTGTAAGAGTGTTTCATCTCTGGTTAATGTTGCATTTCTATATGGCTATTAATAGATGGTTCTGAATGTTGGGTAGACCCACCATACGTAACATTGGGTTTTCTCATAAGATGTTATAATATGCTAATTAAATTCTAATGGGTTGGAGTCGGTTAGGGACTCACTTGTGCTAGAGATCTATTTTTGGAAATTAGGTTATGTTCCATTTGTAGTCAATGAATTCTCATCGGATTAAGATTTTGGATTGTTTTATTTTCTTATCCTTAGCTCTTGATCAATCAGCTGGAATGTGTTGTGGCATTTTAGGCGAAGAAATAATTATGGAGGGGAGAATTTTCAAACCCCAACTCATGTAATTATTTGATTTTTATTATTTTATTGGCATTGATTAATTATTTTGGGGTTCGGGTTGCACATCGGTTTAAATTTTTGGGTATTTATTGAAATTTCTTTGTTTTGGGTATGACAACTTCTGGCACATTAGTAGAGCATAGTTTGAAAACCGGGCTCCTTCATCCAAGAAATGGTGTGACCTATGTTTCTGGAAAAAATAAAATAATAATTAAATGATAAATTAATTGAGATTATTATTATTATTATTATTATTATTTTTAAATGTTAATAATATTATTATTTGAATTACTGGTTTATATTATTATTAGAGTTAATGAAAAAAAAATTATTAATAATTTTTATCATTATGGTATTATTATTATTAAAGTTATTAATATTATTGAGAGATTTTTGTGGGCTTTATGCAGGTGCATGTGCACCGCATGGGTTGCGGGAACCGTGTGGTCCACCCAAGTATATGTGCAGCCACTAATGGGGTGGTTAGAATATACAACACGGTTCATGCACGATCTCTTATGATAAGTGTGGATAGCATAGTTATCTAGTGTTTAGACATAACAAATAAATAATGAGACATAAATTCATGAAAAAAATATTGTTTCATAATGATTTTAATATTGATTTTCAATTATCATGATTAATTGTTAGTATAATTATTATGAGTAAGTATTATTACTAATATGAATGTTAATTATCATTATTATTATGAATTATTATTATTAATTTTATTATTATTGTTATTAAAATTATTATTATCAATATTATTATTAAATATTTTATAAATAAAACTATTACATAAAATGAAATGAGTTGTTTTATTGTTATTATTATTTTTATTTTAATCATTATCATATTACTATTATTATTGTTATTATTTTCAAGCGTGATCATAGTAATTATTATTAGGTTTTTAGTTATTGATTTTATTTTATCTCTTTTTTATTGTATTAGATTCTATCCTCTCACAATATCCCTTGGTTAGAGGAACTACTTTCCTCCCCATCTCCTGGTGGAGTGTAACCAGCCTCTTGGTGTGCCTATCTATCCCAGTGGAACTAATCTGGTTGACCCCCATTGTTGTCTCAACCCAACTCTGGTGACCCCCCCACTAGTCAAAGCCTCCCCCTGATGGAATTTCTACCTTCGTGCAGCATCTCTATCACATGACCCTCCCTCCTGCACACCCCATATTGCTTTCCCCTTGTTATTAAGCTGGCGACCCCCCCTTGCACCACATCTTTCTCGGTGAACACAGACCTGACTATCTCTTATCATGTCACAACCCCTCCAAGAGTTGCACATAGCCTCTACATCAGTCAGCCTAACTAGTGAATAGATTCTCTGATGCCCATATATGGTCATGGTCCCTCTAGAAAGTCCCCTCTCTAGATGTGGCCCCCTTTACTGGCAGTGCTTCCCCCTGTAGGTACGACTCACTCATGCCTCCCTACCAATGTGTGACCCACCGAGCATCACCCCTCCTTCATCCATCCCAAAACCTTTTTGTATCACCCCACCCAAAAATCACACTACCTATGTCACAAATACTATCACGCACCCTGACGATGTGTGGCCTCCTTCCGGCACACCCCCCCTTCTAGGTTCTGAGACCCTTGTGGAGAAATCTCTAGTGTTTGTCTTACATTCTACAATGAATCTGAGTTAGGTTCACCATTTCACTTTCCGTTAAAATTAATCATTCATCTATGTCATGAAATTTTAACTTTATATACAAATTTAATATTATATTTTGATCCTTATTATAATTTATCAGTGTTTGAATAGGTTGTTTATACATAGTTTCATGTTAAATTGCGTTGTTTTGTCAAAATATGAACACCTCTTATTGATAACTTATTCAATGAAATATTACACATTATTTTGATAGGTAAAACATAATTGAGCATTTTAAATGGATTTATGGAATGTAAATATATGTTTACCCCTTTTAGAGTGTTATGTAATTTTTTTGTTAAATATTGCACTCCATGTGTTTTTATAAAGAGCCTTGTAGTAATTTTTTGGTTAATGTGATGGAAAATGGTTGCTTTGGATTTAAAAACGTTTCATAAGCGTGAAAAATGGTATTTTTTGGTTCATTATTTGGTTTCTAAAATGTATTGGCCTTTATAAAGAAATGAGTATCGTATTTCAAGGTGTTTTTCTATGTTTTCACCACTTTATTAAAAGTTCATGTGTATGTTGATAAATATTTATTTGTGAATAGTTTTTAAAGGCATGTCTACAATATTTGTGTAAATTTTGATGGAGTTTGTCATGAAAAACTCCTTGAATATTTCTCATTCATTTTATTTGTATATAATAGACTGGATATCATCACAGTGGAATCCTTGTGATTCATTATCAGAGTTCCCTACTTCGGACAGTTTTTTTTTGGATTGTTATGTGGTATGAGATCATTATTTTGAGCGGTTTATGGTGATCCATTTTGTTGGGTATTTATTATATATATAGTTTTATTTGATTCTCAGTTGTAATCATTTGTCTCACCCACATTATATATGAGACATGGGAACATAGAATATTGGGAGAATATTCTACAAACTATTACTGCCCTGGTAGTTAATGTACTGACTAGTGGATCCTAGTAGGTGGAAATAAGTTTGTGATTATTAATACGGGATTTTTCATTGGTCTTTCCTATGTTAGGTTGGATGAGCTTATTGAGCCTTTTTATTTCATCATGTGTGGCATGCTACTAGGGATGGGGTCTCATGTCTTAGTATCTTTTGTATTCTTCTTCATCTCCTTGGTTAACCTATGTCATTTTTTCTTTAGTCAACTATAGTGATGTCAAGTTACTAGTATAATTACTTCTATTTCCCATGTTGTGTGACTACTAGGGTACCTTCATGTGAAAAGTTTTTATTAGAATGTGGTGCATCAATTTTTATATGGAATTTGAAAATAGTTTTCAAAAAAATTGTTTTTTCACCTTTTTTATAGATTGAAAATTTAGGTACCACTTTCCCATTGAAAATGATAATGTCTCACTAATTGTGTGATATTCATTTTAGAAACAAAAAGGAGTAATGGACCCTGCATTTTATTAATTAAAAAATATATATTAAATATCACTGTTACAGATTATGGTTTGAACATGAATGTGATAATTCTTTGATTTTAATGGTGGTGCATTGGGAATAGATTTACGGCATCACCTACTGAGTTTTATACTCGAGCCCATGGTTCCATTCTTTTTATTTCCCTTGTGAAGGTCTCATCTTGAAATTTAATCACCCTGTGAGATGATTGATCATTTTTCGGGAGTGTGACATCTGAGGATACATAGAACTAGTGTGTTTATATGATTAGTTTTTGTTTCTGCTGTATACATATTACATCAAATTGTTTCTTCGTATAATGGATGTTCAGATCAATTGTATATACTTATACATGTTGAATTATTTTTTAATCTTCTACTATAAAGTATTTTTATTTATTATTGTGATAAATCACTCCATTTTTATACTTTATTATTCGTTTGGTGACTATTGGAATCTCAGGAGGAATAGAAACACCTCTCATACCCTGCCAGAGATCGACTCGAGGGGACCAATTCATGGTGGACCCATGTTGGTTTGTGAAAAATAATATCACGAAGGATACCAATTATTCTATTTAATGGGAGTTTTTTATAGATGATTTATACTGTGTTGACTCAGTGAGATTCACAAAGGAATATTGGTCTGCGAAGGATGTTTTATTCCAGAAGGTTTTGATCACCGCGAGGGAGATTCACAAACAGTAGTTTTTAATATTCAGTTGGGGTGAACTGGTTATTGGGTATAAAAACCCCCCATTGTGTTTCATTAAGTGATATAGTGTTTGTACATGGTAGATACACAATCAACAGGGAATATAAAAGAATCATAGTTTGATTGTGTGAGGAACTGGACGTCCAACTAAACTCATATTTTTACCAGGAAAGAATAATTATACCTATACAATAATGAGTTGGTATTAAGTATAGAAGGAATGGAATAAGACACAAATGCACTATTTCATATTACTATTTTTCAAAGGAGAAAAAAATGGAAAATATATACTTAGTTATTCAAGAAATATCAATAGTGATTATGCTATATTGAACATATCATTATTGTTTTTATATTCACAAATGAGTTTTCTGATTCTACTATGATTGGAATAAGGTTATTTATGGTAGTCGGTTTTGAGATGGGTAAGAGAGATAGATCAAGGCACTAAAATATACTACATAATATGTGTGTGCGTGTGTCATAGTTTAGAGAATGAATTTGAATTGAATGGAAAAATTTATATCAGTTTATCATTATTTAGGATAAGGGAATTCAGTCAATTAGACTACCACATTCATATTATTTTGACTAAGAGTAGAAAAAGACTTTGGAACCATTATTATATTGATGGGAATAGGCAAGAAGTGTTACCTGCATGCTACTAATAAACATTCAAGTGATGAGTAGATGAACAAAGTATATTTGAGACATCAAACATGACTAAATAGATGGTGGATATTCTTAGTGTTACAAACTATCATCACCAAGGATAATACTATCTTTGGATGTGGTATAAATATCCATCCATGTGATGTAAAAAATTCTCTATTGGATTTTTTTATATAGTCCTACATCAATATAAGGCTTTATCCAACTTGTTATAATCTAAAAATGGGTTTTATTCTAGTGGATTATGTTATCATTATTATTTTTAACCATGCTAAGGACTAGATAATCTTATTCAGTTGCAAAAATTGTGAAAATATTATGTTCTATCATTACTCCTATCATTTACCAACATTCAAATTGGAAAAGTGAATAAGAGAACCAAGATACTAATATGTATAAGAGGTATAGGGACAAAAATATACAACTATTTTATAAATTCCCCAACACTAATTTATTATCCCTCTCGGTTTTATCCATGTCCCAAACGGGTCCTCTCAGTAATTTTAATTTTTTTCATTGATAATCCTTTTCACAGTTATCAGGATAACAGATTTATTACTCATTGAGGGTTAAGATAGTTACCATAAATGAAAAAATGTAACAAAAATAGACCATGGTGGATATTTACAACCATGAAATTATCAAATAGATAAATATAATATATTTAGTGTCTTATATAATTTATTGAAATACTATTTTCAAAAAAAATTAAATAGTCTAAATATAATAATAATTCCATTAAATTTTCTATTATAACATCAAAAAAACAAATTGAATTAAAATAAAACCTTATAATATATCATTTATTTCTTACTTTAATCTATAAAATTCATGGGTTTGATTACTAGTTAGAAATTATACGACTCTTTATAGTCCTAAAATCATTTATTTTTCCCATTAATTGAATAATTATTGTGTGTGCATTATGTATAAATATCTATTGATTATTTCGTTAATTAAAATTTAAAATAAAATTCAATGATTAATGAGGATCATTGGGATTTAAAAATATGGTACATAAATGAATATATATTTTGGTCAGTGAAATGTTAAAAAATTTATAGTTATTATAAATTATATTGTTATTATGTTTACCTTTCCATCCAAAAAATATTAAAATGATCCTAATAACAGTTAAATAAAAAACCATATATTATACCTCTAGATTATTATGGATAAGATATTTTCATCCAAAAAAATATAGGCAGGTGTTAGGGTAATTTTTTAGTCAATATAATTTTAAATTTTAATATTAATTACCCGATTTACCCTTTACGATGGAAAAAAATTAGTTTCATTATTATTTATAAAAAAATAATAGGAACATATTTTTCAAATTTGGACCCTTATATTCATATTAATAATTCAGTTTTTTACATTTAATAACATAAATGTGATATAATTTAATTTAAATTTAAAATAGGAAAACATGATAAAAATGTCTTTTGAGAACATTGAAAATTTTCATTATTAAATGTTTTTATAATATATTAAATTATACATATCTTTTGATAAACCATAATAGGATTATTTTAAATCATAATATACTAATTAAAATTTATAAAAAATCAAAAATATACTTTTGAATTATAGATATTCATAAAAGAAAATATAATTTTCTATAAAAATCACATTTTTCTTATATCAATTGAAAAATGAAATTTTTTTCTGAAAATTTTTAAATATTCATCTTAATATAATAATTATATGATTATTTATGAAATGAAATTAAATTTCTAAATTCAATGTATCTATTTAAAAAACAATACCTTTTAATAAATCTTTTTCGGAAAATATTTTAGTAAAAACATTTCTACTTTTTTATTTTTATTAATTTAAGAAAATTGTATAATAAATGAATAACGATTATAACTATCAAAATAATATATAATAATGAATAAGATAGATTTATTATACCACTAACAAAATTGTTAAATTCTTCTATCTTTAAATAAATTTTATCATCACAATTTTATTTATTTTTTAATTATGTGGGGATAACATTCCATTATAAAATTTACCATATTCACATGTTTCTTCTTGAACAATAAGGATTCTCTAAAAATAATAAACTTTGTGAATTATAATTTTCTAAAAAATACCACTCTAAGGTAATAATTTTATTAGTTTATTCTTGATAATAACTGTGATCTTCAATATAAACTAATTTATGGATCAAAACCTGAGATGAATCTGAAACATATTTATATACCATCTAAATAAGAAATGTGTTATGGTCCTGGGATAAACTCAGAGGAAAGGATTCTCACCATGAAACTGATTGAATTTTTTATAAAGTTCTATATGATCTAATGATCCATGGACATAGATTGCACTTTTTTCAGAATATCATAACATATTTTTATAGATATACTTTTAGAAAAACATGACCATCTACATCAAAATAATGATCATTTCCCAAATTATAAAGATAACATTTCTTCCCGTTAACATACTTCCTCATATAATAATAAATAATATTCACATTATTATCTATTTAATTGAAAATATATTTTCAAATCAACTTTATTTCTACTAATTTATTCCAAAAAGGTAATGTTATACCAATTTTTCCGTATAATGATTCAAACGGTTCAAAATGTATTCTAGAATGAAAATGGTTATTATTAAAATACTCATCCAATGAATTATTTGGATCCCAAAAACCGTGGTAATAAACTAAATAATAATTAATCATATCTTATAAGTTAGGAACGTTTATCTCGAACTGTCCCCTATGTGTAGGATGACAGTTATTTTGAAATTTAATTCGGTTCCAAATGAATTCTGAATTCAATTCTAAAAAATATTATATGAAACTCGGAAAAAATGTATATAAAATAGGGAGATGAAATCTATATAACATTTCTATATCATTGATGTACATTCAAAATAATTAATAAATGACATTATATCGTTAATTTTATGGATATATATAGATTTAGTAAATCTATCAATAATAACACAAATAATATTATAACCAAACTATAAATAATCTATTTTCATAATTTTATTTTTACTGGAACCTATTTTATTGAAAAAAAAATCATTGAATATTTAGTAATATAATTTTTCATTAAATCCCCCAGTAATACTACTAATCATCTTTATACTTGTTAGTGTTAGTTGGATGAACCAAAAATGTTGAACTATGAGCTTCACTAAACTATTTTATCTTCAATAATGAATTAAAAGAAATAGGTAATCTCTTTAAAAATACTAAAAAAATTAATTTAAATAATTATATTTTTGGATAATTTCATATAATAACTAATTATAAACTTCATTTTAACTCAAAATATTCCATAAAACCATGATTAATTAATTCTAAGAATGATTTATTTAATGAACTGTAAAAAACACAATAGGTTCTGATATCCATAACTTCTAAGAAAACATTCGTGAAATTTTTAACCAAATAATAATTTTACAAAATTATAATGTATAATGTAGAGTTATTTTTACATCACAATGCATTGTATTCATATAAATATCTTCCAAGATGATAAGGATCTATGTAGTTATAATCATTACACAATTTTAACCAACATCACTACCTCATGATAAACTAATTCTATGTAATAATATTCTATTTTATTATTATTATATATTTGACATTTTATATTATATAAATGACATAAAAACTATTAAACAGAAATACCATATCAACTAATTAAAAATCAGGTTTATAATAATTTAACTTATTAATTTTCAGTTACCATGAGGAATAAAAAAGTAAAAAATCATTCTACATCAGAATGAAACCTTGTAACTTCATTAATGCATCATTATAGATGAAAAAAATAATTTTCTATTGAGGGAAAAAATGTATATATCACCAATCTTTTTTATCACTTGAAAAAATTCATCTCATTATTTTTCATATATAATTTAACTACATTTTAATTAATTGTGGAAATGATGTAGACTACTAGAAAAAATTTAAATAAATAACCTTTAATAACGTTCTATTGCATGAAAAATACTAATCTATATAACATATTTTGGTATTAGTCATTCCAAAACAATTATATTTTTATCTATTTCATTCATTAAGATATCTTTAGAAACAATATGAAAACAGAAATAAATGAGTTACAACCAGAATTCTAGTTTACAGAATTTTATTTATAGCATCATTTTGTTTAACGTTTTCATGAAAATTATTATGTGTCTCTCAAGATTCTAATTAATTGTATTTTATAAAAATATTTCATTAATACACACAACCAAAATTATTATACAAATATTCGTGGAAGTATCTATTCATAAGATCTATAAATATAGAAGCTGTGTCAGACAACCCACTGGTTAAAAATAAAAACACATATTTTCCATATCTAGTATAATACACATTTTTTAGAACATATTCCACCTTAACATACAACTGATGTTATCTGTTATGTGATCAATATTTAAAAATAACATGATCCCTCGACTAGATCAAACAAATAATCAATTTGAGTCAAATGATACTTGTTCTCAATAGTAATTTTATTTATGTCTATATAATCAATAAAAAAATCATTGAACTACATTTGTTTTATAGAAATAAACTAGGTGGAAACCCTCGCGATGTTCATGGATGAATTAAACCTTATGTACAAAATAAATAAAATTCTTTTTCAATTAAAAAATTCTTTCTACTTCTATTTGGAAAGTGTTTTTTGAAATTTGATAGACATCAAGTACTAAGTTAATAGAAAATTCATATTATTAAAAATATATAAAAATAGGTAATTAATTTAAATATAAATCAATACATTCATTCACTATAGTTTCATAACTAATGGTAATTCATTCATTATTTTCAACAACTTAAGAAAGGAAATATTTACAATTTTCCTTAATAAAATTATCAATAGATTGATAAGTTATCATTGTTTTGAAATTTTATTAAAATTCTGTATTTTATTTCTCATATATCACAGTACGATAAACATAATTCTAATATATAGTAATAATATTATCAAAAACTAAAATGTGTTGTTATACATGATTTTCAGGTTACACCATCATTGTTAAAATAATTTGAAGATTCTTCTAAATCATGGTTTCATTAATATGTATAGCCATAGTATTTATAAAATGTTTTATTGTAGATTCATGATTTTATATTTTAAATTTAAATGTAATAAATCTTAGATGTGAAGGAATATGAAGATCTATAGTCAAATAGGGTATTTTCATAGTTTAAAAAACAAAAATCATATATCTCACCTATTTATTTGATGGGCCAACATAATCTATAATGTAGGGAAATTATTTTTCCACACCTTTATATTTCTGATCATGAATAATTCTATCAAATGTATGTTAATGTTTATACATTATTTTATAATGACCCAACTTATTTCAAATCAATCATATCACTATTGGATGTTAATTGATTACCACATTCATTTATTTTTCAGGATCATTTTCATTATTGTTATGATACTTATAACCAAACATCCATCATTTTATACAGTTTCTTGGTCCTAAAAAGTATTATTTGAAATTTTTATTACCACACATGGGACATGTTAGGAGTTTACATAAATGATTCCTAGTTTCAAAATTCACAATTTTATTTTACCTTTTAATTTTCATACTAATGTCATATTGATAAAAAAATGACTTGTAAAATAACATTTCAACTTTCCCAAAACATCAAAAACATTCTCAGATCCTTATATTAATTTTTCAGAAAATATATTCTTAAAAAATGGTTTTATTATTATGTAATATCTATAAATTTTTTTATTATGGTCCAAAATAAAACTCAATTCATACTTATATAACATTGTAAAATTTATCTCATTTGTGGCTAGTGAATCTTCATTAATTTCCATAAATTTCATGTACTATTTCGCTACCCTATATTGAATAACCATACTGAAATATTTCTCAATAAAAATATCTATAAATATTTCCTATTTAATGGAATCAGGATCATCTCTTTCAATGGTATTATTAACTGAAAAAAAAAACCATGGATCAACTTCACCATTATATGTATATGTTATAATAGTAACCTTTTTCTGATCTAAACATCTCACATCATGGAATATATATTATAGGGATTTTATTCAACCTTAAACTACTACTAATTCATGCAAAAACAGTAAAATCTAGAGGGATTTACCGAATCAAATTCTCAAATATCATCATGTTCCTCTATGGTAGATGATTATACACTCTAGAATGGATATAAAAACCATTTGTAGCCAGATTCAACTAAACAATCACCATAAAAGTAATATTTGTTCCAAATCCAACAATTATGATTTAATTATTGGAAATGAAATTTCCCTCTTGGCACATTCCCACCATATATTCCATGTTTTGTATATGGAAAACCATTATCATCAAGTTTAGTTTCGATAAAGATACAAGATAATAATAATAAAATATATCATCTCAACTTAATAATTCTGTAAAATAAATTTTTTGTATCCTATTATCATTATCCTATCCTCTAATTTTATCTAAACCTTGCCTCTAAAACCAACTATCAGGACATGACCTAAAAAAATTATAATGATGATAACTATATTTCACTTTAATTATTTCCCATAAATCATTTATGTTTTAATTTTTAAATACTATGGTAACAAATAGAACATAGAAAACCAATAATGTAAAATGTGGAAACTTTCAATCTGAATCCACTTTTACAGGATAAAAATACATTTACAAAGAAGAAATTTATATTTCATTGATATATCATCATAATATTCATCTTGACCTCATCTTTGTATATACTAATCTCATGAATATTTTTTTTCAAATTTTCATTTAATCACATTAAGATAAAAAAGATATATATAAATTAATTAAATAATTAATCCAAAGATAAACATGAAAAAAATTAAATATTTACCTATACATTAAAATTCATTGTTAATGAAAAAATTCATTTCCACATGAATATTACAAAAAAAATTCAAAAAATTAACCATTAAAAACTATAGTAATAACATAAAAATCCTATTTACAACTGTAGGGAATCATTTTTCATAACTAGTATTAATCCCATGTAAGAAATAACTATATCATATTACAATCTATAAGAGGAATCCTCTAATAACACTCTTATTGTTTTTTTAATATAGGGTAACTCACTAAATTCCTTAGAGTTTTATATGGGCACATCCATCAAATAATCATTATTGGGATCACTAATATTAATGAAATATAATGGGTCTCTTCAGATTATATATGTTATAGTGGGCTCACCCATTTTTTATATTTAATTATGATATACCATATTGGGAATAAATCATTTTATGATTTATATTTTTCATCATTAAAATTTTTAAAAGGACTTATAATCCGGTATGAAAAACTATTTTGAATATCAAAGTACCATATTTATTTAAAAACACTTTATCAATACCATAACAACCCAAAAAATGGAAATATATTTTTTGGTTGAATAAAAAAATGAATATAAAGGAATCCTGACATCAAAAAAAATATGGGAGAAACAAATTCATTATTATCATATATATTAACATAAACTATTCTTTTTTGTGTTATGTAATGAATTTAAATAACATTCCACAAAAAGAATAATTTTGAAACATGTTGGGTGAATTTCAATAAAAAATAACATATTTCCATCAAAATTAATTTATATCTATTTAATAATATAATGATATATTTTAAAAAAATGGACATAGAATAAAATTTATTGGAAGGGAAACGCTAATATACTATTCTCAAAACATATTCCCTTACAGAAAGTACGATTCATCATGTATGTTTTTTATCTTCAAAAATAATGTTATTATGTTAATTATTTCCATTATTTTGCAGCTTTAATATTTTTACTATTTCATTTAATTCACTCATTACTAATTTTTAAAAAATTAAAATATTATTTAACATAACATCACATTTTTTGAAAAGATTACCGTTATAAGTCCAAAATAAATTTGTTAGGTTTAAAATCGACAAAGAGGTAATACTTCCATAATCTGTAGAATAATTATTTTGACATAATTATAATTTTTATAGATCAATTATAATTTTAAACCCATTCATTTACTATGGTGATGAAAAATGACCTATATTAGAGTCATGGGTAAGGTAGGTTGTACATACACATGAGTAACATTTCCATTTCTATGATATTATTTTAAAAATAATGTAAGTGTATATTTAATACTTAATAGTGATCATAATATAAAGAATTCAATATTATTTCTTAAAATATATTTATATTTTAACACATTCGATGTGGTAACAAATCATGGATCCCATTTCTTAGTTTACATGGTAGTACACATTTATGCATGGTTGGTTTTATTATTTTTAAATGAATGAAAAGTTAAAAAAATGTGTTATATTATCCTTACATAATGATAAATATATAAATAATTTCATATAGTACCATTAATTCCACCCTTATAACCATCGATGTGAGGGAGTAATAGAAATCAAATTACAATGGTCCACGAGGTGGTGGCCCGCTCTGAAAAATAATGATGTACTCCATTAATATTTAATAAAGGAGATATGGATATACGTTTTTACCAAAAACCAAAATAATCAATAATATATTTAAGATACCATTGATATTATTGCAACATGGATGAATAAAAATTGAATGAGGTAGAGGAAGAAATAAAAAAAAATCTCAATTGAGAAAAATACCTATTATTTATAAGACATTTATTTATTTACAGCTTAATTTATATAAGATAGGAATTATACCCTAAATATGTCATCTAGAATGTGGTTATTTATTTTATGAAGTTATTTGTGTTGGTAATTTCTAAATGAAAATGATTTTTTATAGTCAATAAATGATTACAAGAGGTACCCTTTTATAAGAGGGGGTCTTGAAATTGTTTTGAAATATTAAATGATTATAAAATAATTATGTTTTCCAAATAGTTTCAAATTTAAAATATTATAATATAATTATATTAAGATATTAAATATTCCGACAAAAAAATTGGATATTCTTATATCACATTTTATCACTTAATTTTTTTAGTTTATACCAGTTAATCTATTCAACAATTACTATCTTAACAATGTTGTTTAATCCATGATGATCAATATAATGAAAAAAATTTGAGAAAAATCCATAAATATATAATTTTTTATATTTAATACCATATAGAAACAACTTTTCTAATTATAAGATTATAAAGAATTTTTTATCATTTAAAAAAATTATTTTCATAAAATATTAATAATTTAAATTCTAGAACTATTCAATAAAATTAAAAATTATATCATCCAAACAAAAAATTAAATTTTAATGAAAACTTTTAATGCACCCTTACATGTTTTGGTTATCTAAAAAATTCATGATTCACATTTAATATTTATTATTGTACAACATTTAAAAAATTTAATATCATTAATTTTATTTTTTGTTAATTGAATAATTTATTCCATCAATATCATATAAATAATTAAAACGAAATTACCATTTTGAATATAGGTAATTTAAATTTCAAAAAACTATTTATAATCAAAAACATATCATCTCATTATCCACATGTTAAAAATGTGATATTAATAAAAAATAATAGTGTGTTATTTATGAATTTTCATTACATAGGATTTATTAAAGGTCATAATCATATCCAAATGGAAAAAAAGGCCATATATTTCATAGTTGGATTACTATGGATGAAATATTCTAATACAATAAATTTTATTTATGAGTTATGCCTATATTTTTTGTCCTTAACATTTTGATTTTTTCTTTAACTAGACAATCATCCCTTTATCATATAATAATAATTTCTAAGCATACTATTCAAATTGACTGAAAATAAAACATACCTAATTTCAATATTTGATATAATCATTAAATATATGGAATGAACTTTTCAAAATTTATAACTTATAATTAGATGAATTTAATTAGAAAATAAATTTAAAAAACAAAATCATTTTTTTTGAAAAATGGTTTTTGGGGCATAAAATGATTTCATATTATAGTAAATTATAAAGATCCTGTAAACAATTAAATTTTCATAATTTAAAATCAGATTTAAGTAACTATATTTCAAAAAAAGTATTTTATTTTGTCATTAATGAAAAATAATATGAAATTTTTTAGCAAAAATATGTATTATCAACAGTTTATAGAAAATTGGTTTTTTAAAGAAAATTATCCAAAATTAATCCTAAGAAAACATTTAATCTATAAATTGAATGTTAAAATTCATTTTTTATGTAAGCTTTTTATAGTTTTATCATTATATTCTAAATAAAACCTAGTAAAAAGTTATTTAATCAAAATTATTTAAAAAATATTAAAAGACCCAAATTTTTCTCATCATAAATACAAAAGTGTATTTCATTAATACAAATAAATATAAAAAACTATTCAATAATTACATGGTATGTTATATATGAATTCATAAGATGATAATATTTATATTCAAAGGAAATTTCTAACTACAAACATATTGTTCTTTCTAAAAGTGATACTTAATTATTGTTATAACATTAAATCAACATGTTTTTAGAAACGGAAAAACTATAAAAGGGCTACATAGGATCAATATATTGGGAAGATAGTTCTTCTTTAAAAAAAATTTGATGATGAATTTTTATGGTTAATGAGACTGCTGCATTTTGTAATTGCATATCATATAGTGCGCTCACTATCTTATGGGTAGATACTTATTTCCAAGAAAGCTATATAGATTTTCAAGTTTGAGATAATTGAGAAATATATCATATATTTATCTAATTTTTTTCAATAATAATATATTATTTGAGGAATATGGGTGTCCTAAAGTATGGAGATCATGATAATAATCAAGGATAATTTTTAAAACATTAATAACTTAACTAAACCACCACCCTTCAGTTATATTCCTTAAATAGGGTAAATAAGTTATATCAAATATATTTTTTAGTGAGATTCATTTTTTAATTTCTACTGCTGGGGGTAGTGGAAATTTCCATACATAATTTCATACCCATTTTAAAAGGTAACAATTTCTAAATATGAACATTTATATTCAATATTACTTTTGTTCTTTCAGAATAGATGTTTTAATAGCTTCAATGTATAGAATCTTAATAATTGTGGACAATGAAGCTCATTTTAAATGTTTTCTGGAGGAGATGAATGTTAATGAAAAATTAATACCTCAATAATGATTATATTGGTCTGACTATCTCTAAACAAATTTAATTTAATTAAAATTCTAGTATGACGTGTGGAATTTTTTTACATATTTATTAATGTTATAGAAATTTTTTTGAGGTGAAATATTTAGTGTTGTGAAATAATAATGTGGACATGAGGATAATCCAAAATTAATTAAATGATATTTTTTATTGACATCAAATAATATTGGGAGAAAATTGTGGCATGGGGAAAACATTGATCATTTTGAAATCATTAAAAGTATTCACTAATGTAAAATGGACCTATACCCATGGTTTTTGGGAATACCGTGGGGATAGGAAACGTTTCAGGACCTATACCCATGGTTTTCCAAAACCGTGAGTATAGTTCCGGAAAAGATTCATAAGCCCACGATTTTCAAAAAAATTGGGTGTAGGGGTACATATCCCCATGGTTTTCCCAAAAACTGTGTGGATAAGTCTGGGATAAAATAAGTAAACCCACAATTATGATAAACCATTGGTATAAGATTCCCATGACTGCACAGGAAATTTTTTTTCCCGCGGGAAGGAAATTTTTTTGTGGGGGTCCAATACCCAAGTTTAATACCTCTATAACCACTGTTTATATAACTATATTTAACTATATATATACACACATAGGTGATGTTGGGGAAGTGGTAAGATGTGGTGTTTATAGTGAAGAGGTTGCGGAATAGAAACTTTCTGCCTGCATTCTTTTAGGATTAATACCTATGGTTTTAAAATAGTGGGTAAAAGACATTGACAACATGGAAATTGAGGTGTATAATGATTCGACATGGTGACATAATAGATATACCCATGGTTTTGAAAAACCATTTGTATAAGATGGGGACCTATACAGATGCCACCAATGACCACGGTTCCCAAAACCATGGGTATATGCTACAATCGCAGTTTTTGGGGCTACACCCACAGTTTTGAACCTTGGGTATAGAATGTTTTTCAGTATTGATTCCAAGAAAACTACCACTAAATTTAATTAAAATATATATATTAATAATATAAATGTAAAATTGGAAGAATATTTGAGGAACCTAAATAATACTTTTGTTACATGTGAAATATTTAATGAAAAAAATGATTCTTGATCAATGATAACCCTTATGGGTAGCCAATAATAATTTGTGGAAATTTTTTTGTAAAAGATAATCTGGTGGATGTTTAAACCAATTATTTGTTGAGATTTCCCCTATAATCTAAATTGATGTAATTTTAAATTGAAACAAAATATTTCACTCACATTATATTGTTGTGATGTATATAGGATCATTATTGATATTTGACCCACAAAATTTTAGGATTATTATTACGATGATGATCATCATTATAAAGCCTCAATGATTGATGAAGAGAATAAAATATCATTGAGGATGTTCTTTATGATAAATATTATATTTTCCCAGGAAAATTAATGATCATATGAAATCAATGAATATTTTTTTATTTATATAGATACAATTATGATGATTCTTTTTTAGATGTTGTGGATAATTAACTTCTCAATTTCAAGAGTAATAATTATTTTGAAATTAAGGGAAAATTTTATTTCAATGTTGTTCTATTAGTGACAATTCAAGAAATTTATCGATATATATATTAAAAAAATAAGTTTAATTGAATTTTCCATAACTAGAAGATGTATATTTAATAATGTAAATGAATTTATGTCAGATTGCATACTAGAAATTAAAATTTAGAAATATGAAAATTCATGGAACATAGAGAATTTGGATAATCATATGATAAAGAAGGTCCAAATCATGAATTTGATAAGAAAATATATAAAACATAATGTTAAAATAATTATTTAGATCAATGGAGAAGTCATGATATAGAGGTAGAATGATGAAGACTATGAACAACAACACACAACCAATAAAGACTAAGGTAGATAAGATAAAACCTACATAATCGGTTCTATTGAAATCCATGTGGATACTGATACGTAAATATTTTTTATCATAAAGTGATTCACAAAAAAAATATAAAATTAATAATGGTAATGATTAAATGAAAATCAATACCATGTTTGATTCTAGATTATAATCAATCTCAAAAGTATGGAATATTAATAATAATATATAAAAATACACGTTATATATAGAATGGAGAATTTAAGACACAAAAATTATTTTTATGGAGTCCGGTAAAGTTAATAAATAATTAATATATGTTATCTATTTGAAAAATATATTTTTGAAAAAAAAAATTAGAATATAAAGCCATGAATTTCTTTCTCTATATCCATAGGATTTAAATGGTTATTTCTTATTGTGTGTGGTATTATTGATCAATGAAATAATTTATTCACCAAGAGATCAATATAAGGTAAAAATGGAGACATGGAATGGTGAAATATAGTATCAATATATAATATGATTTATTTTTTTAAAAAAAATAATCATAAAAGGAGAAGAGAATTCCATATAAATCAAGGATGATCCATTTTATCAACCATCTTCAAAGTATAAAAAATATGAATAGGTTAAGAAAAGATGATTTGGGATGTCCTCCATGACCAAAAAATCATTCAAGGTAACAAAAATCTCAAGAATTACAATTATAAACATAATTTATACCTCCAAATGAATAATAAAAAAGAACTCATCAGAAAATTTTAATAGTTAAAGTTGGTGTTTATCATTATTTAAATTATGGGGGACTCAAAATTTATAGAATTGGAATGTCCAATATTTTTTAAAATTCATTAATATGGAATATAATTTTTATTGTATTGACATAATTGAAAACATTAAATGGCTATGAAACTATTGTGAATTAGGGAATTCGGTGGAATTCAACAAGAATACAAGATAAATCCTGTGTATAAATGGTTAGATTTATTTTCATGTTAGAAGAAAAAATGATAATCTTACTAAAATGGGTAAAGAAATTTAGGGAATTTTATCCAGTTAAGATTAAAATAAGGTATGTCATAAGAATATTTTACCTATGATATAATGATAATTTACAAATATGGGGTTTAATAATGGTGACTGATGCCTTCTAATGTTTCATGTGAAAACCCTCACATGTTTTTTTTATTTTCAAAAGGGGTAAATTTTGAAAATTATATAAAAAATAAATAGATGATGATAATAAATGTTTCATGAACTCATACATATGAAATTTTGTTTGATAATTTCACCCAAATAGTTATACAAGTGCATATTATTATAATTTTTTATTTATCACTATAGTAGGACAGTTAAAAATATAGTAATAAAATTGAAATTATAAATAATTAAATGAATTAAAAAAATTGTGTTAATCAAAAAATATTCTATCTATAAAAATTTGGATACTATAAATTGATAATGTAATGGAAATTACCCGAAACTGACGAGAATATCGTTAGAAAAATCACTAGATTCGAAATCTACTATCACAGTTGAGAATTCCTAAAATAATGGAATTATTGAGAAGATATTCCATAATATTAGAAATATTTATCAATGAGCCTTAAATTTATGATGATACTAGTGGTGTATTAAATGGAAGAAGATTCCAACATAGTTTACCTCTCCATCAGTGAATTTCTATTTTTGAATGATGATAATAACTATATAATTATTTATATGGAATGAATAAAACACAAAACTAATTTATAATTCCCTGATATAAGTGTTTTATTTTAAAAAAATATATGAATAAAAATTATGAATTACATGGTGATGAGGGTATATAAAATTTATATTTATCTAGGATTAAATATTAAATGGTCAATAAATAATAATAAAATCACTTGTTCAAATCCATGATATATCATTTTTTGAAAATGATAAATGTTTTCAAATAGTAAATAATATTTTATGTTATGGTTTATATATTTCACATAGAAATTATCTTGTATTTTATGAATAACGTGATCATAAATTAAATCCCTTTTTGTAATATCATGGGTT
Organism: Viscum album; assembly: GCA_963277665.1. NCBI lineage: Eukaryota > Viridiplantae > Streptophyta > Magnoliopsida > Santalales > Viscaceae > Viscum > Viscum album. Next base: position 1,718,603,747 of record OY728121.1, read on the forward strand.
ATATATTTTCAATTTTTTTATAATGAATGTGATAGTGTATTAGGAAAAAATTTGAGAATATTAAAACTATTTGTGTGTAAATAAAATAAGATAATATTATTCATGAATGAATAATTATGGTTCTAAAGAGTATGAATAATTATTAGTTGAAAAGAAATTTAAATCTTACGTGGGATCAAAAAACATCAATGAGTTTTCTAGGAATTATAATAAGGTCTATGAGTTGAATGATGATAATGTTGAAACTGAATGGATAGTGACTTGGAAAATTGATTCAATGTCAATGATGAAAAATATAAAAATAAAATTGGTTTTAACAAATTATTTTAATGATGATTGTAAAGTGACAAAGAGTAAGATAAATATTTTTTAATGGATATTCTAAAATAGAAGTCATCCACTTTAATAAAATGTTTCTATCCATGACTACATATAGACTTGTATGTTATTCTTGGCTATGCTAGAGAAATATAGTTTTAATTTTTTTCAAATGGATATAAATTCATCTTTTGTCAGTGGAGTTATTATGAATGTTGTATATATTTATCAATTTGATTATTTTACTATTTATGATGCTAAAAATAATGTTTATCTATTACCAATTTCTTTTTCTGGATTAAAAAAATCATCATTATCCCTATAATCTTGTATTTATTAGTTACTAAATATGATACATCTTCATATAGTATGGACTGATGAAAAACATTACATCAATAGTGATAAAGAATGATGGATTATAGTGATAATAAATATTGATGTGAATTTTTTAGATATTTTAATGAAACCAGATTCACCCAGATTTAAAATAAAATTATTTGAAAAATTAATATACCTTTGAGGATTTTACTTTTTTAATGGAATATGTGCCATTTGATGAAATGATTGGTCATTTATTTCATAACCATAATATAAAAATGAATTTGTCAAATATTTTTACATGTTTGATTCAAATCCAATGGTTACTCCTGTAGTTATGTTGATAAAAATATATATTAATGATAAAAGTAAGGAGGTTTATTTGACACATTAAGAAAATATAATTGGTATAATTTATTACTTAAAAAATACTCAACTATATTCCATCTATATAACATGGATGGTTTATATATATCATAGTTGTCATATAAAATATAATTAACATGATAGATTAATTATTATTTAATATATATTTAACACAATAGTAATTGAGATATTTTATCACAACAATTTAAAATAGAATCTCATGGTATTCATCGATTTTGATTGGGATGGTTTGGGGATTCTCTGAATTGTAAAAATTGTTAGTGTTATTCAATCAGGGAAAATCATATATTTATTGACTATATGATTTAAGATTTTTTTTATTTAGGAAAAAGAGAGGTTGAATATATATTTCCCATTATATTTTATTCCCAATTTGTGTAGATCGAACAACAGTTGGATTAAATTATTATTAATGCCATATATTTCATTATTATCATGCTTCAAATATTGAGTTCTATAAATAATATAAATTATCCAATTCATCCCTCAATCACAAAAAAAATTAATATTAATTATCATTTTTGAAAGGATAATTATGAGGAATGAGTTATATTTTTATACATAATCTCAAGATCATGTGACTAAAATAATGACTAAGGATCTGTCAAAAATGGAATTTGAAAGCGATTTCATAGATCTAGGAGTCAAACAAAATCAAAACAAATGTTATATGTGACCCTCACACCCACATGTGAAATTTAAATTTAAAAAATATTGGTCATTCTTTTAATATTGAATTAACAACTCACCTGTTCAAACTATAATGATGGTGGTCTTATGTTTCTATAGAAAAACAGGGAGAAAATTTTCATGTTTTAATGGGATAAAATATCATATAGTGTTTTTATCCGATTTAAAATGGAAGGGAATCATTAGTTTGAATAGTATGAGAGTGTTTGAATTCCTAATCGATGGGAGTATTTTCAGAAGTTAATTTTATGAATAATGAATTTCAACATCCTATTATCATTATAATTGATTCAAAAAAAACATCTGTGTCCCACCATGATTTTCCCAAACGAGGTTAAATTTTGTGACTATAGATCATTTATACACTCCATGAAGAAAAAATTGTGAAACAATTGTGATTTGACCAATCTAAATTTTTAGTGTAACGAAATGATTATTTTTTCAAAAAATTGTTAAAAAACCTAGATAGGGATATTTTTCAATAGAATATGATTTACATTTTGTAGGGATAATTTTTATGGATATTTATAATAAAGTATTGTTGGAATATAATTAATATTTATACTTTTGATTGGATGATACTGAGAAGAAGTCTATTAGAAGGAAATAAATAATGTTGTAGTATCCTATGTTTCACTATTAGGAATGATTCGGAAGAATATTGGCCCATTTAATATGGTTATTCCATTATATAAAATTTCCAACCACACATTAGGGGTTACCAACCTATTATAAATGTTATTAGAGTTTTTATGGATAATTTTTTATTGAGTATGAGTAAAGGCACAATGATATTACACCTTGAGACTTATAGGAATAAAAAATTCAATGTGTTTTAGAGGCATTAGTTTTGGTATTGTAAATGAATGGAGTCCATTTATTTTAATCAGAGATCACACCGTAAAGGAAATAAACAAGATACACCTAATTTAGTAACTTTTTGTTGTTATAAAAGATCAAGATGAAAATATTGGTGTATTAAATTCAGAGTATTTTTTATCCGAAAAAATACAAGAGTTCATTATATTGTTAAATGTACATCAATTTATTAAATTATTTTTTAATCATACTATGTCGTACGAAAATGATCCGCATCTATGTGAATCCATAATAAAATATGAGGACACCATAATATTAGTCACCCTTCTGGGATCCATTTGTTTCTATAAAAGTGCCCATTTTGAAATTAATTTCATATTGTTGAAATATATTAGGATTTTAAATGTTTTATGACAAATAATAGGCTATTAATCACCATATTAAACTTTGTATAACACAAGGAAAAATAATAGATGGAGGCATAATGGGGATTTGATCCCAACCCATTTATCCTTTGGGTTAGTTTAATTATTAAAAAATGCACATAATAGTTAATGGGAGATGATTATCTGAGAGTCTTTGTGGATATAAGAGTAGTGAAATATTTTATGAATAAAAGAAGAGATATTGAATCAGTTATACTAATAAATCAAAGGAGATATTTCAAGGCACAAGAATTAAGAGATCTTGAATGAATATATAGGATATTTTTTTAGTTGTTCTTATATTAAAGTCATCCAGTAATTTATATATTATTCATAATTAAATTAAAAATTTATTATAAAAGCTTTGGTAGAGGATTAATGTCATAGATTGACTAGTGATATGAAATATTGAGATAATATCACGAATATTGTTTATGTGTTGGTGAATGAAGAATCAAGAGGGTTACTGAGACCACTTTATTTTGTAATAGAATATCCTGATGTGCCCTAATTCCCATGGGTTCATAGGATTATTTCCATCTATTCTCAGTGAATATGACCATTATGTTTAACCATGTAAAATTATAATACCCAGATTCCACCCCCCCAACAAGGGTATATTCCGTTGTTAGGGACCAAAAATAATGGTGTTGGTGGATCCAAAATCCAATATTTTATGTTTACATAATTATTAAATCACAAGGGTACTTTTTAACAAATTAAATTCCTTAATAACATCAACTGTTGTGATTTATAAGGGTTCTCGATATCAAATATTTTTTAATGTTTCTAACATTTATTATCATCGTTGACTATAAAAATAGTGAATTGGTCAGTGTAATGTCTATAAAACATCCAATAGATGCATTGTTGTGTGGGAGTAGCCTTAGGATAAATAGTATTTCAATCAAATTCCTTATTTTAATCATTATATCTCACAAGAATTTATGTCTATAATATCCTTCTATTATAAACCTGAACTATTTCATCATTCCTTTATTGAAATTTCCCAATGACTCTACACACATTTTTAGTATGTGGAAAGATGAATCTTTTATCAGATATATTTTTCATTTTAGTTTCCATGATATTCTATTTACATAAAATTTTCCAGAAAATCGATGGATGAAAAAAATACAAATATTCCATTTTCACCTTGATAGACTATTATAATACTTGTTTAACTATTGAAAATACTCTAATAGATAACTTTTATAAGAGACAAATTTTTATTTCGATAATGTAAAAGGCAATTTTTTCATAAGTAGTAAATAATAAAACAGAATGTTTCCTTTAAAATAGTCTTGATATGTGTTTCATATATACCAATTGATGCATCCTATATCAACTATATATCAAAGAATTATCTCTTTATTGTAATTAAAATTGTACAATGATATTTTTTATGGGAAAAGTATTCGTACACTCCTACAATAATTTTTTTTTAATTTCATCATATTTTCATGTATCATTAATATGTGTCCAAAAATGAACAAATTAACAAACCAAATAAATAATGTTTAAAAGAATATATTCATAGTATTATCATTGGAGGAACGAATATATTTTCTCTATGGTGTTGATCCATTTCATGGTAATTTATGGAAGATATGACCCATAAATTTTGGGATCTTGTTAAAACCTGATGGAATAATTAGAGATAAGGTAAATGGTATATTTTGGAGATAAATGTGATCTATTATATTATTCAGATTTTCCAAAAATTTTGTAGGTCATACCGATGATAATTTTAACTCAATCTCTATTCCTATTTCTTTTCTCTTTTGGAAAATCATTACATTTTCTGAAACATATTCCTTTTATTTGATTCCCCTTTTATCTAGACATTAACTAAAAAAATTTATTATTATAAATATTAATAAATAATAACCACAGAAATATATACCATATGATAAGGAAGTTCAGTCTTATTATTTCTAAAATTATGTCACATTCATTTCATCCATTAACAATACTAGTGCATTAATGAACACTTTTCGATCAACAGTTGTTTCAATATGTTCAACCCTATTATAATGCATTATATGATTTTATAAATTAATTAGCCCAATTATTTATTCCAATTATGATGACTCAAGAAGATCCTATATACATTATATATAATTTTATATTAATATCCATTTAATATCCTAACAAATAACACCCCAGAAAATATTGGATCATTGTATTTGTAGAATATCCCCAAGACCATATTAATTTAAAATATATTTTTAATATCTCCCAATAAAATATCAATAGATCATATACTTAGAGACTTATTACAATTAATTTTACATTAAATTAAAATCAAATTGGAACCATAAAAAACATTAATTTTAGATATTTAATAATATTAAACATAAGATAATAATCAAGATCATAAGTTGGTGTAAAAGGAACGTGTGGTTATGAAGTAATAATAAATGTTCATGTATTTATTATATGAATATTATAAAAACAATAATGATAATAAATCATGATTCCTACTATATAGATATTGTAATAACTTCTGAAATGAACCACAAGAGTTTGTAAAATATATTCATAATCATGATCTATTAAAGGATAACATCAGAAGGTATCATAATATAGAAATATGTCAATGAAATATACCTAGATATTAATTTCTTATTCTATGTTTGAATTATAGGGAAATAACAACATAATAGGCAATTTCAAATAAATTTTTGTTTTGGTTTCAGTCCCAACACAACATAAAAATATTAGATTAGGGACACTCCCTAGCCCATTGTGTATTATATCATGATGTATATAAAATTAATGGAAATTATTTCGTGAAATATAATTATGTTACCACACATAACATTATAGTAACCTGACATATGTTATCCACATTAACATAAAAGGATACATAATTCATTCACAACATAATAAACACTTGAGAAATTATTGGATTTCATATGAATCATCATAATGAATAAAATTACCAATGAAAGAACGATTGTGGTTGATTCCATTAAAAAATATCAACGGTTATTTGTAATACTCATTAATGGATGATGAAATTTATGAAGAAAACATTACAATTTAAATATAAAATTTCATTCAATATTAGATGAAATATCATTTTAAATTATAAATATTCTTATAAATATATATTATATAAATAATTTTATCAAATAGACTTTTTATCAGAATAAAATTTAATTTATTCTTAAATTTTCCATTTTAATGGAATATTTATATTTGAAAGGTATGAAAACTACTGGTGTAACCAGAAATAAAATTAAATAGTGAAATTGATAAGAATATTTTCAGACATTTGTGAAAAATTAAATATTAATGGAAAATGTAATTAATTAATCTTTTGTGATGGAAAACAATACCCACAAAATAAAATCAATAACATGGACATAGAAGAAAATGATTCAAGAAAACTGAAAAAGGAGGGAAGGATGGTCCCACAAACTTACATAATTTACCTTCAGTTATAATCCAAAGGAATGTTTCATAGTAATAAGGATTCTATACCAAAAAAATTATAGCATTATAAAAAATATATCATGTTTCTGTTATTAATATCATATATATTGTCACAATGAAAATTTATTCACATATAATACTGTTTTCAAAGGTATATTTGAAAGGAGAAATGTTCCTCAAATTTCATCATGGTCCAAAATGTTTAAAAACTATGTATAGTTAAATTAGAGTTATCATTCATATTTATATGAAACATATTCATATTATTTTAATTTACATCATTAATTTAATATTATATTTTACCAACCTATTAAATGTTTATTGTTTAAATTATTATTCATGTATAAGTTAATATATTTTTATACATGAATATGTTTAGCACATAAGCTATATGTTCCTTGAGAATGCTTTAATCTCTATAATAATGTACAGAAAATGTTAATTTATATTTTTATAGATTTTTAGTCCCACCACCATTTCATTAATTTGTTGGTGATAGTTCACAAGGAACACTTATGATATACATAATAATTATTTTTTAAGGAATGATTGTGTTGAATTTACATGTGAAAAGATATTGTAATATTACTAATAAATAAATAAATAAATATTAAAATTTGAACATGCATAAAAATTGCACAAATATTTATTCTTTCTTATTCATTGAGGAAGTAGATGTTATAACATCGATCATTTACATTTAAAAATTTACCCAAATAAGAACATGTTATAATGAATTAATAAATTTGAAAATTTTACTGCATAGTAACAATATGAAATTTATAGTATCTATGCGACTTGTAATATATGTTATTAGAGTTGTAAATTATTTTAAATAATTGTTCAATGATAAAGATAGGGAATAATAATTAAGGAGTTGATAAAAGCAATGATGAGGACATTAATCTACTCATAGAGAGCTTCTTCGAATTGAATGAATTGAGACACAATTTTGTGGATATACATTCCAAATTATGTAAATGAAAATTACTGATGTAATTGAGGATTAAAGTTTAGAGGAATATATAGGAACTGTGTCAGATGAAAGGGGTAGTTCATGGATCATTTTATAGGTGATTGTTTGCTGTTTTTTCAAAAATATTACTTATATGATATGTATGGAATGTAATTTTCCTAGGAAAGAGGAATGATACTGGCAAAGAGATCAGGGAAGTAAAAAAATTCATCATTCAAAAAATTTGGTATAATTATTTTTATATTTTAGGATTTAACTCTTATTTTTATCATTTTACCTAATTTTTTAATTTATTATGATAACTCACCTTAATCATAATGACATGTTATTTCCCTAAAAATGGAAAATAACATATTACAGAATATAAATTCCTTATTTATAAAATATAAATGAAATTTATTAAGTCACATTTAAAAAAGTTATTAAATAATATTCATTATGAATATTTAAACATATAAATAATTGTTTTTAGAAACATTTTATTTAACAATAATAGTGTATTCATTCAAATTAAGTAAAAACTATTACCCATTAAATTGTCTTTAATTATTATTTACAAATAAGATATAGATTTAATTACAATTCAAATCAAAATAAAAAAAATTATTTAATAAAATCTAAATATGTACAATATTTTAAAATGAATCAGTTTTTTATTAACAATATTATATTATGCTTATATAAATTATAACTCAACAATTATACAATTTATATTTGTTTCCTATTTACCAATAATCAACTAATTGATGTAAATATATTTTGATGAAATGAGTCTCCTAATACCAATAATATAATTTAATACACATAATTTACCAAAATAAATTTTCATTAAAATGAAAGATATTTTATAATAGTAATAAATCTATGTTTATTACAAAATTATTTATTTTAGTAACATGTTAATTCAATTTTCTACAACAAAATATTTACATGAAAGCATGAAAAACTCAATGTAAATATAACCAATTTTCTATTACATGTAATATATTATATTATGTTATATAATAAAATATTATTTACCGATATATAATTATCATGAAACCAGAACTTTTTCTCATTCTATCACATACAAGAAATATAAAAAATTCACTTAGAAAAAAAAATTTAAAAATCCAATGATTGTTTGAAATATATTCTATACAAAACATGATATAAACCATATTATTCATTAATTAATCAAATGTCCGCCACAAGAAAAAATTTATCAAAAAAACTCATTATTCCCATTTGAAATAATTTTTAAAAATAGTTACTATATAAGGATGATCCAAATAATATATTTAAGTACATTGGGGTTATATATAATTTAAAAAAACATAAACACACTCCTGGTGAACTAATAGGGATTAATCCTTGTCCCTTAATTAGGATATGAGAAAAAAATATTTCTAATTTCAATTTCGGTCGAAGTTCCTATGGTCTTCAAATCCCATTAAATTTCCCCAAGGCCCTATAATATATAGTGTGGAAGTGGGTCTAAATCCCTTCCAAATGTCATTATTCATACATCATTGACCATATGTCACCCTATGTCATCTCTTTCAGCCATCACCACCTATGCCAAAACCAAAAAATATAATCAAATAATATATATATATATATATTCTATATTGACTATGAATTTAATTATTATATAAAAAATTAAACCAATGTTATTCTATGAGTAATATGACATAATTTAATTAAAATTGGGTGGGGTTTGAGTATTTTACAACGATTCGTACCTATTGAAAATATATTCATCCCTTCATAATCCATTCATCATAATTATGTTGGGTTATTATTGTAATTATATGAATTATTTTTTTGAAGTCACATCCATAATGAAGAACATGAGGAACCATGTTTCATTATGGAATGTTATATTGAGTGACAATTGGGGGATTAATCATAGATATCCTTTAATATAATTGAAATATATATAAGGGGGAGATTTATTTAATTCATAGAAACCCTACATTATTTCAGAAATAAGATATTATAAAAAACCATGAAATTTAGATATTTATTAAACCTAGTAAAATATATACAAAAATCACCTTCCCCAAGTTTCTTCTGACAATAAACTTCTTATCCATTGTGGGATGCTAACTCCAGTAAACCCCGAGGGGTTCATTATAATTCCACCCTTTTTTAAATTTAATTTTTTTATTTCTTATAATATCGTGGTTTAATTTATGAGATTATAATTAGAAATTTCAAGGATATATGGATAAAAATATATGTTATACCTCTCATAGGAAAAAAATTTTCAAAACATTACATTGGTGTTAAAATTTTCATCTAATAAATTTTTTACGATATATTCATATTTTTTACCATGAAATAAATATTTTACATATAAATAATGATCCCAATAATTAAAATTTTCTAAGAAAATGAATAAATTATAACACAATAGAAAACACTATTATCTGAGACTAATGGAGGTAAAAAAATATCATAGGGATTATTTCAATACAAAAATTTCCATTTAATCATTTTTAGACCTCGAGGACTACATATCATCGAAATGAGCTAAGGATATGTTGAAAAAATATGGATTGTTATATCCTCCTATACCTTAATAATTTTAATCCTCAAAATAACAAACTCAAACAAATATCTATGCATCTCATAATACATGATGATGTCTGAATACAATTATTCCTTACATATTCATAATCCATATCATCTGGCCTTGGTTCTATATGAACTCCTGGAACTAAAATTTAGGAATCAAAATTTTTACATCCCTACTCACACAATAATAACCCCCCGCACAAATTTTTCCACTATATCTCATGATCTATAGATTCATGATTGTCTCAATGAGTCAAAATAGTTGAAAAATAATCATAGTTTACATGAATCTCCATAAACCACTAAAACCAATATATTTTCTTTAAATAATGGATTTTCTTCTACAAGGTATAAAAAGTTTCCAAAAACATACTATATCCAAAATGTTCTTTTTTCTCTCAAATTATTATTCTTATGGGATATTAATTTTATACATAATTAAAAATATCCATTAACATTGTAATATTGGGACTAAACATCTATCATATATTACATTAAAAAATTACAATTAATCATCTACAAAAACACTTTTTGTATATAATGGTATCTTATTCTCAAGTGTATAAATTAGATATTTCTTGTTTACTACCAAGAATATGTAAGAAAAAGTAATTCTAACTAATGGAAGAAGTTCTACCCAACCATTATTACCAAATATTATCCTCAAGGGTCAAAACAAATTTCACTACACCCTCTTGAGAATTGAATATTATTTTATTCCTTAATAATACTATATTGTTGTATCGAGTTCATTTTTTAGTCTAAATAATGAAACAATATTCTAAGAAACCCTGGCACATATCATTGGTCATCGATTTCAGATTCCTTTAAAATTGAAAGTGGATAGTCCAAGACATTTTGATAAACCATCAATTTTATCTTGATGATTCGAGATAACACAAAAAAATATACATTTTTAAAACCAATACCAATTTGGATATATCCATGACTACATTTCTAAAATATCTAAATATTTATCATTAAAAATAATGATACAAAGGATCGTTGTATAACATGGTGCCCCACCATTAAACAATATAACATATCTATGACAGACATGATAGGAACACAGTCATTCACATGGTGATGTTAGTGAAATTCCTTCCACCAATAAATAGATCCTTCAAATCCATCACCTTAAAAAAACTCATTGAATAACTAAATCGATTCCAAAATTATGGTTTATATAAACAAAATATCTGTGTCTGGATAATATAAATAATATATTGTTTGAAACATATCTCATTCCCATCATAAATCAAACACATTAAGAATATATTAATAAGACCCTCCATCAAAAACTAAACATGGAATTTCACATAAGATAATCAATGTAATGGACTAGTCTAGCCCATGATCATGATATTTTACCTTTGTTCCTAGCCAGAATGGTTTTGTTTTCCATGGGATCTGGCCCTCAGGAATCCCCCTGGAAAAGGCCTCATAATGGGAGAGTTATCAACCCCACATTACTAAGGGGTGATTCGTGATCCTCCTCCTTCGATGATGGATTGACATAACCCACACCCGAGAAGGGCCCAGCATCCTCACTAGCTTATCAAATGGACATGGGCTCTTATACCGTTGGTAATGGCCCAGTCCAACCCACGATCTTGATATTGTCCGCATTGGGCCAGCCCACATGGTTTTGTTTTCCTTGGTCTCTGGCCCTCAGGCACCCCTAGGAAAAGTCCTCATGATTGGAGAGGTATCTACACCACCTTATATAGGGGTGCTTCGTGGTCCTCCTCCTTCAATGTGGGATTTCCATAACCGTTGTAACATCCTAGATCTGGGTGTCACTCAACAGGTGCCCCGAACATAGTAGGTCACATGACCTCAAGCACATTTCCCCAAATTCTAGAGACTGCCGACTAACAGTGGGGGCCTAGGTCTAATAGTGTAGAAATTATTCCCTCATTTGTCAAAGTGTAATGCAATGGATCAAAATACAAGCATACAAAAGTGGAAGCAGTAAACAATACCAATGATGAAATGGACACAATACTGATGTAAAGAAAAGACAAAAATTCATATATAATGATGAAATATGTCCCTAAGTCTATGAAAGTAGAAAAAATAGCACACTGCAATCTGAAACAATAAAATACAATGGAACAATACACCAAATCAAAATACAACAGTGCAGCAGGAACTCGGCAGCATCGCAAGCCAAGGCTCGGTCCCACACTCTCCTACTCCTCTGCAAGAACCATGTACATGTATAGAGACCCTTTCTCTTATCTACCCATGAAGAAATATAATCTTTTTGGGCCCAAGAAATGACCCTAATAGGTTGTGGGAAATAAATCCCAGTAGGCAACCACCAATGGATCGTGCCAAACTGTCAGTGAGTTTATGCAACAACAGTGTGTAGTAATGAAATTCAGTAAACCAGGATGTATTAAAAAGTAAAAATTCTTACCCTTTCCATTTCCATTTAATTATTATTTAACAATTCAATTTAATTGAATTGTATGTTTCTGAGACCCAAACTCAGTCGAAAATATCATATACAGTGTCATAGTAAAACTTCAACAAGCTATCTAAAATGTTCAAGGTAAAACATTACCAAACATGTGCTTTAGCATGGTACGTATAACATGTTAAATCAATAAAATGAATATGAAAAGTAAACAGAATCCTCAGACATGGAAAACCATACCCTCAGGTAATCAAAACCACACCCTCTGGCTAATCAAAATCGAAACCCTCAGCTGATTTCCCTCAGGTATAAAAAATATTTCCCTCAGGCGTACGAGATAATTTCTTAAGGCATAGAAGCAACTTCCATCATTCATTTGAAACATTGACCTCAGGCTAAATGAAACACTTTCCCTCTGAAAAAATAGAACCTTTCCCTCAGGCTAAACAATACCCTACCCTCTGGCTAAGAAAGTTACTAGGCAAAGCCAAACACATAAGCAATCAATTTATATACATTCCCTCTCAAGAAAACTCATATCTTACCATAATCAAGGCGTGCCCTTGGGTATCATGGCCAAACATATCAATAAGGGAACACACCCATGAGGTGGCCCTGGATCAATGCAATGATCCCGGATAGCAGTTTATAAATATTCGTTAAATTACCTATTAAATTCTAGATATTTAGTTAGTCAAGCCCTCATTCATACGACACCCCAAACATGGGTGCGTAGTACAACAGTACACAAAACCAATAAGATAGATGTAATCAAACATCAGACCACCTACCTTGATGTCAACAGATCAATATATGCGAACTATGCCTCTCGAAACATCCAAGAACGATGTAGATCTAGGATAAGTGACTACACATCAAAACTGAAATAACATCCCCTCTATAATGAATTGGATGGTTACACACAAGGTGAGGATATGACATACCCGCACGATCCTGACGTGATCATCAACAAAGGAATCAGAGTCCCAGTTATCGGTCTAGAACTCTTCCAAGCATTGGCCTCCCCTCCTAGTTCTCCAAATGAGTTCTAATCTTCCTATATTGAATGATGAGTCCACTGCCCATTTTTAGAGAAAAAACTACACGGCGTGTACTCTCATGGACATGGAGTGTACTTTTCATTATTTTTAAATGTTCCTCTAGAGGCTACTTTTCACCATCGAACTATTTATCTGTCGACATGAGTAAAATGTGTGTATTCCTGATTATGTGACATGTACTGTCACTCCACTGGCAGCTGCTTCCACCTCCATACTGTTCACCTGCAGACTTATTACACGGCGTGTATATACTACGTACACAATGTGTAGTCAGTTATTACATCCTTCATTGTCGACAGGACTACACACCCTGTGTACTCATCCCACGCTGACAAAGTACATGGAGTGTGGAATTGTACATGGAGTGTACCCAAAAATTCTAGGATTTCTCCCTATTTTCCTTATTTTCTCCAAAAACTCTTAAGGTAAGAGGAAAAGAAGAAACTCATACCTCAATAATAAGAACTGGGTTCTTACAATCAACCACAAAAATAATATATCACAACTCAAATCATTCTAAATTCATATAAATATTATTTATAGAAAATAATCACCATCATTGGGACATAATCATGTATATATATCTCTTATAATTAGTGGAATTCAAGGGTCACCCTTTGGAACCATTTCTCATGATCTTGTAGAATTATATAAAATGATTCCATGAGTATGATTTTATGAAAAATAGTCATAACAGGCCACTTAATGGGTAGATGGTTATAAATTCTATAGGAATTGATCTACCCATCATTGTAGGGGTATAAATCAACATTAGAGTGAATATCATGTCAATTTCCGAACTAAAAATCACCTTGTAATTTCATCATTAAGTATTATATCCTTACTATATATGATATAACTAGGTATGCCCACTATCAAAATGTAATCCCATGAAATATCTCCAAAACAATTAAGGTCAAACTGACATCGTCCATATTTTTAGAAGATATTTTGGTTATATTTTTGGATATTATGTAGTTATAATTGTTATAAATAATTGATACCATATAATTATTAACTCCTAGAAAAATGTTGTTGACTAAATAGAATGTTCATTTGGATACAAAAAAATTAGTTAATTAGCTGAGGACCTTAATTTCACATCATACCATTCCACACATCCTAAAATCATATAAATACATGTTGTGTGAAAAAACTATATCCTTTTCTTTTAAACTCACTTCATTAAACCAACTTTATCGAATGATGATATAGGGGATGAAGGATGGATAATTCATCCACTTCTAACTACTCCTACACCATAAGAACCTCAAAAAACACTTTATTCCCTGGTTTGACACTATATGTATATTGGAATGTTCTATTTTCTCATTTCATTTATTATAATTTATCTTTCTAATAACATTTAGTTTGGAAAAAACTAAATTGTATATATTCAATGAATTTATAAACATACATTCCTTATATAAGGACACAAACATTTGTGTGGATGTATAGAATATATAATCATCCATAATTCACCTTAATAAATAAACCACTAAATCTCAAATAATAAAATTATATACTATAAATCAAGAAAAGGGAGTACCTAGTGAGGTATTTAGTTCTAAAAATTAATCAGAAATTGTCATGCTACACAATATATGGTCTAGCATGTCCTAAACATGAATCTTATTCACTCATAAAAGTGGACCCAAATCATGGAAAGGGTGTAAAATTTAAACAATTGTATAGAATTTATATTTTGGTTTTGATAGAGAATCCAAAAAATAAAATATAATTGTTTCATCAAAGAGAATCATGAATGGATCACCATCAGGTTAGTTAGTTCTTGATTCGAGATATATGATAGTTTCACTAAATAAATTCAACCCACTAAAAGAGGGGGATGTCATGACCCGCCCTCGGGGTCCATGCCGTGACTACCCCAAGCCCGCCTTCCATAGGCCAGGGGCTGGCGACTAGCACCAAGGCGTAAATCCCAGTAAAAAGGGAAGGCATTGCCTTTGTAAAGTAAACAAACACCACAGAGTAAGCAAGCGGAAAGTAAACACCAAGCAAAAGCAGAGTACAACTGAAAGTGCGGAAAAGTTAATGGGCCAGTATACAAACCCAAACTGAAAGTAAAGTACAACTCGAAAGGGAAAACATCAACTGAAAAGTAAAATCCGCTACACCGAGCTGTCCACTGGAAATCCCACCTGAAGGGTGGGTACAGATAGCTCCACTGCTCCACGGGTTCCACTGTCCGCTCCGAGCACGTCCCGCCCAGTGGTCCACCTCCGGGTACCTTCCCGCTCTGCAAGCCTCAGCTAAGGTCAACGCTGTCTATCGTCTGCAACCAACACAACGTAGTGCGGGAAAAGCCCGTGTAGGGGTGAGTATAAGCTACTCAGTAGGGACCCCGAGACCCCTGAAGGTCTCTCAAATCCACAAAGGATAAACCACGAAGAAAGGAACAATCACGAAGTAACAACCGACACTGCTTAGGTATATGCCCATACATATACCTTAGTCATCAATTTCCAATACGCTCCAACCTCCGAGCCCAAGTAAAACTCAGTCCACACAGGGAAGTAAACGTATTCCACACAGGAAAGCAAAACGTAATCCACACAGGATAGCACAACACAGACCACACAGGAAAGAAACAGGATTCAGCTCACACAGGTATACTTCTTCAAAAGACGATAAATATGATCTCTGATCCATCTAAGTCGTCGGACCCACGAAGGATCGATAGGTAACTAACCCCCGCAAAAGACCCACACAGGATCGGGCCCACATAGGACCTGTAGGCGCTGGTTCACACAGGACCGCTGAGCGCAAGGACCCACACATGATCGGACCCACACAGGATCGGGCCCACACAGGACCTGTAGCACTGATCCACGTAGGATCGCTGAGTGCTGTAGTCGTCGTCGTCGAATCCACACAGGATCTCTGTACTGTCGTCGTCGCAGTCACAGTAGCAGTAGCAGTAGTAGCAGTAGCAGTAGTAGTCACAGTCGCAGCCAGCACTAGGGTTCCCGCACATAGCAAGCTCGTTCGGAGGGTCCGCTCCACGAGCCGAGAGGCTGATACATCAACTGTCACAAAGTCCAGAGTTGATGTATCCAAAAGTTCCGTATCGTCAATAGGAACTCAACGCAACAGACGGCGCGTCGATCGGACGCCCGGTCTGAGAGTTATTGGCATTTTCGTCCCCGGGGCCCGGTTGGTTTTTAAGGAAAAACCAACCCGACCGTACTCCACCTGCGTCCAAACCTCAGGCGGAGTATGCCAAAAGATCCGTCTCACTAAGAGGAACACAACAAAGCTGACGGCACGTCAATCGGACGTCCGTAGCTCAAGATATGAGTGTTTCCGCTCCGAAGGCCCGGTTGGTGTCGTGAACGAACCAACCCGGCCGAACTCAAAGTGTTCCGAAACATTGAGGGCGATATACCGAATCGACCGTCTTGATCCAAGGATTGCGTTTCCGCAGACGGTTCGTCGATCGGAGGTCCGGGGCTCAAGTTATGGCCAAAAGACCGAAACTGATTCGAAACGGGGGGGTCCGGGTCCGGGCCGACCCGGCACGACCCCCCCCCCCCCCCGGGTCGGCCCGAACCGGGTCGACCCGACCCGGGTCCGACCAGGCCCGGCTGGCCGGCGGCGCGGCGGCCTGGCGCCACACGGAGGCAGCGTGCGGGGGGCTAAGCCCCCGCTTCCAGCAAAGGGCGGCGCGGCTTTTAGCCGCGCCATTTGGAGCCCCCCCCCCTCGTGGGGGGCCTGCTTTGAAGAGGACTGGGGGGCCGCCTGCCCCCCCTCAAGGAAACCGCCCCCCCAATTAAATGGGGGGGATTTTGACCGCTGGCCGGGGGAATTAATTTCCCCCAGATTTTGACCATCCGGCCGGCCATCTTGCCTGCCGGTTTTTCTCCAACGGG
Source organism: Viscum album (assembly GCA_963277665.1). Taxonomy (NCBI): domain Eukaryota; kingdom Viridiplantae; phylum Streptophyta; class Magnoliopsida; order Santalales; family Viscaceae; genus Viscum; species Viscum album. The sequence goes on from OY728121.1 coordinate 1,718,621,065, forward strand.
ACCGGTAAACCGGTCCCCTTTTTCCGGCTTCCGACGCCGGCGGCCTGGCCACCGGTCTTCTCGTCCCGCCGCGGCCCGGAACGGGCCGCGGTGTTCTTTGTCCGGCGCGGTGCGACGGCACCGCACTCCTCTGTCGCGCCTTTGATTCCCTTCAATGCGGCGCGACGACGTCGCGTTCTTGATGATTCTTCCATGGCGCGGCGTGACGGCGCCGCACAATAAAATCGGGCGAATAACCGCGTGGTGTGACGACACCACGCCACCTTGTTTCATCCGCAATATAAAAACATCAAGAACGATGGAGGGGGTTCGGCCGTGTTCATGCAGTCCGGCCCCCTCACGTTAAACAATAACACATAAAGAAAATCCTCATGTTAGTCATGCTAGAACCACGAACAATGATAAATAAATAAACAAATAATAAAAACCCCTACCTTGGGTAAGTTTGAAGATTTGTCAACGTCCCGCGGAAGACAACGTCGCGGAGGTCGGGCGTCACGGTAATCGTTCTTCAAATCCGATGACGAAGAGGTACGTCCGAAGAGGTATGTCATTGGCGAATCTTCGTATGCCGACGAAGGGAGTCCGAGGAGGAAGCGGCGTTCCCTCTCGTTGACACGGAAGACGAAGAAGAGAGGAGCGGCGTTCTTCGTCGGAGCTTGAGCGTTCTTCGTCAAGGCATGAGCGTTCTTCATCAATGCTTGAGCGTTCTTCGTCAAAGTTTGAAGAAGAAGGAAAAGCTCTCAAAAGCTCTCAAGATGGCTAAACAATACTAACCAAATAAAATAAGATAGAGACTTATTTTATTCACAAACTTAACAAATGAAATTCAAAGGTTTGAAATTCAAAAAGGATAACTCCAAAATTAAATAACAATTGTCATGTCATTTAAAGAGGGGTTAAGGGAGTATGAGAGAAGATGAAAAGTTTAGGGTTCGTTTGGGCCCCACCACACTTAATCCTCTCAAGGGAGGTTAAGTGGGTGTGGGTCCCACCCCTAACTTCCTTTGAGAGAAGTTAACCAACATGTTTAAATAAAAATTTGTAATCCATAATTTTTATTTAACTTATTCTAAACTCCCAAAAACTAACTCTCATCCCGAAATAAACGCAACCTCAGAAAAGGTCTCCTTAAGCGAAAATCGGCACTGCGGGTTCATCGGTGCCCTCAGATTTCAATTCCGAGCACCAGATCAAAAGTTAGGAATTCCCGCTCGTTCGTTCACTGAACGTACCCGATCCAAACTTCGGAAATTGATTCCGGGCACACCGGGCCTCAGAATCAGGTGCCGTCTTAAACCGCGCTCTTGTAAAATTCCAAAGAAAATTAAGAAAAAAAATTTCCCTTGATTTTTACGGGTCTTTACATTACTCCCACCTCAGGGCTTTACGTCCCCGTAAAGATACATCAAAAACTAGGGAAACAAATGAGGGTACTGAGCACGCATCTGAGCCTCCCTCTCCCATGTGCTCTCCTGGATATTCTCGTGCTTCCATCTGATGCGCACAAGAGGAATCGATCGCCCACGTAGGACCCGCTCCTGTCGATCCTCTATCTCAACTGGGACCTCCGTAAAAGTCACCCCATCGTCAACGTCAAGCTCCCCATGGTCAATGATGTGTGTCGGGTCATGCACGTATCTCCTCAGCTGAGACACGTGGAAGACGTCGTGCACCCGGTGCAACTGAGGTGGTAGAGCCAGGCGATAAGCCACCTCACCAACCCTGCTGAGGACCTGGAAGGGTCCGATAAAGCGCGGAGATAACTTGTCGCCTCGGCCAAATCTCCGAATACCACGTCGAGGTGAGACCCGCAAGAAGACGTGGTCTCCATCCTCGAACTCCAGTGGCCTCCACCTCCTGTCAGCATATGACTTCTGCCGGCTCTGAGCTGTCCTCATCCGCTCCTCGATGACCTGGACCTTCTCTGTCGTGGCCTGGACCATCTCCAGTCCCACTAGTGCTGACTCCCCAGGGTATGTCCAGCACAAAGGAGATCTACAAGGTCGGCCATACAATGCCTGATACGGTGCCATACCGATGGTGGAGTGGTAGCTGTTGTTGTACGCAAACTCCACCAATGGTAGGTGGTCCTCCCAGCTGCGACCAAAGTCGAGGACACATGCGCGGAGCATGTCCTCGAGAGTCTGAATGGTTCTCTCCGTCTGACCATCCGTCTGAGGGTGAAAGGCTGTGCTCAGACGTAGCTGTGTCCCGAACGCCTCCTGTAACCCCTTCCAAAGCTGGGAAGTAAAGCGAGCATCTTGATCGGAGACGATAGATGATGGCACACCGTGGAGCCACACAATCTCCTGAATGTAGAGACGCCCCAAGCTCTCCACTGAGCCCTGCTCTCTGATGGGTAAGAAGTTTGCCGACTTGGTGAGTCGGTCAACAATAACCCATATGGAGTCGTGACCTCTGGAAGTGCGTGGAAGTACAGTCACGAAGTCCATAGATATTTCGTCGCACTTCCACTCCGGAACCTCCAAGGGTTGTTCCAAACCCGCTGGTACCTGATGCTCTGCCTTTACCTGCTGGCAGGTGAGGCATCGAGAAACAAACTCTGCTACTGCCTTCTTCATGCCTGGCCACCAGTGCTGTCGTCTGAGGTCCTGGTACATCTTCGCCACTCCAGGATATACCGCCAAAGGAGAAGTGTGAAACTCTCTCATCACTTCCTCTCGCAAAGGGACTGGTACCATGGTACGTCCTCTGAAAAGGATGTTGTGCTCTGCTCCAAGGGAGAAACCATCAGGTGCCTGTCCCGAGGATATCTGTGCACGCCGTGTCTCACAGTCAGCGTCCCCACACTGTGCCTCCCTAACTCGCTACAGTAGTGGAGGAGTGACTGTGAGAGACTCAAGGAAGGATGCTCCATCTCTATCCACGAAGGATATTTGCAAAGAGGCTAGCTACTCTGTCGCCTCCTCAAGTAGCTGAATACCCGTCCTCCTGCTGAGGGCATCGGCTACTACGTTCCCCTTCCCAGGAGTATAGACTATCTCAATGTCATAGTCCTGGAGGTACTCGAGCCATCGCCGCTGTCTCAGGTTCAGGTCCTTCTGCGAGAAGATATACGTGAGACTCTGATGATCGGAAAAGACTGTAAAGCCCTCGCCGATCAGATAGTGTCGCCATGTCTTCAGAGAGAAGACCACTGCTGCTAACTCCAGGTCATGAGTAGCGTAGTTCTGCTCATGCGGCCTCAACTGACGTGATCCATATGCGATCAATGCCCGCTCCTGCATCAGAACACATCCGAGTCCGGTCCCTGATGCATCGCAGTAGACTACGTACCCTACTCCCTCCTCGGGCAACCTCAAGATAGGTGCGCTAGTCAATCTCTGTCTCAGCTCCTGGAAGCTCTGCTGACATCTGTCTGACCACACGAAGGGTATCCCCTTCTTCGTCAAAGCTGTGAGTGGTGCCGCAACTCAAGAGAAGTCTGGCACGAATCTCCGATAGTATCCAGCTAGTCCCAAGAAACTCCGAACCTCAGTCACGCTCCGGGGTGGCTCTCATGCTAACACAACCTCGATCTTCGCAGGATCCACTGCAACTCCCACCTCAGAGATAACATGTCCCAAGAAGTGGACCTCACGTATCCAGAACTGGCACTTCGAGAGCTTACCATAAAGCCGGTGCTCTCGGAGTGTGTCTAGTATAACTTGAAAGTGATAGGCGTGCTCCTCCTCAGTCGTAGAGTAAATCAGATTGTCGTCGATGAAGACCACGACAAACCGATCGAGGTATGGCTGAAAGATCCTGTTCATGAGAGCCATGAACACTGCTGGATCATTGGTTACACCGAATGGCCTAACCAAGAACTCATAGTGGCCATACCGACATCTGAAGTCCGTCTTCTGCACATCCTCATCTCTGACTCTGAGCTGATGATAGCCTGACCTGAGGTCTATCTTCGAGAACCACCGTGCTCCCTTGAGCTGATCAAAGAGGTCATCAATCCTCGGTAGTGGATACTTGTTCCTCACTATCACCTGGTTCAGGCGATGATAGTCAACACAAAGTCTCATGCTCCCGTCCTCTTTCATGGCGAACAAAATCGGGGAATCCCAGGGTGAAACACTGGGTCGGATGAACCCCTTTCCCTGCAAGTCCTCCAACTGTACCCGTAGCTCTCGAAGCTCAGCGGGGGCCATCCAATATGCTGGAGTGGATATCGGGGCTGTCCTGGGGTACAAGTCAATATAAAAGTCTACCTCTCTACGAGGAGGTAGCCCTGGAACGTCGTCGGGAAAAACGTCCGCAAACTGATCCACCACTGCAGGAAAACCAGGACTCCGCACGTCAACTGCTCCAAGGATGAGGCTATCTAACTGATGAGTAATGGGCTGTCCTCTACTCCGCGGAAGTCCATCCTGTGCTGCAAAGGCTCCCTTCTTGCTGGTGAAGGTGAACCTGCTCTCGTCGGTGTGTACACATCGCACATTGCGCCTAAAACAGTCAATCTGCGAATCGATAGTAGATAGCCAATCCATGCCCAAGATGACATCGTAAGGCCTCGACGCTACTACAAGAAGATCCAAGCCGAATCTCTCACCTCCTAGAGTGAGCTCACACTACCGGCACCAATGCGTAATCGTCGAGTCTGCTCCCGTAGGAGTCTCTAGTCGTAAGGATCGAGCCAACGGCTCTGTCGGAATCTTCGAGCTCCGAACAAGGGCAGCGGCTATGAAAGAGTGACTCTCTCCTGTGTCTATAAGAACTGCAGCAAGGGCGGAGTAGACACAGATAGTACCTCGAATCATCTCGGGTGCGCCGTGGTCGTAGGCCTCTGCTGCCTGGAGCTGTGCCTGTCTCTGCCCGCCAGCTCCCTGTGGTCGGGGTGGACCTCTTGGTGGTGGTGGTGGCAGAGCCTCAAAGCGTCGCCCACCACCTGCTGCTCGACCAGCTCCTCTGCCTCGTCCGCCTCCTCCCTGCGGACCTCCACGGTCGACCCTCTGCCTCTTCCTCGGTGGTCCCTCAACCGACTGCTGCTCCTCGGCACGGCGGGTCGGGCAGTCACGAGCCATGTGGCCCTGCCCGCCGCACGAGTAGCACTGTCTGCCTCTCGAAAGACTGGCTCTGTGCTGTGTGCTCCGCACTGCTGAGCCAGTGTCCTAAGGTCGTCTGCCCGAAGGTCTGGTCTGTCTAGACCCCTGAGTCATCCGTCGACTACCTTCTGTAGATGACTCTGCCATGTGCCACCCTGCGGTGGGTCGCTGCGCTGGTGTAGACTCAGCAAGGAAGCTCTTGATCAGAAGGGCCCGCTCCAGTACTCCTGTCTGAGTCTGTATGCTGAGGGAGATCAGCGATGCCCTGATCTCAGGTCTCAAACCCTGCTCGAAGGTCCAGGCCCGGAAGAATGGGTCCCGTACCATGTCGGTCGAGTAGTGCGAGAGATCGGTAAATCTCGCCGAGTGCTGAGCGGCCGTCATGCTGCCCTGCCGCAGCTGAAGAAGCTCCTGGATACGCACCGCATGAAGGGTGGCTGGGATGAACTCTGAGCGGAAGAGGCTCTCAAAGTCCATCCATAGTATAGATGCCTCATCGTGCACCTGGAGCATCAAGCTCCACCATCGTCCTGATGCTGCGTGTAGTAGGCTCGCAGTGAGGATCACCATGAGGTCTGCTGCTGTCCTCACTAGCCTAAACACACGTACCACTGCCTCCAGCCAGTCCTTGGCTGCCTGGGGATCTGTCTCCCCACGAAACTTGGGTGGTCGCTGGCGCTGAAACTCATGTAGTGCGCTGAGGCGACGTGCATCGTCAGCGGCTGGTGCTGGAAGCATCGAGGGCTCGGCGGGTAGTGCTACCGCCGGTGCCACTGCTGACAAAGGGCCCTGCACCGAGGCCTCGTCACTCGGTGGGCTGTCGTCACGCTCGAATCTCGAAACCCTAGCTGGCTGCCGTCGTGGGGCCATCCTGAAAAGGAAACAGGTGCGCCACGGTCAGAACAGTATACCTGGTGGGATGATATAAGTAATCACAAAGAAAACTTTGAAACACACACGCAGTCAATGTTTTCGTGCATTAAGTCGGAAATCAGAAGTCAGGGTCCTGGTGTACGGATACGTCGGCCGCCGCACCAACACTGGACTCCCTGGACTGATAATCACACTCAATACACTAAACATTATTGCTTCACATAGAAAAGATCAGAGTTCGCGGTAGAACCGAATCTCCCTCTGATACCAATTTGTCACGACCCACCCTCGGGGTCCTTGCCGTGACTACCCCAAGCCCGCCTTCCATAGGCCAGGGGCTGGCGACTAGCACCAAGACGTAAATCCCAGTAAAAAGGGAAGGTATTTCCTTTGTAAAGTAAACAAACACCACAGAGTAAGCAAGCGGAAAGTAAACACCAAGCAAAAGCAGAGTACAACTGAAAGTGCGGAAAAGTAAATGGGCCAGTATACAAACCCAAACTGAAAGTAAAGTACAACTCGAAAGGGAAAACAACAACTGAAAAGTAAAAGCCGCTACACCGAGCTGTCCACTGGAAATCCCACCTGAAGGGTGGGTACAGATAGCTCCACTGCTCCACAGGATTTGCCGTCCGCTCCGAGCACGTCCCGCCCAGTGGTCCACCTCTGGGTACTGTCCCGCTCTGCAAGCCTCGGCTAAGGTCAACGCTGTCCGTCGTCTGAAACCAACACAACGTAGTGCGGGAAAATCCCGTGCAGGGGTGAGTATAAGCTTCTCAGTAGGGACCCCGAGACCCCTGAAGGACTCTCAAATCCACAAAGGATAAACCACAAAGAAAGGAACAATCACGATGTAACAACCGACACTTCTTAGGTATATGCTCATACAAATACCTAAGTCATCAATTTCAAATACGCTCCAACCTCCGAGCCCAAGTACAACTCAGTCAACACAGGGAAGTAAACGTATTCCACACAGGAAAGCAAAACGTAATCCACATAGGATAGCACAACACAATCCACACAGGAAAGCAACAGGATTCAGCTCACACAGGTATACTTTTTCAAAAGACGATAAAGATGATCTCTGATCCATCTAAGTCGTCGGACCCATGAAGGATCGATAGGTAACTAACCCCCGAAAAATACCCACATAGGATTGGGCCCACGTAGGACCTGTAGGCGCTGGTTCACACAGGACCGCTGAAAGCAAGGACCCACACAGGATCAGACCCACACAGGATCGGGCCCACACTGGACCTGTAGCACTGATCCACGTAGAATCGCTGAGTGCTGTAGTCGCCGTCGTCGTCGAATCCACACAGGATCTCTGTACTGTCGTCGTCGCAGTCACAGTAGCAGTAGCAGTAGTAGCAGTAGCAGTAGTAGTCACAGTCGCAGCCAGCACTAGGGTTCCCGCACACAGCAAGCTCGTTCGGAGGGTCCGCTCCACGAGCAGAGAGGCTGATACATCAACTGTCACAAATTCTAGAGTTGATGTATCCAAAAGTTTTGTATCGTCAATAGGAACTCAACGCAATAGACGGCGCGTCGATCGGACGCCCGGTCTGAGAGTTATTAGCATTTTCGTCCCCGGGGCCGGGTTGGTTTTTAAGGAAAAACCAATCCGACCGTACTCCACCTGCGTCCAAACCTCGGGCGGAGTATGCCAAAAGATCCGTCTCACTAAGAGGAACACAACAAAGCTGACGGAACGTCAATCGGACGTCTGTAGCTCAAGATATGAGCGTTTCCGCTCCAAAGGCCCGGTTGGTTTCGTGAACGAACCAACCCGACCGAACTCAAAGTGTTCCGAAACATTGAGTGCGATATACCAAATCAACCGTCTTTATCCAAGGATCATTTTTCCATAGACGGTTCGTCGATCGGAGGTCCGTGGCTCAAGTTATGGCCAAAAGACCAAAACATATTCGAAACGGGGGGTCCGGGTACGGGCCGACCCGGCCCGACCCCCCCCCCCCCCCAGGGTCGGCCCGAACCGGGTCGACCCGGCCCGGCCGACCGGCAGCGCGGCGGCCTGGCGCCACACGGAGGCAGCGCGCGAAGGGCTAAGCCCCCGCTTCCAGCAAAGGGCGGCGCGGCTTTTAGCCGCGCCATTTGGAACCTCCCCCCCCCCCCCTCGTGGGGGGCCTGCTTTGAAGAGGACCGGGGGGCCGCCTGCCCCCCCTCAAGGAAACCGCCCCCCAATTAAATGGGGGGGCTTTTGACCGCTGGCCGGGGGAATTAATTTCCCCCAGATTTTGACCATCCAGCCGGCCATCTGGCCGGCCGGTTTTTCTTCAACGGGACCGGTAAACCGGTCCCCTTTTTCCAGCTTCCGACGCCGGCGGCCCGGCCGCCGGTCTTCTCGTCCCGCCGTGGCCCGGAACCGGCCGCGGTGTTCGTCGTCCGGCGTGGTGCGACGACACCGCGCTCCTCCGCCGTGCCTTTGATTCCCTTCAACGCGGCGCGACGGCGTCGCGTTCTTGATGATTCTTCCATGGCGCGGCGTGACGGCACCGCACAAAAAAATCGGGCGAATAACCGGGTGGTGCGACGACACCACGCCACCTTGTTTCATCCGCAATATAAAAACATCAAGAACGATGGAGGGGGTTCGGTCGTGTTCATGTTGTCCGGCCCCCTCACATTAAACAATAACACATAAAGAAAATCCTCACGTTAGTCATGCCAGAACCACGAACAAGGATACATAAATAAACAAATAATTTCAACCCCTACCTTGGGTAAGTTCGAAGATTTGTCAACGTCCCGCGGAAGACAACGTCGCGGAGGTCGGGCGTCACGGTAATCGTTCGTCAAATCTGATGACGAAGAGGTACGTCCGAAGAGGTACGTCGTTGGCGAATCATCGTATGCCGACGAAGGGAGTCCGAGGAGGAAGCGGTGTTCCCTCTCGTTGACACAGAAGACGAAGAAGAGAGGAGCGGCGTTCTTCGTCAGAGCTTGAGCGTTCTTCATCAAGGCTTGAGCGTTCTTCGTCAAAGCTTGAGCGTTCTTCGTCAAAGTTTGAAGAAGAAGGAAAAGCTCTCAAAAGCTCTCAATATGGCTAAACAATACTAACCAAATAAAATAAGATAGAGACTTATTTTATTCACAAACTTAACAAATGAATTTCAAAGGTTTGAAATTCAAAAAGGATAACTCCAAAATTAAATAACAATTGTCATGTCATTTAAAGAGGGGTTAAGGGAGTTTGAGAGAAGATGAAAAGTTTAGGGTTCGTGTGGGACCCACCACACTTAATCCTATCAAGGGTGGTTAAGTGGGTGTGGGTCCCACCCCTAACTTCCTTTGAGAGATGTTAACCAACAAGTTTAAATAAAAATTTGTAATCCACAATTTTTATTTAACTTATTCTAAACTCCCAAAAACTAACTCTCATCCCGAAATAAACGCAACCTCGAAAAATGTCTCCTTAAGAGAAAATCGGCGCTGCGAGTTCATCGGTGCCCTCAGATTTCAATTCCGAGCACCGGATCAAAAGTTAGGAATTCCCGCTCGTTCGTTCACTGAACGTACCCGAGCCAAACTTCGGAAATTGATTCCGGGCACACCGGGCCTCGGAATCAGGTGCCGTCTGAAACTGCGCTCTTTTAAAATTTCAAAGAAAATTAAGAAAAAAATTCCCTTGAATTTTACGGGTCTTTACAGGGGATTTGGGTATTCTATTTTTTTTGAAAACATATGTCAATTGAAATTCCATGGAATACATGAAACATAGAATGACTTTTCTAAATCAATGGAAACTACTATCAAACTGTAAAAAAATGGATGTCAATAATAAATGGGTGGAGAATATTGCTTCTAATGGGAGAGGGGGTGATGTCTATAATCATATATTTTAAATCACTAACTTTTGTCTTATATGATCTGTTGTGGTAGTTATTAGCCATCAAATATGCTCCCATAACACAACCAATAAAATGAAAAATAATAATGCATTGAATCTATCATTTTATAATATAAAAGTGATTTATGAGTATCTATATGAAAATAAACCAATATTACCTAAAGCAGTAGGACTATCCCGAATATGATTTCTAAACAATCATGATTGTAACACTTCTTCTAATTTCATAGGATACTGAGTCAAACTATATATAATCTTTGTAATAATAAATTGATGCGTCAATCACCATGTATACATTGAATTATCTAGTCAATTAATTAATTTTATTACCCCTTAAAAACATTGGATAATATTAATATTGGATCATTTATAAGGCCCCAACCCCAAATAAATTACTTTGAACTTGAATAGTTTTGATACCATTTTCAAATTACCTGGACCACTATATTTTGTATTGTACAAAAAAACATAGTGTTCGACCTTAATCTTACCAATAAAATAAATTTCACAACAAACCGAAAACCGAAAGGAATAATCATATATTCGATGGTCATATCCTTTAAAAAAATTAACATAAATGTAATACTATACATAGAATGTATCCTTTCACCCAGATCAATATATATAATAGTTACCCATAATATAATGGAACTATGAATAATAACTATACAAATTTATAAAACACGACTAACCAATATTGCAACGCATGGACCCCAAAAGCCTGGAGCCGGTGAATTATTATATTACCTTCCCCTGATTACAAGGAATCAAATCACAAAGGACTATTTAGTTTAGCTGCCTTGGAAACATAGATTATATATATAATACCCATAATACATGGGGGAATAGTGAATACAATCAGGATACATAATAAAATGAAATAATCTATGTCCATGAATGCATAATCCAATATTTATTCTTCATAACATGGGGAATGAAATATAATAAGGGTATGCTCAAGGGCATTGTAAGCGTAAAGAAAATAAAAGAAATTATGAATAAATGTTTATGAAAAGGTAAATAACTGAATTAACTTTCACTAGATAGTATAAAATACAGATAGAAACCAGTTTAATTTATCCTAATTATTTTTCTCCCAGAACATATTGATTCATCGGGGAGAAATATAAAGTATGAGATCTACCTGTATTTTCCATTCCAAAGTATTACTCATATATAAAAATCAGAAAAACTAATATTCGATAATAATTATCCATATTTAATGAGAATTTTAGATCGATCAATGAATAACCAATAATCAATTAATTGTTAATTTAATAACCATAAAATATGGTATATGTTTTGGTAAATACTAAGATCCATTAGATAAAAATATGGATATTCAATAAAAAATTCATTGAAATTTTATTATAATATTTTAATTGTTTCAATGGATTTTAACAATCACAACATTATGTGAGATTAAGAGCATTTGAGGAGAATAATCTTTCAACATTCCAAAATGTGTCATACCAATTGGAAACATTTATATCACAATCACTAGAAAGGTATGAAATTAAATTAATCAGATAATATCATTATAATAATAGGATTCATGATATAATATATCTATATTTAAGTATGTATGGTACACAAAATAAATATGTTGAGAATATGACATTAGTCTCACAAGTTTTAAAAATTGATATAAAGATCCCTTACAAATGTAGTAACAAAATGATGGGAACCCCCAAAGGTAGTAATACAAAAATAAAACAATTAAATAACATAAAAGTAATATAATGCAAGTTATTATACATCAATGTGGAATTAATTACACTATATATAATAAATTGGGTGTACAATAGTTAATAATGCCTCACGTAATGAAAATGAGACAAGAATCTCTTTCCTTATCCTTATTTTTTGTTGTGTAGTACATAACCTCCATTATAGTGGTTTAAAATATCATAATAAAGAAAAAATAACCAAAATAATGTTAATAATACCATATATTAACATATAACAATATTTTATAACCCGGTTTCTTAACACATTATAATTATTTTATCTATTTCGAGTGTTAATTTCCTTTTTTTCTCAACTGCATTTGGATTTAAATTTGATGTTCTTACTAAATATATCATTTTTTCATAATTTATGGAATATAAAAAATGAATAAAGTATCTTATATATATATTAAATTTGTATTTATAATACTCTATAATATTGTAGATTAGAAATGAAGTGCACCGTTCATGGAGACGGTAGGCCATACACACGCTTAAAATCTGCTTTAATTTCATTATTGTATTAAAATAAATAAAACTAAATGAAAAACTTTTATATAAAAATTAAATTATCATGTATATGATATATATTTTATATAGGTTAACTAAAAACATCCTTTATACAATCCATGTATGCAATGAGTAAATCGAATCCCTTTGTGGGGTGGTAATCTGCACTTCCTCAAACGAAATTATCATATTTACCAACTTGGATATGAAAATGGTATGTTAATAATAAATATTACAGAATAATAATACATTCTAAATAATATATATATATCTTATTTAAATATATTTTCCCTAATAATTTTCACCATGCGAGGTGGTAGGGACAAATTGATCAATCATAGTTTCGTGAAGCTACATTTTACCGTACAGAGAAACAATATATCTGCATCCCATGATATGGTGGTGTGTGTATGTGTAGGTAAAACTCATATCATAGATACATCCTATTATATTTAGGATACTGGGTTAGTGATGTAATCATAAAATTATAATATTATAGGGTGTGTATAATGGATGTGATATTAGAAATCATGACAGAAGGTGTTATCTCTTAATCGGGTAACTTTTTTTATTTTATACCAAAAGGTTTTCATGTAAATCATTATGCCCAATGAGATACCTGTAGGTCTATTAGAGGGATTCTGAGAGACTGTTTGGGTAGGTATTGGTCGATCGTAGGTGTTTTAGTGGTTATAGGAATGAGGAGAGTTTGTGGCCTTTATAGGGAAGGCGGAGGGTCAGGTTTTTAAATACCAAATGTTAATCTATAATGGGTGATATATCAAACCTAATGAGACTAAAAAATGAAAAAATAATGGATTATTTGAGAATCATGGTCAATAAAATTCTCATCCTCCCCAAAAATATTGTAATTTTAGTAAATTTGTTCCTTAACATCTAAGATTCCAAAATTTTATCATTTTGGTTTTTATAATGATTCTAGTATTCAAATCAAATTAATTCATCCATTAAGAATAAATTAATTTGAGATTTATTATAAAATTTGGAGAAAAAAATTATTATTATTATATATAATTTGTATAAAAAAATTCCCATGTGTTTGAAAATTAATTTTAAAACAAGCGCATGTGACGCGCTAAAACGCTGTATGAACTCAGACACTATTAGAAACATATTTACTTAAAATGGACTAAAATATTCATTATAATAGATTAATTATTCCATTAATAGACCATATTTAATATTTTTTAACACTTAATAATCACTTGGAAAAATTTATGATTTTTATTAATTTTAATACACTAAATAAGATTCATTTGTTTTAAAATAACAATAATATCAATTTTGACATTAATTATTTAATGTTTATTTAAAAATATCTATCTTATATTTGTATTATAATATATTATTTTTCTATGTGTGTAACAAGATATATTAATCGAAAAATATAAACAAAGATAATAATTAATTCCATTAACTCCACTTTTAATATTTATCGTCACTTTTATTTTAGTTATTTATTAACTAATTTGTCATTATTTTGTTGTTTCATAATAATTTTAAGTAAATAAACAATTTATTGAAATTATTGATACATTATTTTGATAAAACTAACCCATATATATTATATATTGATATTAATAACCGAAAATGTGATTTTATGTACATATCTCAAAATTTTATAAATGTTAAAGGTAATAAAGTCCCCTTTTTGTCATTCTGTTTCACAATATTAAGTTATAGTTCGTTATTAAGATTAATTGTATCATAATCCCTATAATTAATTTTAATCGCATTAACTAATCATTTTGGTCCAAAAAAATTAATTTTATCTTATTAAACCACAAATATAGTACTAATTATATTTTTGTCTTTTGGATTTTAATAACTCAAATCATAGATTTGGGAAAATTAATATTAACACTAATCATGCAGACGAGGTGATATTAGGGGTCTTTAGTGAAGAAAACTGATCAAAATAATGTTTGATTTTTATATTCAATTTGAAATTAAAATTTATTATAATGAATATAATTATATTAATAGATTTATAATTGATCTTATGTGACTCCAAGTCAAATATAATATATTATTTATAATTAATAATTACTTAAACTAAAAGGTTATTTTTAACGAAATTGTTGATATTTTCACTATTCAAAAAGAATTATGTTTCTCAAAAAATTCCCAAAATTTCACCCTATGATAATTTCAACATTGTGAATTGAAAATTGATTTTTTTAAAGAAAATTGATAGAATTTTCAAATTTTCATTTTAAAATAAGTTCACCATTAAATGGTATTAAAACTATGTCTTCTGTGTAACTCATGTTAATGCTGTGTCATGTGTGGAGAACAATAATATATTGTATAAGGGAATCCAAAAAATTTTATTTTTCTTCTAAAAAAAAATTTTAAAATATTTTGGGGTCACATTCTCCACACCTTAATTAAATTGTATCTTATAATTTTAAAATAGATTTCAGTAATAAAGGGATTTAAAATAAGATATTTTTGAAAGGCCCACATCATAAAAAGGGTTAATACCACATATTTTAAATAAGATAGAATGGAAAGAAATACTATCATGTATCTAGGTTCCCTTGTTAGATAACATTGGTGGAAAATGGAAATTTGTATATTGAAGAAAAATCCAACAATAAAGTACTAATATAGAGTGTTAGAGAACATTTTTAGATGAAACTTGTTGTCTATAATACCATAAAATCTAGGTGGGAGTAAAGGTCATTAATATCATCAACGATATGATAATAGGAAAAAAAAATTCAACCCCATTTTTTCTATGTTAAAATATTTTTTTCACTCCATAAGAATATAATTAAATATGTCTTTCTATATACATAATAATTTCATTTGATTATGCATTGGACTATTTTTAATTAATTTCATTGTACATGAGATGACATATCGTGATATAATACATCGTTGTCTAAAATATCATCCAGTGATAATATTAACCCATTTTATTGATGGTTAAATGTTTCTATATTTTAGGAACGAATAACTTCCGAATGAATGTATTTGAACATCCAAAGTGAACTTATCATTAGACGTTAATCAACATTAAATGGCTTTAAATTTTTACATTACAAACCTGTGAATTACTCCATCATGTATCCTATTTATATATGTTAATGACTTGAATTACCATTAATTTTTATTGGAAATATGAAATATCCATTATTATGTAAGTAAGAAACATGTTATGGGATATATTACCTAAATCCAAAAGTGTTGTAAACTCCATCAATAATAGCATTGACCACATTTTGAAAAGTCATTAATTAGTTACAAGGTAGTTTGTACCTATCCAAATCAATAATTTTTACATTATTATCTTATCATCATGAAAATATGAATTATTTTCTTTTCCTCAATGATTCGTTTTCCGAAAATATTGACTTTATACTGAATAATAGTTTTTAGTACCATTCAACATATGATCTCAAATTCTTAATGAAAAAGTATTGTAGTATAATACTCATATTTTCAATAATTCTTATAACCATTACATTACAGTCAAAATATTCAAATGAAATAATTATTGAATTTTCATATTGATCATTCCTCTACATCTGTGGTAGTATCATAACTTCATCACTATCCAATAGCATCATTTTTGGTATATTCCTTTAACTCATGGGACATTGATTCGCATAGTGTTATTTTTCATTGTAGTATAATCATTTAAGAATATAAACCTTTTACATACATTTTCAATAATGAAAATGGTGTCCTTTTTCACCACACTTATAATGTCAAAACCCAGATTTTCCCCCAGGCCCTTCCATTTTGAAAATCAATAGTTTAGGTGTTTTGGGAGTAGTCGGTGGCATACTTCCCAAGTTTTCTAAATTTCTAGTTTTTTTCATCAGCATGTCAGTGAGTTAGCATTTAATTGTGTCATCATATTATTGTGTTGGTGATTTAGGGGTTTTTTCATCGGTAGGTCAAGGCGTTAGTAGGTCATGGCAGATCTAGGTTAGGGCGTCAGTTGGTCAGGGCATCAGTTTGTCTAGACATAGGTCGGTAAGGGCCTCAATAGGTCATGTAATTGGTATGTTAGGGCACCGGTAGGTCAGGGTGTCAGTTGGCCAGGATGTAGGTAGGTTGTTGCATTGGTAGGTCATGGAGTCGAAATCTCAGTGTCGGTAGCTCAACATCAGTGACTCAACCATCGGTAAATCATTTCCAATTTTTCCATGTTTTTCTAGTTTCACCAATGTTGCGTGTTTTTATATATGTAATGGTAAACTATCAACTAACAACTATCTATTGGCCTATATCCACAATTTCCAAGGAGAATTATTAAATCTCAAATATTTCAAATGTTTGAAAATACCCAACCGATGTGGCCTATTTTTAAGACAAGATCCTCTCTTCCTTTGCATTTTAGTATAACTTGATGCACCTAGATACTTCCTCCTAAGACAAGTCGTGCACCTGTGCTGGAGCCCTTCCTAATCAACCTTGGAGTTCTTCCTACAAGTCGAACCATCCCCTGTTCTTTGTGGAAGATGGAGATTCGATCGTTTATCATCTATATAGGGGTTTTATTTTCTTCTAATTAATTTTTCATCATGTCATGTGCTTAGGTTAATGGTACCTTATCAGGAGCAGTTTTATACTCTTCCTAAATATAAAATTAATTGAGGATTAAATATGATCAAAAGATAACGTGAAAAAATTAAAAAATTAGAAGGGTTTGGTTTGATGTCAATCTCGTGTTTTATTTTTTCATATTTTAATCATTAATTGATTTTGTGTCTCTATTCCTTCTTAAAATCATGGTAGTTGGTGGTCTTTTCTGGTGCATTGGTGGTGTTGTATATCATTGTGGGGTTTTGATATACCAACGTAACATGAAATAAATCACGTACACTCGGTTAAATAAAGATATTCAACATGATCAAACATGCTCTATGATCATCCCAATTATATTAGTGTGTAAATTAAGGAACACTTATCAGTTACATTTAAATACAAATGGTTGGAATGTTGTGGTTATCTGTTCTGCATTCTAGTCTGGGTTCTGTGGGCCGAGTATGTGTGGTGGTACACTGGGGTATTTTGGTGTCATAGTCTAAGATATTGATTTATTGTGGAATGGATGAAATTTTTGGAAGATTAACTACCTCTATATTTTATTTGGTCTTGAAGTGACGTCAAGAAATGAGACTAATGTGTGTTTACAACCACGTTATGCAGTGGGACTGAAAATGAGAATTTCATGGGCAGTGGGGATGAAGGTTTGTGTTGTGATAGAAGGAATGTGCAGAAAGAATTTGAAGAAATATATTTTATATTATTTGAGAAGTGATGTGTAGTGGGACTACAAGTCTAGTTTTGTGATTTTGTGGAGTGGTACATTTGTTGGTCTTTGTTCATGGCTTGGTGTTGTTACAGTTGTTAGTTTATTAGTAGTGATAGAATAAATTAATGTGAACCATCTTAGATAAATAGATATTTATTGAGAAAAAATGGTTTTGGGTTTATGTTTTCTTATGGTTTTTGTATTGTTGTACCAATATAAGTAGTATCAAAAACGATGATGGTGTGGGCTTGTTGTCTGTTCATATGAAACCAGTATGATGGGGCTGATTGGTTGTTTTCCTATATATACGTAGATTGTTGTTCCTTGTGATTTCTATATGTACCCCACCCTTTTTAGCACCATGTGTCAAAGACATCCATTTTATGGTGGAAGGTGCCATTCCCAACATCATGGTGGGAGGATGGATTGCTGGTTACTGATTTTCTTCCTCGAACCCTCTTCTAGATCTTTCCTCTTAGGTGTATTTGGGCGGGTTGTAATGGATCAAGGCTTACCCCAGTCCAAGTGTCTCCGAGAAAGTGTTTTTTAAGATAGTATCAGGTGTTTTCAGGCCAGATATGTTTTCCCAAGTATCTTCGGGATGATTCCTAGGGGTCTTCAGGCATGGATGTGGTTTTCCTTCTGCATGTGTCTTTAGGCGTGGCAGTGGTTGTTCTACATAAGGTGTCTTCAAGCATGGGGTGGAATTTAATGACTAAGGGTTTTCGGGTATGGTTGTGTGAAATTTGGGGCCAGGCTGTGTACTTCTATGTTATGGTAGTGGGATAACTTGTTAGAAAAGTGGCAGTTTCATGATGTCAGATCATTATTAAAGAGAAGATATCTAGTGGGAAATTGGTGTGGGGTACCCAAATGTTTATGCACCTATACTATTACTTTACTTTACTAGCTTTTCGTTGTTGATTGTGCCTTGGTGAGGATGGGTTGGTTAATATTCCATGGTATGTGCTTTAGGTTCTACTGTTTTCACTCAAGGTAATTATCATGTTCCCTCACCTGTGCATGAGAAGCTTTAGTTTCCCTACTGAGTATACTTGTATGCTCACTCCATATATGTAAAATTGTTTTCAGGTTTCTCGGAGGACATTGAGGACTGTGCTAGACATTACTAGCTCAGGCATCATGATAGTTATTATTGGTTTTTTAGTTTCATTTCATTGGAATATTTTTTTTGATTTTTGTATTACTATTATTAGTTTTAATTTGGAACATGTATGTGGGAATGTATTCTCGATTTTAAATGTTTCTTTAAATCCTAGGTGTTTCTAGGATTTAACATCGTATCTCTGATTCTTATTCTATAAAAATATTAATTCCTTCCATTTATGTGAGATTATATAACCTTGGAGTTGGTATCCACTCCGGGTCATACAAATTGTGGTACACGTTTGGTCAATATCTCTCCTTCATCATGGGATGGTAGTTCAATAGTCCTAGGCGACCTGAGTGCATGAAATAGCCATGGGAAGACTAGCTAGGACACATGATTTTAAGGCTCCCATGATCCGATTCAAGGACTCTAGACCTACTGAACACCTAGGTGAGGCTCCACTAATTACATGATAGATACCCTAGTATTGCTACACGCATCGCAATGACTTGTGATCATATGTGTATTAGGTGTTTTTGGAATTTAAAATAAATAAAGAGTTCAAACATAAATTTTAAATGAATTTTCTAAACCCCATGGGCCTATAAATTTCTTGTTATCTTTTTCAGCAATGGTACCTGGACGTCATCCACCAGTGGTATGAGTATTCGAGGCCTAGCAGGTTGATCTAGTTGATTAGTAGAGGGCCGATTTAGTGTAGGAGGATGACCAATGGTAGAAGACACATCATTCATTCCAGTAACAAACTCTGGGAAATGAACATAGAAGTGTCTCATACATAGAGACTGAGAGCTAGATCAGGGAGCTCGGGATCGAAATCAGTTTTATCCAGGATTCGATAGAGTATTGGTTTCCTCTGTATGTGATCCAGATGCAGGGAGTCTTACATCAGTGGTGGATGGTTTATCTAAGGGATAAGAAGGAAACCGAGGTTTTGTGGTCTTACTTCGAAGAGGAGTTCTCGGAGGAATTCCGTTATTCAATTATGGAGGCAGAGAAGTGGCAGGAGCTGCTCTGCCACATGCATTGGAGTATCTCGATATGGAAACTAGAGATCATATTCAAGGATCTCCTTCATTTTTCTTGCAAACCTCTTTCTGGATGAGGATTCATAGGAATGATTAATGGAAGAGTCTCTATGTCATTTTTTAAGTATTTCTTCTGTCCCTTTACACTAAAAATGTACTTGGAGGATCAGAAGAATGTTGAGATAGTGGAGTAGATGCACACGCTGGGAGGTGTGTTGCGAGATGGGAGACATCCATGTCTTCATATGGAAATGTCGTCATCAGTAGGACTCTATCATTCGGGCCTTCTAGGTTTCGGCCACCGGGGAAAAGGTCTTAGTAGTTCCTGTTCCACACACCATGTCCTATCCCTTTACACATGGTACTAGGACCAATATGCTTTATCTTTGGTAGCCATTCACATATTCAGAATATGTCCTCTGTCTGAGTGATGTACAATGTGGAAGGGTAGGTTCAACACCCACATCATCAAAAATAGTTTCTAACCAGGACCTTCTAGTATAAGAGGTAGGAAACTCCTACTCCACAGAGGGTGGACAGTGCTAGAGGAGGTCGACCTCTAGGAGCTCCTCTAGAGCCTTGACCAAAGCATGGTTGGGATGGCGGTCGATAGTCGAGGGGCAGAGGGGTTGGGCGTGGGAATTTTCACACTACAAAGGTAGAAATTCTACTAGGGCCATAAGTTGTTCGATGTACGATCAATATGTTTAATACACATTCATGTGACTTGTTCGATTCATGATATTCAGACACCTATGTTTTACCCAGTCAAGCCCATGCCTTGGGTCTAGATATAAAAAGACTTTCCATGCCCATGGGGTTGAGTATTCTAGTTGGAGGTCACAACATCATGTTTGAGGTTTATCGAGGATCTGGATTGATGTTGGGCCCAAATAAATCTTTTGGGGATCTTTTTCTATTATAAATGATTCCATACTATGTCATTTGGGGCATTTATTGATTGTTTACCATGCACATTGTTATCAACTGCTTCTATAGAAGGTTCGTGTTCTATGATATGGGTGTTCATCCTGTAGCATTTGTTGGAATGTGTAGTTTCAAAGAGGAAAGCCAGTGTGCAGTGCCCCTTCTTTCATTTTTCAGCCAAGATGTCATTTGAATCACCATACTCAGAGCTGGCATATGTTTTAGGGATTTTCTATGACTTCCTATATGTCTTCCCCATAGAGGTTGTGACTCTACCCCCTCGAAATGATGTTGATTTTGGGGTAGACATACAACCCGGTACCAATATGATTTCTATTTCTCCCTATCAGATGAAGCCTTTTGAGTTATAGGAGTTAATGGTTCAAGTGGTTGACTTGATGAAGAAGGATTTCATAATACGATGTGTGTCATAATTGGGTGATCTAGTCTTGGTCGTGATGATGGATGACAGTGGTCTCAGGATGCATATAGACAATCAATTATAGAATCATGTGGTGGTCAAGAACTGTTACCCCTCCAAATAATTAAATAACATTTTGACCAGTTGAAGGGAACAAGTTGGTTCTCTAAGATAGACATGTGGTCTTGATATCAATAGTTGTGGGTGAAAAAGGGTGAAATTCTGAAGACTACATTTAGGTACATATTATGGAAAATTCAATTTGTGGTCATTTTGTTCAGCATTATGAATGCACCAGCTATGTTCATGGGGTTGCAGAAATCTATTTTCCATTATTATCTGGGCTGGTTCAGGGTCATGTTCATAGATTACATCCTGGTCTACTCAAGATTAGATTAAGATCATGTCGATCATCTATTGAATCTTTTGGAGGTCCTCCGACACCAGCAGCTATATTGTATGTTGTCCATGTGCATGTTATAGACAAGATAGTTTCACATCAATGGACATGTGGTGTCCCAGTAGGAAATTGAAGTGGACCCATTGAAGGTTGAATTAGTTTTTACTAGTAAATCACAAATTAATGTTTCAAAGGTTCGTCGTTTCATAGGTTTAGTAGGTAACTACAAGAGGATCGTACCCATATTCTCTCGAGCTTCATCAATATTGATGGATTTGACCTGAAAGGACCAAGAATTCATATGGTGTGAGCAGTGGCAGGTAGCTTTCCGTTGTTTGAAAGGGGAGGTGATCAGTTCCCTAGTATTGAGGTTTCACGAATATGGGGTGGTGATCGGGGTGTTTTGTGATGATATCGTACAAGGCCTGGGTTGTTTGGTAATGTGTCAGTTATGAGTAATCTCTTATTATCTTAGGATGTTACGTTAACAAGAATGTAACTATTCCACCCATGACCTGGATCTTGTAGAGGATGTGTTCATGCTGAATTGGTGGAGACATTACCTCCTTGGGGAACACGTTGTTGTCTTCATGGATCATAGAATCTATATGTATATATTCTCCCAGAAAGACCAAAACTTGCAGCAATATTGGTTGATGGAGTTCCTTCAGGTCTATGACATAGAAAACTCTTACACCTCTGTACAGGGGAATGTGGCACCAGATTCATTGAGTAGGATGTCACATAATGATGTAGTTAGTGAGTCCATACATGTTTGGAAGGCAGTGGAGGTGTTTGAATATTTATATCATGGCATAAGAGTGGAGTATTGTAGATTCATTCTATTTAAGATGATATTGCAATCATCCATGGTAAGGTAGGTGGGTAGTCTCATTGGGGAGACTTAGAGATTGACATGATGTTTGATCATGTCAGGCATGGTGATGCTCTGGAGGGATGGTTGGAGGATAGTCTAAATTAGATGTTGTTCCATTTGAAGTTGTTTTTCCTAGTGGATAAGAATTTGAGAGTTCTTGGGTTGTTCCATAACTCACCTTGGGTAGTAAATCGAAGAGTCCCCAAGATGTATTGGGGATTGAAAGGTCAATTTTTTTACCCCAAACTAAAGTGGGCTATGGTGAGGTTTGTAACGAGGTGCCTTATATGTCTGAGGGTGAAGGATGACCCCCATGTTCTTGGAGGACTTCTATATCCCTTAGACATTCTGGAGTGGAAGTGGGATGATCTCTCGATGGGTTACCTCATTGGACTACCTAGTGATGAGGGAGGCTATGATGCCTTCTAGGTAGTGGTGGATCGATTGATGAAATACACTCACTTCTTACTATTTAAGAAGTTGAGCATCATGGATGCCATAACATAGAGGTATATGGGTGAATTACTACTGCTAAATGGAGTTCTAAGATCTCTCATTTCGTATCGGGTTACATGGTTTACATCACATGTGTGGAAGGGATTACAGTTCCCTTTTGGCACCCATATATTCCTTTGCAGTTCATTGCACCCTCAGATGGGTGGGAAGACCGAGGGGATCATCTAAATATTGGGGGAAATGTTGCGACTGTGTCTTCTATATTTTATAGGATTGTGGGTATGACACTTTCCCTTAGTATAGTTTTCATACAATAATAACTATCACTATACCATTGACATGGTATTGTTTGAATCCTTAATGAAATATCATCATGTTCACCCATGTGCTATGCAGAGGTTGGGTAGGCATGTTTTCTTGGCATAAAGGTGCAGAAGAGCATGACAGAGAAGGTTCAGCTTGTGCGTTAAATGATGAAGGTAGCTGAGGACTGATATAAGAATTATGTCGATCATAGGAGGTGACCATTAGTGTTTTAGGTTGGGGAAAACATGTTCTAAAAGGACTCCCCTCAGCAAGGATAGAGGGGTTTGAAGGGGGGGTAATCTTTCTCCCAAGTTCATCGGACCCTTCGATGTGTTAAGTCCAGTCGTTGTTGTGAAATATCAGCTGGCATTACCACCGTGGTTGTAGAGGATCCACAACATCTTTCATGTATCTCATATCTTTCATTATCTACATGATGAATCCCAAATCCTAGACTATGGAGAGTTTCATATTGAGGGTTATGTGAAATTAATTGAGAAACTAGTGAGAATCGAGGATCATAAGGAGAAGGTTCTTCATGGATGGAAATTTCCCTTGGTACATGTCCAATAGAGGTAGGGTGACCTCAAAGAGAGTACCTTAGAATGGGAGGCACCGATGCATTCCCATTACCAAGATCTGTTCTAATTTTTGTCTCTTATGTTTTCATTGTGCATTTCCTATGATGTAAGGTTTGACCATGAATTTTGTATGATATGTTGTTTTGATGTTCAATAACTTAGTGTTAAAAGTCTTGACTTTGGGGACGATAGAAATGATCCCTAACCAATATGATTTAATTTGGATGTGATTAAACCCATGTGGACAAGTCAGTGCCACCCAAAGAGTATAATATCGTTACATGGGGGAAGGATCTCCCTAATCTATATGTCTAGATGGTGTGACTTTTGGTGTCTGTGTGGTTACTTGAGGGAGGAGACTAGTATTGTTTCAATTGTTTCTTAGGTGATATATTTCAAAGATGTTTCCTTTGATGTGGATTTTTTATCTCCATCTTTAGAACAATACAAGGTGGTTCACTCCAGAGAGGTATCTCTAAGAGATGGTTGTTCGTACCTATTTTCTTCTAAAACAACATTAAATTATTGAGGACGAGAATAGATTGAGTTGTATCTGATGTAATAACCTGGATTTTCTCCCAATCCCTTCCATTTTGAAAATCAAGTGTTGAGGTGTTCTGGGAGCTTTCAGTGTCTTCATTCAAAAGTATTCCAAATTTCTAGTTTTCCAAATGGATTGTTAGTGTGTTCTCATTTCATTGTTCCAGTGAGTCAGGGGCGTCGACATCGGTTGGTAATGGAATCAATTAGTAAAGGGGATGGTAGTCCAGTGCATCTGTAGGTCTGAGTGTTAGTAGGTCAGGGTGTCGGTTTGTCAGGGCATCGGTAGTTTGTTGCATTGATTAGTAGTGGCCTCAGTTTCTCAACATCGGTTTCATAGCATTGTTGACTTACCCATCAGTGAATCATATCTAGTTTTCCCTAGTATTTCCAGTTTCCACCCTCTTATGTGTTTTTTTCTATTTGAAGTTAATCTACCAACTCACTGTTATGCACCAGTATGACATAACCATTTCCAAGTGGGGTTATTAAATATCAATTATTTCCAATGTGTGAAACCACCCAACCACCTGGTCAAACCATGATCCTACTTTTATTTACATTGAACTGGTCAACCTGATTGTAGGTTATAGACTCTACTTAAGCTGAGATCCTCCCATCCTTCACCCTTATCATTTCTCTTGATGTTCCGAGAGACATCCTCCCGAGACAAGTCATGCACCCAAGATGGAGACCTTCCCACTCATCCATGGAGTTCTTCCAGCATGTCGTTCCATCCACTGTTCTTGGTGCAAGAATGAACTTCGAACATTGAAAAAACAAGTAGATATTTTATTTTCATCTAATTATTTTTTCATCATGTGTGGTGGGTATGTTAATGGTTCATTGTAAGGATCGGCTGGATACTCTTCTTGAAAAATGAATTAAACAAGTATTTAATATGATCAAAAGATATCTCATGAAAATAAAATAATTGGAAGTGGGTGGTAAGATGTTGATTTCCTCTTTTATATTGTTAACTCAAATTATTTTATGGATGTTATGGTTGTATTCATTCTTAAAATCATTTTTGTTTATTTTCGTTTCTTGTAACCTTGTGGTGTTCCCTTTCATTGTGGTGCTTTGATATATAGATTTAACATTAAATATAATAGATTGTGGACACAAGGTTTAATAAATATATGAACTAGGATCAACCATGTTCTATCAATACCCTGGTTATATTCAAGTGGAAATTAAATAACCCCTATTAGTTAAATTGGAATATGCTTAGTTTGATGTTTGTGGTTCTGTGTTGTGTGTTTTGGTATGCATTCTATCAGCTTAGAATGTGGGGTGGTACAAGGGTTGTTGGAGTCTTCATCCAATAGATTTATTGATTTTAGAATGAATGAACATGTATGTATCAGAACACCATTTATGATGGGTTGTAGTCATGAAGTGACATCATGCAGTGGGATTGTAGTGTTGTTATGATCCCGCAATGCAGTGGGACTAAAATGGGGAATTTTCTGGGTTTTGGGGATACAGGGCTGTGTTGTGAGAGAACGAATGGTCGTTAACACTTTGAATAAAGATAATTGACAGTATTTGAACGTGGATATGCAGTGGGACTGCTAGTTTAGTGTCGTGATGTTGTGTAGTGGGACTGCAGTTTGGTTTTATTCGTTGCTCGTTGTGGTTATGGTTGTTAGTTTCTCAGCACTGATAGAATAATTTACCGTGAATCCTATTAATTAAATGAATGTAAATTGAACAAAAATGTGGTTGGGTTTATGCTACTAGTGGTTTTGTTTGGTTGTGCATATAAGTGTATCAGTAAAAGTGGTGATGGTGTGGTCGTGTTGAATGTTCGTGTTAAACTTGTAGGTTGGGGCTATGTGTTTTTTACCTATATATACTTAGATTACAGTTTGTTGTGATTTCTATATTCACCACACCCTTATCGAGCAACATGTTCCTAACACCTCCATTTAATGAAGGAGGGTGTCTTTCCAAACAATTTGGTGTGAGGTTGGATGGATGGTTTCTGATTTTCTTCCTCACACCCTCTTCCTAAACATACCACTCTGGAATATCTTGGAGGGCTGTAATGGCTTGAGGCTTACCATAGTTCAAGATTCTACGGGAAAGGGTTTGTTTTGGAGGAGGGGATCCAGTCTTTATGGGCCATGTATGTTTTCTCACGTATCATTGAGATGAGGTGCAGGTTTATTTGGGTGTGGTAGTGGTTGATTTGGTCATGGTGTTTTCGAGCATGGTGGTGGTTATTTTGGCCTACATGTCTTTGGGTGTGGAGGTGGTTGTTGAGGCACATGTTTTGGCATGAATGGTTTTGTGCATTTTGAGGCCCATGTGTGTGTGAGAAGTATGAGGAAATGAGACATCTTATGGGAAGAGTGGCAGAGTAAATATGTCATATCATTAGGAATGTGTAGTTAACTGGTGGGAAAGTTCTGTAGGGTACCAAAATGTTGATGCACATATACTATTACATTACTTGACTTTAGTTACAGGGGTGTGTGTTTCTATATGAGGATGGGCTGGTAACTATTCCATGGTAGGTGCTTGAGGATCTACAGTTTTCTCATAGGTGCATTAGAAGGTCCCCCCACTTGTTCATGAGTATCTTTAGTTTCCCTACTTAGTATACTTGTATGATCACCCCACATATTTAAAACTATTTTTAGTATTACAAAAAGGACATTGAGAACCATGATGGACTTTACTATCTTAGGTGTTGGGAGTTTTTCTATTTTTGTTTACTATCTTTTCTTTGGTACATTATTTGAGTGTTTTGTAATAATTGTATCATTTTTACTTTTGAACATATACATGGGAATAGATTCATCGCTTTACTTTTTCCTTTAGTCTGTGGTGTTGTTGGGACATACCATCCTATTTCCTAAATTTTTTTGATAAAATGGTAAATGGCTTCCATTAATGTTATATTATATACCCTTGGTACAAGATTCCACTATGGGGCCTATGGAATGTGGGACTCAGGGTGTCATTATATCTCTTTAATATTGGGTATAGAAGGGTAGGGAACTTTTTATTCCCTTCCCTCATCTTGGAAAAGGCAGGTCATGACAAATAAAAAACTCTCAATCCTATAAAGAATTTACCTATTTGATTCATTCCACAGCTATCACATGTGTTAAAATCTGTTGTTCCATTCTTCCATTTATCAATCTTATTCTCATCCATCCTCTTCTTCCATTCAAATTCATAAGACATAGAGAATTATTTACTTCTATTATTAACACAAGATACTATTTCCTCATATAGTGAGAGTACATGGGAGATTTTTTCCCTTCAAAATGATGGATTAGGACCTTCAAAGATATGATCCTAATTAACCATTAAATCACATGCACAATTGGAGTTCCCATTCCTTCTTCTAGGATTCATTTCTAAAAAATGGAATGTACTAGATTTTCTTATAAGGATACAAACATTGTAAAACTCAAATTATGGTACAACACATAACATGAATTTAGGCATCATAAATACCAAAATCCTTAAAATATTGCTACATTTTTAAAATCATCACCTTTAAATCCTTCATAATTGTTGGTAAACAAAATGTGAATCGTTCAAAGAATTTCCCCTAAGAGTGTCATACTAGGTTGGCAGTAAGGCCCATTGTCATGTAATAGGTTTCCTCGAGTTTTTCCTAGAACACATTGTTAGAGTTGATACTCCTAGCTACATCAATGCCAGAACAATGTCCACTAATAGTATCCATATAGGGATGTATTTCATTGAACACCCACATAACCCCTATTTTACCATAATTATTGGATGTTCGTGTATAGATATCGTTAATGTCTATCTTAATTTTTTCTCCTCAATATATTTTTTCTAAATAAACATTACAAGGATGTTTCTAAACATCCTATGATACCAACTATAATGACCTTACCCTATACATTTGGAATCAATGCATTTTTACATTACAATGGTATGATTACGAGGAATCAAATACTGAAGGACGATTCCATTTTTCAATCATGGAAAGGAATATTAAATAAATGATACCCATAATACACTAGGAAATAGGAAATAAAATCATCATACATAATAAAATGAAGTAAATTTTAGTCCTTGAATGCTTATTCAAATATTTCTTCTTCATAACACGGTGAAAGAAACATAATAAGGGTGAGATAAAATGCACAATATGAGAATATACAGAAAATTATTAATGGATAAATCTATATTGAAAGGTAAATAACTAAACAAACCATCCATTCATAAAACATGATAATGAATAAACAATATATAATGGTAAGAAACTGATGCTCATTCCTTTAATTAGTAAACTATAAATGAAATAATTCCATATATTTGTCGAAGAAGAATATCATGGATAAATAATAGCAAAAAATAAATGAGGGATATTTCATTATTATTATACATCTTGTCTCAGGCACATTAAATAATATTACTTTCAAGACCTCTCATATGATAGTTTATAACCTGGATAATATCCCATTTAATTTTGAAAACATAAGTGTCTCATGAGAACCTATCAATTCATTGAGGAACTACGTAACATTCCAACTTCAACTACTATTTCTAGTCAAAATAATTATTCATAATCAATAATAAAAATGAATAATAATCCATTTCAATTATCCATATTGATTAATAAATATGGAATTATCAAAAATTCCCCAATAATAAAATAATTGTCAATGTAATCAGTGTACAAAACTCGTATACATTTTCGGAAATACTAATAACTGCTGTTTGAGAATATGGATATATAATTAAAATTAAAATGAATAATTAATTAAAAAAGTTATAGATTCAAGGGAAGATAACAATGATAAAATGAAGGGATATGAAGAACATTTTAGGAGAATAATCATTAAATATTCCAATGTGTCTCATACCTCTTTGAAACAATTAAATCATAATCACTAGAAAGGTCTGAAATTAAATGAATCTTATAATAACATGAGAATAAGAGGATTCATTATATAATGTATCAGAATGTGTAGTAGGTATGTCAGAAAAAATATGTAAGTACATAATATGACATTAGACTAAATGATTAAAAAAGATAGATAAAAATCATTTACAAATGTAGTATCCATTTGATTAGAAAACCCAAAATTAATATTACATATATGAAACATTTAAATCCATGAAAATAATAGAATTCATGATATTATTTTTCAATTTGGATTTATGTACACAATATATAATAGATTAGTTGTATAACAATTAAGTTTGCCTCACGTAAGAAAAATGAGATAATAATCCCCTACCTTATACATTCTTTTTTTGGATTTCATCATTGAATCCATTATAGTGGATTAAAAAAATTTAATATCTTATATCATAACAAAAATATTGTTTATAATACCATATATTAACTTCTTGTAATATTTTATTGCCAGTTTGTTTAGAAATTTGAATTATTTTAATTATTTCTTGTGTTAATTACCTAGTTTTCTCAAATACATTTTGACTTGTAATTTGGTGTTATTATTAATATTTTCATGATTTCATCATTTAAAGAATGTAAACCATTAAAAATTATATTATATATTTATTTATTATTTACTTATAGTAGTCCATAATATTTGGTGATTAGAAATGATCTGCACTATTCATGGAGATAGTGGGTCATACGTATGCATGAACGCTACACACATTTATTAAATACATTATAATAATTTACAATAAGTTTTATACAAGTATATTAAAATTAATTTTTCATATATATATGATATATTTTATATAGGATTATTAAAAAAATCATTTATATGTTTCATTTTTTTCATGAATGAATTATATCGCTTTGAGAGGCGGTAGTCCACACTTTCTCAAATGAAATTATAGTATTTACACAACTTGGATGGCATAAATGTATGTTAAATATAAAAATTACATAAGTATAAGAAGTCATAAATAATATATATCTCATATAAATATACATTGCATCATATTGTCCACCATGAGGGGTGGTAGATAAAAATTGAATAGTAATTGTTTCGTGAAGCTGTATTTCGGTGTACACAGAAGCTGTATGTTAGCTACCCATTAGATGGTGAAGTGTGTGTTTGTAGGTATCACTATTATCATAGAAATATAATAGTATATTTTTTATATTGTTTTTTATGTTATAATAGTATAAGAAAATATAGGGAGTGGAGAATGAAAATTTAATTAGAAAGAATGAGAGAAGGCAGTGTAGCATAATCTGGTATCTTCTTTTGGTTTATACCAAAAAGATTTTATGGAAAGATTTTTTCAAAAATTGAATCACCACTGTAGAGAGGATTTATTTTGGGAGCATATTTGGGTATTAATTAGCCTAAATTACGTGTTTTTTAGAGGTGTTTGGTATGAGGATAGTTGGTGTCATTTTATAGGGAAGGGGGGTTGCACTTTGGTAAATACCAAATAGTATTCAATAATGGGTTGTCTCTCTTACCTAAAGTTACTCCAAAATGGGAAAATAATGGATTAAATGAAAGTCAAGTTCATGAAAAACCACATCCAAATAATAATATATCCACTTTAATAATTTGTTTCCTTAACTTTTAGAATTCCAATTGTTTTTCATTTTGGTTTTAATAAAGAGTCTATTTTTCTAATAAAATTAATTTTACCATTATGAAAAAATTCATTTATATTAATTAGAAAATATACGTATAATTAATTATTAATATTATATATAACACATATAATTAAATTACCCCGTGTCTTGGAAATATATTTTAAACCAAGCGCTTGTGATGCAGCAAAACAATGCTTAAACCCGAATCGTGTTAACAACGTATTTACATAATATGGGTCAGTATTTTAATTATAAAAGGTTAATTGGTATATTAGTAGAATATATATATTATTATTAACACTTATAAATCACTTTGAATAATATATAATTTTTTTTAATTTATTTCATTTTATAAGATTCATTTACTATGAATTAAAAATAATGTCAAATTTTAAATTATATATTTAATGTCTATTTTAAAATATCTATCTTATATTGTAATTAGACTTTTTTTAAATGTTTTTAACATGATATATTCATATAAATATATAAATAATGAAAATAAACCAATCAATCATCATACCTTTTAATGTAATAGTATCATTTGATTTAGTAATTTATTAACTAAATAATCATTATATTTACATTTCTTAAGCATTTTATGTAATTGAACAGTCTCTAAAAGTTATTGAAAATAATTATTATATAAATAAACCATATAGACTATAAATGGTATTTGTAACCTAAAATTTTATATTTTGTATTTATCTTAAAATATTATAAATTTTAAATGTATGAATGTTCCCTTTTTGCCTTTTCCCTTAGTTACCCTTTCAAATAAGAAAATTCTATTTAATAATATCACAATAAAAAAAATATTTTGAACCAAGTGGGGAAATGGAAACAATATTGGAATCTAATGGATTTTGGAAATGTTTCAATGTCATTTTGTTCCTTAATATTAATGTTTAGTCTCTTATTAAGTTGAATCATACATTAATCACTTTAATAAATTTTTCACATTCACTAATACATTTGGTTGAAAGATAAAGTAAATATTATAAAATCACAAATATAATACTAATTATATCCATGTATATTATATTTTCAAAATTAAAATCATAGATGTTGAAAAATTAAGATTAATTCTAATCCTGAAAATGGAGTTATATAAAGAGGTTTCAGAGTAGAAAATTGATCAAAATCTTATTATGTTTTTATATTCAATTTGAGGGTAAAATTGATTCTAATGTACTGAATTGTATAAATACATGTATAATTGATATTATCTAACTCTAAATAAAAACTATGATTGTATTTATCCTTAATAGTTATGTAATGAAAAACGTTTTTTAAATAAATTGTAGTATTTTCACTCTTCATCAAAAATGATGTTTTTATGAAAAATCCGAAATAATATCCCTAAGATAATTTCTACATTCTGAATTAAAAAATGATGTTTATATTTAAAAATAATATTTATATAAATTTAAAAATTTTGTTTGAAAATAGGATCACCATTAAAAGGAAGAAAAACTCATACTTCCATTTAACAGTAGTTAATTTATTTCCATATGTAGTGTAGTTTAATATTTTGTATATAACATGCCAATTGAAAAATAAGATTAATTATAAAAGGTAGATATTGTAACATCTTGTGGTGTACCACATATATTTTATCAATAAACATGATATCCTACAGAACACTATAAAAAAAATTGGGAACAAAATCTACTAAATTAAATGAAATCTTATAAGTGAAATGATGTACCATAATACACAAGGATCTCATAGAAATTGTTCCAAAAAGTAAATCCCAAAAAATAATTCCACTACATTCCACATGATTCTTATTTTTATAAACACATTAGGATCCTATATCAAAAAACCATTATCATAGTGAGGGATTATTTATATAGACACAAAAGAAGTTGGAAAAATATACACAAAGGGGTGAGTTTAAATATATATAGAAGGATGTGATGGTAAAAACAAAAATATTGAATAACTATTCATCTAAGATATCATTGAAGAAAATGGATACCAAATTGTTAGTGGGTAAGGGAATCCCTAAATTTTTTTCTATGAATTTAGAACAAGAACATTGAGATTAGTCTGGTCATTATACATCAACTACATGATGAATCACACAACACACACACACACACACATATATATATATATATATCACATGGTTTAAAGAAATAATGGGTGTGTTTGATGTTTACGGTAATGAATGAGGACACAATGTGTCGCTGATCAAGGTTTATTAGTAGAATCTATAAACCACCAGAGTTTCACACCAAAATGATTATGTACAGAATAATCATAGATACACCATTGAATCTAAATCATAAAATCAAACCTAACTATAATTAATTATAATGTAATAAAGAAAAATTTATGTCCCTTACACCAACAATATCAAGAATAAATTATCTTAAAAAATATGAGAAATATTAATTTTATGAAATTATAGGATGGTTCAACATGGTCATTTTTAAATTTTAATTGAGGGAGATCATGATCCATATTGTTTATTGAAATTAGTAACACATGATAGTACAATCTCTACATTTGAATGACCATTTTCCAACACATAGTTGAGTAAAAACAATGTCAATCAAATGATGAACAATTACATTTCTTGAATATGTCCGCAATTTATTACCTAACTCATTAATAGTTTAAAAAAATATGAAACATGGTGGAGTAAAAATAATCTATGTCAAATCAAAATGCCTCATTATTATGAAAAATACAATCAGTGAATCAATTTTCTTCAAAATAGACAAAACACCGTGTCAAAAAAATTTAGAATTTTCTTATAACACTTTTAAAATAAAAAACATAGAATGTACTGACCATATATCAAAATATACTACCTTTCTAGAGTTATATTAAGAATATTGGAAATAGAAATGTACATAGTGTTCCTCTGAAGGTTATTTGGAATTTGAAAATCCAAGGTAGGTTTGTCACAATTTTCATCATATAAATCATGTTTAGTCAATCTACATCGAGTTTTGAATAAGGTATATTGTGTATGAGGTTTCCCATAAATTATTTATGTGTTTTTAGAATAGTCTATGTTGTCTAATATAGTTCCTGGAATGTACAAAAATAAATATATTAACCAATGGAATAATCGAATTAGAGCTTGAATTTGTTATGTTAGAAAATAAAAACAACTTAGCCTGTATGTGGAGTACATAAAAATGAATTCTTCTCTCCCGGACGCATACTATGATTTGGATACATAAATAATTTCATATTTAATTTATCATGTCACCCTAGCACCATCTGTTAGGAATCAAAGAAGTGATTATCTTCATGCTTACATGTATTGTAAAATTACATGCTATATATAAATTTTATTTACAAAATAAATTGTGTGTTATCATATAAGACACTCTATATAGTCAAAAATCCACAAAATGTCCAAAAATCATAGTCTTACCATGAACATCAATGTATCCTAAGAATTATATGACACATACTGAATGTTTTGATTTTATTAAATTAGAATATAAAAACTACCTCTCATGAATAGTTTTTAACCCCCATCAACATTTTTATCTTTTTAATCCCATAGTTGATGGAACCAATCCCTTGTCTAATTATATAATCAATAATGAGAGAAATATTTTAGATTAAGGATAGAGAAATCAAGAATGATGGATAATGGGATATCAAATATCTTAAAATAGTAATTAGTTCATAGATATTGACAATGAAGGTTAAAATAATAATAATTGTTGGGTTATTATTATCATATCATGAAATGGTCTTACGTCTGTAAAGAGGATAGTTCTTATATTATTTTTATTTACTCTAGCTAATTTTTAAAATATAATCTTGATCATTAACCATTGGAGGATAATTTTAAAACCCAAAAATATTAAAAATAATATTATTATAATTAAGAAAACTATAATTATGTTATTATAATAAATTCATCTTTCAAAAAGGGAATAAATTTTCTATAATAATTTCAATCAACAAATTAACACAAACAATACATAAAAAATTGTATAGAATAATTTTATATCAATATATATATAAATATTATATGATAAAATATAAAATATGAAACATGTTATTATAGCCACAAAGTTATAAATTATTTTATTTTTTGGGTAAAAATATCCATTCATTATATTAAATTCTCCTGAATATATAACTTTTAATTTTTCTATAAAACATGAGAAAAATAACAAGAATTTAAAATATATCAGTTTTTCTAAACATCATTGAAAAATAATAAGAAAATTAAATCTAATATATTATATTACAAAATGGTTTTTAGTTTCAAAAAGAATCATCCATTGAAAATAGAAAAAAATTATCTGATTAATGATTAAAAAAATCAATGTTAGAAGACCACATAAATAATTTAACAAAAATATTTATAGGACTAAAATCATGATTCAATATTAAATATAACAATATATCATACTTCATGTAAATAATTTTGTATAATTACATGAATAATTCTTTACAGAAGTTTCACTTAATCATGAATAAAGTATTTTATAAATATACATTATAACATATTAAATGAATTTAATTGTTCCATCAAAAAAGTAATATTATTAATTTGATCATGATAGGGATAGTAAGAAAATAATAAGATTTTTTTTCTTCATGTTTAATTGAAAAATATTCCATCTTAATTGTGTATGAATAGCTGATGAAACATTCCTTCAACATCGGTACATTTTTTGATCATCCATGCCTTGTGAATACTCATTTAAACATCAGCTCCCTCATAATTTACATGAAGATGAATTATTCATTCTACCAATAGATGGGAAATGACATAATTAATTTATCATAACATTTATAATAAATGAATGTTTTGTATAGAAGGGGAGATTTAATTATTTCCCTAAAAATTGTAACAAATTTACAAATTAATACCCCTATAAATTGATTAATTAAAACATTACTTTTAAATTATACAAATTTCTCTAAAATTTAAAAATTCCTAAGAATAATATTATGTTATATTTCATCACCATTATGGAATTTTTATTAAATGTCTCAATAAATTGGTCTATATAATGAAACTGTTGTATTTTTAAATAGTATTTTAATTATTACATATAATTTAGTGGTATAATTTATGACATAATAATTCATCAATTCATTCCTATATATTAGATTAGATATCATATATATCCTATTTGAACGTATCCCAATTATAAAATCAAGCATAATTTTATAATTATTAAATTATATCCCTTCAATAATATATTATTATTCATTTGTATATAATAAAAATGTATTTTTTAAGAAATAATAATTTTCACAAATAAAATTAAATTTCTTGGTATAACTCTATAATTTATCCGAACGTTAAAACACATATTTGGAGGCCAATAAATTTATAATAAAATTTTTTATGTTGTATACTATGTAAAAGTTACCCTTTAACCATTTCATAATTTTATAGACTCCATATAACAATACTGATCAAAGCCACCATTTTGAAAATTTATAGATTCTATAAATAGATCCAAATATAAATATCCAAAGAATTCCTCTTGGTAATTGAATGAAGAAACATATAATATTTAGTTCCATTATTTTATTTGAATGATTATGTATAATTATATAAATCAAAAAATGGATAATTCCATTATGTAATTATAATATTTCATAAGAGTTATTTATACAATAGTGATGATAATTAGGATGGAATCTTGTCATCCCTTACATTAGTAATATTTTTATATAATTTATTCGATCATATATGAAGTGATTTGGTTTTATTTAACAATATGATATATATGTAATAATTTATAAAAATCATGATTTATATGTTGATCTTGAAGATTCCATTGAGTATATAAACTATTGACGATCTTCATGAAATAATTTATATATGAAAACAATAGATAGTATCCCCTAGTTGTTATTAATATAAATATAAACCATTGTAAATATTTACCACATGGAATGGAAATACAATTACTAAATATATACACCAAAATATGGAGTTATATTTTTTCTTGGGTACACCAGCACCACACAATTTGTATGCTACTTGGTTGTAAAATAGTATATATTCACAAAATAAAATCATCATCACTAATTTTGATATATAATTATTATTCATTTTTTCATTTTGTGGGATTAATAATGAGGTAATGATCGGTTGATTTTATTTATTCCATGTAGTGAAAAATATGTAATGGATGATGGGTTTCAAAAAGAATGTTTTAAATTGACAAACACATTGATTCAGTCCACCCTGCCACAATGAATTATTTCACTTTTCCCATATATTATTTAAATAAAATATCTATAATCCATCTATATACAATTGGATCATAAAAATCTTATTAAAAAATTTTATATTGTATATAAGATAATTTATTAATAAAAATTACTTTAATTTATAATTGTGTTGATTTGGATTTATAATAATAAAAATATTTCAATAAAATGAATCAAAAAATGTATTATTTCATCTATCTAAAATACCCCAGAAGTACCACAAAAATATTATTTATTGGAAAAAAGTTGTAACCATTGAAGAATTTCTCCAATAAACATTATATTTTCAACTTACTGAAGGTTAATATGTTTATAAAATGCGATCTGTTACTCTATTCAACAACCCAATACCTTATAATATTTTAATTTTCGGTTAAATATTTTTTATTATCTCATTAAATTCTACACATTTTAAATCATATGATACACACCAAACTATGTTACCTTTCTTTACACGCTAGTCTAGGTTTTATCTCTTTTTAATTGTGTGCCATTTTTAAAATTATATTTTGGAAATTTTATAAATTTTAATTTTCAAAATAATCATCACTTTTTAATTTATAATGTAAAAATCTTCTTTGTGTGAATTTTTTTTATTTTTTTGAATTATTTCATTTTTTATGAATAATAAAAAACAGTGAATTTTATTAAATTATTTCCTTCTGTTTAAATAATTAATAATATTAAATTATTTCATAAATAGAATTTTTATGTCAAAATAGATAAATAATTAATATATAAATATTATTTTGGTTATCATAATTGTTTTTATATGAAAACTAGATGTAAAAACTTTTTAATCTTCAGTATGTATCTAGTTTAAAAACTCACTTTCTTGACATTAGTGCTGGGATATAGTTAATCTTAATTTTCCACTTTATTTGGTTTGAATTCTATAAATTTTAAATATATGGTTGTAACAAGTAAATGACTTGTTTTATGATAAGCTGAATTTATTTTTTTTCTCAAAAATATTAGTGAATGTGATTAAAATTAATTACAGTGACTAAGGTAATATTAAACTTAATAAGAGACACAATTTTAATCTTGCGGTTGAAAATGACTTAAAAAATTGTCAAAAATCCATTTGATACCATTAATTAGACAATATAACAACATAGATCAAATTTTATGGGTTATTGGGATATTAATAAATGAAATTTTTATATATAAAAGATTATGTAATGAAAAAGACAAAAATGGAACATTCCCTACATTTAACATTTATAAAACACTGAGATATTTGGAAAAAAGGTATATTTTCTATTATTAATAACCATTTGAAATATTAATATGTTATTGTTATCAGAATAATTTATAAATAATTTTTAATTAATATTTAGATAGATAAAATTCTTAAGAAGAGCCAATGTAGTTATTATTTAGTAAAAAACTAATTAAAATAGATGATACTATAATTATTATATGTTATGGGAAATGATTGAGTTATTATATTTTTCTAAATTTTTAGATGAATATACCATGATAAACAACAATATACTTAATATACTTTATCTCTAAAATTGTACATATTTTTTTAAAATTAATATTTAATAAAAAATGTCAAAATTGAAATTATTTTAATTCTATAATAAATGATTTTTTATGAATTCATATAAAATTAATAAATATCGTAAATAACACCAAGTTATTTTAATGTATAAATAAATAATAAATATTCTCCATTAATGGACAAATTTATCTTTTTTAATTTTCATATTGTCCCATATATTGTAAAAACATTTTTAACACGGTCTCGGTTTAAGAAGTATTTTAGCTCATCACATGCATTAGTTTTAAAAATAATTTCCACAAAATGGGATTTTTTTATAAATTAGATGTAATATTGATAATTATTTGTATCTATATTTTCTATTAATTCTATTTTTTTACTAATTGTTAAATTATATACGTTAGAAATCAAGATGAATTAATAAAAACAAAAATAATAAAATTTGGGAATCATAAATGTTAAGGAACTAAATTATTAAAATGAAAATAATTTTTTGGATGTTTTAATTTGACATTATTCATCTTTAATATATTAATTTTCTATTTTTGACAAACTTTTTGTAATATAATCCTCCCATTAATGATTACCATTTTGCATTTACAAGAGTTCCACTATCCCTCCACTATAAAAGTACACCACTTCTCCGAATAAAAAAAACCTCAAAAATAAATTAATATCAGACATGATTTTCCAAAATATAACATCCAAGACATATTATTTCAATCCTCGCATTGCATATAAATATTTCTAAGAAACCCCTTTTGTTAAAACCAAAATGAGTTACCCAATTTTTAATGTAATGTTTTCCCACGATATCGTTTCATTCATTAACTCATCCACTCCTAAAATTATTTTTCAATCATGCTTATATGATGAATATGATAACAAACCTTCTCTTTAATACATACATTAAAATGACTTATTTCATCAAAATTCACTTACAAATACTCTAATTCTTGATAGGTCTATTGTCTTGGGAATTTAGGGACGTTACATGACAACATTAGACATAAAAATACAACATCTTTATTGGAAACATATTTTACATGACCGCAACATTACCTCATATATAGCATTGCATGGGATAACCAAGGTACATTAAAAATAAATGGGTGATATATTAATATCAATATGGGAGTAAAGAAGGCATCAATGAAAAATAAAATACAAGTTAGAAAATTGGAATAGCAATGGAGCGCAAGATAAATATGAACATAAAGGCATGATATTGCATGATTATCAGAAAATGGAAAGGTGGAAACAACATTTGACATGATATTAGCATTACAGAAGGATCACTACACAATAAGCATGATTAAACCCTCCTTTCACTTGAATTTGCATGATTAATCCATTATTTCACTTGACGTATCAAGATACTAATCTTTACCCAATGTAATGGAGAGCTATTATGGCGCAATCTTCTTAATCATTTCATTTCAAGCATAAGTTTTCCACATGGATCATAAAAAATGGATTTATTAAACAATATAATTTAATTTATGATAATGGAATATGTAAAGTATTCCAGAAACTTTATAATCAATAAGTATTTGTGCTTAAAGGTGAATATCCTTGATAGATAAATGGGCATGGTATTCACTACACAATGAATTGGGCATGGAAAATCGTAGTGCAATTACGTAAGCATAAAAGTGTGACATAAGAATTCATAAAATTTGTTGATTAGAGATAAAGGGTTTTCTCATAATATATATATGAAATTTAAAGTAAGGGAGTCATATAGATACATGTCCCAATTTATTTAATTGAATTTTGATTCAAAATACAAAAAAAAAATCTTCAATGTAAATGACAAGAGAGAAATTGCTTACAGAATTTCAACATGGTAATGGGTTTACAAGGGAGGCATTAATGAGAGATAAAGAGGCCTGTCATTATTCAAAATCATGAAGGAATATATGGGGGAGGTGAAAAATAACACCTTAACATTTTTAATTGAAAAAATGGTAAAACATACATAATGAAATTTCGAGGAAAAAAGAGAAACAATTAATTCCCAACTTAGAAGTGTGATCCAATGGCTTGTGATAGGTTTGAGAGATGCTTTTTTCGAACCTGTGGAACCCTGGGAGGATTCTAGAGATATTAGTGTAGATTAGTTATGCACTCCATGGTTTTTGAGTGAATATAATTTGGATCTTGAATGGATTTATATAAGAAATTAGATGGAATTCTTTATTATTATGGTTTTGGAAACCACACATTAAACTAATCAAAACCAAACCATGGTTTTCAAATGATTCTCTGCCAAGTGGTAGTGGAAAAAATTATTCTTTATGGCCAGTGGCCATACATCATTAATTATTAGGTTTGCTTTGGTGGAGGTGAGTTACACTCTCATGGAAAACATTTTAAAAGATAAAATGTTTTATATGTTTTGGCGGGTACACGAAGGCACTATAAAAATAATAAAGGAAATATAAAATCATATTTTTTAATGAAAAACATATATTGGCCGAAAATAACTTTTATAGTGTTTTATTATCTCACTATTGATTTATTATGATGTCATAAAACACATTTTAGATTTAAAAAATATTTAATTTGTAGCCAAAAATTCGACTATCTTGGAATATTATGAAAAATTCACTGTTAGATAATTTTCACATCTTGATTCAAAAAATAATATTCACATTATGTAAATAATTTTTTAAATAGTTGAAAGTTGACATTTAAATTAAAAATATACAATTTTAAAAATTTCATTTTATTTTAAAAAAATGACTTCCAAACCATAATAAAAATTACAATTGTACTCATAAAAATTATATGATAATTTATATTTAATAAAAATTACATTAGTAATAATATTTTATTAAAATATTATTCAATTCAAAAATCCATTATTTCATCAAGATATATTTCTTAATTGAATATTAACTAAAAAAAATATTATTTAAAACTATTATTGAAGAACAAATAATAAAATAAATGGATATTATTTATTATATAAAAAAATAATGCACATAATCATAGTACTAGGATCTTGTTATATTACAACTTATAACACCTGCATAATTCATAAGGGTAAGCTGCACGATGGTGATAGACTCTTGGGCTGGCTCGGATAACATTGATGTGGTGGTAATATCTATTGAATTCCACTACACCCATAGTCTATTTCATTCAAGATTAACATATGAAGCTCAACATTGGATTGGTCAATAGAAAAGACCAATGAAACATCCTCCTTTCTACCCTCCGACAAATGGGTTCTGTATGGAGTAATTCTACTGGATGAGGTAATCTCTTCCTTCATCTGAGTAAATTGGATTTGTTAGTTCCCTATATTCATACTAATGATGTGGTCACAATTCAATGGCTATATTAGCAATTGTAACTATTCATAATGGTATTCCAAAATCCAAAAACATAAAACAAAGAAATTTCATATTTTATATAACCATTTTATATAATAAGAAATTTAATTAGATCAAGATAAATATTTATAATTAAAGATTAGTTCATTAAAATCATCCCCCTTATAAAATTTCCCCCTGAAAATTTCCTTTTTCCACACTAAAAAAATGAGGGTAACTCTGCTTCATCGCTTCCCCCAATTTGCACGTTGCTTCTTCAAACATGTGGTTTCACCACAACACTTCGACAAGGAGCATTGTCTTATTTCGTAGAATGTTTTCCCGATGATTTATGATATTCATCGACTTCACTTCATAAGAGATCTAGTTTTTCAATGGAACTACCTAAGGAATGAGTACAAGTGATGGTTTAGGTATGTACTTCTTCAAGAGTGACAAATGGAATGCAGCATGTAATTGAGATAGGTTCAGTTGTATTTCTATTCGATTGGCCACTGATCCAATGTGATCAATGTTCTAAAATGTGCGGATGTACCCTGGATTTATCATCCCCTTATTCCCATATCTTGTAATTATCTTACATGGTGATATGAGGAGGAATACTATGTCTCCAACATCAAACTCTAGGTATCATCTATGATTATCATCATTGCACTTTTGTCGACTCAGAGCATTTATATTGTGTTGTTGGATGGTCCTAACCTTCTCCACCATTTCATCGACCAATATTGGACCTTGGGGTTTTCTCTCCCAAACTTCATCCCAACATTTCGGTGTTCTACACCTCTTCCCATACAGGGATTCGTAAATATCCATTTGGATTCATCAGTAGAAACATTTATTGTATGAGAACTCAACTAGAGATAGATGATGATCCAACACTCCATTAAAGTCCATTGAGCATTCTATCAACATTTCCTCTTGTGATTGGTTAGTCCGTTTAAATTTTCCATCAGTTTGAGGATGATAATTCATTCTGATATTTAGCTTAGTGTTCAGTTAATGTTGAAAAGTATTATAGAATATAGATGTAAATCTTGGATCTCAATCAGATAAAATAGATAGAGAAACTCCATGTAGCCTTACAAATTATCTGATATATATATGTTCTAGTAGATCCAATGATAAATCCCTTAGAATTTAAATAATGTATGCAGTCTTTGTAAGGAAATCCATAGTAACCTAGATATCATTATCTCGTTTGGATGGTTTTTGATTTCCAGTGAGAAACTTCATGGCTATTTTCTCTCATTTCCATGATGGTATGGGTAATGGTTTCATCATCCCCATAGACTTATGCTTATCAGCCTTCACTTTATAACATACCAGTCATTCTAATTTATAATCAACGACCTCCATATTCATTTTATATCACCGATAATGCTCTTATAGTTCTCGATACAACATTTTGTTTCCAGAGTGAATAGAGAAATTTGAACTGTGTGCATCTTCCAAAAGGTATTTCATTAACTCTATATTTTATGGAACACTTAATCTTGACCCAAATCTCAAAATTCCATCTTCATTAACATTGTACTCTGAGAATTTCCCTTTTCTAGTAGTTTCCACATTATTATAAATTCCCACAACATTCTT
This sequence comes from Viscum album, assembly GCA_963277665.1. Taxonomy (NCBI): domain Eukaryota; kingdom Viridiplantae; phylum Streptophyta; class Magnoliopsida; order Santalales; family Viscaceae; genus Viscum; species Viscum album. Next base: position 1,718,664,292 of record OY728121.1, read on the forward strand.
TTGATCATCGTTTTACAATTCCAAAAGAGAAGGTTGATCAATAATTTGTGAAAGGATTGAGGATTTTACCTTCTTTATGATTCCCATGTCCATCATTATCATATCCAGGAATATTGGATCCTTTTCAATTCTCATCAATAATATAATTACTGGGCCCTTTCTACATATATTATCATCTACCTTGTTCTCTTTCCCTGTGTGGTAATGGATTGAGTAGTCATAGTCTATGATCATATCTAGACATATTCATTAGCACAAATTCAACTCTTTCTGTTTGAATATATACTTGAGGCTCTTTTGATCTGTGTATATTTCATAATTCTCCCCAAAGAGGTAATGTCGACTAATTTTTAAAGAGAAGATTACTGCAGCCATCACCAAAACATGTGATTGATAGTTTCTCTCATTAATGTTCAACTACATTGAATCCAAGGAAATAAATTTTCCATTCTCCATCAACAAATAACACATGACCTTCTACAATGTATCTGTAAATACCACAAAAAGTTCTCATCGTGTGCGTAGTGTGACCACAGGTTGAGTGATATGCCTCCTTTTCAACTCTTTGAAGCTATCTTTGCATTAATCACCTCAATAAAACATTACTCCCTTCTAAGTTAGCTCGGTTAAATGGTTGGACAATCATGATAAATTTCTCAAAAATCATCGATAATATCCATCTTACATCAGGATGCTATGGATATACATTAACGATGTTGGCCTCAGACATGGCTCAATTGTAGATATCATTGAGGGATCCATTGATATCCCATTACTTGTGATGATATGACCCATGAATCAGACTTCCTCCAAACCAAACTCTCACTTTCCATACTATTCACAGAGTTTCTCCTTTCTCAAGTTCTATATTATAGTTCTTAGATGTTCCTCATTCTCCTCTTAGTTTTGGGACTATATTAGAATATCATCTATATAGACTCACAAAAATATGTTGAGGTAATATCTAAAAAAACTATTCATCATGTCCATTAAGATTTCTAGAGCATTAGTGAGTTTGAAAGGCATTAATATGAATTCATAGGTCCTGTACCATGTACAAAAAAGTAGTCTCGGGGATATCCTCTTTCATCACCCCTATGTTCTAATATTCCAACCAAAAATCAACCTTGACGGAGTACTTCTCTCTCTGTATCTAATATAACAGGTCATCAATTTGTGGTAGATGATACTTGTATATTATCATGATTTTATTTAGCTCATGATAATCAATGCAAATGTGCATTGACCGATCCTTCTTCTTGATGAAGAGGATTTGTTTAGCCCATTGTGAAGCACTTTAGTATATAAACCCTTTATCCAGATTCTCATTTCGATGATTCATATACTCTTGAAGATCCAAAATATCAATTATATATGGAGTCTTGGATATTGGAAATTCCCAAGGTATAATATCAATCAAGAATTCAACATCTCTTCTAGGATTAAGACCAGAATATTCCTCGAGAAGGACTATTCGGAATTCCCTCACAATATAAATTAATCCAAGAGTGGTTTCTTTCATAAACTCAATCATCTGATAATGAAAAGTGTGCTCATAGTCTAGTAATATTCATGTTTTAGATGATGGAGCTATGGAATATTTATCCTCCTCCTTGCACTTGATCAGAATTGGGGTTTGATTCTCCATAGAGAGAGTGATTTCACTCTCATGGTTATTTATGTTGGATTTATATTGGGAATCCCAATCCATGCCAAGAATTGCATAAAATTACACTAGATAGAGTATGATGAGGATCACCAGGATGTTGAAACAAGAAATTGTGATAGGGGAGGAGTTATATTCATGGGTTGCAATGATTTCCCCTTTTTTTGTCCTCACTGTCATATATACTTCCATGATATATGGTGATGTACAGATTTTTCTACTAATTATTAGGGAAATAAAATAATGCGTATCACTTGAATCAAAAAATACATTTTTTATTCTTGAAGGAATAACAAGTGTACATGTTACCACTTTGTTGTTGGGGTTCTCTTCGGTGGTAGTGATGTAAACATCTAGCCCATGCTACCTTAAAGGTTGTTGGTTTGCTCTTAAAACCCTTGGCATAGGGAACTGGTCTGAAAAGTGCCCTAGTTCTTTGCAGTTGAAGAAATGAAAAGTGTGTTGATGGTCTAATAGAGCGTTATTATCCTCTTTCATTGTAGTGAGTTTTTTATTACTGAAAGTTGATATCCATGTTCCCTTCTCTTCAACACCTAAATCATTTTATCATCCCCTTAAAGAATTTTTTTTTTCTTCTTCTTTTCCACACATTTTTCATGTGGGGTGCTAGATTTTCATCGCACCATTGGATTTATCCATCAGACCACTATATTTAAATTCCATAATATTCTTCTTATCCCCATGATACCATTGATATTTCTTAATATCCATTTCGAAATTGATGTCACATCAGACAATTTCATCATATCTAATCATGTCACGGAATGATAGGGCATTCCATAGACTAGGTTTCAGCCCATTAAAGAACTACAAAACCTTGCACTTGGTTGTAACGACAAAGCCAAAGGTGTATCACATAAGACTTTTGAGGTTTTCCTCATACGTTCTCATGGATTCTTCATATTTTTTCTTGATGTCAAGGAATTCCCATTGTATTTTAAGTCCAAGGGCGCGAGGAAAAATATATATTGAAAAAAGTTTTCAGAAATTCATCCATTTGAATGCCTTGATCTCCTCCTCGGGTTTTGTATATTTGATCAATGTCCCCCATTGATCAGATTCAACCTCCATATGATAAGAACCAATATGTATCATCTCTTGTTGATAACATTGAAGGATGTAGAATACCTTCTCAATGGAGTCGATCCACTTTTCAGTGATTGAGGGATCAGATGATCTCTTAAATATAGGAAGCCTTTGTCTCATGAATCTCTTTATTGCATCTAGTTCTTTCTTAGGAGTGGTGAACATTACTCCTGACCCATTTTTATTTTCAAATCATGTGTTAACTGTGATATTATCATGAAATTTTTTTTGATTCATTCTCCCATAAGATTGGGCATCTCATTCAAACAATCATCACTTTGATGTTCACATTAGTTGTTAGCCAAAGTCTCCATATTTCTGACCATTTGCTAAAATAAAAGGTATGATAATGGTAACACATAAATGTTAATCCATAGAAAAAAAGAGGTAACATATAAATTACTTTTATTTATATATCTTATGAATTTATAGGCTTCAATCTATGTTATCCATGACCTACTTCCCAAAATATATTCTTAGGTGAATTTTTTCCCATAACCAGTGTTCACACTATACTCATGAATTTACCAAAGAATATCCCCCGATAGTTTCATAACCAAGTGTGTAGTAAGGCCCATTGTTGTGCACCATTTCTTGTCCAAGTCAAGCCCAAGCTGCGTTTTCAGGTTTTACCCTAGATACATCTGGGCAAGAGCCGGCAATACCTCCTCATATTCGGACAAGGATGTATTTTCATGACAAACCACCAAATCAATACTCATAAAAATTTAAGGATATTTATAGTATACATAGTCTTATCTCTATGTCTTTCACTATGGTTTTCTAATCCAAATCCCAAAAATAACTAAATGTGTCCTCTAATACCGAATATTACAACCCTTCCCTTTATTACACACTTTAACATGATTATTACATTAAATTGCACATAAGAAAACCCTGAGGATAGAGAGGTCTAGTGTCTTGGAAAATTAAAGACATTACTTGATAACTTATGAAAAAAATAATTTATATTTATTTAAAACTTCTTTTACATGACCACAACATTCCCTCATACATAGAATTGCATGGGATAACTAGATGACATACATAAGAAACTGGTGAGATATAAAGCCTAGTAAGGGAGTAAACAAGGAATAACATGAAGAATATAGTACATGTTTGGAAATAGGTATATCAATGTAGTTAACATGAAACATGAACATAAATGGATAATATAGCATGATTATCATAACATGGAAATGTGGAAACAAGATTTAACATGATATATGCATGAGGAAAGGATCATTGACCTTGGAGCATGAGTAAAACCTCATTGAATTTTAATTCTCCTGAGTAAACCCTCATTTCACTTGACATATCATGATACTATTCTTTATACAATGCATTCTAGCGCTATCAAGGCGTGCCATTTTTAATCATTTAATTTAATTTTTTAGTGTGCCACATGGATCATAAAAAAGGATTCATTAAACAACATCATTTATTTTGTTATAAAGGGATATAGAATTTGTACATGAAACTCTATAATCAATAACTAAACTATAATAAATATGAATACCCATGATAGAGATATGGGAATGATATTCAATACATAATGACATTGGCTTGGAATTTCGCGGTGCAATTTCGGAAGCTTAATGATGAGACATTAAAATTCATAAAAATGGTTGATGAGAGGGAAATGGATGTCTCATCATTTGTAAATGAAATGTAAAGTAAGTGGTCGTATAGATTCATTTCACAACATATTTAATGGAATGCATATTCATAATACAGATGAATTTTTTGAATTTAAATGATAAGAGAGAAATTCCTTACAGAATTTTGTGATGGTAACAGGTGTGCATTGGAGGCATTAAACAAACAGAAAAAAGAATATAATAAATAAAACATATGTATGGAGGTATGGGGTTGGTTCTAAATCATAACTGAACATTTTTAATTGAAAAAAAATGTTTTCTAAACATAATGAAATTTGGACCAAAATGAAAAAGGATTAAATCCCTTACATGGATGTGTGATCCAAAGGATTGGGAGGGCATTTAGACAGGCCTCATGGGAGATTGGGGAGCCTAAGGAGGATACTAGAGAGAGGATAGCAGATCAAAGATGTGCTCCAAGGGTTTTGATTGAAGATAAGTGGGAGCTTGGTTGGTTTTATATTGTAAAAGAGAGGGAATTATTTAATATTTATGTTTTGGACACCACACATTAAACTAATCAAAATAACAAACAAACCAATGGATTTTGACCTTGTTTTTTTACAAAGGAGAGTGAAAAACATTATTTTATAAGTCTAATGGCCTATCATTTTAAAATATTAATCTTTAATTTGTGGAGGTGAGACACACTCTCAAGGAAATCATTTTAATAGTTAAAATGTTCTATAATTCTTGTAGGGTCACCTAGGGCGGCATAAATTAACCAAAAAAAAAATCAAAAATCACATTTTATTAAAGGTAAAAAATATATTATCCTAAAATACCTTATATATTATTTTATTATTTCACTATTAGGTCATTATGATGTAATAAAAGACAGTTTATATTTATATGATATTTAATTTTTACCCAAAATTTCGACTATATCCTAAAATTTTGGGTAATTCACCAGTGGATAATTTAGACCTCCTAATTCCAAAAAAATATTATTTTTATTTAAATAATTTTCTAAATATGTTAATTTTTAGTTTTAAAATAAAAACTGACATTTATCAAAATTTCCTAGTATTTAACAAAAATTACTTTCTAACATTACCAAAAATTATAATTGTATTCATAAAAATTATATGATCATTTATGTATAATAAAAACTAATTTATTAATAATGTTTTAATAAAATTGTATTTAATTAACAAATCCATATATTCATCAACATATATTTCATAATTGAAAATTAACTAAAAAAATACTATTTTGGAATTAAAAACTATCTACAAAGTAACAATAATAAAATGAATATATATTCTTTATTCTGTACAAAAATAATTCTCAAAATCATAGTCTTAGGGTCTTGTTACATTAGCCCTTATAACAAGAGAATAAGACCGAAGGGTATGGTGTGTGATGGTGAAAGACACTTGTGGTGGGTCAGATAACATTTCTCGTGTGGTAATCTCTATTCATATACACTTCTCCCATTAGATAATCTTCTTAAGAATAAATTGTTTATTCTCAGCTTGTGATTTTTCCGGAGTGATGCCCAGTGATGCCACCTCCTTTTTGAGCTCTGAAAAAATGGGTTTGTATGTAGCAATTGTACTCGATGAGGTCATCAATTCCTTTTCTGGAGTAAATTGGATTTGTTAAATCCCTATATTTATATTAATTTTGTTATCAACATTCAACGATTTTTTTAGAAATGGTAGAAATTATAAACGTTATTTTAAAAACCTAAAACATAAATCCAAGTAAGTGCATATTTTATATAACTATTTTATATAATAAGACATTTAATTAGATAAAGAGAAATATTAATTAATAAAAAATTGTGTCATTATAAAACCAGTATCATCAATGTATTGTTAGGTTGTTTTTATGGTGTATACTAACAATTTAAAAAACATCTATCAAATTGTTAATGAACATTCCGTTTCTATGTACGGTGAACTACAGCCTCAAAAAAATGATTATTTTTAATTTTTCCTTTAAAACATCTATTATTGGTCATTAATATGGAAACTATGTTTAAATATGTTATATAAGGTATTTATTATTTATTTATTCTTATTTAATTGTTTTATAACACACACCTAAATTCTTTACATTTTTTATAACATAATAATAACATTTGTGCATGTATGGACTACAACCTCCTCAAAGCGATGTGACTCATTCATGTTGTAGATTAAATGTATTAATGATGATTTTTAAAAATATATATATAACATATATATCATTTATATGATTATGTAATTATACTACACATAATTATCATTTATTTTTCATTATTTTAATATGATACTGAAATGAATGTAGTGTTCCTGCTTACGTATGGCCTACCATCTCCAGAAATGGTGATGATCATTTCTTATCTCAAAAGATTATGGAAAATTATAAATAAATATGTAGAAAATATATAATACTATTAATTAATTGTTTACATTTTTGATATGACTAAATAATTATATGAGAAATAAGAGCAATATGTAACAAGACAAAACAAACTTGAGATAACTAGTCTATTAACAATAAAATTAGTGAAAATAATGAAATAGTTATAAAAAATGAGAAATAAAATATTATAAGATGAATATTTGTGATATTATATATATGATTATGGTTCTGGTAGAGGTTATTAAAATATATCAAACCATTATAAATGAGGATAAATACCACACAATATAAAAAGTAGTTTTGTTAAGGGATTATTGTCAAACATTTCATTCAATGAGGAACACACCGTATACACCAATTAGTTCTTTTGTGTAATACTACTTTGTTTGATCCATTATATCATAAATACTTTTTCTTAATGGTATAAAAAATTCCTATAATGGGAATTTTGATATAAATATATCATGTTGTATGGGATACTTTGGGATATTTAATGATTATTTTCCTAAAAAGGCTCTTAATGATTATCTTTGAAATATCACTTCCTTTTGTGATTGTTGAATTTCTCTAAGTAAAAATGAATTTATTCTTAATTATTTTCATTTTAAATTAACTTAAATATCCTTATTATAATGAAATAGATATTATAATTTCAAACACCATATATTACATTGAATTGGGTGTTCACCTTGATAATTATATGACAATATAGGGAATTATTGATTAGTATATATCTTCTATTCATATGGATGATTTTTTTATAGAAAACTATCCATGAATTTGAGAAATGATAGGGATTGGTATGACATGGGTAGTTCTTAGTTATTTATTTCCCATCAATTCATCGATAGTCTCGCGTGATGAATCATTTGGCCAAATCTGAGGGGTTTACAAGATATGTTCTAAACCATCTTTTGAAATAACTTATTGGTAAAGGTACCATGTGCATTGTAAGAATTAAATAAAAGAATTAATCAATTACATAATTTAGTTTATGTTATTATTAATCTATGATATTTTTTATCTATATAAGAATGAATACTTTTAATTCTCAGTTAATTGATTAAATGGACTGTTTTACAGTTTCATACCTTTCTATATTTAATATTCCTTATCTTATCATTTGAATAGAATTTTTTGTCATTTATTTACAATGAATTGTTTATTTATTCTCATTGAGTCATTATTTATTCCTCATTCCATACCATTAATGATAATTTTTACTCACCCTTTTTATCTTTCCATTCATAAGTTAATAAAGAATAAATACTTGAATAAGCATTCATCAATTCAATTTATTTATTTAAATTATCTATCATGTTTTTATTATCATTTTCTCAATGTATTATAGTAATCATCTCTATAATATTTATTTCCAATGATTCTAAGATGATCGGTACATTGTGATTTTACTTCATTTAATCATTCTAATGTAATAAAATAATGCACTAGAACAAGGTTTCTGGGTTAGGGAATTTTATTTGGTATCAAAGTATGGTTAGAAAAAACCATAGAAAATAAATATTTAATATATAGAATATGAATCCAAAAACTATGATAGACATTTATTACTAGTATACAAAAACATCCTATAATTTTTATAATGTAGTGTTATTTGGGTATTCTTAGATATACATCCATGTCTGGATCCTACAAATAGACGTGGTTATCGAACATATGTACCCAGCTGTAATAACTCTAACATGGTGTTCTACACCTATCATAGGTTAATCTAGTATAATAATGTAGAACATACTGCGTGCCTAGTTTTACACTCCAGAGGGATAATATATAGAAAAATCATATTTTTTACAAACCGTTATGAAAGATTTAAATATAATTATACCCCCAACATAACCAAAGATTATGATTCTATGATATATGATTCATAAATTTAGTTTATGGTTTATGCAAATATTTATAGTTATAAAATGTTCATAATTTTAAGATCTATGGAAGTATATGCCAATTATTATGAATGGATCATATTAGAATGAATGGGGACTCCACCAATGCATATGATCCAAAGAGTGAGAAGGATAATTCATTTATTATCTAAGGGTAAAATATTAAATGAAAGTAGTGACCCTAGTATTCTAATCATATGAGAAAATAAAATCTTGTGATAACAAGATAGGAAATAAATTATTCATGTACTTTTGTTTTGAAGGGAAGAAATAAGAGAGGATGATGTAAGAGATAAATATGGATAAACAGATGATGGGAAACAAGTAATTTCAACATATGATAATTATGGAAAGGAACACCCTAGTACTTGGATATAATAAAGGGGAGTTTTGTACATGTTTGGAAAGAAAGGCCACAACGATTTTGAGTGAATATGTAAGAAAAAGGTATCCAATGTGTAATGATTAAACTAGAATGATATGGGACACTATGAAAATCATAGTCTCATGTGTCAATGAAAAATATCTCCTATGTTTTTATTCGATATTTTCCATGTAATGATTCTTCAACAAATAAATAGGAATGAATAATATTTATTTTGAACAATTTTTCCATTTGAATATTTTAATTGTGATGTAATTTTAATAAGGATTATGGAATATATGAGTATTATACTACATTACCTTTTTTAATAAATATTTGAGATCATATGTTGAATGGTACCAAGAAATGTTATTCAGTTTAATGTAATTGTTTTTAAAAAAATATATTGTTAAAGGAAGGATACACACAAATATTTTCTTAATGTTATGAAAGTGATGTCTGGATAAATTATGGATTGATTTGAATATTTGGTAAAATCCATACAACCGAGTAATGATTTATTGAAAAAGTGACTCATGCTACCATAGACAGAGATTGAAGAATAGTTGGATTTATGGAATATATCCAATAACTTGTCTTAAACATAAAAAATAATTGTATTAGTATAAAAATATATTATAATTTTAATACATGTCATTATAATACTTCTGGAGATTACACGATGAAACTGATCTTATTTTTTGGTATTTTCTGATTAAAGAGATTCTTCTTGAATATTGAATTCTAATGATAAATTATTTTTTGAAATTAAGTTTAATTACCTTCAATGTGTTTGATCATTGTATTTTACAAAATTTAACCATTTATAAAATGATTGATCATTGGATTATATTATAGTATCTAACATATTAATTCACTATAATATGCATCATGTGTTAAGAGATGAAATAGAAATAGCTCATGGTGTAACCAAATGATAGGATTGTGTTTATGATATAAAAATGTATATATATATAAATAATGTTGATGAATTTATAAAAATTCATAAAAAATATAATTTTTTTGTACTATTATTATCATAATTTGATGACATTAATCACGATTTTACATACCATTGGTTTATGGATTCATGGTCAAAAATATCCAACTAAACATATTCTCAATAAATATCCATCAGAACATGATACTAATATTTTCCTTCTATATCCATATTCTGATTAATTATCTATTATTAGAATATCTAGGTTTGTGGTGAAATTTATATTTCATTTTCCCTTTAGTTGTTAATAGTTTTTATTTACCTTATTTATGTTATGAGTATTTCAACAATAGTAATTTTATATATCAATTCCTTGATTTCCAATATTAGGATTAAATTGGGGGGACACAAATTAATTATTATGGGGAGAAGGTAACACACCACTAAATTAAAATATTTTATTATTATAGTAAATATTATTTTTTCTCTTTTTATACGCAACACCATGATAATCTTATGAAACATACCACAATGAGTTAGCTTGTATTATGTGCAAGACCTAGTTTTACTACCTTATAATGGAATACTAGTTTTAAATATAAATTTTGTACATTTTGTACATTTTATTTTTCAAAATAAACATTATTAATGATTTTTTTAATTTCAAAGTTATATTAGTGTAATTTTTTTTTGTATTTTTCTGAGATGATTCATTTTCTAATGAATACTGAAAAATACTGCATTTTAGTTGAAAACTAAATTTTCATCAAATAATTATTGTTTTTAAATTATATAATAATGGGTTTTTTTTAATGTCAAAATAGTTTATTGATTTATATATAAGTCAAATTTTGTTTATTGGATTAGTTTTTATGTTGAATTAAGAAAAACAAAATTATTGATCTTTTTTACGTTTCTAGATTAAAAACCCGCTTTTTCACCATGTGTACAAGATTATCATTAATCATAATTTTCACACATATATGATTTTAATATTGATAAATTTAAATTTATTGTTTTAATATTTACAATATTTTTTCCCTAATATGTTGAACAGAATTTTTGACCAATATTATTAATGAAAGTGATTAAAATTATGTAATGTGATTAAGATATGATTAAGCTAAATAAAGGACTAAAACTTAATAAAAAAATACCAAAATGACCTGGAAAAATATCCAAAATTAATTTTCTACAAATAATTAGAACATATCCCAAATTTATTTGAAGTTTATTTGTAACTAGGATATTATTAAATGGAAGTCCCCTACATAAATTGTTATGTTTGGAAAAGACAAAAAGGGAACATTCATTACATTTAAAAACTATAAAACATTGATATATATATTTATTTATATTTTTAGTTATAAAAACTCATTTTAACTATAAATGGGATATTATTATAAGATTAATTTTTCAAAAACTTTTATAGAAGGTTTCGTTAATAAAAATTATTCTGAAATATAATTGTAGTGATGATTTACTTAATAACTGACTAAAATTAATGATACTATAAATATTAAATGATATTTAAATTGATTGAATTATTATATTTATATAATTTTTTTATTTAAATATTTTATTTTATAAAACATTGAAATTATAATATTTTAATTATAATATTTTTTATATATTAATATTAAAATTTAACAAATAATTAAAAATTGAAATTGTTGTTATTTTACAATAATTGATATTTTACTAAATGATTTCAAAGTAATAATATCTCTATATTTATAAAAGTGTTTCTATATTATTTAAAATATTGAAAATGGTCTATTAATGGAAAAAATTGTTTTATAGTTAACATATTGACACATATATTGTAAAAACATTGTCAACACAGTCTGGGTTTAAGGAGTGTTTAAGCATGTCACGTGGACTTGTTTAAAAAATAATTTCCAAAACAAAAGGGTTTATATTTTATAAATTAGATAATGTTTTAATAATTTAGTGGCCTTATATTTTGTAATAAATATAACTTTAGATTATTATTATTGTTTCAATTACATAAGTTAGAAAACTAGATGCTTTAATAAAAAACAAAATTTATAATGTTTGGGAATCTTATAAGGTATGAAAATAAATTATTAAAATACACATAAAATCCCATTTCTCACATTTAATCTATTGTTTTTTCATTTTTAGGAAAATTAGATAATATATACATCCAATTAATGAATACCTTTTCATATTTAGAAGAGTACCATCCCCCCTTCAATAAAAAGGTCTCCACTTCTCCCCATTTATCAGACTCTAAACACTCTGATGATCAAAAAAATATACCAAAATAGATTCCCAACATCACTAAAGTCTTCCTTGAAGCTTCCCTTTGGGATTTATGGATTTTACGAAAGCCCTTTGGTAGAAACAAGATATAGTTAGATTATTTTTAAGGAAAAATTCTCCAATAATCCCTTTTCTTTATTTGCTCATCCACCATTTCAATTTTTTATAAATATTTCCTTTATAATGAAAATAGTATCAAAAATATACTTTTATGTTATTTAATTAAATGTTATACCTAAAATCACACACACTTCCCTTTAATGGGTAATGAATATACGATTTCTTTGTACGGAAAACAGCTGCCTCACGAAATAATCATTGTTCATTTTAAATTTACCACAAAACATGGTGGCCATTATGATTGAAACAATATTTATATATGTTTTCTATGATATTTATTATGTATTTATGATTATTTAATTCGTTTATAACATATAACCATATACTTTCAATTAAAAAATAAGATAACATTATTCATGGAAGGGTGGACTACCGCATCCTCAATGTGATGTTACTCAATTACAGTACACATGGAATATGTAAATGTATAATTAAATAAACCAATGTAAAAAATATAAATTATATGATGGGCGAGTTATAGTATACAAATGTATCATTTATTATTCATTGTTTTATTATAATAAAGAAATAGAATTAGTATTTATGCGTATGTATGACCTACCATCCCCATGAACGACGCACATGACTACTAATCTACAAATTTTATAGACTATTATAATTAAATAATTATTGGGTATATGAGATAATTATGTCACTATCTAAATTATGTAGATTAATGCATTATTATCTAAGATATAGGAACAAAAAAGTAACTATTCAAATCATATGTGAGATAACATAGCAATTGACACCAAAAGTAGTGAAAATAGTGATAGTATCAACATATTGGAAATAAAATATTATAATAAGATGTTATATGATATTATAAACAATATAAAGGTATTTTTTAGTGTTAGAACCATATTTTAATCCACTACACCAGAGTATAAAGTCCACACTATAGAAATGATGGTTATTGTAATGGTCTCTTATATTACTATTCTTTCTGTGTGGCACACACCATATATAGCAATTTCTTATTTTGCGCAGTATAGAGACTTATGAAATATTATATAATGAATCCTTCTTCATCAAGGTATAAAAAACCTCCATTAATGGGAATTATGATTAGCAATTTTCAAGCGGTATGGGTCACTTTGAATTTTTTATGACTATTTTCTTCACAAATGTTTTTGATGATTATCAATTAAATCTAAAATCCTTTTGTAATTATTTGAATTATATTAGAAACAGTCATATTATTGAAATAATGTTTCATCAGAAAAACATATCTTATATAAATTCTCACATAATTTATAGTATTATTTCATAAACTGTATATCATTTTTCAAATAGTGCCCTCTTTGACAATTATTTGAATAAATACAGAATTATTGAGAAATATGTATCAACTAATCAATACAAATACAGTTTAAAAATGAACATTTTTCATGAATAGAATTTATTCTATGGAATCGTATGAACCCAATGGGAACCAGTTATAGATATACCCTTGATGAATATGTAGTATCATGAGAGGAATCATTTTTCCAAGTGAGATGGAATTCTTTTTGGTATGTTTAAATTGTCTTGTGAATGGTCTTGATCATAATGGTTCTACATAATAAGGGAACATGGAATCCAATAATTAATAATTTCCCTTATTTATTTTTAGGTATCATTAATCACTGAGATTTTTTGTTGACATTTCTAGGGATACATTTAATTTTCATTTGAAATATTAAATAAAATGGGTTGCAGTATCCTACCTTGCCATTTTAAATTCTACCTATACAGTTATTTGAATGGTATGTTTTATTAGTTTTTTACCATGAAATGTTGATTTAATATCATTGATTAAGTATTTAATATAAATTAATTATCCTTATTTATGATTTTATCCCATCCTTGTTATGTTCCATTTTTCTGTGTGATGAAGAAAAAATCATTGAATAAGCATACCAAAATAATATTTTTTTATTTTTATTAATTATCATTATTGAATTTCTTGTTAAAAAATATATTAGGTGTATCATATATGAAATATGTTTTTCATAGATTGATATAAATGATTTTTCCTTTAGGAGTAGATTCATAGTAATCTTGCTAATTTAATAAAATAATGCACCAGCTCCGGGTTTTTTGGTAAGGGTGTTACACCATATGAAATTGCGATATAAAAACATTATCTCCTAGAAATAATAATATGAATACAATTATTTATATAATATATTATAATTTATATATTTTTATATAATATATCCATATTGATTCTTTTTTCCCTAGAGTGGAATACAAAAATAATAAGGAAATGAAAATATAACATCCTTTAAAAGAGTTCATGGAACAATTTAATAGTTTCCCTATCAATATTAAACAAAACCCAATAAAAATAATAAAATAATAAAATAAAAAATTAGGTTAGTATTTAAATTTTATTTTTGGCTCATAATTATCACTGGTGTATTAATGTTTTATTTTATATTCATTCATTTCTCAGTTAAGAATATAAAATCAAAATAAAGATCAATGATTTTCCTATATCAACTAAAAAAATTACACCAATTCTAATCCATAACTCGTACACAGATGAAAATATTATATATGCATATATTTATCAAAATAATTTTATATAAATCTCACTTGTGGTGGAGGAATACCAATTTAAAAAATATACTATCTATGGAAAAAAATATGATGATTAAAAAAATATTTCTTAAATCATTTGAATCACATATAATCTTCCATTAAAAATAAATTTGGTTATTTTTATTTTCTATTCTAAATAAAATAACTTCATAATTAAATATTTATTTTTTTGATATAATACATTCCTTGAAATAATCATTAATTTTTCTCAGGTACTATAATCATTGTTCAAAAAATATTTAATTTTTTTTTATTTTCCTTAGGAAATAACTCAAATACTTAAAAAACAAAAATTTATGTTTTTTTCTATTTTATCTTGAATAAAATTAATTTATTAAATTATCCTTCATCTTTATGAAATATAGATAAATAAATACTCTCTATTACCTTCCTACAAATATCTAATAGAATAATGAATTATAACTGAATGTGAGATCATCATAACCATTATAACATCAATTTTTTTTGTTTTTAATTAAAGAATAATAAATTTATAATGATTTGTTTTTAGAATATTTATAATTCACAAAATATCTTGTAATTTTTTTTTATTTTTCATCAATAAATAATTTAAATGATTTGTTATTATTATTTTGTTAATAATTTTTTAGTCTTTCAGAATAAATTATGTAAGATTTACACTTATACTTCCATAAATTATAAGATTGTTTCATACTCTCATAAGAGGTTGAAAATAGTATATCTCCATCTTGATAAAAAAAAATATTATAATATATTTAATTATAGTTATAAAATTGAACATTACTTTTTATAGTTCGGACCGCTTTATTTTTGGTAAAATAACTATTGTAATACTGCAATTATATATTGAACTTATAGAAATTTATCTAGAGTAAAATCCATAGATACATTATAAAATATTGATATAAGGTACAAAAAATTAATTTCTGGAACTGTCCTAGGAAAACTCTAATTTGATTATGCAAGGAGTCATCTAACATGACCTAAATTGAATTATTAATCCCCATTCACGGTCAAATATTTTCTGGAAATCATGGAATAAATCATGGGAAAAGATTATCCTAATAAATGATAATTAATATATAGTGGAATGGTATTTCAATTTTAGCTTAGTAAATCCATAATTTCGGAATGGAAATGAAAAAAAATGATTTGATATAATTGGAAAACCAAAAAATACATTACAAAACATAAACATAAAACCCTCAATATCTTTATTAGAATAGTTTCACAGTTCGAAATAAAATTACAATATATGAGGAAAAATATAAGGAAAATATTATGTTATAAACAAAAAATACAATAATATATGTCATATAGTCCTCATATAACCAAGGTTCACCCAATCTAAATGTTGATATTTTCTTCACGTCAAAACATTTCACTCAGTTGATGTTGACCCTTTGGAGGTCGATTTGGACTTATAAAAATAATATAAAAAGAAGCCATAATCACAAGGATCAGAATATAATAAATTAAAAAATATTAATTACTGATGAGAAGAGTAGTCTTTGGGAATAATGACTACTATATTATTTGGGTCATTTTAGTTGGTAGAAACCATAGTTTATTAGTGAATTCAACTAATGGAACAACACAAATTTCGGAGTATAGATTTACATGGATTCTAATGAACCTCTATATTATGAATGGGATATAGTGTTTGAATTATGTATTATAATATAGAATATTATATTATTTATTCTATAAAATTATAATATATAAACTATAATGTTCTTAAATAAACTTATTTTTGTAATTCAAAAAGTCATTGTTGGGTTATCTCATAGACATTGTCCAAAAGTATAAAGAACTAAAACATATGTTCTCTCACTATTTTAAAATTCATTAATTTCTTTTTTCTATGAAATTACCCTTTTTGGTTATCAATTAGAGTGCATCCTGACTTCTAAATTATGGATATCAAGGACATGCAGAGACCATCCAGTTTCGGAAATTCCATTATAGTGAAATATCGATGGATTCATTTTTCCAACGTATCTAATGTTCAACCATATAAATATTGTATTAAAATACTCCCCATATTCTTACATTAAATGTTGTATTAAATGTCACCTTGAATAGACACACTAGGAAACATGGGAGAATTTATAAAATTCCTCAAATAAATATTGATTTCTAGTTCAACATAGTTTTATCAGATGATATGGAAACAGATAATGAAAAGGTTCTGATCAGTCATTTTAATATAAAAATCATATACTTTTGAAGGTGAAAATATTAGAATATGTCATCTAGAATGATCTTGAACATCCATTTGGATAGAATAGTAAAAACATGAGAAATGTGGATGTATTGGCCCAAACATTTTAAGAATATTTGTTTCTTAAATTTTTTTTTTATTTTTTTTTGTACTCAACAATACTATATTATTTTATTAAATAAGTTTGTATAATTAAAATGATACTTTTTTTACATATATATGACCATTGGTCAATATGACCTTTGCAAACTATACTCTTTATATTGTTATTATTGTATATAAATTCAAATGATCATAGATAATATAGAATGAATACTTTATTGCCTCATCTAGTAGACTCAGGACATATGAAGCCCATCTTTCAGAGCTAGGGAAAGAGGTAGCATCACTGGGATTTTCTTAGGTACTAATGCCAAGATTGGCTTCAACATATTAAGCATGAACATAATCACCTTCAGGATAAGTCCAAGCTGATAGATATCACAATTCAGTTAATGTTGTCTAAGCCACCCCAAGAGTCTATCTCCATTTTATAACTAACTCTTAGGACTTATGTAGTAGTAATAAGTGGCTATGTAATGAGTCCTTAGTTACTTTATGTTATACTTTTGTATAAATTATGTTCTATCTCTTATTATGGTGAACTTTTTGAATTTTAAATCTCAATATAAATATATGATAAATTTTTAAAAGTATTATATTATTGATGAATATATTAAAAAAGATAGTATTCTAGATATATTTTTTTATATGTTAAATAATTATAAATGTGATACTATTTTCAAAAAATGGTTTTATATAGTAGTGATCAGTATGAAATTTAGAGTCTAATAAGAAAAACATATTGTTTTTGTGAATAGTAATTTATGAATAGAAATATTACCCTTATGAATAGTAATGTGACCAATAGAATAATAACTGCACTTTAGAAAGTGTAAATATAATTTAGGCATCATGAATGGTAATGTGATATAATAGAATAAGTAAATTACTACTTCAGAAATTTTTAGTTAAGTATTATTATTTTGTTAGGTAAATAGTTATTTTAAATTAAAATTAATTATCTCCTAATTAGAAAATTATTTCCATAAATGGAGTTCATTTCTAAATATATAACATCGATATTAGGTTATGGTGAATTTATGGTATTTTTATAAAATGTTTTGTTTTTCGTAAAATAGTAAAAATAATGTTTTGAGTTTTGGTGTGTTTAATGACATCATTAATGATGTAATCATAGTGTAATAATTCTAATCTACTTTTTTATAGTAAAATATGATATGTGGTGTCCCATGTGTCCTAAACCATGGGAAAATACAATTGGAAAAAACCATGGGCAATCTCATGGTTTTGTAAATACCAATAACAGGGAGTCCATTTGAAATTAATAAAATATTACCTCAATATTTCTATAAATATCAACCCATTACATTATCCCTTTCATAATAAATTCATCCTCAATAAAGATATATTCTTTTTAACTACCAAGGAGTCCTCCAAAGGTTCCCTCAATCCCCCCAACGTCCTAACCATTGTTTTTTATATTACACTTAATTGTAAAGAGACATTTCACCCTCATTTTTAGTCAACACTTCTTTTATGCTATGTATTTTAATTTCCATTTTAACATATTGGGGTATGATATTATGTATCCCTTTTACTATCTTATTTATTTCCATATATTATATACCCATATTCTCTCATCAGTTCATTATCTGAATTTTTATGTGACACTTTTTGGCATCTGAATTATCGTAATAGAAATTGCATAATCTATTTTCATTCAAGTTTTATTTTCATGTGGTATTACATTCAAATATCAATACGATGATATTATTTCTATTTTATTATCTCCATATAATGTATTATTAGTTATTTATGAGTGGTTGAACCTTGTAACCTCTCTTTTTAATGTATTCTTAAAAAATATTATATAGTTGTTATGCAGCAGATTTTTCGTCTCAAAACAAATATATTTTAGAAATTCAATAATTTTATTTTTTGAAAACCCAAAACTATTTACTATGTAAGGGAACTCATATATGTGTAAAAAATATTTATTTCATTTTTTGAATAACATATATGAAACCCACCTTCCGTTTCCATGGTTTTAAAATGACCTACAAATCATCTTTTAAGAACATTTTAAAACATCACGATTTTGATATGGAACCCTTTTCAATCATTTTATTTGGGTTACATATAAAATGATTGATTATGAACTATTTGAATCACATTAAAATAATGATATATTAATGTTTTACTCTAATACCTCTCTAATTCCATGTGTAAGGAAATTAATAAATAAAGATGACCAGTTTTACGATACCTTGGTAATTTTTATGACACCTTAGGGATAGACCATGTTGATATTTTTGTGAATGTGTAAATTAAATTTTGTAGCCACATATTTATTTTATTATTCTTCTACTTTTGCTGTGATATTCAAATTTCTCTTCATGTTCTTATTGATATCACACAAGTTCACATGTATACTATTTCACATGTTTTCCTAACTCGGCAAGTGGCACACACTTTCCTTTGATGTATGTCTCCATGTAATGAGATGTTGTAATTTTACATAGGATGACAATATTAAGAATCTTCTCAAGGGGATTAAAATAATTTTTTATGTTTTTATGTGTTATATACCTTTTCTTCCACGACACTAGACATTAAATATCATCTTTTTTTAAAATGAAATGATACGTATGGTAATAAAAAGGATGGATTCCATAGTTGGTATCTAAGGTATGTTTAGTTATTTGTGTAAATTAGGATATTAAAACAGTATGAAGAACACTATAGAAAATATTAAATATAGGAAAATTTATAGGTATTTTGGTTAAATATTAAGTAAGTGGTTTCTGAAAAAATATATCCCTGTCTTGATATGAACAGGTGGATGTTTCTATGGCACAGATGTATCTAGAGGTCAAACTTGAAAACACCTCTTTGAGATAGACTTGAACTAGAACTGGTGCATGACAATGTTCCTTACTACACTAATGGTTTGACATTATTGGGGGATATGTTTTTTTAATTAAATTTTTTTATGAATCATTTTCAATGACTTAAAGAGAAATGTTATTGTTATTAATGAATAATATGTTCAAGCATAAGGTTTTAAGAGATAAAAAAATCCTTTATAGTAAAAATATTTTTAACTGAAATATGATTATTACTAATGTTTTATTCTTTTAGAAAATGGAGGGAAATAGGTGGAACCATGAAAATGGATACTGTATTAGACCATGCACAGATGGTCCTCTGATGGAAGCTGGAATGGAAACATTCAAGAGAATGATGAACCAACTAACTTAGGTAATGTAAAATAACATGAATCAAGATGAGTGACAGATTTCACCTCGAAGGGAACAAAATTTTGTTGTGTCCTTTATGTGTCATCAACCACCATCCTTCTGTTGATCTACCGATAAAATTATTTCTTAACAGGGGATCATCTCTATTGATAAGATATTTTCTAAGCTCTGATATTCAGAAAAATAGAAGGTCGACCTCGCTATTTACCACATAGAGGTAGAATATGATCAATGGCATGAATTCATTAAAAAAATGAAGCCAAGAGTGGAGGTTGAATCTATGGAGTGGGATTATTTTAGAGGGATATTCTTCAATAAGTATTTCCCTCATTCGAAGAGAATAAAAATGGATGAGTTTCTCGAGATGTAGTGGAAGGAGAGTGAATCATTCAGAAGCTATGAGGTGATATTCACAAGACGTTCCCATTACACCACAATCATTGTCATTGATCCTAATGGGAAGGTTGAATGATTCTATGGGGAACTAAGACCTCATCTAGAGATGAACCTATCCAACCAAGTCTATGATAGCATTGAGAAGATCATGCTAAGTTCTAAGAAAGTTGGACTGGTGTTTGGTGAGACTTAGTTTTCCAATAAATCCAATGAAAATAATATATCAATGGCCCCTAGATTAGTGATGACCATTGATCAGGGCAGAGTGGTCAATAATGTGAAACGTTCCATGTGTAATAAATGTGGGATGAAGCAAACATGGAACTACCTGCTCAGGAGTGGGAAGTGATACAAGTGTGGAGGAAATGGATATAATAAGTATAATTTTCCTAGTGAGGTGAACCCTCAACTACCCAACACTAATGACAAAGGTAAGACTGTAAAATACCTACTTTATGTCCAATGCTACATATTTGGACTACTTGGGCACTTTTCCAATCACTTTCAAAATCTGAGGGTAGTGCAGGGGAATCACCATAAACCACAATATAGACCATGGGAACAAGATCATTATTTTCATATCACTATAGATGAATTTTATGTGACAAAATATGTGGTGGAATGTATTCTTGTTATTCTATCAATGCAATCAAGTAATTTTTTTTATTATGGTTCTACATATTCATTTATTTCCTCCATGTTTGGAAGGAATTTAGAATCAACCCCTGAAGGTAGAGTTATCAGTAAAGACTCCAAGTGGAATTATCCAAGAATTTCTAGTGTTTATAAACTCTAGTATTTACATTAGCGAGAAAAATATTATAAAAACATAGTAGTCATTCCCATGCATCAATTAATCATCATACAAGGGATGGAATGGCTCTCAAAGTATAAAGCTAACACCTAATGTAGAATTAAAGAAATATAAGTAGCCTTTAATGGAAAAACTACTATTTTATTACATGGAGAGATATCAAAACATAATATTTATCTGGAAGAACATCCTATATCAATATTTATGGAGATTGTTGGTGACGAAAAAGAAGGAAATGAGTGTATAATAATATAAAATGTCCGCATATTATAGGAATACATTGTCATATTTCAAGAGTACACACCTAGACCTCCACTCGAATGAGAGGTAGAGTTCTCCAATGAACTCATACTGGGATCTCATCCTATATCAAATACCCCATATAGGATGAAAATTGTCGATATAGATGAATTAAAGAAAAAACTCCATGATATTTTTGAAGAAGGGTTTTATCCGAACGAGTGTGTCTCCTTATAGAGTACATGTTATATTTGTGAAAATAATGATGGATCAATGTAGCTATGAATTTATTATAGAGAAATTAATGGGATCATAGTGAATAAAAAATACCTTCTTCCAATAATTGATGATTTTTTGAACAACTTCGCAGGGCTCAATTATTATCCACGATTGATCTTCGATCTTGTTATCCTCAAATGAGGGTGAAGAAGGAATATATTACAAAAACCGCCTTCTGATCAAGATATGGTAATTGTGAGTTTGTTTTTATGATCTTATTAATAACTAATGTACATGATATTTATGGATGTGATAAATAGAGTCTTTAAGGAGTACCTTGATAACATTGTGGTTGTTTTTATTGATGATAATTTAATTTATTCCATAATTCGTGTGGAGCATGAGGATCATCTCAGGGTTATTTTTTAAACACTACTGAAGGAGAGGATTATTGTAATGTTCAAAGAATAATAATTTTGGTTACCAAAAGTTTCTTTCATGGGGAACATTTTAACTAGTGTATGAATCACAATTGACCCTGTAAAGACAATGGTTTTGGAGTAGTGGTCTCATCCTAAAAAAATAATTTAGATTCATAGTATCGTATTATTATAGGGATATTATAAGAGGATTGTGAAATACATTTCACACCTTTATAATCCAATAACCATGTCATCTTGAAAATTGGATAAATTCATATTGATAAAGGAATTTGATGAATTTTTCCAAGAGGTGAAGAATAGATTGGTAATGAAACCCGTGTTAACTCTGCCCTCAATCAGAGAAGGATTTTTTTAGTGATGCATCTTTGAAAGAGGTTGTGTGTGTCATCCTGCAAAATGTAAAGGCTATTTCATATGCATCTCAATAGTTGAAGACTCATTAGCAGGACTATCCTATTCCTGATTAGCAACATGATGCAGTCATTTTTTCATTGAAGATATGAAGGAACTATCTTTATTGGGATAAATGTGATATTTACACAGACCATCAATGTATGGAGTTTAATTTCACACAAAAATATTTGAACATAAGACAAAGGATGTGGTGAAACTTCTTAAATACGAATATTATTCAATTCATTATCATCCCATAACAGAAAATAATGTTTCTAAGGAATTAAGAAGGAAAGACCCAATTTTTCTACCATGATGAGGATTCCAAAAGTTCCTTTGATAACGGACCTAGTAAATATGTACATGGGAATTATATGAGAAGGGAAATTATCAACCCTATTTCAAATGATTTCTCAATCGTCATTACTAGCAATGATAATGAATTCATAGAAATAAGATCCATTATTACAAAGGAAGATTGAGGCTTTGTATAATGGTATGTATCCTAAGTTTAATATTGATCAAGAAGTTGTAAAAAAATTTCATGCAAGACTATGTGTTCCATATATTCCAAAAATAAAGAAGGGTATAATGGATGAAGTGGATTTCTCTGCTGTCTCTATACATCTCAGAAGCATGAAAATGTACCAGAACCTTCATGATCATTATTGGAGGGATAATATGAGAATGGATATTGAAGACCACACTACAAGGTTACTATTATGTTATAAAGTTAAGGTAGAGTGACAACTTCTTAAAAAGTTTTTACAACCACAAAACATACCCTCATTGATGTCGGACAATATCATTGTGGACATTGTCACTAGTCTCCCAAGAACATTTAGAGAAAACAATACTATATGTGTTATTGATTATCGTCTCACCAAGAGTTCCAATTTTATCTCTATTCGGGATGATTTCTCTCATGATCAACATTCTAGGATTTACATGAAGGAAGTGGTAAGGATATATGGAGGTCTACTTTCTATCGTATCTGATCGTGATACCTGGTTCACATAAAAATTCTAGAGAAGTCTTCAACATGCTCTGTTTACCGAAATGAATTTCATTACAGCCTATCACCCCCAAACTGAGGGCCAATATTGAAGGACAATTCATACACTCTAGGACACGTTATGAATATGCACAATGGAATTTAAAGGATTATGGGATCATGATATATATTTAGTTTTGTTCTTATACCACAAAAACTTCTAATAGAACATTCAAATGGCATGCTATGATGCTCTATATGGGAAGAGATGTATATCTCCAACTTGTTGGGTGAAGCTAGTGAAATAAAGCTTCGTGGTCCTGATCTTGTTCAAGATATAAAAGAAAAGGTTCATTCCTTCCAAAAAAACCTTAAGGTTGCTCAGAGTCGACCAAAGTGTTATGTCTACAACCATCGAAGGGACATGGAGTTCGATGTTAGTGACAAATTATATCTTCAAATTTCATCTTGGATGAGAGTCGTGACTTTTGTGAAGAGAGGGAAGCTCTTCCATAGGTATATTAGATTCTAGAAATACTTGATCACATAGGAGGAGTGGATTATCGACTTTCACTTCCTCCAAATATAGCTCAATTTCCTGATGTCTTCCATGTATCCCACTTGAGGAAGCACATAATGGACCCTTCCCATATACTAAATCTAGAGGTGGTACAACAAAAACATGACCTCCCATATGAGGAGAAGCTAATAAATATCTTCGGTTGTATAAATAAGGATCTATGAGACAAGACTTCCCACATTGTTATGGTGTTGTAGAGGAACCAGAAGTGTGAAGAAGCCACATGAGAGTGATAGGAGTCTATATGGCAGAAGTACCAAAAAAATTTATCTTCTGAGTGTTCAAGATGTAATTTTGGGGATGCAATTTCCTAAGGTGGGATGAATGTAACGACCCAAAATATTGAAAAATATTTTTTCCAAGAAATTGTGTGTTATATTTTTTTTCAAAAAAAAATATTTTCATTTAACAATTATTTTAGTATAATTAATATGAGAACATTATGTTTCGACTGTTATATTGTTTTTGGTCAATATGACCATTGAAATCTATAATTTTAACATTATTATTATTGTTTATAATTAAAAATGATCATGGTTAATACAGGATGATGAGTCAATGGCCTCAACCATAAGACTCAGGTCATATCAATACCATCATTCCGAGGTTGGGAAGGAGGTCGTATCACTTGGCATTGTTCTGGACCAAGCCTAAGCTAAGCATCAAAATATTAAGCTTAAATGTAATCTCTATTGGGAGATGGTCAAGCTGATAGAAAACACCACTCATGCAATGTTTTCCAAGCCATATGAATATTTTATCACTACTGCACACCTTAATTTTAAATCTTAAACAATTGTTATTAGGTGATAGGTAATGAGGCCATAGTTACATTGTGTAATCCTTTTGTATAAATATAATTTTTATTTCTTATTATGGTAATTTTCATTAGTTTAAAATGTCTAAATAAAAATTGGATGAATTTTCAGAAGATGTATATTATTGATGAACATAAAAAGCTGATTATTTTAAAACAATTTTTTTATAATTTAATTAATTTATAATTTGAAATGATTTTTATAAAATGTTATTATACAATTGTGCTCAGTAAGAAATTTTAAGACAAGTAAGATAAAAAATGATTGTTAAAAAAATAAATTATGAATAGTAATATTACATTATGAATATTAAGGTGAGAAATTTATTAGTAACCACACTTACAAAATTATAAATATAATTTATACATCAAGAATTGATGTGTGATATAATATCATAGGTAAATAATTGTTTCAAAAATTATTAGTTATGTATTACTATTTTTTTAGATAATATTTATTTTAATTAAAAATTAAATATCTAATGATTAAAAAATTATTATCATAAAATGGTGTGAATTTTTTAATTAAAAAAATTGATATTATGTTACGGCTAATTTATAATGTTTTTATAACATGTTTTTCTCATCGAATAGTAAAAATACAATTTCGAGTATCATTTTGTTTAATGAAATCACTTACGATGTAATTAGGATATAATATTTCTGGTAGACTTTTGTATAGTAAAATATGTTATTAGGTGTCCCATATGTCCAAAACCTTGGGAAATACCAAGGGAAGCCCATGGTTTTGCAAATACCACTAATGAGGTGTCCCTTGGAAATTAATATAATATTCCTTCACTGTCCCTAAACATACCAACTCAATCCTTCATTGCATTCCTTAAAAATTCCTCCTCAATGGTGATCTAGTCTTTTAAACTATCTAGGATTCCTCTCAATATTTCATCAATCCCATAACAGCCCAATTTTTTAGTTTTTTTATGTTACACTTCACGATAATGGATCTATTCTTCCACCTTTTTAATAAACACTTCATTTATGTTATATCTTTGAATTTACATTTTATATTTTGGGTTTTGGTATTTGGTATCTATCTTATATTCCTTTTTATGTTCATATGATTAGAAACCCTATTTTCTTTCATGAATTGATTTTCTGAATTTTTATGTGAGGTCGTTAGGGTGTCGAATTTTTGTAATAGAAATCATATCTTCTCTTTTCATTCATTTTTCATTTTCAGGTTTTATGTCCTAAAAATATATATTCCAATATCTTATTTATATTTTATTATCTACCTATAAGGTATTAATATTTATTTATGAGTGGTGGACAGATTTCCCATCACTTTTCAATGCTTTCTAAAACCATATTATATAGACGTTATACTGCAGAATTTTTGTCTCAGAACATATATTTTCTTATAAATTTATTCATTTTTTTTCTGAATACCCAAAAATATATTTTTTCTATAAGGGTATTCATATTGATTTAAAAATGATCTATTTAATTTTGTTACTAATATACATGAAACCCGACTTCCATTTCTATGGGATTAATGTGACATAATAATCATGTTTTGATTTTTTTTTAAATTTACGATTTTGATATGTAAACTATTTCGTTTATTCACATTGAGTTATTTATGAAATATTTTTTTAATTTCTATGTGGATCACATTAAAAGAAATAAATATTAAGGGTACACCCTGATATCACTTCAATTCATTGGGTAATGAAATTAATCTATAAAGATGAAAAGATTAAAAATAACTTGGTGAATAACCTTGGTAATTTTTATAACACCTTAGGGATGGACCTTAGTGATATTCATATAAATTTATCAATTTAATTTTCTAGAAAAATATTTATTTTAATATTCATTTTTTATGATATTCCCTTTTATCCCCATGTTCTTATTGATATCGCTCAAGTCCACATGTAAACAATTTCACTAGTTTTCTTTACAATGCCTCCTACACACCAATTCATTTGATGTATGTCTTCGGGTTATGAGATACAATAATTGTACATACAAAGTTGATTTCAATAATATTTTCATGGGTTTTAAAATAATTTTTTATGTTTTCATGTATTATGTTCCTTTTTTACAAGATATTATAATTTAACGATTCTTTATTTGTAAAATTAAATGAAATGTTATGTTATAAAATGGTGGGAAACCCTGGTGGATTAGAAATGTATTAATAGAAACCATTAGTATTTTAAGGGAACCAATTAGAACCAAACAAGTACATCAATATCTGAGAGATTAATGTCACAACTACGCTAATGGTAGACCTGGATTATAAATATTAAAAACTGATAGTCTTAATAAAATTAATCCAGATGATGATTTTATTCTTAATTCAATCCAATAGACAATTAAAAATTGTACTTTTTAATGATTTACATAGCATCTAAAGTCCGATAGAATAATAAAATGCGGTATTTTCATAATATGTTTTAACTATATTTCTAATTTTATCATTACAAGAATTATTTTGTGGTATGCTTATGATGGTAATAAATTTATGTATAATGACTTATATTTTGTTTTTGAAGATCCCAAATTTGATCAAAAATGAGGATCTCAAGAGGAGAGAGGTCCAAAAAAATTCATGTAGTTAAATAAATAAATATGGTATGGGAATATAAAATAATTAGAGAGAATCATTAATAATCTGAAGATAAGACCATCGAAAAGACCTCTTGGAAAGTCTAATAGTTTAGGCCCTGGCTACTCGAATTGTGAAAAGTGAGGAAATATTTACAGGAATAGCAGAAATCACTAAGGTGTAACTAGAATAAAAACTTTTGGAATTAATAAATATTATAACCTAATGGAATATGGAATCTAATTAATTCATACCATTCATAATTTGGGTTCGTAATGGGTGGTTTAATATGGAATATCCACCCACTCATTGATAGATATGTGATGCATGAAACAATATTTACCTTGAATCCTCAGATAATTAATTGGGATATAGATAAATCTCTATGGGATTTTGGAAGAAGTGAAGAAACTATTTTCCAATAGAATGGTACATCTAATATAATGCCCCAATATTGTATGATTTATTTTTCATAATCAGTTTTATGCATTTATTTATACATTCATAAAAATTACCTCTTCATTTTGAGTTGTAATTCATCACATAAAATACCCTATTAAAGAGCATTGGGAAGCTATTAATGGGATCGCCTGATATATGAATGGATTAATAAAAATAACAACATCATTTAACAAAGAAGGACCTCTATAATTTTATATCTTTGTAGATTTTTCTATTACAAGAGTAAATAAATAAAAAGAGGATTTGTGTTAAAACAGCGTGAAATTAAAATCAATAAAATGTAATGAATATAACTAGTGGTGGATTTTTCTAAAACTGAGGAAGAGTATAAAGTAGAGAAATAATCAAAAATGGAGTTGATCTATTTAATGAAAAAAAAATAGAATGGGATGGGTGAAAAATTAGAACAGTAGTAAAATAATCCTTCAATATATGGTTCATACTAGTATATGTTCACAAAATACTAATATATGGTGTACATACATGCCATTTAACCTAGTTAATAGCGAATTAGTTGGTTTAGATTATTCAATTAAAACCACATGTAAATAGAAAAGTAATTTAATGGATGACCATAAACATGTGAAATTTGGGTTACTTATGTAACATCACATGTAAATAAAGAATAATACATTTTTATATTTATTAATATTTACTAATTAAATATTAATTTTACATTAAAGGGGTTTCTATGTTCGATAGTGTACCTGATACGCAACATCGGGTTTCTTTGAAATCTTATGTTCCACACTAGTAATATAATAATATTAATTTAAATGGTAGTTAACATGTAGTCATTGTATTGGAGGGAATGAATAGAAATAACTAAAACATTATTAAATATATTTGTTAAATGTTTTTACATTTATCCCATTATTGAATAAGGCTTAAAATAAGAAAGAATTCAATTTGAGGCATAGATACTCTAATATTCACTAAAAGGACGACTTATCACCTTTTGATGGAGAACCCTCTTCAAATTTAGTTTTTTTCACTCCTATACATTCTATTGGACCAAATAAAATTCTTCTTTAGAATCGGAGAATCAAAATTTACTTTCTGTATGTTTTTGGTATTTTTTCGATATAGTTCATTTTTCATGAATAGTGAAAAATGTTGTATTTTAATTCAAAACATATTTTTAATATAATTTATTTATATTATTAGATAATCATTTTAATTGGTTTTAAAGTTCAATTAGAATATATTTTTACCATTTAATCCAATGGTGGTCATTGATATTAATTTCACATTGAAATTGGACTCAAACTAGTGTCAATCTTTTGATATATATTGTTTCATAAAAACACGCTATTTGTTTTGACAATGGGAATTATTTATTAAATTAATTAATGAAACTTATATGTTTTGAATTATTTATAATAGACATCATTTTTGAATTCAGAATATAAAATATATCTTACGTTGAATTTTTGGTATTTTTCTGAAAAACATCAATTTTTAATTAATAGTGAAAACACAAAGTGGTAGTTAAAAAAACTAATTTTTCGTTTAAATGAATCTTTACCACTTTTGTGAATTTAATTTACAAAATCCAACATACATGGTTGTCATTAGGATGTATAATGTGGTTCAATGGGATTAAAATATTTTTGTGGTGAATAGGAACTTTTATGTTTTATTAATCGCGATTAGAGGTAATTAATGTACTTTTAGGTTAAAATAATGTTATAATAATATTAAATTACCTTGACACATGTCCTACCCATATTTTATGTGTAATTACCAACCAATAAGTCACATGGGTCAACTTTGGGACCCCATGGATCCACCTGGGTAAGAAGATGACATTAATAACTTGTTATTTTAAGTTAAAATAAAAATGTCACAAACATGTATTGTTTTACTAAAACAATTTTTACATGGGGATATACAAGTCATATTTTTTACTATAAATATTAATTAGAAAGATAAAAAGGTTTCCTACAAAATTATATTTTTTTAATAATTTTTAGACATTAAAAAAGTTAAATTATTTATGACACCATGATGATGCATCGAATACCTCATTAATTAAGGATTTAAATAAAATGATATGATAATGTAAAATCTAAGAACTAAACTTGTCAAAAAACAAGTTAATGTGTGGATTTAGAACCCTTATCACCTTATACTCGAAATATATTTTTTGGGGACCTTTAATATCCGAAAATCATTTTAAAATAAACTAAAATATTATAACTTTCCAAGAGTTCCCCTCCTCCCCTCTTATAAAAGGCCCCCACCTCTACTACCTTATTCACACCTCTCAATCCATTGGATCATCCATGATCTAGCCATTTTATCTCTCCACATCCCTCTCCTAATACTAGAAGCCTTACCTCAGGTAGAAAGATCTTCAAACCCTTTTGGTTCAAAGCAAAGGGAGTTACCCGATTTAAAGGTAATGTCTTCACTTGTGTTCTTTTGTTTTATTTGCTTCTACAACCCCGTAAACTCTTTTTATTACATTATTTTGTAACAAAAACAGTATATTCAATATACTAGGATGTTTTTATGATATTTAGTTGAGCTACAATTACACACACCTCCGTCTAATGGTTAAATAACATATTGTTTCTCTAGTTTGCGAATTTCTGCCTCACGAAACGATGATTGTTCAATCTTCTTTTAACACATTCATGGTGGCCATTAAGATGTAAATCTATTTATATATGATATATATTATGTTAATGTGTTATTTATGGTTCTTTATTATTAATTTATGGCATACCATTTTGGTTTCCATTATGGGTAAACGGGATATCTTCATTTTAGAAAATGCGGACTACCGCCCCCTTAAACTGATTTGATTCGTTAATGCCATATATGGGAAGTATAAATGATGGAATTAATGATATTATATATGATATTATACAGTAATTAAAATATACCTTTATATCATTATGATTTAACTCTATTACATATGAAAAAGAAATTAATTTACCATTCATGCATACGTACGGCTTACCATCTCCATGAACGATGCATTTCATTTCTTACCTCTAAATGTTATATACTATTATAGATACATGTATATGCTAGATATATAAGATATATATGATATCCAAATCACGAATATAATTCTGGATATAATGAACGTTTGACAACATAAACAACATGTAATTGTAAGAAATCTATTTTTGACATAAGTACCAAATATCGAAAAAACAAACATTATTAACATAAATGATTACATAATGTTTATAACATGGAAATAAGTGATATAAAAAGAATAATAAACTGGAAAATATTTCTTAAGCATGTAGAAATTAACAGTAGTTTATTATTCAGGAGATTAAAGAGCGATCAAGTCAAGTCGGACATGAGGTAAGGGACTTCGTCTCAATCTCCTTTCATTGAGGCATATTTTGTCCTAATACAAGACTTTCTTTTATACGCAGTATAAAAAACATTTGAATTTTTGTTTCATTCAAAGGGAATTTTTTTCTACAAAACATTTTATTAAACAACAAATATGAATGTTTATTTTAACGTACGCGGTGACAATGCCCTTTTCCGCAGCCGTGAGTATTATTTCGTCTTTGGCTTCCTCAACAAGCTGTAATGTTTTTAAAATTAAATAAATACCATATACTCTATTATGTATTTTGGTATTGAAAATGGCATGTATAATGGATTTTTTATGTAAATATATTTAAGAGAAATATTGTGATCGAAATGTGGAAATGTTTTCTTTCCCTTATATTTGTTTTATGTCTTATGATTTCATAATGGTACATGGACATTTGATGGGTGGTTACATGATAAACAATATGACGGGTGGTGCTAGGAATACCAGGATGGGTGGTTACATTATAACCTCCAATTAATTGGGTATGGAAGTTGGCCGTATGGCTATTCAATTTAGTGATATGTGTGGAAGTTGACCGTATAGTGATTCCATTTAAGTATGTTTATGTCCCAAGTTACCTTTATATGTTATGTGTTCTTTATATGGGATTTAAGGTAATATTTTGGTTACAAAAGGGTAAGTGATGATATTTTACTCAGTGAAGAGTATTTACTACTTCTTAAAGGTGAAAAGTGTTACTTTGATAAATTATTCATGGTTTACTTGATGTTTTTAAAAACTAAGAGTTTTTCTTATTTGTGTATCCCTTACTGATCTTTTTATGCTCATCCCAAGTTTGTTTGAAATTTTTTTTACATGACATAATGTGGAATAGGGTCATGGATGGGATCAAGGAAAACTCATGTTGTCTTAAACATGGAACTAGACATGAATCTTTTTTTAAGAGTCCATGTTTTGTAAAAAAAAGAAACTTTGTAGAAGTGTCGGCTCTGTAAACTTTTGAGATGTAGTAGTTATGATCTAATTCTCTAAAAATCTAAACCAGAAAAGATCCGCAATAAGAATTATTCATTTAATTCAATATTCAGTAATGTTTATGGTCGGGGCCTTATAGTTGGTATCAGAAGTCTGTTTAGATTACTTTAGGAGTTAGAATTATATTAAATGATTATCCAAAAGTATTTTTTTAATTGTCAAATTGAAATGATATAGAATTTTAAGATTACCATGTTGATTAATCTAAGAAATGTTTGTTCAGAATGGGTTTCCGCAGTGGAAACAAGGCAGCTATATTGGGACAACATCGGGAGGAAGACAAC
The DNA here is from genome assembly GCA_963277665.1 of Viscum album. Classification (NCBI taxonomy): domain Eukaryota; kingdom Viridiplantae; phylum Streptophyta; class Magnoliopsida; order Santalales; family Viscaceae; genus Viscum; species Viscum album. The sequence goes on from OY728121.1 coordinate 1,718,697,387, forward strand.
CATCCAAATCAGCAACATGAGATTGTAGGAATTGGAACTGAGCAGTTTGTTGTAGTGATCGAACATTTGACTCAGGCTATAAATGGTGGTGGTATCCATGCATGCGATCAGCCAGATAAACCATAGAAGAACAAGTTAGTGACAGAACATTTCATGGGGAAACATCCACCATCATTCAGAGGATCATATGACCATGTGCTAGCAGAAGGGTGGATTAATGCACTGGAGAATATTTTTTATGTCATGGGGTGTTCAGAACATCAAAAGGTTAGTCTTTTTGTTTACCGATTTGAAGGTGAAGCTGATCAGTGGTGATCGATGATGAAAAATATCAGGGATAGTTATGAGATTGATGATCTTCACTGTGAAAAATTCAAAGGTATGTTTCTTGAGAAATATTTTCCTATGGTGGTTCATCTTAGGATGGAAAAAAAATTCTTAGAATTGAGATAGGAGGATGACTTAGTGGCTGCTTATGAAGCAAAGTTCACTCGACTGGAATGGTTTGCTCCAAATTTCTTTCGAGATCATGATAGTAAAATCATCCATTTTTACTCAGGGTTCAATCCAATGTATGGAAGGGCTTCAGCTTCTCGTGAGTTCAAAAGTTATGAAAAACTTGTTCGATGTGTAGAGAAGGTGGAAATGGAGTTTGCCGAAGATCAGGTGTTATTTGAAAAACACCATAATAAGAGGTCCAGTTTGCAAGGATAGGTGAAAAATTCATCAATGAAGCAAGGAGGTAAAAAAACCAAATATCCATCTTGTGAGATGTGTGGTAAAATGCATCCAGGATATAGTTTATCCTAGTTGGGAAAGTGCTTTCGGTGTGGTATGCCTAGTCATATTGCTCGTAACTGTAAGGAATATAATCAAGCATGAAATGAAAAGCTAGTGGTAAGATGTTTTAAGTGTAATAAAATGGGTCATTATGATAATGAGTGTCTAACAAAGAACTCTACTGGGGGAAAGTAGCCAGACTACAAGCATAAGGGGGTGGTGAAATCCTTTGCAACTACTTCAGCGGATGCTGGGCCATCGAATGAAGTAGTATCAGTTACATGGTTTGTTTGTTCAGATTATGCCAATGTTTTTTTTGATTCAGGGTCAACACATTCTTTCATTTCTGAGAAGTTTTGTAGTAAATTGGGAATTCCATCTCAAGATAGGAATCCTAAACATATGGTAAAAACACCCGGAGGGAACGTTGAGACAAAAAGAATTATAAGATCCTTTTAATCTGTGTGTGTGGAAATAATCTACCTAAAAACCTTATTTTATATTCCTCTAGTAGAGTTTGATGTTATTTTGGGCATGGATTGGCTTTCTATTTATCATGATAAGATTGAATGCAGAGCTAAAGAGGTTTCTTTTCAGAAATATTTTCAGTTTGTGTACAAGAATGAACCCTGGTTTTTGATAACATATATGGATGTTGAGAAACTAGTAAAATATGTAAATTAATGTTACCATGCACATATTGTTGAAAATAAAGGAACTGTTCAGATTAATGATGTTCCAGTGGTAAATTAAAATCGTGATGTTTTTCTTGATGAGTTTCCTGGTATTATTCATTATTGGGAAGTTGAATTTGCTGCTGACATAGTTCTTGATTCAATTCCAATTTCAAAACCCCCCTTATCGAATGGATGTAGTTGAACTTTTAGAGTAAAAGGAGCAATTACCGGAGTTATTAGATAAAGGTTTCATTAATCCTAGCACAACACCATGGGGTTCTCCTATCTTGTTTATTAAAAAGAATTATGGTTCAATGAGACATTGCATTGATTATAGAGCATTGAATAATATCACTGTTAAGAATAAGTATCCTTTTCCTCATATCGATGATTTGTTTGTTCATCTCCAGGGAGCTCAGTATTTTTCAAAGATTGAATTGAGGTCGGGGTACTATCAGTTTAAAGTAAAAGAAGAATATGTTCCTAATACTGCATTCCATACAAGATATTGCCATTATTAATTTGTAGTTATTCCTTTTGGGTTAACCAATTCACCTTCTGTATTCATGGACCTTATGAATAGAATATTCCATGAGTTCTTGGATAAGTTTGTGGTTGTTTTCATTGATGATATTTTGGTGTTTCCTAAAATAAAAGAGGAGCATGAAATTCATTTAAGGGTTATCATTGAAACCTTAAAAGAAAAGAAACTGTATGGAAAATTCAGAAACTGTGAGTTTTGGTTAAAACAAATATCATTTCATGGCCAAATTGTTTCAAAAAATGGCATAATTATTTATCCTGCTAAATCAAAAGTTGTTGAAGAATGGCCAAGACCCACATATGTAATTAAGATTCGTAGATTTCATGGTTTGTAAGGTTACTAATGAAGGTTTTTTTAAATTTTTTTACGGTTATCTAGTCCAAAGGCTATGCTAACTCGGAATGTTGTTATGTTTATCTGGACAAATTAATGTGATGGTTGTTTTTAGGAGTTGAAAAGAATATTTTTGAATGCTCTAGTTTTGGAACATCCTTCCAGGAATGATGATTTTGTTATCTACAATGATGCTTCGTTGAAGGGAATTGGTTGTGTCCTTTTGAAGAAAGATCAGGTAATTTCTAATGCTTCACGTCAGTTAAAAACTCATGAGGTAAATTACCATACACATGATTTGAAATTAGCTGTTGTTTTTTTTGCTTTAAAAATTTAGAGGTATCATTTGTATGGAGTAATGTGTGAAATATATACCGATCATAAAAGTTTAATGTATATATTCACTCCGAATGAATTGAACATGAGATAGAGGAGATGTCTTGAATTAATCAAGGATTATGATTATACAATTCATTACCATCCAGGAATAGTAAATAAAGTGGCTGATGCATTGAGTCGAAAGAGTAATTCTTCATTAACCATGCTACATTTGGAACTAGATCCTTTGGTTTTTGATTTGATGAACTTTGGCATAGAATTTGTTGGTGCAGGAAGTTCTTCTTTTTTGTTTCAGGTTTCAGGGATATCATCTCTATCAAATAGAATTAAGCAAGCGTAGTGGAAAGATAGTGGGTTGCAGAAAGAGGCAGAGCTGGTTTAGAAGGGTAAGTTGCCTAAATTTAACATTGATAATGATTTTGTTTTGAGGTTTGGGAAGAGATTATGTGTTCCTTGTGATTCTCAGTTGAAGAATGAGTTGTTTCGATAGGCTCATAGTTCCCCGTTTTCAGTTCATCCTTGCAGTACTAAGATGTATGGAGATCTGCGGGAGTATTTCTGGTGGGATGGAATGAGAAGAGATATTGTCGATTTTACTGTGAAGTGTTTTACTTGTCAGTAGGTTAAATGAGAGTGGAAGACACCGAAAGGGATGCTTCAGTCATTACTGGTGCCATAGTGGAAATGGGAAAATATATCCATGGACTTTGTTGTGGGATTACCGAAGACATCTCGAGGTAATAATGCAATCTGGGTTATTGTTGATCGATTGACTAAATATGCTCATTTCATTCCTATTTTCGATACATTGTCTCTAGATAAACTTTCTCGGTTGTATGATAAAGAGATAGTCAGGTTGCATGGAGTTACCGTCTCCACTATATCTGATCATGATCCCAGGTTTACTTCTGAATTTTGGAAAGGCCTTCAAAAGTCATTGGGTACTAAATTAAATTTTAGTACAACTTTTCATCCTCAATCAGATGGGCAGTCAGAATGAAAAATTCAGACCATGGATGAAATGATACATGCTTTTCGATGGATTATTAGGGAAGTTGGGACCAACATCTTTCTTTGGTTGAATTTTCATATAATAAGTTCTTTCCTTCTATTATACAGATGTCACCATTTGAGGAATTATATGGGAAGCGGTGTCGAACTCCAGCTTTTTGGGATTAAGTGGATGAAAGGAAGTTGATGGGACCAGAATTGGTAGAAGAGTTGATGGAAATAGTTCATCTGATACAGAGAAACATGAGAATAGCCCAGAGCAGGCATAAAAGTTATGAGGATAACCTGAGGAATGATATATCTTTCGAGGTTGGTGATCATTTATTTCTCAATGTTTCTCCATGGAATATTTTGATGAGATTTTTTAAGAAAGTAAAGATGAATACAAGGTTCATTGGACCATATGAAATTCTTGAGAGAGTTGGATCAGTTTCTTACCGAGTGGCTTTACATCCATGTTTGTCTTAGGTACACAACGTTTCTCTTGTTTTGATTTTGAGAAAGTATATGCCAGATCCATCTCATGTTTTGAGCCCAGAGGTAGTTCAGTTGGAAGAGAATCTCTCTTATGAAGATCAACCATCCCAGATTCTTGACTATAGAGAGAAAGTGTTGCAGAATAAGTTAATTCACTAGGTAATGGTTTTGTGGAAAAACCATATGATTGAAGAGGCAATGTGGGAATCTGAAAATTCTATGAGAGATAAATACCCCCATTTATTTTCATAAGTGAATAAAATTGCGAGGACAGAATTCCCAAAAATGGGGAAGGATGTAACATCCCAGGTAAATAAAGAATAATGCATTTTCATATTTGATAATATTTTCTAATTAAATATTAATTTAACTTTAAAGGGATTGGTATGCTTGATAGTATACCTGATACGCAACAACGAGTTTCTTTGAAATCTTACGTTGCACACTAGTAATATTATAATATTATTTTAAATGGTAGTTAACTCGTAGCCATTGTATTGGCGGGAATTAATATAAATAAATAAAATATGATTATATGTGTTTGTTAAATGTTTTTAAATTTATCCAATAAAAGATAAAGGCTCAAAATAAGAAAGAATTCAATTTTAGGCATAGATACTCTAATATTCACTAAAAGGTCGACTTATCACCTTTTGATAGTGAACCCTCTTTAAATAATATTTTGGTCACTCCTATACATTCTATTGGACCAAATAAAATTCTTCTTTAGAATCAGCGCATAAAAATTTACTTTTCTTTAATTTTTGGTATTTTTCCGATAATGATAATTTTTTAATGAATACTGAAAAATGTTGTTTTTTAATTCAAAACTTCTTTTTAATCTAATATATTTATATGATTAGACTATAATTTTAATTGGTTTTAAAGTGCAATTAGGATATATTTTTACCATTTAATCCAATGGTGGACATTGGAATTTATTTCACATGGAAATCAGACACAAACTAGTGTCAATCTTTTGATATATATTGTTTCATAAAAACACGGTATTTGTTTTGACAAAGGGAATTAATTATTAAATTAATTAATGAAACTTATATGTTTTAAATTTTTTAAAAGATGCATCATTTTTGAATTCAGAATATCAAATATAGCATAGGGTGAATTTTTGGTATTTTTCTGAAAAACATCAATTTATGATGAATAGTGAAACCACTAAATGGTAGTTAAAAAAACTGATTTTTCGTTTAAATGAAACTTTACCACTTTTGTAAATTGAATTTAAAAAATATGACATACATGGTTGTAATTTGGATGTAAAATGTGGTTTAATGGGATTGAAATAATTTTTTGGTGAATAGTAACATTTAAGTTTTATTAATCGCGATTAGAGGTAATTAGTGTAATTTAAGGTAAAAATAATGTTATAATAATATGAAATTACCTTGAAACATGTCGTAATATTATTGGATATGTCATGGCCGGAAAAAAAACCCATGGGTCAACTTGGTGACCCCATGGATCCACTTGGGTAAGAAAATGACATTAATATCTATTTATTTTAAGTTAAAATAAAAATGTCACAAACATGTATTGTTTTAATAAAACAATTTTTACATGGGGTTATTCAAGTAATATTTTTTACTATTAATATTAATTAGAAAGATAAAAATATTTCCTACATCATGATAGTTTTTTTATAATTTTTAGACATTAAATAAATTAAATTACTTATGACACCATGAATATGCAGCGATTATCTAAAAAATTAACGATTTAAATAAAATGAAAAGATAATGTAAAATATAAGACATAAACTTTTCAAAAACCTTTTTTATGGGTGGATTACGAACCCTTAACACCATAGACTCTCAATATATCTTTTTGGGACCTTTAAAATCCGAAAATCATTTTATAATAATGTAAAATTTTATAACATTCCAAGAGTGCCCCTCCTCTCCTCTTATAAAAGGCCACCACCTCTACCACCATCTTCACACGTCTCAAGCCTTTGGCTCGGCCATTATCTGCCAATTTTATCTCTCCAAATCCATATCCCCATCCTAGAATCCTTACCCTATGTAGAAAGATCTTCAAGAAACCCTTTTGGTTCAAACCAAAGGGAGTTACCCGATTTAAAGGTAATGTCTTCACTTGTGTTATTTTGTTTCATTCTTCTACTCCAACCCCCTAAAATATTTTTATTACTTTATTTTGTAACAAAACCAGTATCATAAATATACTAGAATGTTTTAATGATAATTATTCGAGAAAAACATACACACACCTTTTCCTAATGGTTAAATAACATACTATTTCTGTGGTTGTTGAATTTCTGCCTCAGGAAACGATGATTGTTCAATATTATTTTAACAACTTTCTTGGTGGCCATTAATATTCCAAACTATTTATATATTATATATATTATGTTTATGTTTTCCTTATGATTCTGTATTTTTAATTTATGGCATACCATTATGGTTTCCATTATGGGTAAACGTGATATCTTCATTTTAGGAAGTGCAGACTACCGCCCCCTCAAAGTGATTTGATTCGTTAATGAAATATGTGGGATGTATAAAGGATGAATTTAATGATATTATATATGATATTATAGTGGAATTATAATATACCTTTATATCATTATGATTTCACTATATTAAATATGAAATAGTAATGAAAGTAGCATTCATGTGTACGTACGGCTTACCGTCTCTATGAACGATGCATTTCATTTATTACCTCTAAATGTTATATACTATTATAAATAAATGTATATTCTGGATATATATGATATATATGATATCAAAATCAAGAATATCATTTTTGATACAATTAAACATTGACCACATGAACAACATGTAATAGTAAGAAGTCCGTTTTTGACATAAGAAACTAATATCGACAAAACGAACATTAATAACTTAATTGAATACATAATGTTTATTACATGGAAATAAGTGATATAAAAGGAATAATAAACATGAAAAAGGTTCCTAAGAAAGTATAAATTAACACTAGTTTATTAATCAATAGATTAAAGATCGATCGAGTCAAGTCAGACACGAGGTAATGGACTTCGTCCCAATCTCCTTTCATTGAGGCATATTTTGTTCTAATACCAGACATTCTTTTATACACTGTATAAAACACCTTTTACTTTTCATTTCATTCAAAGTGAATATTTTTCTATGAATAATTTTACTAAATGACAAAAATTAATGATTATTTTATTGTACATGGTGACAAAGACCTTTTCTACCACCGCGAGTATTATTTAGTCTTTGGCTTCCTCAATAAGCCGTAATGTTTTTACAAATAAAATAAATACCATATAATCTTTTATGTATTTTGGAATTGAAAATTGTTTTTATAATGTATTTGTTTTTTCAATATATTTAACTGATATATTGTGATCGAAAAGTGGAAATGTTTTCTTTCCCTTATATTTGTTTTATATCATATGATTTTATAATGGTACTTGGACATTTGATGGGTGGTTACGTGATAAACCATATGACGGGTGGTGCCGTGAATACCAGGACAGGTGGTTATGTTATAACCTCCAATGCATTGGCTATGGAAGTCGGTCGTATGGGTTTTCCATTTAGTGATATGTGTGGAAGTTGATCGTATGGTTATTCCATTTAAGTATGTTCATGTCCCAAGTTTCCTTTATATGTTATGTGTTTTTATATGGATTTTATGGTAATATTTTGGTTACAAAAGGGTAAGTAATGATCATTTATTTAGTGAAGAGTATTTACTACTTCTTAAAGGTGTAAAGTGTTACATTGATAAAGTATTCATGGTTTAATTTATGATTTGAAAAACTAACAGTTTTCCATCTTTGTGTATCCCTTACTGAGATTTTTATTCTCATCCCATGTTTTTTTGAAATGTTTTTCACAGGACATAATGTTGACTAGGGTCACGGATGGGATCAAGGAAAAGTCATGTTTCCTTAATCATGGAACTAGACATAACTCTTTTTTTAAGAGTTCAATATTTTGTAAAAAAAAGGAAACTCCATAAAAGTGCCTACTCTGTAGACTTTTTAGGTGTAATAGTTATGATCTAATTCTCTAAAACTCTAAACCTGAAAATATCCTCAATGGAAATTATTCATTTAATTAAATATTAAGTAATGTTTATGTTCGTTCCCTTATAACTTATTTTACATCAAATGGTCAACTATACAAATGGGACCATCAATTAAAGAATAAAATGTATTTTATTTTTCTATATTATGAAATTTATAATGTTGGATTTCATAGAATTATTTTAATTATGAAATTAACTTTCTTTAATAATTTTTTTTAGAATTATCACATGGATATAGGAGTAATTCCTAAACAATGTAAAATTGGGATTGATTACTTGTTTTTGAATTGATTGTATTATTGTGTGAATGATTTAACATTTTCAGTGTTGACTATGGTGCATCTCTGTATCCTAATTATAGTTCTCCTAGAAATTAAATAAAGATTTTATACTTTATATTTTGTTGTATTGGACTAATGAGGGATATGAATTTCTTGATTAATCAATGATTTAAACATTGAATGATCATATAAATTTTTTCATGAACATTCCTTCACAATACAACCACTAAAATCAACAAAAAACCCTACTATATAAGAAAACAAGAATAAAGAGTCAATATGATTGGACTCTCTATGAACTAGTATACGAAAAAATACTCAATATATAGATTTAATATTTTCTGTGTATTTTTTGAAACAAATTCACATTATGATTTCAAATAAAAATATTTATATGTGATTAATTTTATTATTCATTATATAAATTTTATTTTTAAAATGAATATTAAAAAATACATAATTTGTAATTTTGATAAAAACTAATCATCTATAAATACTCTAATTTCCACTTTTTAAAAACTAACCCTTTTTACTGATCGAATGCCCTAGATTATTAATAGTTATTAATTTAAAACAAATTAAATTTTATATTCGAATACATGACATTAAAACAAATTAAATTTCTAAATAAAGTAAAAAATAATTTCATTAACAATCTAGTGTTGTACTATTTTCTAAAAAATTAATGATACTAGTAAAATATATATCTTAAAACATCAATATTTTGACATATAATAAACGAAATATAACAAAAAATAATAGTAATTCAAATAAAATAAAATAAATGAGTGTATATAAACCTCAATAGAATCCAAATCAAAAGTAAAATTATTAATTGGAAACATAACTAAAATCCAAAAATACAGGAGATGATCCTAAATAAAAAAACATCACTTTAGGGGCCTTGGGAATTAAGGTAAGAGAAACCCATTATACACATAATATATTAGGTATAAAACCATTCACTAAAAACTCTATTTAATATGATAGTTAGAGAATAATCAATTCTTATTACAATAAGGACAGACCATAATATCCCTTATGATCGATATAATACAAATTTTTTGTTAGTTATGAATGATCAAATGATAGGGATAGAGTAATCAATACATTTAAAGGAAACATAACAGTTTTTCCAATATATTTTTCCAATGACTCTTTGATCCACTATTTAGAGGATATTAATAACCATAAAATAAATCAGATAAATTGTAAAATACACATAAAAATTCGCCTCAGCATCTTTCAATGTACCACTTTATAAAAAATTCCATTCCCATAAAAACATAACACATAACAAATAACCATTAAGGTAAATCATATGTATAAGGAATAACTCAATCCAAAATATTCACAAAAAAACAAAAAGGAATTTGATTCCACAATGTTGAACAAAACCTGAAATTATTTTTTCATTCTTCCCAGTGGGCCCTAACTCATTATAAAATAGTTCAATATGAGAAAAATATTTTTTTTAACCAAATAGAGTTCAGTACATTGAAATAAACACCCTTAATCAAAATTGAAAACTAATTCTGTATGAAAAAATATTATCACACACATTATTAATCCAAAAATAGATTCAAAATATAATCTAATATTTTTTTTAATAAAATGATGAACTAATAGTTAGAAGAAAAATAAATGAAAAAAAAATTCTAATCTCTTTCAATATACACCCTTTTTATTGGGATTATATTTATAATTCACATGTTGTCCCTTTTGAATGTAGATTGATATAATTATAAATCTAAAACATCCCTTTTAAAACATCAATTTGAATTATAAAATCAATGGAACATTTTATCAAACACCTAGAGGGAACCCAAAAATAATTTCAATTAGGCAAGGCCTATTGGATGTTAGAAAACATCATTTCATTAAATATTTGAATTCACTCAGGTAATAATATGATGTTTTCATCATAAATAATCTATAGAAATTTAATATATGTCAAATAATAAAATGTTTTATAATTTAAGGAAAACGACCGCAATTAACAAGATTCAATTCCTTAATTTAATACATTCGCATAAGATAAATGGAATCACATCCTGAAGAACTAATTGATTTAGTAGTAATGGTAAACTAGATACATACTTTAGTTCTATATTATGTTTTAAAAAAAATTACAACATAATGTTTTATGGAATAACGTTATTCCCTCCATCATTTCATTAGATAGAAATCATAGTAAACATAGTAGGTAATTGTGGGGAAAAATAAGGGTGAGCTATAATCTTTGTAATGGTTAATAAAAATAAATGATATCATGAATCAATATGCATAATCAACAAGGAATTGTAAATAAGTAACTACACATTATATTTAAACAATGTTACTATGACTATAAGATTGAAAAAATCAATATGTTAAGGTAAATTACATAAAACCCATTCCATTTAATCAATTGAAGGATATTCATAACTTGATATGGAATAACCAATATAAAAATGTAAATATATAAAAACACATTTCATTTAATCAATAATGTATGAATGAAATTCAATAATATATAATATAAATATGAATATATCATGGGTTATTATTATTTAATTTTAAATTATTTAAATTCCAAATTATTGGATTGTATGATCTTAGATATCTTGATACATCTACCATCAGTATGTTTTCCGATTATAGTTTATAAATGATATATAGTTATGATACATAACCCCATTTATCTAACGCTTGGAATATGATTTGAATCATAAGACTACTAATGGATCAAGTTGATATCTATAATGAAGAAAAACAAATATCATCATGTCCAAATAATTTATCATTCATCATGTGATCTATTTAATTTTTGAACAGTATGTGTTATTGTCAAATATACAAATTGTGTAAAAAATATAAATTTATCAATATTTTCACACATTAATTAATAACAATAAATGTTATCACCATATGTAGATGTGATACAATGTTTAATAAATAAAGAAATCCTTGATAAATAATATAGGTATTTTGGGGAAATTTAATTTCAAATAATCATAGATAATATAATATTTTCAGGGAATGTAAATGAATACTAAAATGAATCAAGAAAGTTAATGTAAATTATTTACTTGATCAAAATCTTTATAATGAATCCATAGAAATAATAAGTATAGTATCAATCCAATATATACCCATTATTTTAGAAATAAATTTTTTTTTCATTAATTAAGAGTAATACCATAAAATTATCATTTAAAACATAAATAAGTTAAATATCCTTTTCAAATTGAAAATTACATTTAACAATTAAATGATCCCAAAATATTATGAAAATGATTTTCTAAAAAATAATCATTGATTCTTATAATGTTTGATTTAAAACAATTTGTGGTCAGGATGATAGGAAATTCATTACAATATGTGTATGTTAGTATAAAGATTCGATTTAAATTTATGTGAAAATCCAAAAATCATTATTTTAAATATTACATGAAGATTTGATAAAAAATCAAAACATTAAAAATGGGTAAAAATTTCTTTAATAATTCATTTTTATTAATTTAGAAAATGATTTCTAAGTAATTTTTAGAAAACATTATTTTGTATGATAAATGTATTTGTATGTGAAGAGATAAATGAAGATTGATTTTAATAAAAATATTTTAACATTCATTTTAAGCACCAAAGTGTGGAAAATGACACTATTACATGAAAATGCTTGTCAATTACCATAGAAGAATAAAAATAAATGGTTTATTAAAATGATAAAACAATTTCCCTTAATGGAAACCCAGGTATAAACAATACCAATTAAAATGAGATGTGGAATAATCCCCTACAATGTTCGTAATGTTGAAGTGAGAGTTAACTAATGACTCTATTTTAGGTAGAAAATTTAAATCCCCATAAAACATGTGTAAATAGAAAATAATGTATTCAAAATTGACTACACCAATAAGAAAATAATATCATTGACAATGCACATGTTATATGATGCAATGAAAGAAATTTGTTTTTGAAATTCATTACCAAATGTTAATTTTCAATTCAAATATAATTAGATGAAATAATTCTGTTTGAAACATAAAAAAATGAATTATTCATGATATTAAATTTAAATGATAATTTATATACCATATATATATATAAATATGAAATTTTGTTCTTAAATTTAAAATATACCTCAATGAATATAAATTGAGATGAAGTCCCTCAACTTACTCTTCATTATGGATGATCTTTTTTTAATCCCCTATATATTTTATTTCAATATATTATGAACATATACTAACCCAGAAAGTCCGATCCAAGCATGCTTGGACCACCAAATTTATTAATAAAATAAAAGTGCAGAAACAGGAGAAAGAAGAGAGAGAGATTACAAGTTAAAACATTCATAGTCACCACCCCCATACCCGATCGTGTCATCAGCATCAGCTGATTCCCATTCTGATTGGGTCTCGTATTGTTTAAGAAGCTTCTTATAGATCTTCCGTTTGTCCATCTGCTCCTTTGATAGCTTCTCAATCTCCTTCTTGGCAGATGCCCTAGTGGTCACGGTCTTCGGAACTGCAGAGTAGTCCTTCCTTGGTTTCCTTGAAACAGGGGCAGATCTGACACCCTCACTGTCAGAGCCTCTTTTCTTTTCTCCTCGGACAATATCACTATATGATATCGTAGTTGCATCCATACCTCTTCCCTTGGTCTCAACATGAGAGGCACCCCCTTTGCAGAGGGTTAGGTCCCCAACTCCAGGAGTGGGTTCCTCCGCCCTTCCTTTCTCAGTAGTCTTTGACTTGTCACCATTGCCCGAGACCCTGATCGGTGTACACACCCTCCCCTGTTCATCTTCAGAAATGTTCCCCCATTCCTCATGTAACTCAGATATCTGAAATTGCTTCTGGATTTCATGATGATAATCAACATGTAAATGCACATCACCCTGATTATAAACATCAACCTGGTGAGAGTCAGGGATCAAATTATCAGAAGTGATAACCTCCTGATCTCTGGAAGGGCCGCTATATGATCTTTTCGGAGTAGAATCAACAATCAACCCTTTGCCCTTTGAAGGAGTCAGCACATCAGGGACTGCCTTCATAGGAGGGTCGCTGTCCTTGGTGACATGCTTTGGCGAGGACAATTCCTTCAAAGTATCCTTTTTTCGACAGAGATTGGAGGGGTGTCCTCGCATCCCACACTCTTTACAAGAGTTGTTTTTCCGACACAATTCCAAAGAGTGCCCCACAATCAAGCATTTAGTGCAGAAAAGAGGCATCTTTTCATATTCAACATCAATTTGAATTTGATCAGACGGAATAGAAAGAGTTACCGTATCAATGAGAGTGGATCTGAGATCAACTTCCACCAGCATTCTAGCAAAGTGCCCAAATCTGACATCAGTTGTTTCCTTGTCAAGGCGGATGGGAGTTCCAATTGCCGTTCCAATATCATGAAGGATCTCTGGATGCCAAAGAACCCAATTAAGACCATGAAGACGCACCCATACTTGTGCGAAGACATTTTTTGCATTCGAGACATTAAAGTCCAGTGACCATTTGTGCAGATGAAGCCATCCCGGTTTTAGAAACATGGAACCAGAACTCCATGCCCTAATCTTGAGATCCGCCGATGGAAACAAGCAGTGAAAGAATCCCCGCCCAAGGGAGACACATTTCCAGCTAGCAAAGCCCCACAACATCGAAATTCTACGGAATAAATCTTCACATTTCCAGGGTTGCGCACCTTTAGGAAGAACAATGTGAGCAATCAATGAGTTCTCACCCAAAGCCAACCTTTCAGCAATCACACCGGGGTTCGCCTCAACGTGAGCCAAAGATCCCTTTCGGAGAATCCTTCTAAAGCAGGAATTGTCAATCTTTTTCTGGTCCGATAGCGAATCCTTCATCACATCAACAAATGAACGTTGTCCACATGATGCGGCACCAGAAGGAACCCTCATAGATTCCTGAAACTGACCAAAATTGACATCGGAAGAGGAAAACTTCAAAACCTCCTTTACCTTGGACCTTGAAGAATCCCAAGCAGACTGATTAAGGGGTTTGCCGGGCGGCGATTTCGCAGCGTTCAACCTGTCCACCCTCGCCGCATCATCCTCCGATCTCAGCAAAGCAGTCCCACAAGAGGAGACCTTCGCGCCACCAGTCGATGCAACATCAGCAGAGGAAACCTCCTAATTTCTGAAGCTGCTCGGGTCCGCATCCTTCCCTGAAGGCCGCTGCTCTCCGGAGAAGACCACCCCACCAACCGACGCGAGCAAATCACGGGAGGAAGCCACTGGTTTTCTGACATCGGAACTCGGCGCTGGTTTTCTTAAATCGGAACTCGGCGCAGGGGAAATACCGCTCAGAGCCGGATCCCTCCCCACCATTCGCATGTCGAGGCGATTGAATCCCAGGAAGTGCGGAATCGCCTTCTCGGTAGAAAACCCTAGCAGACGCCATCCCGCGCCGTCGCTCGGTTCGCCTCCCGTCTCTCCTCTCGTCTCGCCATCCTCCTGGTTCATATGAACATATACTAGAACAATTATAATATTAATAATATCCAATATTACCCTTATCTAACATTATATCATCTATTTGTTTAAAATATTTCTTTATTTTAATCTTTTCAAGTGTTACTTGCCTTTTTTTCTCATGCGTGGATTGTAAAGAATGATCCATTTAATGAAATGATTTTACTATTCCCTCTAATATATAATTGTAACCATGACATAATTATAATACTTTAATACTAATTATACATTTATTACCAATCATGAAATATGGATTTGATAAGTGAAGTATGTTACAATCAGGGATATGGTGGGTCATACACAGACATGGGAAACATTAGCATTCTTAGATGATAATAATGTAAAGGGATAAAGTAATATTTTATACGTAAATAATGATAAAAATATAATTTCTTTTAATATAATTATATATATTATCCATGTGGTGTGGTGACAAATATAGATTCACATCACTTTATGAATGCGGTTGTCCATACGTACAAGAACAATTTATCATCTTTATGTGAGTGAAAATGAAATAATTAAAATGATATATAATATTTTAAAAATTACTTATTTGTCATCTTTATAAAAATTATTTAATTTAATTCAAACATATTCATTTAATATATCCTTATTAATTTCAATTTAAATCATTACTGAAAAACTAATCACATCACTTCTTGAGGCAGTAGTTTTCTATACGCATGAGCGATAGTATCATATCCTATATGAAATAAATTTAATAGATTTCATACTATATAATTAAAAAATATAAAAAATAATGTTATAAATATCATATATAAACAATAAAACCATCATCATATTTGATATAGTGTGCTAGTAATGGTTAAACAAACAACATCGGTTCATGAGGTGGTAGTCATTTCGTACACAGAAATGATGATTTCATATCCTAATTTTTTGAGGTGGGTTGTTTGTAGGTACTTAACTTTACCAAAAATATCTCATTATATGATTTATTTAAAATTAATTTAATAATTTATTAATAATTTTTTAGGGACTTGGAGGGATAAATAAAATAAAATTGCTCATTGAAGAATGTTATATCTTTTTACCGCAACCATCTATGTTTTTCTATTAAGTCCATCGTATGTTGGATTTCAACACAAAATAAGGATTCCATGATTATTGGATATATTTTTTATTTTATTTTTTATGTTAATGTTAAATACAAATGTGTTTGAATTTTTGAATATGACAGGATACTGGTTGTCCATTTATATCCTAAGTGAGTTGAAAACATGTGAATTTTGAATGGAAAATGGTTTACAGATGTTTTTTAAATGATAAAATGTTAATAATGGAATATTATCGGGAATAAAACACGATGGGGTAAAAATAAGTCCATATAATAGATTTTAGAAAATTGGTTATGTCATTTTAACAAATAACCTTATAATTTACCGCTAACAAATCAATTTTTAGCATAACTGTGTTGAATAATATTTTCTATTTTTACAATTTATTAGGGAAAAAATATACTGTTATCCTTATTAGATAACATAAATTTTTATTATTTAGTGTATTAAATAAATTTTTAAAAATTAAACTCAAAAATGGGGATGATATTAATTTAAAATTAACTACGCAGAAGCAATGAGAAAACGAGGTTTGAAGAAAAATAATTTAAAATCACAAAATATTTTTACATCAATAATAAATGACAACATTAATTAAATAATTTAAATTAAAATACAATTTAACTATGTAAACATGAAATAAAATTCTCAAATTATTTATCACATAAAATAATTTAATCAAAGATGCAATTATTATTTAAAATTCATTATTTTTCACTATTCAATTAAAAATGAATCACATTAATAAAATCAAAAAAACATAGCCTAAGATTATATTAATACTATTAAAACAAAAAAATAAAATAAATTTTATACAAGTGCTAAATATTTATTGTACCTTATGATTGAAAGTGCTACTAAATGACCTTTTAGATAAAAAATAGTTTTTAGAAAACATTTCTTTTTATTAATCGATTCTTTTGAATCATAGTGAATAAATAAAGAAAATTTAGGTACGTATTATTTTTCTTATTAATACACAACAGTTTATTAGTTTGGTTATATTGTTTTAATATATTATGCTTAATTTTTTACTTGGGGTTGTGTGTTCCCCAAGCTATCAAAGACACTTAATTTCTAGAATTATATTACATTGGTTGTTAATGGTCAATGATTCATAAGACATATTCTGTAAAAAAATACATTATTTTAAATTTTTTGGGTGTCACATTATCCCTAGATTAAATAAATTGAATCCCCACTATTTTAACCTGATCTCGTTAATCAGGGGAATTGTATTCAGGAATATCATTGTTGAAAACCCCGCATCATAAAAGAGATAATAAAACAACCTCTTGATAATATAGAAAGGGTAATTACATGGGTCATATGGAATACCACACAAAAAAGACTCTATGTATGATCAATTTATTTTAATGTGGTGATTTATACCTAGAAGAAAAGTATAATCAATTATAACGATCGATAGTGGTCCATGATCAAAAGAAAAAGAATGATCAATGGAAATTTAAGGACATAAAAATCATAAATTTGCAATGATTTAAATGTCTATTATATTTAAAAGATATGTTGGTAATTTGAGAAATTTATTGTTTCAATATACTTCTATTAATTTTGAGGAATTATTTTACACTATAAGTAATAAGGTAATATACATACTTGATACATCAAAATTTCATAATAATAATTAGATCATTTGATTGTGATTTGATCAATTTCCAATTCATCACATACTCAATGAAACAAACGTATGAAATTTATTTTTTTCCCAAAATAATAAGATTCAAACTTTATGTATAGTACGATCCCTAAAATGGTGAAAAGATTTTCCATCTATCTCATGCTATCATCCAAAATATATATTGTTTGTACAAGTTATTGAATATAATACCTCAATATTGAAATTTGAATAATATCAAAAATATTTAATTATTAATACTTATATGTAAAATTTATTAACTATAAACAATGACATGTTTACTAGAAAAACACATAGTCTAGTGTGAGGTATTAAAAATTTATCATATTTGGTTGCGGGTTCATGTCTCGTGGCCTTCTCTAGATGTAATGAGTTTTCTTTTTATGAAAAATATTTTAATATAATTCTCATAATATTCTAATATTGTGATGACCATAATTTATTCAACATAAAATATATTATGAACATTAATGTTTAACAATACCGTTAATCATATGTATAAAAATTAAATTAATTATTCCTCAAATTACTGATTGATATACTAAAAAACTTGTTTTATTCCAATGATTTTTTCCAAACATATCTTTAATTAGGTTTTATTCCCACCAAAAAAAATTTAAAAAGGGGTTTTTAAGAATATTAATATATAATCAAACAAAAAATCATAAAACTATGATGGTTTTTATTACTCTTAAACTATTAAATACTATAAGATTATGAAATTTATTATAATTTTTAATTATTTCATCATTATGATTCCAAAATTTTACTGTTAAAAATAATTCTATAATATAATTCGAGAATCACAATAAAGACAAAAACTATTTTTTATCAGCATAGGTTATTCCTTGGACTAGGAGTGAACCTTTAAAATATTTAATTTACTTTGATAATTCCATTTATCATAACATTTTGTACAATAATATATAAATGGTTCCCAATGAGGATATTTATTTTTTTCAATCATCCTCTTCATTTTTTCATATAAATTCATTAATATTTTACCATATGTTTCACACACTAACCATTTTACCATTACACTGAGATATTATATTTTACATTTTATAAAAAAAATTGATGAAACTATGTTATTCACTAACATTATATCATCAAATCCTTCTTAATGTATTATAAATATTATGTGAATTATCACTGGAATATCCGATTGGTGTATCAAACTTGGTGCACTATAGGGACCATTTTCCTTCTGAGGTAGTGATATAATCATGTCCAGTGCACCCTTTTATGAGTTATTACCCCTAATTTCATCTATTCTAGAACAACATACAAATTTATTATCTATTTTGGGATGTATTGAAAGGAAAATCCACATAATCACTACCATAAAAACATTAAGAAGTAATTTTATACATATCATCAATATATATCATTGGGTTATGATCCATAATATATGTTTTCCAAAATATATTTATCATAATTTCTATTAAATTTCAACTAATACCTACTATAACAACCTCGAACCCAGTAACAAATTTTCAACCTCATACATTATTTTATTGGCATAAGATATAGGGAATCTAATCCTAGAGGTATGAATTCGTTAGTGGTGTTGGTAAATTTCATATATACATGATTCCCATATTAACATTAAAAACCAATATGAATTAAAATTATTCGTCAAGAATAACATTATAACCAATATGATATCATTACTTATAAATCAAAGTAAACATCATGTATTCGTATAATAGGGAAAAGGGGTGATTTCAAATTCCTAGAAATGGTTATATATAAAATAACTTATCAAGATTTAATAAGAATAATCGACCTGTAATGGTAAATAACAGAAAAAATCCATTTAGAAATAATTGAATATAATTATAATATATGACATAACAAATGTATCTAGGTAAATGACTGAGAGAATATTAAACTAAATCGATTACACTGCTATCATAACTAGATAAGGAATAATTTATATAGAAAGTTAAATAACTAGAAAACATGTTATTTAATCAATAAATTTTGAATGAAATGTATCTATAGAAAATTTCATTGTCATAATATCATGGATAACAATTTATAATTCCCTATTGAAGGAAATACTTTATTATTTGACATAATAATCTTAGGTATCATGATACCATTACTAAAAAAAAATTCCTCAATAATTTTTAAAACATATGGGTGGGTATATAATATAAACACATTTAAATAATGATGGTCATCTATTTAAATTACTAAGATAATTGTTGTATCGATAAGTTGTAACATCCCTCCTCGAAATCAACTAAGAGGTTCCATGAAATAGCTAGTTATAAAACCACAATCACATGTCCCCTTACTCTAGTTGATTCGAAATTGAAGTGAGGGCCTAGGTTTTTACCATGGGGAGAGTATAACTCCATGATTAGTGTGTGGATAAATGGTAATATAAATATGATATTTAGTGATAACAATAATAAATAATCTATAGTTGAAAAATAAATCACCTAGATGGATAAATAGGTCGAATAAAAACCATTATTATATAGATAAATAATTATTATCATGTCATATATCTAAAAAAATTATATACATTTGATATAGTGGGACCATTAATATAAAACAAGCTAAAAAAATATAAAACAACAAAAAATTAATACATATATATTCAAGAGAAAAGGCTCAATCCACTTCTTAATACTTTATCCTAGATCTAATGAACCAAAATCAAAAACCATTTACTTCTCCTTTGATAAACAAGTAGACATGATAATTTTTCAGAAACCATTGGTGGCCCAAAAAGGGTGTGACATATAATCAGTAGGCCAAAACCAATTGTTTCTATAACTATATAATACATTACTATAAAATGTTTAGTTTCTCAGATGTAATTAAAGAAAAGAAATTATGAAACAATAAATGTCATTGGACAAGGTTATGCTTTGGACAACTGACATACACTATCTACTTTGGCCTAGGCTATATATCACTAAATTAAAGAAAACACACACGAACACACACACAAATATATATATGGGTGGATAAGATTCTACTATCAAACATTTATGGTGGATAAATAAGCCTATAACAAAGTAAGTATCAAGTATAGACTGGACCCAATAATTCTATTTAGGTTTTTCGACCCACACTTTATTTCAATAAATTGGAATTATGGAAATTATTTATAATTAATGAAAATTATTTACTATGTTGTATCCTAGGACCATCCAAGGTTAACCATGTATTGGAATCATAGTATCACAGAAGAAGAAGTAAAAATAAACACATTAGTAAGAGTCTTCCCATGGTGACCCATAAATTTATCCCACATATCACTCTCAGCGTTGTGTAATGCATGACCATCTAAGATCATTCCATGATTACCACTTTGGGGACCAATTTTCAATCATAGATTGTGTAACTATATAATGAACATATCTCATCCATGGTATCATCATAATAGAATAGGATTCTCTCATGGACATGTTAGTAATCATTATCTTCTACTCATCTATGGATTTCTATAAAGGATCCATGAATCTATCATAGTGTAAATATATTTATCCCATTTATAAACATGAAGCATTATGAACCCATAAAAGATATCATTAAGTCCAGAACCTTGTATCTCCCATGAAATTATGTGAATGGATGGTTATTGTTAGCACTTAATCATATAATAAAACCAAAGCATTGTTAATAAGATTGAAAATTCAATTAATTCTTGAAATTCAATCTATAACATAAAGCATAGGGGCCTAAACACTGGGATGATTTTTTCTATTTTAAAATTTTAATTCCATTTCATTTATTACATGAAAATACATACACACATTTTAATAATAAATAAATCATTAACAAAGAATAAGGTACTTATTCCTTTAATGACGGGCACATCTATAAGGGTGGACAATGATTCGGTAAATTCTGGATGGTGTTTAATCACATGTAGAGAGTGTATCTCTACACATATGAAAAAAAATTAATATAAATAACTAAACATTATTGATGTGACACTGTGATGTTTTCAACACGACACAATAGAGAACGATTAAATAAAACATGAACATTATGGAAAAGAAATAGACCACCTACCATGGATTAGTAAACAACCAATGTTAGTTTTTAGACTTTTAATTATAATAGAACCAAAGAAATTTCCAAAATAGAAAAATTCCCAAAAAATATGAAATATATCCTCTCACAAAAATAGTGAATAATATGGAATGAAATGTAATTGAAAGATAAAATATGAGTGGATAAATTAATATGAGTAATCCAAATAGATGATCTGTGTTGGATTCCATGCTCGAAAGTAGTATAAAAAAAAGCCTAGCTTAGGCCTCGAGAGGTGCATCATGGTGATGGTGGTGGGAGAATGAGAAATAAATAATAAAGGCAATAATTACCTATGGGGAATGGGGATAAATTTAATTCACCAAATATTTAATGAGTTCAACCTTTTTTTGACGTGGTTGTCCACATTGTGCTCCAATGATATGCCTTGAATTCCCCAAGACATCTGTTAAATGGGCTAATAACACAGTTTTTATAATTATGCACAAACCATAAAAACCCATCTATATGTTGTTTAAGACAACACATATTAACATTTATATAGTTCAGATGAAATAGTCAAACTATGTGTCCCTATACTATTCCCTAATCACCTTTCATGATTGATTCACATGGTTTTCCCTAAACGTGTGTTAACCATGTCACTAAATATGCCTCTAAAAACATGGATATCTTGTCTCTGAATGAATCCCAAAGTCTCCAAAAACCTCATATCAATTTTGTCACATTATTTACATAAAATGGGTTGTTTTATATCATAACAAATGTGTTTGTATGTCTTTTAAATTTTGGGACTTTACAACCAACCCCTATTATAACAACTCATAATCAAACTCCCATTCTATGGTGGTAATGAAATATATAAGAAATTTTCTAGGCATTGATCATATATATCAGCCTTTCTCTCCCATGTCTCATCCTATACATAGCTATGATTCCATTTATCTTGGTCTAGTGTAAATTAACAACCACATAGTTCCCTCATGCATCGATCAATGATACATATCAGATGCTCCTCAGAGGAAAAATATTGCATTTTCCTAATATAATAATGGTAAAATGATTTAAATTGGTCATAATGATAATGGTGATGCCTTGAAACATGGGAAACATCATTCGTTGCTCAGAACCTATAAGGTATGACCAACTGATATGCTTTCTACCAGACTCTCTCTTTGATATATATAGGCAATACATAATTAAGTGATAGATATCGCTATCTCAAAATCCTTCTATGACCTAATCTATATGAAATCATAGAAATAATTGATATCACACCTCTTACTCAAAAGGTAAGTAGAAAAAATCGCCATATGCCTTCTTTTTCTATTGGGATATATCAATAATTTTATGAATTATTGATACATACATTAAAATATATTGAATGGGATATAGACCAAGTAGTGGTACCTCCCATAACACTACCTCGAATTGGGGTGAACAGAACAATCTACCATAAATGGACTCATAGGGATCTATCATCCCCATTTCATGAAATTTTATTTTAGGAAAACTCAACATGTTCTATATTTTTTTAACATTATCTTATTAAATCATGAACTCATTCCAGGAGTATGTCTTATAAGACCTATATCATCATCTTGAAATGTAGTTCGATCTGAGGATGATATGACGTACTCTGTAGCACCAGGGATCCAACTACTTTCTATAACCCCATCTAGATATTTAATGTAATCCATGATTCTTAGTATGATATGAATTAATGGGGAATAACATAATGGATTAAAATAATCCAAATATATAGCCTCTCAATCTCATCAACTAAAACATTATATTGGAAAGGCAATAGTTCTGAATTCTTGTTCAACATGTCAATGATCACCCATACTACATCACATCCTCCAGGGGAACAGAGAATAACCATAATAAAATCTATAGTGACGTTGTACCAATTCTAATCATGAATGGAAAAAATTTCTAAAAGGGAAGAAGTTCACTATTTCTTATCCTCCAACTGATCATAGACGTATCATTGTGTCATATAAGCTTACATAGTCCTCATCATATCTAGCTACCAATAATTAAGATGTATGTCTTGGTGCATTTTGGAATTTCTTGGGTGTAATACACAATTGTATCTAGTAGAATATTTTATTGACACTTCTCGTATATCAGACAGTACCCAGATAAATCAATCAATGTCCATTATCTCATTCTCAATGATAACACAATTTGGAGGTGGTTCCTCTATGAATGAACATTCCCTTTCAAAAAAACCATCATAATTAGAATATTGTCTCATCCATACTATTTTATAAGGGTGGACGTCACATTCAAATATTCTAAATATAGTTTCCCATGATATTCCATAACATCAAGATTCAATATCATAAGAAAGGTCCATTAATTACCACCCACAGGTAGCCTCTCAGACATCCTATATCTGATACTTATTACATTGGGTTTCAGCTTCTACATTCTTCGTTTTCGTTGTATAGGAAATATCAATGTCAAGTGAATGTATCTAATATACGCACCTATGCATCTTGATATTAATGTGACACAGTGTGGAAATGTATTTTATAATTTTATAGTATTTGTAAATGATAAACCATTATCTCGAAAATTAATTCATCCAATACTGTAAATAATGAACCATGACTACTATATTGAGATCATTCATAGGGTAATTCTAATCATGAGGAATCTTCTAGTGGGACCCACACTCTACATGTAACACCCCATGTAAGTAAAGAATGTGGAATTTTTATATTTATCCATATTTGTGAATAAAATATTAATATTACTTTAAAGGGAACACTATGCTCGATGGATTACCCAATATGCAACAACGAGTTCCTTTGAAATCTTACATTGCACTCTAACAATAAAATAATTTTATTTTAAATGGTAGTTAACACCTAGCCGTTGTAATGATGAGAATGAACAGAACTAATAACAGAATGATTATATATGTTTGTAAAATATTTTTACTTTTTACAATAAATATTAGAGGATTAAAAATGCAAATGAATCTAATTTTAACCATAAATCTTCTAATATTCTTTAAAATGTCGATTAACCACCTTTTGATAAAGAAACCTTTTTAAATATAATTTTGACAATATATAAGTTTTATTTTAAAAAATAAAATTCTTCTTTATAAACGGGACATCAAAATTTAACATGTGTAAATTTTTGGTATTTTTCCGATAAAGTTCATTTTTTAATGAATAGAAAAAATGATGTATTTTAATTCAAAACCTATTTTTAATCTAATTTATTTATATGATTATATTATATTTTTAATTGGTTTTAAAGTGAAATTAGAATATATTTTTACCATTTAATTCAATTGTGGTCATTGGAATTAATTTCACTTTGAAATTGGACTCAAACTAGTGTCAATCTTTTGATATATATTATTTCATAAAAACACGCTATTTGTTCTGAATGCAGGAATTAATTATTAAATTAATTAATGTAACTTATATGTTTTGAATTTTTTATAATAGACATCATTTTCGAATTCGAAATATCAAATATAGCTTATGGTGAATTTTTGGTATTTTTCTGAAAAACTTCAATTTTTGATGAATAGTGAAACCACTAAATTGTACTTAAAAAAACTGATTTTTCATTTAAATGAAATTTTACGACCTCTGTGTTTTGAATTTTCAAAATTTTACATACATGGTTTTCATTATGAATTAAAATTTTGTTAAATGTGATTAAAATAATTTTGTCTGGTGAATAGTAACTTTTCTGTTTTTAATCGTGATTATAGGTAATTTGTGTAATTTATGGTAAAAATAATGTTTTAATAATATTAAATGACCATGAAACATGTCCTAACCTTATTGGATGTGTCATGGCCGACCAATAAAATCCATGGGTCAACTTGGGGACTACATGGAGCCACTTTGTTAGGAAAATGACATTAATAACTTTTTATTTAAAGTTGAAATAAAAATATCACAAACATGAGTTGTTGTACTAAAAGAATGTTTAAATGGGGTTATACAAGTCATATGTTTAACTATATTTAATCATTATAAATATAAAAATATTAACTATGTCATGATATTTTTTTATAAGTTTTAGACATAAAATAAATTAAATTATTTATGACACCGTGATGATGCAGTGATTACCTCGTTATTTAACGAATTAAATAAAATGAAAAGATAATGTAACTTCTAAGACCTAAACTTGTCAAAAACCTATTGTATGGGAGGATTTAGAACTATTATCCCCTTATCCTCGAAATATATAATTTTTGGACCTTTAAAATCCGAAAATTATTTTATAATAAAGTATGATTTTATATCTTTCCACGAGTGCCCCTCCTCTCCTCTTATAAAAGACCCCCACCTCTACCACCATACCCCCACCTCTCAAGCCTTCGTCTCGGCCAAACCCTGACCATTTTTTCTCTCCACATCACTCTTTTACTCCTAGAAGCCTCACATTGGGCAGATGTTTTCCCAAGGAAGCCTTTGAGCTCAAATCAAAAAGAGTTACCTGTTCTAAAGGTAATGTCTTCTCTTGTGTTCTTATGTTTTATTTTGCTTATCCAACCCTCTAAACTCTTTTTATTCCATTCTTTCGTAACAAAACCAGTATATTCAATATACGAGGATGTTTTTATGTGATTTATTCGAGCTACACTTACACACACCTTCATCTAATGGTTAAAGAACATACTGTTTTGGTGGATGGTGACTTTCTGCCTCACGAAGCGATGATTGTTCAATATTCTATTAACACCTTTCATGATGGCCATTATGATGACACTATATTTTATATATTATATATATGGTATTTATGTTTTATATATTCTTCTGAATTTTATATTTAAAACATGCCTTTATGCTTTTCATGTTGTGCAAATGCGATAATTTCATACGAGGAAGTGTGGACTACCGCCCCCTCATGTGATGTGACTCGTTCATGAAATACATGGAATGTATAAATAATGAAATTAATGAAAATATTTGACCTATATAACATATATATTATATTTTAATTATAATATATGTACCTCTCAATTATTTTTAATTTCATTAATTTGACAAAGAAATGAAAGTAGCGTTCATGCGTACGAACGACCTACCGTCTCCATGATCAGTGCATTTCATTTCTTTTTATCCAAAAATGTTATAGAGTAGAATAAAATGAATAATTACTGGATATATATGATACTTAAATCTCAAATACTATTCTGGAGATGATTTACTTATAACTACATGGAGAATCATTTTAAAACAAGTTCATTTTTGACTCATGTACCAAACATCGACAGAAACATTTGATATGAACTCACATTATTTACCAATTATTATAAAATTATAATATGTCATATGAACTGAATAATAATCATTAAAATAGGACCTTAAGAAATTATAAATTTACCAATTTTTATTATTTGGGAATATAAAGAAACGAACAAGACAAGTCAGACTTGATGTAAGGGATCATACCCCTCTCTTTCTTTTTAAGTACTATCTTTTATTTCATTTCATTTAAGCTCATCTTTCTTATGTTTGGGGATGTTATTTTATATTCATCATA
Source organism: Viscum album (assembly GCA_963277665.1). Lineage (NCBI taxonomy): Eukaryota > Viridiplantae > Streptophyta > Magnoliopsida > Santalales > Viscaceae > Viscum > Viscum album. The sequence goes on from OY728121.1 coordinate 1,718,724,672, forward strand.
CTGTAATTTTTTTGTTCATATTATGAGAGACCCTATTTGATCCCATTAATCTATTTTTGGATGTTTTAAGTGGCGTTGTTAGGAAACTGAGTTTTCGTATGGGATTTTTCATCTCACTTTTATTCCCGTGACATTTATGCTATGTTTGCCACTATTTCATTTGATTGGTGTATTTAATGCCCATTAATATACACTTTGTGTAGTGTAATTTCATTTATGGGTATTTATATCTTCATTTTATGACCCTTCTTCCATGGGGTGTACATTTCGAAAGTTACCCAACTCGGTAAGGGGACCTTTCACCCTCCTCTTTTTAAAAGACTTCTTTTATTATGTATTTTAATTCACATACTATTATGTTGGGATATATTCTTATATATCCTTATTTATTTAAATTTTATGTCCAAGTGATTCGATTCAATTTTCTCTCTCATCAACTCATTTTCTGAATTTTAAAGTGGCGTCGTTAAGCTATCGGATTTCTATAAGGGAACTTCTCAACCCACTTTCAATTCATTGGGTTAAACCTATACTTCTTGATTTTATTATGAAAAGATTATGTGTGGAATCTCTATGTTGTAATTTCCACATACCTTTTTTTAGATATAATATTTCTACACATAATCATCTCATTGGTAAATTTTTACGAACTTGTATTGGAAATCATAACTCAATCTCATTTCATTGAGTTAAATATCTATGTCATTGGTTTTGTTTTTCCAAGATTATGTGTGAATGACCTCTGATTGTTTCACACTTAATATCCACTTATATGGGGTGTATTTATATTTCTCACAAATAATTATGTGATAGATTTATACTTAATTTAAGGATACCATCTTTATAATGGATTTCATCTCAATTTATATTTCCATTGAGACTTCATTGTTGTTATGCACCAATTCACTCTTATATGGTGTGTATAATATCCTTTAACATCTTATATCATGAATCCCTTTATTATCATGATATTATAATGCTCATATTAAATTTTATTCTTTAATTATTTGTATTCAAGAGTCTATCATTTTGTTAAAAACTCTAACAAAAAAATCGTTTTAAATGTTTTAATGATTCATTATTCTAAATATTTATCTTTAATGTGAATGTTTTCAAAATGTTTTTCAGTATTTATTTATATGGACATTAATGTTTTAAAATTATAATTCCATTAAAACCGTCAAAGTGGTATGAGACACATTGATTCAAAAATCTCTTTTAAATGGTTTTTGAAAATGGATTGATTAATTCAATATCTTGGAATTACTTATTGGGATTGCAAATGAAATGTTGTTATTGAAATGTTTATATTTTCAGTATTTTATGTGGAATGATGGTACTTGGAAATTTTACGGGAGGTTACGTGATAAACCATATGATGGGTGGTGCCATGAATACCAGGATGGGTGGTTATGTTATAACCTCCAATGCATTGGGTATGGAAGTCGGTCATATGGATATTCCATTAAGTGATATGTGTGGAAGTCGACCGTATGGTTATTCCATTTAAGTATGTTTATGTCCTAAGTTACCTTTATATGTTATGTGTTCTTTATATGGGTTTTATGGTAATCTTTTGGTTATAAACGGGTAAGTAATGGTATTTTATTCAGTGAATAGTTTTTAATACTTCATAAAGGTGAAAGGTATTACTTTGGTAATGTACTCATGGTTTACTTGTTGTTTTTTCAGAAACTAATAGTTTTCTCTCTTTGTGTATCCATTACTGGGATTTTTATGCTCATCCCATGTTTTTGAAATGTTTTCCACAGGACATAAAGATGAATAGGGTCAACGATGGGATCAAGGAAAGTCATTCTATCTAAAACATGGAACTAGACATGATTCTTTTTAAGTGTTTTTTTATTTTATGGAAACATAGTAGAAGTTTCTACTATGTAATATTTTGAGATCTAATAGTTATGACCTAATTCTCTAAAACTCTAAACATGAAAAGATCCTCTATGTGAATTATTCATTTAATTCATGATTAAGTAAGGTTCAAGTCCGGGGCCTTATTGTTGGTATCAGTGGTCGGTTTAGACAACATTTGGGATTATGAGTTTTTGTTAGACACATGGTTAGTCCCTATATCTATTATTTCAGTTAAATCCTTGTTTTATAACTTTTTTCAGGTCATGTAAAGTCATTTACGAATGGAAAGAGGAGGATATCAAACGACATTCCTATCTCTTCCTGATGACATGCTTGCAATAATTATTACAAAGTCATGTTCAGATGATTGTGAAACTTTTTCTAGTATACAACTCACTTGCAAGCAGTTCTTTGAGATATCAAACAACTTCACTACACCTCGTTATCATCATGTATTATGGGTTGTATTTAGATAGACACTATTTTCACAATATTCTTATATTTTCAAAAAAGGTAAATATTATCAAGGTATTTTCAAATATTTTACCTTATCAGAAGAATTTGAAGCATATTATGATTTTAAAAATGGTGCTGAGGAAGGAGAACCTTGCACAACCTATTTATATTTGCTTTTAAAAAATAGTCTCCCAGCACATACTTATGGTATTTTAAAAGGACCAATAATAGAAAATTTCAACTCAAATTCTGTCCGACTATTTTATAGAAATCAAGTTTTATGAGATGTTTTGGAATTATATGTTATACATGATTATTTTCCAAAAATGTTTTTCTATGAACACCCATATGACCCATGTTGTACAAGGTGTATTTGGATGGAGGAAGAAAATGATTTTGATGGATATCTAAATCATTATTGTAATGCATGGAACATCTACCTACATGAACAAAATGAGGATGAAACCGAGTGGACACCATGATCAAGGTATGCTGCTATTTATTTTGGGAATCGTTTTATTTTATCTTATGGCAGTGAAATAAGAATTCAATAATTAAGATGTTGAGATCATAATGAATTTGGATGAAAATCTGAGGTATAAGGAAACTATTGAGGTTAAAACATGTTAGGGTTATTTTTGGAGTTTTATAAAATGGACGACACACAGACCGTGTGACAACCCGTTGCATCGGAAAAAGCTACGGGAATCGAACCCACAACCAAAGTGTGACTGGTATTTATTGCCTACCACTGGACCTTGTGAAGTCCCTGGTGAGTATGACTTATTCTTTTTAGTTAGATGATTTTATGAATTAAGTGTAAGTTTATTTTGGGTTATCTATGGAAATTATTATCCTATCATGGAGGATATGTGATTAGGTTAATTACTTTTCAATATGAGACTTTTTGAGAAACTGATGTTTTTTGGAGATGAGTGTTAATTTGCACCTTAGAAGAATATGTGACTAAATCCTTCAAATATTTGGGTTTCAATCATATTGTGTTTTACTTTGAAGAATTTTATGGAAAAATTGTTTATCGAATGGTCCTCGTTGACCTTTGGGTTTTGTTGGAAATTTTTTGGAGATTAAGAATAGATTTTCTATTTATAAAGGGTTATCCTTATCTGGATTATCTAATCTTGTTCTAACAAATTTGGTTTTGGTAAGGGTCTAAAGACATGGGAAATTTATAGTTCTATTTTTTGTATTTGGTGATTCTCTAGAATTTGATTATAGCTCTCTTAATGTAAACAATACATCCTAAATACTCATCTTTTAGAGAAAATATGAGTTCGTGTAACAAATTTCGTAAATGTTGAAAGTCAACCTGACAGGTAAGTATGTTTCTTTATGTTTTAGTTAAGCTCAAAAATAAATTCCTCAATGAAAAGTAACTAAAAAATTTTGTCCGTTAACTTTTCCTACTGGGGAATCCGATACCGTTTAACCCACCACAAGTTTGTGATTTTCTGGTGGTTAACTTTCTCCTTAACATGTTTTTTTGTCACACTCCCTCAGAACATGAACCATTGATTTTTTTCTTCCATATCCATGTTTTCATATATGGAATCCTAGTATGGGTTAACTCGGGTGACCTTTGTACTTCCCATTCATTCTTTTAAAGTGATATTTTAATTTATTCCTTTTCCGATGTGGGGCTTTCAATGATGTTTCTGAGCCCAATTTTAAAATTGCGAGGACGCAATTCCAAAAAGGGGGGAAGGATGTAACACCCCAGGTAAATAATGAATATGAAATTTTTATATTTATCCATATTTGTGATTAAATATTAATATTTTTTTAAAGGGAATGCTATGCTTGATGGCTTACCCAATACGCAACAACGAGTTCCTTTGAAATATTATGTTGCACTCTAATAATAAAAGAATTTTATTTTAAATGGTAGTTAAAAACTAGCCATTGTAATGATGGGAATGAAAAAAACTAACTACAAAATGATTATATATGTATATCAAATATTTTTACTTTTTGCAATAAATGTTAGAGGATTAAAAATGATAATAAATCCAATTTTAAGCATAAATCTTCTAATATTCTTTAAAAGGTCGATTAACCGCCTTTTGATGGAGAACCTTTTTTAAATATAATTTTGACAATTTAATATGTTGTATTTGAAAAAATAAAATTCTTCTTTAGAATCGGGACATCAAAATTTACTTTGTGTAAATTTCTGGAATTTTTCTGATAAAGTTCATTTTTAATGAATAGTGAAAAATGCTGTATTTTAATTAAAAACATCTATTTAATCAAATTTATTTATATTATTAGATTATATATTGAAATTGTTTTAAAGTGAAATGAGAATATATTTTTACCATTTAATCTAATAGTGGTCATTGGAATTAATTTAACATTGAAATTTGACTTAAACTAGTGTCAACCTTTTGATATATATTGTCTCATAAAAACATGCTATTTGTTCTGACAGCTGGTATTAATTATTAAATTAATTAATGTAACATATATGTTTTTAATTTTTTAAAATAGACATCATTTTTGAATTTGGAATATCAAATATATCTTAGGGTGAATTTTTGGTATTTTTCTGAAAAACTTCAATTTTTGATGAATAGTGAAACCACTAAGTGGTACTTAAAAAAACTGATTTTTCGTTTAAATAAAATTTTACCACCTATGTGTTTTTAATTTCAAAAATCCGACATAAATTGTTTTCATTTGGATGTAAAATTTGGTTCAATGGGATTAAAATAATTTTTTTGGTGAATAGTAACTTTTAAGTTTTTAATCGCGATTAGAGGTAATTAGTGTAATTTAAGGTAAAAATAATGTTTTAATAATATGAAATGACCTTGAAACAAGTCCTAACCTTATTGGATATGTCATGGCCGACCAAAAAAATCCATGTGTCAACTTGGGGACCACATGGAGCCACTTTGGTAGGAAAATGACATTAATAACTTTTTATTTAAAGTTAAAATAAAAATATCACAAACATTAGTTGTTTTACTAAAAAAATGTTTAAATGGGGCTATACAGGTCATATTTTTTACTATGAATATTAATTTTAAAGATAATAATATTTCCTACATAATATTTTTTTTAATTTTTAGACATTAAATAAATTAAATTATTTATGACACCATGATGATGCAGTGATTACCTCATTATTTAACGATTTAAATAAAATGAAAATCTAATGTAAAATCTAAGACCTAAACTTGTCAAAAACCTATTTTATGGGTTGATTTCGAACTCTTATAACCTTATCCTCGAAATATATAATTTTTGGACCTTTAAAATCTGAAAATAATTTTATAATAAAGTAACCTTTTATAACTTTCCAAGAGTGCCCCTCCTCTTCTATTATAAAAGGCCCCCACCACTACCACATTACCCACACCTCTCAAGCCGTTGTCTCGGCCAAACCCTTCCCATTTTTTCTATCCACATCCCTCTCGTACTCCTAGAAGCCTCACTTTGGGCATAAGTCTTCCCAAGGAAGACTTTGAGCACAAATCAAAAAGAGTTACCTGTTTTAAAGGTAGTGTCTTCTCTTGTGCTCTTATGTTTTATTTTGCTTATCCAACCCTCTAAACTCTTTTTATACCTTTATTTTGTAACACCACCAGTATCATAATAATACTAAGATTTTGTTATGTGAAAAATTCGAGCTACACTTACACACACCTTCGTCTAATGGTTAAAGAACATAATGTTTCTGTGGATGGTGAATTTCTGCATCATGAAGCGATGATTGTTCAATCTTCTCTTAACACCTTTCATGGTGGACATTATGATGTCACTATATTTTATATATGATATATATGGTATTTATGTTTTATATATGCTTCTGAATTTTATATTTAAGACATGACTTTATTCTTTTCATGTTGTGCAAATGCGATAATTTCATATGAGGAAGTGTGGACTACCACGCCCTCAAGTGATGTGACTCGTTCATGCAATACATGGAATGTATAAAGAATGAAATTAATGAACATATGTTTCCTATATAACATATATATTATACTGGAATTATAATATATATATCTATCAATTATTTTTAATTCCATTAATATGACAACGGAATGAAAGTAGCGTTCATGCGTACGTACGACCTACCGTCTCCATGAACAGTGAATTTCATTTCTTTTTATCTCCAAATGTTATGGAGTAGTCTAAAATGAATATGTACTAGATATATATGATATTTGAATCATAAATACTATTCTGTAGATGATTTACTTATAACTACATGGACAATCATTTTCAAACAAGTTCATTTTTGACTCATGTACCGAACATCGACAAAAATGTCTGATATGAACTCACATTATAACAAATTATTATAACATTATAATATGTGATATGAACTGAATAATATTCTTTAATAGAGTTCCTTAAGCAATTATAAATTGACAAATGTTTTGTTATTTAGGAATATAAAGAAAAAAAAGACAAGTCAGACTTGAGGTAAGGGATCCTACCCATCTCTTTCTTTTTAAGTACTCTCTTTTATGTCATTTCTTTAAAGACCATCTTTCTTATGTTTGGGGATGTTATTTTATATTACTAATACTGAAATTTTTATTTTCATATTATGAGATACCCTTTTTGATCTCATAAATCCATTTTTGGAAGTTTTAAGTGGCGTCGTTAGGCTGCCGAGTTTTCGTAAGGGATTTTTCATCTCACTTTTATTCTCGTGACATTTATGCTTTGTTTGCCACTATTTCATTTTATTGGTTCATGTACATAAAATTATTATAAAATTTGTGTAGTTTAATTTCATTTATGGGAATTTACATCTTCAATCTATGACCCTTCTTCCATGGGGTGTACGTTTCGAAAGTTACCCTACTCGGTAAGGGGATCTTTCACCCTCCTCTTTTTAAAAGACTTCTTTTGTTATGTCTTTTAATTCAAATACTATTATGTAGGGATATGTTATTCTATATTCTTATTTATGTAAATTTTATGTCCAAGTGATGAGATACCATTTTCTCTCTCATCAACTCGTTTCATGAATTTTAATGCGACGCAGTTAGGCTTTCGGATTTCTCTAAGGGAACTTCTTAACCCACTTTCAATTCTTTGGGTTAAACCTATTGTTCTTGATTTTATTATGACAAGATTATGTGTGGAATCTATATGTTTTAATTTCCACAATAATTTTTGTAGATATACGATTTATAAACATAATCATCTCATTGATAAATTCTTTCGAACTTGTATGGGAAATCATAACTCAATCTCATTTCATTGAGTTAAATATCTATTCCATTGGTTTTGTTTTTCCAAGATTATGTGTGAATGACCTCTGATTTATTCACACTTAATATCCACATATATTAGATGTCTTTATATTTCTAACACATAATTATGTGATAGATTTATCCTTAATTTAAGGATACCATCTTTATAATGGATTTCATCTCAATTAACACTTCCATTGAGACTTCATTGTTGTTATGCACAAATTCACTCTTATATGGTGTGTATTCTATCCTTTGACATATTATATCATGAATCCCTTTATTCTCATGATATTATAAAGCTTGGATTAAATATTATTCCACTATTATTTTTATTCAAGAGTCTCTCATTTTGTTAAAAACTCATTAACAAAAATATCGTTTTAAATGTTTTAATGATTCATTATTCTAAATATTTATCTTTAATGTCCATGTTTTCAAAATGGTTTTCAGTATTTATTTATATGGATATTAATGTTTTAAAATTATAATTACATTAAAATATTCAAAGTGGTATGGGACACTTTGATTCAAAAATCTATTTCAAATGGTTTTTGAAAATGGATTGATTAATTCAATATCTTGGAATTAATTATTGTGATTGTAAATGAAATGTTGGTATTAAAATGTTTATATTTTCAATAATTTACATGTAATGATTCTACTTGGACATTTTTCTGGTGGTTGCATGATAAACCATATGGCATGTGGTGTCGTGAATACCAGGACGAGTGGTTACGTTATAACCTCCAATACATTGGGTATGGAATTCGGTCGTTTGGCTATTACATTAAGTGATATGTGTGGAAATCGACCGTATGGATATTCCATTTAAGTATATTTATGTACCGAGTTACCTTTATATGTTATGTGTTCTTTATATGGGTTTTATGGTAATCTTTTGGTTACAAAAGAGTAAGTAATGGTATTTTATTCAGTGATGAGTTTTTACTACTTCATAAATGTGAAAAGTATTACTTTGGTAAAGTACTCATGGTTTACTTGTTGTTTTTGAAAAAATAACAGTTTTCCTTCTTTGTGTATCCTTTACTGGGAGTTTTATGCTCATCCCATGTTTTTGAAATGTTTTACATAGGACTTAAAGATGAATAGGGTCAAAAATGGGATCAAGGAAAGACATTCTATCTAAAACATGTAACTAGACATGTTTCTTTTTATGTGTTATATTTATTTTATGGAAAATTAGTAGAAGTTTCTACTATGTAATCTTTTAAGATGTAATATTTAAGACCTAATTCTCTAAAACAATAAACCTGAAAAGATCGTTATGTGAATTATTAATTTAATTCATGTTTAAGTAAGGTTTAATGTTGAGGCCTTATACTACAACCTAGACTTCTTTCATAATAGATACTCAATGCTAGATACCGAATGCATCACATTAAACAATATTGCTTTTTCCCAAACCTACCAGAATAATAATTGGCCTGAAATTCGGTCTCTATTTTTATTCCTAAAAGGATTTATCGCTTCCCTCATTCAATTATAACATCAAAACATTCTTTTTTGAGCCCATAATAATTGTCGTTCAGAATGATAATTGTAGAAAATTTTTCCTTTAATAATGATATTTCTCTATGAAACTTTGTATTTCAAACACATACTTTCAATTCTCTAATAAAACAAAAGTGATCACCATCTTTGGGTCAATATACACTCCTTACTCTAATATTATATTTCATATGAATTAATCCTTATTTATCCAAAAGTGAAATTTAGTTATCATATATTTTATCTAATACTCTCTTAGTGTATTCAGTATTATGTCAATATTTTTTTAATGGTCATGTTGAGAATGAGAATACACCAATATATCATGTTCAAATATTACCACAAAATATTTCAGGTATCGGTTGGAATCGAAATTCATCAAACACATAAAGATAGATGACATGTTATTAATCCCTAATAACATAACTGGATACTTTTACTTATCATATCTACTTTTTAATATGTTCATAATATGTCTTATGGTCTCAAATGCACCTAATGGTTTTTCTACCTCAAATAAATCATAGATAAAACTATCTCTCTATAGATATTGTTGAAGAGTCCATTTGTAAGTGGTAGTGGATAATGATTCTCAACCATAAATTGGTTCAAATGATGGAAGCCCAAGAAAAACATTAAGGTACTATCACTATATTTGAGAAAAGTATATGTGAACCCCACATCGAGGTACATGGTGATATAGAACACCATTTCCTCTATGTCCTCAACTACATCTAGAGTGCCTAGAGCTCTATATTTTATATCCTATAAGGATGAATGGAAATTAGATCCAATATGTTCACTAGAATGATATAATAATACACTTCTCAAATAGGAGGTAATCTAGAGAATCCATCCTTGAAATGATCTACCAAAAGAGATAATTCGATACATTGTATTCCTTGGAATGCCATAAAAAGGATAGTCATCTAGGATACCAATTTACTGATCACCTATTGATTAGGTCCATATCAACTCACATAGACATCCCATTATCCCTTATTATGTTAATCACTTACCTTATGTGATGAAAAAAGATACCCTCCAGCAATATAAATTAGTATGTGAATCATATAGAACCAACCACTCCATCCCAAAATTGATGTCAAATTTAGTGATCTAGAGGACACTGAAATTCATCACGAATCAGTAATCACCAAAATTAAGGGGTATATCCATGAAAAATAATATCATCTATAATGGATATCCTAATTATGTTCTAAGACTCCTAATTCCATTGACGTAATTAATTTCTAGGCCCATAAATTACATAATTTTCCCAAATATAAATGAGTGAATATCTCTTATATCAAATAAGGATTAAACTATAGTAGATTCTACTATAACAGTATGTATTATTGTGGAAGACCATCGAATATAATGGTTAGGTATAAGATACAATGAATAGATATGACTTCATCCATTTCACTAACATGTAATTTTATTAACCTAAGAAATCACACTCTTCTGGAAATGAACCAATGATGAATGATTACTTCATCCATGAATAAATCCTTGTCTTTATTGGTGGGTAGTAGACCATATCACTTCTTGATGTGGAGATACAAATCATGTACTTGAATGTGGTGTTATTATAGATCACATCTCATAATGAATAGGTGAGAATTTTTGGGAGAAATGTTCAATGCGACCAATCCTACAATAATCATGTCACCTGATCTGGTACCATATATACTAGGGATTCATATGGATTCTACTAATATACAAGTGGAACAATACAAAACTATCAATTCATGTCATCTGACCTATGCTCAAACTATGAGAATACTCGAATTCACATTTCCTACATCTAGAAAAACTGCTTCCCTACCGAGATGATGAACTGCCCTCACTCACACTACTTGCATCTCTCAGGTTCTGATTATTAATGATGACTAAGTTCTCTATCACTGAAATAGTGTTCAACAAGGAGGCATAAATCAAAAAATCTTTTTTTATAATTCAATCCTCAAAACATATCATATTGTTCAACTCGTCACTATTGAGTGTCATTGATAAACATTGATTCATGGTGAAATTATTACAATACTCTATCACTAACATACCGCCCTATGGTATGACTATAAATATTCTAGAACATTTTACTAAAAACATCAGTGTAAAAATGTAATCATAGATGGATATATAGTAAACTACATATACCATACACTAATTATACTCAACATGAGAGAGGATATGCCACTAATTCATGGTGGATTCAAAAAGAATATAGGTATTGAACATAACCTTTTACTCTAGAGGCGTCATTATATTCTCAATGATAGATAACATGGATTCTTCCTAATAATAAACAACCTATGGAATACCATCCCATATAAATGTTAAATGAAGATGCTACTAGAATTTCTATATAAAATCTTTCATGTTAGGGGAAGGTCAATGAACTCCCATTATAGACATCATGAAGCATAAAAATAATTCTCAAAACTATGAATCCTCACCCATTCGAAGAATAATAGGAGATTCCTCCTGTGGCTCTACATGAGGTAATACTACTAGTATGGGGACCACCACCTCTATAGAATGGTTGTTTCCACTATCATGATGCAAATACGTGAGGACTCTGCAATTGAATATATCTATAATTTTAAAATTCACACCTTTGATAAGATTTAACTGAATATATGATCAATGATAAAAGAAAAGTAAATGTATGTGTCCATCAAATGAACATTTTACACCGCCTAGTATACTATTAAATAAAAATATAGGAGATATAGAATGTATAAAAAAATCATAATAGACACTTCCTATTATTGACTAGTAAGGTTGGTTAAGTATCAGGGTCTTGTATAAGATAATATAAATTTCAGTATATGAACTATCAATTTTAAGGTATAAATAAAAAACCATTTAAATTTCATGTATTTTCCTCATATGTAGATTATAATTTTCTTTTAAAATTTAATTTTATTTAGTTTAATACTTTTTAGACATATATAATTATCTCAGTCTAGTAAAATGATTAAACATTACTGATTTAAAAATTCACATTATCCTTATAAATTTCAATTGGTATGTAATGTAAATATGACCATTCCTTTTAATATAATATCATTTTATAGTATTTAATAAATTATGATTTCATTAGTTAAACTACCATTACTAATTTATTATAGTACGTTCTTAATAAATTAAAATTTTTATTCATTCAATCAAAATCCAATAATGCTTCATCCCATTGAAATTAATGTTCAACGATAAAACAAATATTAATTGGTTAGTCAAGGTGTATTCATAAATATATATATATAGGATACCTCACTCATATTGATTTTTACATAGTATTCAATTTGATTACTTTATTATGTTAGGAAAAATTATCAAATTTCAATATATAAAAAGCAAGTAACTCACACAAATCGTTGACAGTACAATAAATGTGTTCCATAATATAAATATGAAATGGAATAGTGAATTACACGAAAATCATTTGAATTATAGTATGATTCCTAATATAATACCTCATTTTCATATTTGGCTATATAAATGGGATATACCAAATCAAAATATCTCCTATACCAAATAATTTTTTCCATAAAAACCACTTTCACGGATAAAGTGGCAACCCCACAATTTCCAAATACCATAGTCTAACGGGCCAAGTAATCACAACATCAGAATTCAAAATACCGAAAACCAATCCACACATTGTAGAAGAAAAATATCAGAGAGTAAAAATTAAAACACTCACATGGACAGCCAACCCAAGGCGCCTCGATCCATGAGCCACCCGTGACAGTCGGTCGCGTCACTGTTCGCCATCACAACCGTAGAATCCATCACAAAAAAAACCACACCATCGCCACTTCAACCTCATCTCCACTATCAACATCGATGATCGACACCACACAAGAAGAAAAATAACGGAATCCAGAAGACAAAATGAAATCTTCACCAAGTGAGAAAAAAACGGATCAAGCTCTCACAGAAGAAACAGAACAAACCTTCATTGATGCTATGAGGAAGAAACATCAAGAATATCAATCAAACCGGTAAATTCCTTCACAAGAGAACACTGACACATGTCACGCCTGAAGCACCGACGACCACCGACCCAAATCCCAATACTGTATAGATCCACCGCTCCAGATCCGACTAGAAGAGGTGTAGAGGAACGTGAGGCCAGAGCAGGGAATTGAGCAGATGTGGGCTTCGGGCACTTGCATCGTTGATGAAGACGAAAACCATTAACTGACATAACAAGAGAAATCTGACACTGGTAGAACCAGAAACCCGTCGACCGCTGAACCAAATAACCCAAACCCTCTTTGTTGCCACCACTACAGCTCCGGCAAGGAGAGGCCCAGAAGAACGTGAGGACAGAGCAGGGTCTGATAGGCCGAGGCCTTCCACAACAAGCATCCTTCGACGGGAAGACAAAAGGGCTGCGGAAGAAATATCGAGTTAAAGAAGAAAGCCCGAGGAAGAAATAACCATCAGGAAGAGGAGAAAAATTAAAGGAAGAAGCAAATCAGGGAGGAGGAATGCCAAAGAATCAAGGAGAAGAAAGGTTAATCCATTTCTGCCGATGAGGGCCATAAAAACCCTAGGAGGAAAAGCTGAAACGAGAGTAGATGGGGGATCTAGGAGAATGGGGAACCATTCCCATATCTGCTATAACAATATCCATAACATGTGTTTCATCGAATAGGGAAATTATTGCAACTATAACAAGACGATTTTGATAACAACAATAACCCATCCTAGGTAATTTTGTATTCCCCTATACATGGGTAAGATAATCCCAAGAACATGATCATTACCATATTTTGATACATTCTTGTCTTCTATCAAATAACAAAATAGTAATAAGAATTGAAAAAGAATCTTTGATACTACATTGTAACACCCCTTCCTAGAAGATACTATATGTTTTTCTGATATAGTTGGAAACATTACCTTAAGAATTCCTAACTATATTAAAGAGGCTACCAAAAATTAGTGAGGTCCAATGGTGTATACATGGGGAAACTATATCCTCGTTATTAGAGTGTGGAAGAGTGGTAATATAAATATGATAGGTTTTATTAATATTAATATATAACCTATAGTATAATTTTAAATCATCCAAATAAATAAAAAGGTTGAAGCTAAATTATTGTTAGATACAAAAAATGAAGATGATCGTGCCATTTATCATTACAAAAATGAATTATAGAGGGTGCATGGAAATCATGCATATAAAACATGCTAAGAAAAAATGAAAAAATACAAAAAAATTACCTAAAAGAATCACAATAATATTCTCGGTCCACTACACACATACTTCATTATAATACCAAATCTAAGACATCGGAATCTATCATCTTCCCATGGTATATACATTCAGACATGAAATCTGTTCTCCTACCATAGGTGTCCTAAATGGGGTGTGATTAAAATTGATTATTCCACAACCAATGTTTTTAGGAACAATCTAGTCCATGCATATATAATGGCTACTCTTCATGTAGTAATTAATAAATACATTGATGAATAAATAAATTTCATAAGGCAATGTTCCTCTCTAGAAACCTGATTGCCACTGCCTTCTTTAGAATAAGACGAATATTTATGAATTAAAGGAACCACAGCAAATATAATATGGTTGCATAATATTTATCTAACATTGATTTGTGGATGCTAACTAATAATATAAAAAGGAAAGTATCATGTACGGACCAAATTCAAGAATGTTATTTGGATTTTTAGATACATCCAACAATTCAATAAATTTATATTAATGGAATTCTATAGAAGAAATATATATAATATTAATATGAATCATCCTAGTCCCATACATGGAAAAGGTATGGAGAAACTCACATACTATACCAGGAGCACTACAAATACCAAACACTATAATAGTATATCCATTATGACACATAAAAGAATCCCATGCATCACTCTCGGTATTGTGAAAATCATGCCCTTCTGATCCCATCCATGGTGTGATTCATAGGGGACCAAAGATCTCTCACATATAGTGTAACCATATAATAAAATTATATTGTCCAAGGTAACTCCCATAGGGATCTGTTATCGTTCATGGGAAGGTATGTAATTAATTCAATGGGCATATCTATTGAATTATATAATGATTCTAGGTATCCTTCCCAACTAATATAAAATCATTCCCATTTATAATTATGAAGGAAAATTATCCCATACATGGAATACTTCTTTTTTAACCCTTTTATCACACTTATCATAATGTGAATAGAAGATTGTGGTTATCACTAACTCATTCAATACAACCATTCATTTCTAACATGTTTTCTAAATAATTTAATTTATGGAATTAAAACTACGGCATATATCATAGGGGAATAATTACATGGCCCATCATTTCACTTATGAAATCCTCTTTCCATTTCATTTATTACACGATAATTCATACAACCCATTTAATAATAAATTAATCATTAACAAAACATAAGGTTCTTAGTCCATTAATGAAGGTAACTCCCATTACGGTGTCTCGTGTCGAGGTAAATTCCACAAAACATTGATTCATGGGTGAATAGGGTCCCGTTTCAAATAATAATAACCTTTAATTTAATTAAGTAAACATTATGGTGGTGATGGTGGGATTTATGATGTGTGGTACAATGAATCATGATAAAATACCACTAAAAATTAATAAAAAACAACTAGACAACATACCTTAGGTGGGTATATCACACATTATCCATTTATGGCCATTGAATTCATCTTGAATGGAAGAAAACAGAAAAAAACCAAAATTACCTGAAAATAGTGAATATGATCTCACACCAAGATAATGAAAAATAAGGATATATAAATTAAGGAATGAAGTAATGTGAGTAGAGATCATATCAAGGGGAATAAAACTAGAAAACAGTGGTTGATTCTGATCTTGGATTGGAGATAAATAGAAAATTCTAGCTTTGTATTGAGGTGTACCATCAGATGAAGACTGGTGTTGTGCAAGATAAATGATAGGGTGGGGGGATAAATTAATATAAAGGATATAGGGAAAATGTAATTCTACCATCAATTATAGAGGACCACATTTTGGAGGTACATTTAGAAAAGTCATCCACTAACTGTATGCCCGACACTTATTCAAGAAAACCATAAAATGGAATAGGCACAATGTTTTTCTAACTACCTACAACCCCTAGGAAATTCCTCCATATCTTGTATAGGATAAGAAAAACTTTCAGGAGGCTTGGGTCATATGGTTTAGTGTAACCATTCAACCCCATTATGTTCATTGGGCACCCTTCATGGTTGAGTCCCACAGTTATCACTATTCATGCTATAATCATGTGTCCTTATATACGTCTCAAAAAAAGGACTTGAGGTTCTATAGGATCTTCAGACACTCCTTAAACACTCAATAAAATTTTGGAAATATTATTATAATAGAATGGGTGGTTTTATGTAAGATAATATGTATTTATACATCTCTGAAAAACTAGGATGTTACAAGGGTTCTCTATAACTAGTCCCCACCTATATCTATTTGTATAAATCATTAATCATATATAGATAAAACAATTTATCTCATAAAATTTTTTCCTTAATTTAATATATCAATACTGAATAATAAATATAGATTTATAAATTCTTACATATATAAAATATAACATTCCATGTAAAACCCCATATTTAATGTAAATTCAAATACCAAAATAGATATATCCATGGTAAATAATATATATTTATAAGGACCCAACATTAAAAAAGTAAATAATCTTGAATTAAATAAATAATTCAAGTTGAGGATCTTTTTAGGTTTAGAGCATTAGAGAATTAGGTCATAATATAAACAAAACAACTTGAATATTACATGTAGTCACTTCTACTCTGTTTCCATTTTTTCATAAAATAAAAACTCTTTGAAAAAAAGAGTCATTTATAGTTCTATGTTTTAGATAGTATGACTTTTCAATGATCCCATCCTTGACCCTATTAATCATTATGTCTTCTGAAAAACATTTCAAAACAAGAGATGAGCATAAAAATCTTAGTAAGGGATACACAAAGAAGGAAATCTGTTAGTTTTTTAAAATAACAAGTAAACAATGAATACAATATCATAAGTAATACATTATAGCTTTAGGAAGTATGAAATAATTTTCAATTAATAAAAGATCATTTCGGACCCTTTTGTAACCAAAATATTACCATAAAATCCATAGAAATTACATATTAGATATAAAGGTAACGTGCGACATAAACGTACATAAATGGAATTACCATACGATCGACATCCATGCATATCACGAAATGAAATATGTATACAGCCGACATCCATACCCTAATGCATTATAGGTTATTATGTAACCACCAGTCCAGTTTTATCATGGAATCACAAGTCATTTAGTTAATCACATAAAGACCCATCAAATGTCCAAGTACAATTATAAAATCATAGCATATAAAATTTTTCAAATATAAATATTTCATTAATAACATTTAATTTCCAATTAAAGTAAATAATTTCAAGCTATTTAAATAATAAAACTATTTCTATAACTATTTTCAATATCAAAACTCCAAAAAAACATATTAATGAGTTTCTTTTTCATTTTAGAAACATTAAGTCTTATAGAGGACGCCAACTAAAAATTACAGAGGCAGAGAGGTCATTGTCACTGAAAATGCTAAAAACATTCCTTTTGTTATTTAGTAAAATACTTCATAGAAGAAATATTTTCATTGAATGAAAGTAAAAGTCAAATAGTTTTATTATATACTGTATAATGTAATGTCGTCTATAAATCAAAGTATTCCTCAATGAAAGGATATTGAGACAAAGTCCCTTACCTCATGTCTGACATGACCCGTTAATTCTTTAATCTCCTAAATAACAAATGTAAGGTAATTTATAATTTCATAAGAACATTTTTCATGTTAATTATTTCTTCTATATAACTTATTACCTTGCTATAACAATTAGATTATTATTTGAGTTAATATAGGACATTTTGTCGATGTTTGGAACTTGGGTTAAAAATGAACTTGTTAAAATTACAAGTTGTTCATGTGGTCCATAGTCCATATCTATATAATGATATTCAAGATTTATCCATCATATATATCATATATATCCAGTATATATATGTCATTATAATAGTAAATAACATTTGGAGATAATAAATGAAATGCATCATTCATGGAGATTGTAAGCCGTACACACGCAATAACACTACATCTATTTCTAATTCATATTTTAATGGAATGAATAATTAATGATACATAAGATTATTATAATTAACTTATATCATAATATATAATTTTAGTAAACCCATCCTTTATATGATCTACCTATGGCATGAACAAGTCATATCACTATGAGGGGGCGGTAGTCGGCACTTCCTCAAATAAAATTATCATGTTTATCCATAATGAAAACCATAGAGGTATACTATAATTGAATAATAAATAAGTATAAGACAAAATAAATATAATATATATCATATTTAAATACAGTTCCATCTTAAAGGTCATCATAATAGGTTGCAGTAGAAGATTGAACAATCATCGTTTCGTGAGACAGTAGTTTGTCATCCCCAGAAATAGTATATTATTTACCCATTAGATGGAGATGCCTGTAAGTATATTTTATATCCATTTCATAAAAAAACCTAGTATATTGAGGATAATAGTGTTTTTATGAATGTAAGTAATAAAAATAATTTAAGTGGTAGGTGAAGTAAAAATAAAACAAAATAACTTATGAGAAGATGTTACCTTTAATTCGGGTAAATCCTTTTAGTTTCAACCAAAAGTATTTGTTGAAGTGCCTTTTGCGTAAGGTAAGGATTCTAGGTAGAAGTGAGGGATTTATGGTTGTTTCGATTTTGGATGAGCCAAGGGGCTTGAGAGCTATGAGTAATGAGTTAGAGGTGAGATCTTTTTATAAGGGTGAAGAGGGGCTCTTCAAGTATGAATGAAAATATTATTTTATTATATAGTGATTTTAGTTTTCTAAGGATCCAAAACATATTAATGTTGAAGATAAGATGAAACTTGTTCGAAATATATTCATACAATAGGAATTTGATAGGTTTTGGATATTTGTTTAATTTTTAAAATATTATTTATTTAAATCATTTATTAATGAGGCAAACACTAGATCATTAATGATTCATGAAAAATATTATATATTTTATGTCTAAAATTTATAAAAAAATACCATGATGTAGATAATCCTTAAAAATTTCTAATATAAATTTATAATCAAATATATCAATTATATAAATCCACAATAATTTTTTTAGCAAAAGAATACATTTTTATGATATTTTTATTTTTACATTAAATAAACATTTATTAATATCATTATCTTACCCAAGTTTCTTTAAAAGGCCAAAAGTCTCACCAACATATTTTCTTGGTCGACCATTACTTATCTAATATGGTTATATCAAGTGTTATGGTAATTTTATATTATTATAGTATTGTTTTTACTTTGAATTTCCCTATTTACGTTAAACCTGGGTAAATAAAAGTCAAATGTTACTATTCATTACAAATTATTTTCATCCTGTTGAACAAAATTTTACTTACTAATAACAAAAATTTATGAATGATTTTTTAAATTAAATTTACAGAAGTTGTAAAATTTCATTGAAATGAAGAAGTCGTTTTTTAAACTACAACTCAGTTTTTTCATTATTTCTCAAAAATTGAAGGTTTTTAGAAAAATACGAAAAATTAAGCCTATGATATATTTGATATTTGGAATTCAAAAATGATGTCTATTTTAATGAATTAATAACATAGAAGTTGGATTTATTAATTTAAAATTAATTCATGTTGTAAAAACAAAAGGTTATTTTTAAGATACAAAAACTATCAAAAAAATTACACTTGTTTATGTCCAATTTAAAAGTGAAATTACATCCAATGACCAACATTGAATTAAATGTTTAAAATATAATATAATTATACTTTAATAACAATTAAAAAGTTAATCAATCCACATTACTATATTACATTGAAATTAAATTTTGAATTAAAATGATGCATTTTTTACTATTCATTTAAAAAAAGAATATTATCAGAAAAATATGAAAAATTTAACCAATGTAAATATGGATGTCCCAATTCTAAAGAAATATTTTATTTATTAAATAGAACATATAAAAGTGACCAAAACTATATATAAGGTGAGTTCTTTATCAAAAGGCGATAAATGGGCCTTTTAAAGAATATTAGAGTATTTATGCTTAAAATTTGATTCATTCACATTTTATGCCTATAACTTTTATTGGATAAATATATAAAAATTTAACAAACATGTATAATCATATTTTATTTATTTCTATTAATTCTTGCCAATACAATGGCTAGGCATTAACTACTATTTACTATAATATTATATTACTATTTTTTTAGTATGACTTAGTATTGTGTGAAACATATGATTTCAATGAAACTCATTGTTGCGTATCTGGTACGCTATAAAACATAGAATCCACTTTAAAGAAACATTATTATTTAATTAAAAAATAATAATAAATATGAAAATATATTATTCTTTTTTTATTAGGGATGTGACATCCTCCCTGCCTTTAGAAATTGTATCCTCATAATTTTTATTCACTTATCAGATAAGTGGGTGTATTTATCCTTCATATCATTTTTAGATTCCCATGATTCCTCTTCAACCATACGGTTTTTCCACAAACCATTACCAGATGAATTGCGTTATTCCACAAAATTTTCTCTCTTCGGTCAAGAATATTGACCTTTTCTTCCTCGTAAGAGAGATCCTATTCCAACTGAAGTACCTTAGGGATCAAAACATATGTTGGATCTGGGATATACATTGTCAACATTGAAACATAAAAAACATTGTGTAACAGGGATAAACATGGAGGTAAATCCAGACTTTATGCATGAGATCCACCTTTTTATAGGGTTTCATAAGGTCTAATGAACATCAGACTCAACTTTCACTTCTTACCAAAATGAATCACACTGTTCCATGGAGAATCTTTGAGAAATACATGATCACCAACCACATTAAATATCCTTCCTCTGGTTATCTCCATAACTTTTCTTCCTACTATGTGCTGTTCTCATGTGATTTTGAATCAAATGAACTTTTTTTCCATCACTTCTACAAATTCTAGTCCCATCAACTTCTTTCACTTACTTCAACCCAAAAAGATGGAGTTCGAATCTATTTCCCATATAATGCCTCAAATGGAGCCATCTGTATATTGGAATGATATTTTTTATTATAAGAAAATTAAACAAAATAATGATGTCGGTCCCTGCTTCCTTAGAAATCTATTGAAGAATCACTTAACATATCTTCCAAGGTCTGAATTGTTCATTCTGACTACCCATCAGATTGTAGATAAAAAGATGTATTAATATTTATTTCAGTACCCAAAGACATCTGAAGCGCTTTCCAAAATTTAGAATTGATCCACAGATCACGATTAGATACAATGGATATGGGACTCCATGCAACCTAACTAACTCTTTAACATATAACTGGGAAAGTTGATCTAGAGACAAAATATCTCGATTATGAAGGAAATGAGCTGATTTAGTCAATAGATCAACAATATCCTAGATTGCATTATTACCGTAATATTTATTTGGTAATCCCACAACTAGGTCCATGGATATATTTTCCCATTTCCACTATGGCACTGGTAAAGATTGAAGCTTCCCTTTCGGTAACTATAAATCTTCTTGATCGTCCTGAAACGTCAATCACATCACATTAATGTCAGCTATATCTCTACTCATTCCATCCCACTAGTAATACTCCTGATGATCTCTATACAACATAGTAGTGTCCAGATGAATTGAAAATGAATAACTGTGACCATCACATAACAACACATTATTCCACTAAGAATCAGAAGGCACACATAATCTCTTACTAAACATCAAAACACAATCATTACCATTGTTAATATCAGGAAACATTCCCTTATGAACCAACTATACCTTTTTCTGCAACTCATTGTATTCATTCTGCGATTTACTAATTCTATCTCATTGAGATGATTTCACTGACACCTGAAACAAAACAGAGTAATTTCATGCAACAAAAACTTATATTCCAATTTTCATCAGTTATTTTATCAAAGGATCTTGTTCCAAATGTACCAATGTTAATAAAGAATTAATTTTTTGACTCAAATCATCAAACACTTTATTTTCATTTCTTGGATGGTAATGGATCGTGCAATCATAATACTTGATTAATTCCAACCATCTCCTCTATCTATTGATTAATTCTTTTAGAGTGAATATATACTTGACACATTTGTGGTGATTATATATTTCACATTTTACTCTATACAGCTGATGACTTCTTAATTTTAAAGAAAAAGCAACATTTGATAATTCCAAATCATATTTATGTCAATTTAACTCATGAGGTTTCAACTAGCGTAAAGAATAAGCAATTACCTGATCATTTTACATAAGGAAACAACCATGTCCTTCCAGCAAAGCCGCATTGTAGATAACAAACTCACCATTTATATAAGGAACTTCCATAACTGGTGCATTCAACAATATTCATTTCAATTACTAAAAACAATCATCGCATTCTTTTGTCCAAATGAACAAAACACCTTTTCATGTTAACTTAGTCCGTGGTCTAGATAACCATGAAAAATATTCAACAAACCTTTGGTAATATAAATAAAAATCAATAAAACTACGAATTCCTTTTATATTTATGGGTCTTGTCCATTCTACAACAACTTTTCTTTAAAGGAAAAATTGTTATACCATTTTTTTCAATAAAAATGTGACCATGGAATGAAATTTTTTTGTAACCAAAACTCTAACATAATGAATTTCCAATACAGTTTCTTTTCTTTTAAGGTATTAAAGAAAACCCTTAAATTACTTTCATGTTCCTATTTAATTTTTGAATGAACAGAAATATCATCAAAGAGGACAACCACTATCTTATCCAAGATCTCAGGTAAAATTCTATTAATAAGATCCCTAAATATTGATGGTGCATTGGTTAATCCAAAAGGCATAACCACAAATTTGTTATGGAAATATCTAGTAGGAAATGTGGTCATTGCAATGTCTACTTCCTTTAATTTCAATTGATGGTACCCCGACCTCAAGTCATTCTTTGAAAAATTCTAAGATCCCAGGATCTGATCAAACAAATCAACAATACGAGGCAAATGATACTTGTTCATAATAGTGATGTTATTTAATTATCTATAATCATTGAAATGTCTCATTGAACCGTCTTTCTTTTTATCAAACAAGATAGGATAAACCAATGTAGATAGGCTAGGTCAAACAAAACCTTTGTCGAATAACTCCTGTAATTTCTTCGTTAACTCTAATAGTTAAATTTGACCCATTCGAAATGAGGGTTTTTGAAATTGGAATAGAATTAGAAATTAAGTCAACAATAAATTCAACTTCCCGATTACGTATTGTACTAGGAAACTCATTAGGAAAAATATCAAGATACTAATTTAGTACTGGAACATCATTAATATATATTGTTCCATTGTTTTCAACACTATGTGGAGGGTAACATTCATTTACATATTTTACTAGTTTCTCACCTTCCTGTTATGTTGTCAAAATTAAGGGTTCATTCTGGTAAACAAACTAAAGATCATTCTAAAAAGAAACCTCTATATCTCTTCTTTCCATCATAGCATGAAAAACAATAATCCAATCCATACCCAAAATAACATCATATTCTACTAGAGGCAAAAAAAATATGGTATGAAGGTAGATTATTTTTTCACATATGGAAAGAAAGGTTAAAATAATTTATATTTGTCTATGAATTTCCCGTAGTATTTTTACCATATGTTCAAGATTCATATCTAGAGATGGAATTCACAATTTAGTATAAAACTTCTCTGAAATAAAAAAATTTGTAGACCATTAATAAACCAACACATTAGAATAATATGAACAAACAAACAATGTACATGAAACTACTAAATTTGATCACCCAACATCTAATTACGTAGTTACAAAGTATTTCACCACCCCTTTCTGTTTGAAATTTTGTTGCCTTCCCTCTGTTGATTTTTTCAATGGACACTCATTTCAATAATGAATCATTTCGTTTCACTTAAAACATTTTACTGACTGAAAATTTTATTTTGTCTTAACATTAACATGATATTTTTCTATTCAATTCAGAGCCTTATGAAACATTTTCCCCTTCAGTAGCACTTACAAAAATTCAAAAGTCATTCCTTAACATGCTTTTAAAACAATTTTCATAAACTCTAAAATTACGTTTCTTACCATCAGAAATTTTTTATGATTTCTTCCCTTTCATCTCCCACTTCAACCACTTATTATGTTTGTTCTCAAAGAACACATCATTGTCAGAAAACTACATTTCCACCTTCTCTGCACATCCACCAAGTCTTTCATAACATTTGAATTCACATGATAATAATGACCTTCGATAATTTGGATTTAATCTTGAGTGAAAACTGTTGATTATACTATCAATATCTCATAAGAAATTTGGAGTATTCTTTGCCAGTCAAGTGAATTTTTCTTCATAAGCAGCCACTAAGTCATCCTCCTGTCTTAATTCAGAGAATTGTTTTTTCATCTGATGAAGAACCACATTATGAAAATATTTTTCAAGAAACATGCCTTTGAATACATCCTAATCAATTGCATCAATCTCTTTAGTATCCCTGATATTTCTCACTATCGACCACCATTGATTGACTTACCCTTCAAAACATTAAATTGAAAAACTAACCTATTGATGTTCTGAACATTCTATGAAATACCAAATCTTTTCTAGTGCTTTAATCCACCATTCAACTAGCACAGGGTCTTATGATCCTCTGAATGATGGGGAGTGTGGCCTCATGAAATGCTCTACTAATGACATGTTCTTCTATGGTTGATCTGGAGGATATCATGCATGGATACCACCACCATTTATATCCTAACTCAACTGTGCCATTACTATAAAAAACTATTTAATTATGATTCCGACCATCTCATTTTTCTTATTTTGATGTTTTTCTTCCTCTTGATGTTTCCCCATCATAGCTGTCCTGTTTCCTTTGAGGAAAACCATTCTCGTGTCCGAAATAACATGTTCGTTCTTTATTCACCTGAATAATAAACATAACACCATTTTTTCTTTAATCCGAAACTATTTCAAGTTTATTATTACTTTTATATCACTTATTACATTTCTATAACAATTAGTAAATTATTTGATTTCATATCTGACATTTTTCTGATGTTCACAACTTGTGTTAAAAATGAACTTATAATACATACAAGTTATTCAGGTGGTCAATAGTCCATTATCTCCAAAATGATATTCATGATATAGATATCATGTATATAATGTATATCTAGTATATATATGTCTTTATAACAGTACATAACATTTGGAGATAAGAAATTAAATCAACCGTTCATACAGACAGTAAGTCGTACGTATGCATGAACACTACCTCCACTTCTATTTCATATATTAATGGAATGAAAACGTAATTATACATAGGTATATTATAATGATAGTATAATCAAATGTATAATTTCAGTAACTCCATACATTATATGTTCCACAAATGACATGACCGAGTCATATCACTTTGAGGGGGCGATAGTCTGCATTTCCCCAAATTAAAATGTTCACGTTTACCCATAATGGTAACCATAAAGGTATATAATAATTGAAAAATACAGAAGTATAAAGACAATATAAATATAATATATATCACATGTTATAACAGTGACATCTTAATGGCCACCATAAGAAAATGTAGGAGAATATTGAACCATCATTGATTCATGAGGCAGTAGTCTGTCGTCCACAGAAACAATATGTACTTTACCAATTAAAAGGAGGTGGGTGTAAGTGTATTTCAAATCATTCCCATAAAAAAACTTATTATATTTATTATATAGGTGTTTTAATAAAATAATTTAACAATATTTTATTAGGGGGTTGGTGATGTGAAAAATAAAACAAAACAACTTAAGAGAAGGCATTGCCTTTACATCAGGAAACTCCCTTTGGTTTGAACCAAAAGGATTTCTTGATGTTCCTTATCGCTAAGGTAAGGCATTTAGATAGAAGAGAGGGATGTAGGGAGAATAATAGAGAATATTTTGGATGATCCAAGGGACATGAGATGTGTGAGTAACGAGTTATATGTGATGTATTTTTATAAGGGGGAGGTGGGTCTCTTTAGGAATGATTGAAAATATTATTTTATGATATAATGAATTTCGGTTTCGAACGGTCAAAAACATATTAGTGTTAGATATAGGATGACTATTGTTCAAAATAAAATCATCCAATATTAAATGCACAGGTTTTGGATATTTTTATAATTTTTATAATCTTATTTATTTAAATCCTTTATTAATGATGTAAACATTACATAATTATTGTTTTATAAATAATTTAATTTATTTGATGACATAGAATTTAAAAAAATACCATGATGTGAGAGATCATTTTATCTTTCAAAAAAATATTTAGAGTAAAATATATCAATTATATAACACCACATTAAAATTGTTTTAGCAAATCAATACATGTTTTTTATCTTTTTATTTTTAGTTTAAACAAAAAGTTATTAATATCATTATCATACCAAAGTGGCATTAAAAGGACAAATGTCTCACCCAAGGTTTTTATTCATCATCCATTACTCATTAAATTAGGTTAGGACAAGTGTTAAGGTAATTATTTATTATTATAATATGGTTTTTACCTTAAATTACTCTATTTGCCTTTAACCGTAGTAAATAAAAGCCAAAAGTTACTTTTCACAAAAAATTATTTTCATCTTATTAAACTACATTTTACAAACTATTAACAACCATGTATGTCGTATTTTCGATACTCAAGTCACAGAAGCCGAAAAATTTCATTTAAATGAAATAGTCGGTTTTTAACAACAAATTAGTGTTTTCAGTATTCATCCAAAAGAGAATGTTTTCAGAAAAATAAAAACAATTCAGCCTAAGCTATATTTGATATTTTGAATTCATAAATGATGTCTATTTTACCAAATTCATAACATAGATTATGGATTAATTAATTTAAAATTAATTCTCTTTGTCAAAACAGAAGCGTGTTTTTAAGAAACAAAAACTATCATACGATTGATACTTGTTTATGTCCAGTCTTAGTGTTAAATTACTTCCAATGACCAAAATTGGATTAAATGGTAAAAATACAATCTAGTTACACTTTAAAACAAAATAAAAAGATAATATTGAAATATAAATAAATTATATTAAAAGTATATTTTTATTTAAATGCTATATTTTTTAATATTAATTAAAAATGAATTTTATCAGAAAAATACCAAAAATTTACCTAATGTAAATTTTGATGCCCCGATTCAAAAGAAGTATTTTATTTTTCAAATATAGCATGTAAAATTTACCAAAAATATATTTTTATAGGGTTCTTCATCAAAAGGAGGTAAATCATCCCTTTAAAGAATATTAGAGTTTTTAGGCTTAATATTATATTCATTCACATTTTAAACCTCTAACTTTTATTGGATAAATGTTAAAACATTTAACAAACACGTATAATAAAATTTTAATTAGTTTTGTTCATTACCACCAATACAAAGGATAGGTGTTAACTACTATTTAAAATAATTTTATATTATTATTTTTTAGTATGACTCAGCATTGTGAGTAACAGAAGATTTCAAAGAGACTCATCGTTGTGTATAAGGTACGCCATCAAACATAGAATCACCACTAAAGTAAAATTAATATTTAATTCACAAATATTAGTAAATATGAAAACATATTATTCATTATTTACTTGGGATGTTACATATATAATTATGGAAAATTTAATGAATAATGATCAGAGGAAATTAAATATTTCATTGGAATTTAAGGAATACAAAACTGAATCAAGAAAGTTAATTTAAACACTTTTCTTAGACTAAATAATCATAAATATCCATCTAATTTATAAATATATATTCGATAAAATATATACCCATTAAAGTGAGAAAAAATGGTTGTTGTCATTGATGAATACAAATACCATAAAATGAACATTCAAAAAATATTGACAAAATATCCCATTCATATTTATAATGACATTTTTTAATTAAAATTAAAAAAACTAATAATAATTATATTTGAAAATAACACATTAATATAATTATTTACACTTTCAAACATTGAGTTTCCATTTTTAAAGAAAATACTACACAATCAGAGTACAATTAAACAGATATTCCATTCAAATTTTTTGTAAAATCCAGAAAACAATTTTAATAAAAATACATGAATATTAAATGAAAAAAGAAGTTAAATATTAAAAATGTGTAAAAATTTCATTAATAAATCATTTTGATTAATTTCATAAAATATTTTGAAAACATTGTCAGTATAAATTGTTTTGAAGAAAAAGGGATTTCCATCCGAATTAAGAAAGGAATTCTGATATTATTGAAATCATTTCATCAACAGTTTTGAGCACCAAAGAGTAAAAAATGTTAATTTTACATGAAAACGATTATAAATAACTAGAGGAGGGGAAAATAAAATCTTTTATTAAAAAATGGAAAAATAATTTCTATTTATACAATTCGTCCATAAATAATCATGAGAAAAATGTGATTGTGAGAGAAACCCTTAGAAAGTTCAAAACAGTGAATAAGGAATTAAACAAATGAATTGAGTGAGTGTATGAAATTTAATTCTAATTAATATAATTTTATAAAAAACATTATTTTTTCAAAATTAAATTCACATGTAGTCATATAATATCTATGATGACAATGAATAAATATAAACCATTGAATGAAATTGAGTTAGGAAATTCAATACCATATGTTAATTTTAAATTTAATTTACCTTTAATGAAAAAAAATTCAATTTTAAACATAAAATTACATGAATATTGAATTATTCATGATATTATATATCAAAGGGTATTATATACACCATATAAAAAAATTCGGTTCATAAAATTTCAATATTACACAATTTATTATTATTGAAACGAAGTCCCTTACCTCATGCCTCATTTATTGATTGAACATGATTAACCTATAGTGTAGTGGTTTTAAGCATGTAAATAACTTATAATATAACTATTTTAACATTTATAAAATCATATATTATCTTCTTAAAACATATTATCAATTAATAATTAATAATACTTTTTTATTATCATTGGCTATATTGAAAATTTCTTTGTTTTACAACTATTTTTTCATGAAACCTCTGATTCTTGAGAAAATTATATAGTTACATCATATCTAGAATAATAATCATGATATAATTATCATATTTATAAATCAATTATACTTTTATGACCAATCACGAAATATGGTTTTTAGAAGTGATGTACATTACGATCATGGAAATAATAGGTTGTACGTGCTTATATACAAAATTTTTATTTTTCAAAAATCATTATGAAAATGATATTTATAATATTTTACCTATATATAATGAAAATAATATCACAAATACAATATTATTTGTTTAAATACACACATATATATTATAGTTTTTATGATGATGAGATAAAAGTCACATCATTTCGTGATGGCAGTAATCCACACGTACATGAATGATATTATCGATATTAAGTGAGTGAATAGGAAAAAATAATATGAAATATCCATCTTTAAAATAAGAAATATTTGACTCATATCATTATTATGTCTTTTAAATTACAGATATTCATTAATATTATCATTATTATCTTCAATGGAAAATGTTAATAAAAAACAAACCACATATCATAAAAAGGTTGGAGTTCCCCATAAACATGAGTGATTTAATCATATCCATCATCAAACCCATCCATGATATTTGGTAATAAAAAAATCAAAGAAATATATTCACAAGGTTGTAGACATTTATACTCCTGAATGAAGATTTCATAAACTATTTTATGGAAGTGGTGGGGGTTGTTGGAAATTATCTTAACAGAAAAACATCTCATTATATGTAATATACTGAGGATGATATATAATTAGGGTTTAATATTAATTTTGTTGGTGGTGGAAGAAATAAAATAAAAACACTCTTTGAAGAATGCTACCACTTTTCTGTGTTCCCTCCTTAGGGTTTGAGAAAAATCAATCCATGGATTTATTTCTTCCAAAACTATGGAAAGTACAATGAGGTTATATATGTTGGGATTTTTTTTGGGATGGTTATGGCTAGTAAAATAGGATTAATATGTGTTAATATGAGAGGGGAGGTGTGGATGTTTATAATAGAATTGAGTGAAAAAATTATATTTTTGGAAAGAAAAAGGATGTACTCACAATTTTCAAGTGCCATAAATTTCCATATTGGTTTATTGGATAAACATTGAAATATATTGAGAAAAATATTTAAAAAATATATTTTTGAAATCTTTTCAGGTCATTGTAACCCTTATATTTTTAGTTCACCCCTTAAAATATTTTTTTATCCTAAACGTGACAAATAATTTTTTCTACGTTAACTATTAATTTTGGTAGAAAATTTTATTGAAATATTTATAAAATGTATATTATTATTATTAAAAATAGGCATATAATTTCTACTAATTCCATTTATATATGTGGAAAATTTTAATTTGAAATTATTCCAAAAGATAAGATGAAACAATTAGTGTTTAGAGTCAAAATGTTGACAATTTTACGTTGTTCTTATATCAAAATATAATAATAAAATTGTATTGATGAACTATATTAGATTAATTGATATATAATTTATCAATTTTTAAATGAAATACAATTCATAATATAGTTTTATATTATTATTAATTTTAAAAAAGGAAGTTATCAATTTTAATTCCTAATATTTCACTATTTATTAAATAAAAAAAATCTAATGAAATCACAAAAATTCAACAGATGATAAAATTAATTTTATCATTTTGAAAATAATTTTTTACTTAAAAAGTAGTGGTAAATATTAATATTAAATTATGATCTAAAAAAATTACTAAACTATATTATAGAAAAAATATTGTTTTTTTCTATAAATTTTTGATTTTATTTTACATATTTCTTATTTTACATAATTTATATCTAACCATAATATTATAATTTATTTAGTATTAATCATAAGATGAAATTATATATATATTTTTTAAAAATATACTATATTATTTTTCATTGGGACTCGGGGTAGCGAGTTCTACAAGAAATCAGAGAGATCTTATTTAAAGAAATATATTTTGTGGGTTGTTTATGATCAGTGTTCCATGTCGCATATGATATCGAAAATTATTAATTTTTAAAAATATTAAATATTTATAACAATACCTATAAACATATGTCTTATAAGAATATTCAAATCCCATTTATACACATACTTTAAACCAAAAAAATCACATTTCATTTGATGAAAAATGCTAAAATACATCATATCAATAAATTTAAAATCCATGAACCAAAAAAATCACATGATAATATCATCCAATCCAATTGGTTTTGTTACAGAAGTTCCTTTATTATTAATAAGAATAATAAATCTATCAAAATGATTAAGTACATGAGTAATATTGAATAAAATAACATCAAATAATTTGATATATTCATAGTATCTAGGATGAGACCATGAAATCAACAAAGAATGAGGGTGAAGATTCTTTTAAGAACCCATTAGATAGCCTCATGTAAAATAGTAATAATTAATCGATATGGGAGTCAAAGTTTTACGTGGATAGAATATGATTTTCACATTTTTAACCATGTGGTACAGTCATATATTTTGGATGAACTATTTTCCAAACTAGGTGCTCATTGTTGGCCCTAAATTGGAAAATATAAGGAACCAAAAAAAGTGGTTATATATATTTTATGAAAATGTGTGATAACCATGATTATAGAACTTGAACACATGATATATAAAAAATAATTTTATAGGCGAGTTTAAAAAAAATTACAAATTTGATAAAAATTATAAAATGTCCCGTATGTTTTTCAGAAAAGTCTCCATGTTTTTCCATTATCTTACATAAACTGTGAGACTATAAATAATTTGTCTTTTCTCAATAAAATGGATAAGATTTACCTCAATATAATGATCATGGACGACATTAAAAAAATCACCAATAAAAAATATATTTGTGGGCGTGACAATTCAGCTGATCATAACACTTTGAGCCCCCAAAAATATGCAAAACTTCAATAAGAAAATCATAATCCAGAAAATACAATCCAAAATAAATCACCTACTCTTGCGTCTTGAAACTAAATTGAAACACAATTACACCATTAAAAAATGATTTATTTCCATGTTTATAACTGATACTTATATAATTTAATGAAAATATCATGACATAGAGGCCCATGGTGAGTCCCCTACTCTTATAAGATGTACACTGTACTGGTGGGTCAATTTATAATGGCCTTTCATTTGAGTAATATGAAACACAACCTATATATTTATAATAGGATAACTAAATTAAAATATTAATTAAATTAACATATATAATTTCATAGAAATAATCATTTCTCTATTATAATAGAAGTTTTAAAAATATACATCAAATAAATTTATTAATTATACTATATAAGGGTTAGAATAATATGTTTTCTCAATGATATTAACAGATACTATAATAATCCACATAAAAATAATTTTAGGATTCATAGAAATAACTGAAAATATATTACCCAATAAATGGAATAGTTCCCCCCAAATACTGGCCACATATACAAAAATTGTTGTTAGAAGGGAGAAAATAAAAGGTTCTAGGGCTCTAACAAGATGAAAGAATTAAATTAGTTTAAATAAAAATAAGGATAGTATGGATAAAATGATAAATAAATAAGGGTACACAAGAAAAATCTCCCTTTTTTTAGTATATAGACCATGGGTACTAGCCCTAAATTTATTGAAATCTTAACTTGGACTCATATATAAAGAGATCTGATAGGTAATTGGAATTAAAAATATAAATCATTAAATTTCAAAATATAAAATAAGTTGTTTCAATAAAAGTCAATAAGAGATTACCTCTCTATCGTGATGGAAAAACGCATGATTTATTAGGAAAATATCCAATACATAGAAGGTTTCAACTCTATACCATTTAATGAAAAATCAGTTGGGTCTATAATAAAAAGGAAACCTTATAAATTTTATATATTAAAACATAAAGGTAACTATAAGAAACTAAATTCCCATTATTATACATGAAACCTGTGGGTGGAATCATTTAAAAAAATAAGAATTAATATAATAATTCAAAAGCACTTTAAAAGATTTCCCATTCAACCAAGAAAATTATAATTTAAAATGTTAAAAAAAATATTGAAAAATAAATAATTATAAACCAACAATGTAAATAAGATCCACTTTTATTCCATTTCTATGATGATATTATTAAATTTGAAAATCCCATAATTCAATAGTAATGTTTATCATGAACTCTCGAATTCTATAACAGAAATCAATTTTTGGGTTATAAAACATGAAAAATATTATCAATTTAATATGAAATAAATTAATGTAAATATTAATGAATCACACCAAATACAATTCTAATTGGGGAAAACATTTATTGAAACCATTTTTTGTATCCCTTGTATATATAATTTTTCAACACATTCTGAAATAAATATCAATAATTTTGAATCAACAAAAATCTAATTGAATATTGTTCAGAATGTCTCATGTAAATTAGTAAAATAATTTAAAATTTTAGGAATATTGGATCTTTTAAATTAATTTTGGAAGAAATAAATACAACATAAAAAATTATTCGAAAATTTAAATTTATTTTATCAATATAAAAAAAACAAAATCATGTCGAATTATATCAACTCCTCAAAAAAACATCCTTAAAATGGTTATTGGTCATGCATAATTTGGAAAAATGGTTTATCTTACAATGTTCTAGTAATTAAAATTTCACTTTAATACACATTGAACCATGCGTAATGGATTTATTTTTTTAAATTCTATGTGATATTACCTTTTCCTCTTGTTTGGATTCCTTTTTCCAATCTATAATATGAGAAAATATCAAATCCTTAAAAATAAGTAAAAAATTATTTTTTTATATAAGATAAATTTAAATACACAAATAATAAAAAAATAACATTATTTATAATACAAATATCCAAACATAACATATTATGTTATCTCAATACTCATAACTAAATATTTCTAGAATTCCACTTGACACACATACCACTAATGTTGTGACAACCCAATCTCTATTATGCTATGACATTTAAAAAATATATAATACTATAATACCATTATTTCATGATCCAACATGGAATAACCCTAACATTGATACTTAATCCAACCCATGACCTGGACCAAACATCATTAAAAATACCACTTGGGCTGTTACATGTAATAGTGAATTATGTAATCATTCGCGGGAATGAATTCTCCCATTAAATGAAATTCCTTAATGATCAGATATCTATTATAAATCTACTATGGTCCATCCAAAAGTCATTAATCCATGTAAATCATACTATATATTCCAATTTCCTGACAAACCAAACAGGGGGAGGTAATTTATACACTTTTATCTCACATAAATTTTAAATTTTAGATATAAATATAGAATTACATTTCAATGATACAAGGAAGAAATATATAATAAATTAAACCAACAATTCAAAAATATGTAAAAAAGGATATCAATGTGACTTAAATTCACATGTAGACATCACTACCAATTTCTTATCTTTTAGAAACCCAAACTAAAGAGTCTAAATTCATAGAACTCACTATGACCATGAACTGTTAAAAACCTCTCATATATTAGGGAAAAAGTGTTGTAAGTAACTTTATAGAGAAAGAATCTAAAGGATTTCACCAATACAATTTTCTATATGACTCATTTCATAATTAATTCCACCAATTATAGTTTGAAAATATATTTTAAAAAAAGGAAACAATATATTCTTTATATGAAAGAAAAATCACCAAGAGGATCTATCATTCCCCTTTTTAGAAATGAATACATATTATTTTATAAAAGAACATGAATCCATTGGAAATAACATTTAAAACATAATTTGAGTAATATTAAATGAAATTTCATTAAAAAATTTAATGTTAAAACGTAAAAAAATATCCTTCCTCTATCAATATCCCTTGAAAACCATTATAATAATTAATTAATTATTAATAAATTAATAAAAAACAACATTGAGATAAATATATTTATAATAATTAAATATATACAAAAATAAGTGTTTAGAAAATAAAAAAATGTAATTCGATAAATAAAATTACCAATATAATATTTTTTTAAAGAATCTTAATCAATTATAAAATGTAATAAATTTTCAGGAAAAAAATGTTCTAAATGTATAGAGCCTCATGTGATCATCCCCATGGAAGTAATGTCATAGAATCCTTAAACCCCCTTACAATCATGGTTACTAAACAAATATTTACAAACATTTATTAAGTATCATGTGATTGTATCATCAATTACAAGTTGAAACATAATACACCAAAATTTTTCAACATTAATATATCATAGTTATTATAGTCAGTGTGGAATGATCTATAGATTCTTAAGGCATAATAACTTATAAAAAATACATGTCCTAGTATTAATTAACAATTAACTCAATGATCCTATGTTTTATTGAGTAAAGGATACTAAAAAATACAAAAAAATTATTTTGAATATATAATAACACATAAAAACAGCACTCATATTCATTAAAATAACCCTTATTATCAAAAAACCCCTTATCCTAAAAACAATTCACAACAATCATGACCATCAATCTCAAACATAAGAATTAGAATGTTCTTTATCCAAACAATGCTGATAACATTTCATCTATGCCTTTATTACCATAATTATTTTTTAAAACATAAATTATAGATTTGAATCATAGATAATTACTTATCAAATCCCATAGTAAAACTAATCATTTTTATCACATCAAAAAAACATAATAGAAAATACATGAAATTACGTTAAACAGAATCATATTTTATATGCATAAAAAATAAAAATATAATTTTAAATATAATTTTTTTTTCATGAGACACCTAAATAATGAATAATTATAAAATAATAACATGTCATAACAATATTTCAAAAAGACAATAAGAATAAAAATAACGTATTTAATTAAAGCACTAACTAGAGTTATAATGTAGTCTCTTTTTCAAAAAAATAAAAATTCATAATTGATATTCAACATGATTTTAAAAAATTTGTTTTCCAAAATAATCCATTTTGGTATTTTTATATATATACTATAGGGAATTAGTAATCTATTTTAATAATAATTTCACTATGATCGTTTTTAAAATACCAATATTTCATTTGATAGAAATCATTATGATATGGAAAATGTTATTATCACTAATATAAAATAGTTATGTGAAATAAATAGTAATTAAAAAAGGATTAATAAGATCTAAACCCATAAGGGATGAAAAGAAATTATAGTACATACTAAAGTCCACATGACCAAATAAATCATCTCTCCTTGGAAAAAAACACTCAATAATTGTTCTCCATATGAGCTTCAAAATCCCAAAAAAATTACAATTAAAAAAACCATTCTAACTATTGTTCAGCCTTAGTGGCCTCCTGAAAGTGGATGGAGATTAAAGTCGATGAAAGTAAGAAGTGGTAATATAATTTTAAAAACTATTGATTTTAGGTTATATATTACTTTACAACCTTATATATTTTATAGCATAGAGTACATGAAACCCATGTTTTAGGATTAAAAATCGTGTTTTTTTCAAAAAAACAATTCATCACATTTTTTGAAAAAATTACAAAATTAATTTCTACCATATATAGAAAATTTATTTTAAAAAAATTAATTTATTTTTTAATTCATCATGTCAAAATTATCTTACTGTTAATTTATTATAATTATCTGAAAAGATAAATTTGTCAATGACTCTTAGAGAATAATGATATTTATTGATAATTTTTTTATTCATTTAATTAATTTTAATTGTAATTTATTTAAATTTTTTTACGACAAAAATTAGTTTATCAAAATTATTAATAATTCTATTTGAGTCTTTGGAATCAATTAGTCTATGGTTATTTTATATAATTTCCATTATTTCTTAAGAAAATTTTTACAATGGAAAACTATTTTTTCAATGAATCTTCCATATTAATTATAAAGTTTATTTTCAAAATTATGTGAGTTTGAATTCAATAAATGTGTTCTATATTTAGAAACATAATAATTAGAATTATAAAATAAGGTGAACATATTTTTTGGTCCCAATGTGTAGAAAAAGAAGAAAAAAATTAATTACCCTAGTTTAGGATAAACCAGATTTACTGGGTGGTTAAACCAAAAGATAATGTTACTTCTTCCAATTAATCATATTGAATTACAATTGTCCTAAAATATGTAGGAATTATAGTATCCAAAATGTTAATTATAGTAATTTGGAAGAATGATTCTTCTAAATGACTTCACTAATTTTTATTCTTTGGGGAAATTTCAATATTGTTACTAAGAAGGATCCCTCCCAAACATATATATGTGAACATATTCCCTTCACTTCATCACAACACATTATAAAATTAGCTCAAAAAATTTAGAAATTTATAACTTCAAAAAATCCATATCCTTTATATATAAATTTCGTTCTTTCCTAAATGTTACCCCTATGATCCCTATTAAGATACCCATAGGAGGTTTCTCTCTGAGCATGTAATTGTATTCACTAATCATTATCTTTTTTCATGTATTATCTTAACTCTATCATTCATATCATAATAATTTCAATATATTAATAGAACTATAAACCATATACTAAGATTGTTTTCACTTATTTAATTTCATATATCTATTTCTCCTTCCATCAAATGGAAAAAAACTATTGATCATGTGTATAGAAGACATCCACATCTCAAACTGATGTACTTCATTTTCCATAACCACACATCACTGATGGACATAATAATTGATTTAATGAATATATATATTAATTATGAAATAATTATAATTATTTATTTATAATATATCATATAACTTATTACCATATATTCTATTGGTATATGTCAATGTCGCTCATTCTTACATGTGCACTACCTCTTCCTTGAAGTGATGTGATTTATTTTTCATTTAATATTGAAATGTACGGTAATAATGATTTATATAATTTAAAAATATATTATATTATATAATTAGTATATAAAAAAGTAAATTTTTATTTAACTTTATTTTTTTCAATTATACAAAAAATGAATACAGTGTTCTTATGAACATATGGCCTACTATCTCAATGAATGATGTACTTCATTTTTATATCTCATATAATAATGCACAATAAATAATACAAATTAAATTAAAATATATGATATTTATATCAATTTTAAGATTCATTATATTATGGAACCAGTATTATTATACGAGGACAGAATGCACACACCAAAACATATATGAAAAATGATGCAATTATTACATCAAACACTGATTTTTATAAATCAATTGTAAATAAATTGGTGATAAGATACTATTATTAAATAATATACGGTGTAATATATATGATTATAAATCAGGGAAATGTTTTTGATTAATCTATATTTAATATACCAGATTTTAGTAGACATAGGTTGGATTTTAGACTTTAGGTATTGGTTTGTCATCTGTTATTTACTCCCGTGAAACATTTTCCATATTCTCCACTTATTCCATTTATGTTTGGTTTATACTAAAAATTAATTTATTTTAGTATTATTATCATGAAAGTTATTGGATATTAACATCTATATAAATATCTTTCTTTCATGGGTATTACAGTTCAAAAATTACATTAGTTATAAAGGTTTATTTCACAATCTAATAATTATTTGAGATTTTTTATGTTAATGTTTCAATTAGAGGAATTATTTGATATTTCCATATAGTTAGAAATATATTTTAACCTTAAATTTTTTGTGTAATTTAACACTTCTACATCATTTTACACTCTATATGTACTCAATATACAGAATCAATGTTTTTCATCAATATTGACAGTATTTTTATCTCATTGAGGAATCATTTTCATCAACATATATATTTTTTTTAAAATTTTGGAATTTTTTTTAAATAAAAAATTTATTTTTAAAGGAAATTCTACTAATATTATTAAAAAAAATGCGTTAAAAAAATATTACTTTCATTTTCTAAATGAGGTACTTATTTACTTTTTACAAAAAATGAGAAAGGAATCTTTTTTCTAATATATATAGCACGAACCAATTATTCTACCTTATTGACCATGAAATTATTTTAAGATTACATTATAATTATGAAATTTTATTTTCAAATAAAATTATTCATTATATTATATAATTTTTTAGTTTTTAGAAGTTATTTTAAAATTGAAAATCATATTTTTCATAGAAATGTTTTAATGAAATTTTTATGTTATTTATATTTATCAATCAAAAAAACCGGATTTTAGTTATTAACCTCTATGTATATGTTGTAATTATACAATTATAATTGTTTATTTTGATGTTTTATGAAAATATTTATGTGGGATGGACTAATTTAAAACCATTTTCCATATTAATCTAGATGAATTATAATTATTATTTTTATAAGAGAATATGATAACATTTCATTTGCCAGTTTTCATATATTAAAGTTTTCAATGATTATATTTCACACCATTCATATGAAATATGAATAAAATATACTATATAAGGGTTTAGTAAGTCTATGGAGCTTTAATTCATTCTTAGTTATCATGAGACGAACTATATTTCATATTTGGCTTAGTCTTTAACCATTAATGTACGATGTCTTGGAACAAGGCCATGATAATTTATCATCATGTGTGGAATTATTAATTCCACACTTTATAACATTAGTTATTGCTTCCCAAGTGATTATCTAAAAATTTAAGATATCCATGATCATTTTTCAATTTCTTATCAATGGTTATAAAGAATAATATTATAATCAGTTATTTGTATCATGTCATACAATGTGCTTATATTGATGATTAAATATAATGTGTTTTGAATTATTTACCATGTTTATATTAATTAAAAGTTATTTATTATTAATTTATTTCATTTTTCACATACGATTAATGGGAATCTAAGCTCACCAATTTCATATGTTTTACATCCATAGGAAATGAGAAAATTTTTTATGATTAAAATTTAGGGATATAGTAATGGGAATAGTGGGGTATTGTAAAATACTATTTATTATTTTATATTTTCTGTCATAATATGAGATTCAAGTGTATAAATTGTTTCGATAGACTAATAAAATATTAGTTCCTTTTGGATGAGATCATTTATCTCTAAAACCATTGAAATAAAGAAACCACCAACTCTTGGAATCTAGGGTCAAGGTATTTACATTTTGTAGTATTCCATACGCAAGATTGATTGATTAATTTCAAATATTATGGAAGAGGAGATGGATATAGGGTATTTCATAAAAATAATCATATCTCAGAATATAAATGATAATATAGCTATTATATTTTAATTATTAAGACATAATTGAAGGGGTTATGGTAATATTTAAAAAGGGAAGGTCTTTATGATGATAATTATCATCTAATAGAAAAATATCCATTGAATATTATATTAAGGACACTATGGTTTTCCATTTTGGAAGGACTAATTGACCAGAATGTGGGTATGGATGTTGGGGATATATTTTTTGATGACCAGGTTATGATAAATTGATCAAGAGGTGTGATGAAGTTATGGGGGGATGTTCCCTATTATATGTAATGGAGGGAAACATTTGTGAAAACACTTCATAATCATAAAAAGGAATACAAAAATGATAATGTCGTTAATATGAAAATTTATTTGATATAAACATGAAGTATAATTTGGTTTATAATGTGTTCTTAATATTTCCATCTAATTGGTTTTTTGAAAATTTCAAATGATATTCATACCATTATTATCCTATTTAACCCTCAATAAACATGTTATCACAATATCACTGGAAATTATATTTCATAATTTTTACTACTATGTATTATGGAAATTAAATTCCATATTTTTACATTTTAATAATTATGAGGATTAGAAATTTTGAATAAATTTTAACAAATTCAACTCAATTGAATGGAAATTTTTAATATAAAATTAATCCTATAAATTCATTCAAGAAATTGTATTATAAATGAAATGATTTCATGGGATATAGTTAATTATATAGTAAATTTCAAACAAAATTAGATTCCTGTGACCAAATCTATATTAGTAAAAATATAATTTGAAAAATTAATTATATTCAAAAAATATGAAAAAAAGGATCTTTGTGACCTCTTTAAATGAAAATTATTCTACAATAAAACTCATTATTTTTTCCATTAAATGATGATTAATTTTTTTTAAAACGACTCTAAAAAAATAACTCCAATATATTTTTTCCACGATTATTTCAAAAATTAGGTTTATTTATTAAAAAAATATTTCTAAAATTCATAATAATTATTTTCTGAATAAGTGTGAAAATGTTTAAAATAATATCATTTTTAAAATGTAGTTTCTAATCATATAAATGGTTTTATTATTATGACATGATTATAGAAAACGAGATGAATTATAAAACAACTAATTTGATATATGATAAAAAAAATCATTTAAAAATTTCACAAATATTTATTAATTTATTTTATTAAAAAAACACATCACACACATTAAAACAATTTTGTAAAATATATTTATTTTATAATCAAATTATTTTTATTTTCATTGATATGTAATTAATAACTATTTAATCTAGTATTATACATGTCTATTACAGACTCCATTAAAAATAGTTTTTCTTATTCATAAACACCAATTTAAAAGTTAGGTTAGAAAATTATGTTATATTGTTTTTTATTTATACATGAGGTTGTTTGTTTCTTAATTTATTTAAGATAAAAAATTTACATAACAACAAATATATTGTAACTTCTCTCGGTGTAGCATTCATCAAGTCATAAAAAATTCCCTTCCTAGAAATTATAATAATATCACCTCATGAACACATTATTGTATCGCTTCACCATTAGTTATTTATGTTCTAAAATAAATAATTATATCTTATCAATAAATGCTATATTACTATTTTTGATGAACAATTATTCAAAACATGACCCCTAATAACCTTTATCGAGATTATATGTTCATTGAAATATGGTTCAGGTTCCAACTGGATTTCTGTACTGGAAGGAAAATGTGTTGGGTCGAGTATATACTCTTTAATGAGGATAAATAGAAAAAATCATTTAGTTTATATAGTATTGGTAGAATACTTAATGGTTAATCCATAACTCCAACTCATTCTTGTTTTTCAAGAGGTTCGTTGTGCATGGGGATAAACATCCATTTCCTACAATATCTTATTACTCGCTTACATGGAGATACATTGAATAAAATGTGATCTCCAAAATGAAATACCAAATATTTCATATATTTATATTTGTAGATATTCTTACATTTATGAGATTCTTTAATGTTTTATTGAATAGGTCTAAAATTTTATTTTGTCTCCTCTACATGCTATAGGACTATAGGACTCATTTTCACATATTCATCCAATTTAGTTGTTTTATAACATCTATTCCAATTTAATTCTTCAAAAATATTCATTTTAATACTTTAATAGAATTTAATTTTTTTTGTAATCTACACCAAATTTATATCATTATCCAACATACATTGGAAGTAAAGGGAGAAGAACGTCAGAATGAATTCTAATATATGAATAGTCCTTTTATATTATAAATAAATTTTAGATTGATATATAGTTCTCAAATATAGTTCAATATCATGATCCTTCTAATGGATCTTCCAAGATACTCTTATAAATCATTGTTCATAGTAAAAAAATGAAAATACGTGAGCCAGATGACATAAAAAATCATTAATATAGAGTTTTGAAATGTGTTATAGACCTAAAGCATCCCTTAGAATAAGGAGATGAGTATATGTTGTGAGGTGATAAATAAAAACATTTATTGAATTATTCTTTCTAGTTTTTTTG
Organism: Viscum album; assembly: GCA_963277665.1. Lineage (NCBI taxonomy): Eukaryota > Viridiplantae > Streptophyta > Magnoliopsida > Santalales > Viscaceae > Viscum > Viscum album. The sequence continues at coordinate 1,718,767,693 of OY728121.1, forward strand.
GTAATATATTGACAAGATAAATACTAATTTCATCCTATTTCCACATTTGAATAAGAATATTTTACATAACTCCCCTATGAAGTAATTTTTTTTCCTTGACCTGATTGTAAACCTATCATCATGACACATAATTTGAAATTTCTAGCACTATATTATGCCCAAAAATTTATACTTAAAATATATATAAATATTTTTAATACCATGGGAGAATCAACCAATAATCCCATATTATACTACATTGTAGATAAATAACATACACTAATTAAAAATATTATAATTCCATCATCACAATTAAGTGTTCCAATTTTCCATCATTACTGAAACTAATTTTATATTGAATATTATCATGATCAGGTATATAAAATTTAATTATTCCACAAAATATGTTTGTATAATTAATCAAAACACTAGTGCCCTCCCACCTTCATTAAAAAGTATCATTAACTTAATCACAATATTAATGAAAATGGAATCATTATTATTCCACATTATGGTATGTACTCTAAGATCATTCCTTCGTAGTGAATCTAATACCATTTTCTTTCCCTTGGTGGTGTTGTATCGAGAAATAATAGCCTTTTAGTACCTTACACCGTCATTTATTCATCATATTGAGAACATGATAAGAAAATATGTATTTCATACTCTCATTATGTTTTTATATATCATATATTTATCCATAGATATAATATCTCAATATAATAAAAATATATATTATAGCTTCCAAATCCAGATAATGGGTTGGAATGTTCTATTATGTATTCTTTATGTTCCTTAATGCATAGGCAATAAAATTACAATTCTTCAAAAGGACACAACCACATCCCTTCATCGATGCATCACAATATATAAAAAAAATTAAATTTCTTGATGGTTAGTAAAAATGAAATCATTCACAAATATATTCTTGATTTCATAAAAAAAATCATCACATTGAATTATTCATTCTATCTTATCCCCTTCACATGAATATAAGTAAATTTTTCGTCCATTTGAGATATTTTTTTAACAAACATATAATAGTGACAATCCAAACAAATTAAACTATATACCTATGTTATTTTTATTATTTTATTGAATTTGTATAATTATTTCTCATTGTAGAATTAAATTATATAACATCCTTGGAGATAATATGAACAAGAAATGTATCTTTTCGAATCTAGAATTCTACCTTCTTAACTATCCAATATAAATTTTTTATTTTAAGAGTTTCAGGAATTATTTTTAAGTGATTATAAATTTCCTTAAATATCATAGAGTACATCATATATCATAAAAATACGGCAATAATATTTTTCAGATACTTGAGGAAAACTTTGTTAAATATATTGAAAAAAAAATATGGTCAATTAGTCAGTCCAAAGGTGATTATTACAAATTTATAATTCCCTTACCTCATTTGAAATAATTTCATTGTAATGTCTTCTTTTATTTCATGTAATTGATGATGGACTGAATGAAGTTCAATAATTGATTAATATCGAGTAACAAGAGGATGATCAAATAAGTTATCAATTGAAGGTAGATGATGCTAGTTCTGTATCATAATTGTATATATTTCCTTATAATAAAACTCACACCATCAAAAATTAATTCTATATGGAGTTTATTATATTAGACATGCTTTGGGTATTAAATTAACGGAAAGTTCAACTTCATTCTCTGATTGACTCCATTTCAATTCTTCATTAATTATATTAATTTATTCTTCAATAATAGGCACATTATCAGTTTTTTATTACCATTTAAATATACAGACTGTTTCTATTATTCTTACCAAATAAAGGAAGTTAGAAGAGAAAATATAGGGGTATATAATCATCAATCAAATGATGAAGTATCCCCTATAATGATAAAGAATTTCATATCATCATCATAAAATTTAATTTCCTTCTCATTAAAATTAATTTTTATATCATATGTTGGAATCTAGTATATACAAAGGATAATATAAAAATCAACCATATATATATATATATTATGTATTGAAATTGGGCACATTAATTTCCATAATTTAAACTAAATGACATATCATTATTAATGTGAAACCTTCACTAAGAGTCTTGACTGATAACTCTCTTATTAAGAATCATGGTAAATATATAATTTTCTTAGAAATCATTGAATATATAGAGGAGTGTGAAGATATGGAATCAAAAAATTAAATACATTATTTTGAGGACATGATTAATAGACCATCCATCAAATCATAATGTATATCAACCATTGTTTTTGTGATTAAAAAATTATATAATTTCTCCCTTGTAATTTTATAGGGAAAATTCACATGATGCCAAGGGAAGTCATTTTCATAGTGTCCATTTTCATTATAGTTGAAGAATTAAAATTTTTATGTTTTGTTTATTCTCTTGAATTTAGGATACTATTGTAACTTCTATCCATACTTGTACAAAACTCTCATTATAATAAATAATGTTCAAGAATGTTTCGTTAAAAATTTACTTTATACTGGATATTCCACACTTCTATACTTCCCATTTATAATATTTCCTTTTCTAGAGTGCTCAACCACCATTATCTTATGTTTCATTCGTTCAAATAAATAATACCTAGAGAAATGTTTCTCAATCATGAAATAAAATGTCACAATATCCTCATATGATTAGAATATACAAGACAATAGTTCCCTTTGAAATATTTTCTTATGAATAAAAATGAAATAGTCAATCAGGCTCTATGAATTATGTATGTAGTGAAAAACATTCCATGATAACCAAGTAAAATCTAGATTTTTAATTATGAAAATTTATCTCTTGAATTTGATTATACATAGAAATTGACTCTCTATATTAACCAATTTATCATACGGAAAATCATTTTCCAATAATGTAAACATAAAATCCATCTATACCGAGCTTTTTATTTTTCTCATATCATTAGGGTTTTGAATCAATGACCACCATTGATCTACATCTCCTAATATATGATTAATTTCCATGACAACCTTATCCCATTCATTATATCCCTATTAATGAATTATATTTTCTATAGAACACACTAATTTCTCAACTAAAATTTATTTTTTAGTCCCAATAAATGATTGTAGTTTCAGTTTCATAAAGCAATCAAACAATTTTACACCTCATTATGAATAAGTAGGTTGATCCATAAGAGTATGGTTATTGGTTATAACATTATTTAGTTATCCATATTTAGTTATAATTAATTTATATGTACCTCCAAAACCATCTGAAACTACATTATCATTCACACGAGGGAAATCCGTGCATGGATTTTGTGCATTCGTATAGTTTTTCATTCCATTCACAAGGATCCATATATAATTTCTGGTATAAACAATAATATATCAAATCTTAAGGTATAAATATTTATATTTTCAACACAAATTAATCACTTTTAATAAATTTACAATTTATTAATAAATAATGTCAGAGAAAAAATTGTTTATTTTAGAATTTGTCTAATTTTAAATATACATTCAAATCTGTTATAATGGTTTGTATATGAAATGATTATTAATCCAAGAATATTCCCCTTCATTATATAATAATTCTTATTGAAAGGGAAATTTTCATATTCTTGGTGATGATTAAGTCAAATAATAAAAATTCCATTCAATGTTATTACCCCTATATAAAAATATTTCAGATTCGGATGAACATGTAGTACTGACAGAAGGATGTATTTCTATAAAAATATCTAATATATACCTTACCAATACATTAGGATTGTATCCTATATAGAAACATTTAATAAATGACAGTTATAGACCTATATTAATACATCTATGTTCTCCATAATATAGTTTCCAATGTTTGTACAAAACATCATATGATACCTACTATAATGATCTTATACAAAGTATTCTAGAGTCGGTGATTACATTATTACATTTGTATTAGATTATTATATTTTCATCCCAATGGATATTGAAAATATGTATTCTTAGAAAAAATTATTCATAATTATAATTCATATTACATTTAAAAACCAAAAATGTAACATAGTATTTTCAATTAAAACATAACTATTAAATTTATCATGTCCCTGAATATCAATCATAAAACATTCCCCAGCATCATGGGGAAAGGAAACATTAAAAATAGGTGATATTATATACTTAGTAAGGGAATGTGTTCAATATAAGATATCATTAATAAATATGGAATAATCCATATAAATAGGTAAATATATGAAAATATATTCCATTTATTAAATATCCTTATAACATAGATGGATGTTTTGGCCATGTTTATTGGTTATCATAAAAAATTATAAATTGGGATCTATTTAGCTTTCACTTTTGTTTTTAGTCAGGCTGGGACCTATTTCCTAGTCTGGTGTGAATTTTTCCTCTTTATTTATTTTATGTTTCATCTATACACTTGGATGTATTTCATATAGGGTTTTAAGAACACTATATAAGTCAATATCTTCCATTATATTATTTATCACTATAGTGATTCAGACTTATAGTCATGTTTATGTGTATATGTACATTAGCATATGACCTAACAATTTTTTTATTCCAACTCATCACTTGTCACCATCCAATAGTTTATTAGAGTCATGTTTGGTGCTTCTTGTAGGTTTATTGCATGCCCAGGTGGGGACATAGGGGGTTGGGATGTGACACCTCAAATATATAAATTAAATATATACTTTCATGTATGACTATAAAATATAGATAATAGGTTTCAGTATAATAATACTCATGTTAGTATGAAATATGTATACAAAAGAATTAGTAAATTAATAATGAAACTAACTCATTATCCCATCACAATTTATCTTCAATCCCATAAAATAAATTCACTCTTTAAAATATATTAAATATGTATATAAATAATATTTTCTGAAAATATTTATCTATAAATGTACCCTCTGAAAAAATCCTTGGAAATCGTGCCTATCCCACCACCTAAAATCATTTATCCTAGCCCTACCATATATTCTCCTTCCCACATACAACATCATGTTTCATCCATAGTCTCATTATAAAACATCCATTTAAATTTCAATAACAACCCAAAAATATAATCATAGTAACTTTACAACACTACAAGGGAGATAGAAAAAATGGGAGTAATCGACTCTTCATTTCCATTTTATATTTTATGTTTTGGGTCCACCTTATAACCAAATTTACAAGGTTATTGGTTAGGATACCTAATATATCTGGTTTTTTATCAATGGGATATGAGACATAGACCAATATAATAAATAATAAAAAATGATTTAATCATAATATAAAGTAAGAGAAAACTATAAAAATAAAAAACCCCTTATATATTTCATCCTAGGATACACATACGACAAATAAAAAACAAGTAACACTATTTCATTATTATGAAATATTCCTCTATAAGTAATTTTATTTCATCAATAACTATTGTTATAGGGAATAATCAGTTAACAAGAACCACATAACATTATGTTTCCATTATCACTTAACTATTGGATTTTTTCGTTTGAATTGTAATAACTAAATTAAAAAAGACATAATGTGTTCCCATTAATAAAATAAATTCATTACATAAAAAATTATTAAATTTATTAAAATAAATTATCTTAAAATAATTGTATTGTATTTTTTTTGAAAAAAACTATTATTCCCCAAAAAATATTATTTTTGAATTAAAATATTTATAATTATTCATTTATTTTTATGATTTATATATATTTTTGTACTTAAAATACCATTAAAAATATGATGAGTATTTTTATCGGAAATGGATGGAATAAATATAATTGTGTACTTATAATTAATTTCTTCTAAAAAACACTTTTTCACAATTTTCACACATTATTTAAAAATAATTTTTCAATTAATAAGTGTTAAATTATATAAAAGTAATTATATAATAATAATATTTTGATTTAAATATGGTAGTTATTCCACGTTTATTTTCATTAAATGTGAATTGTAAGTGATGTAAAAATTATTTCATTTGTATATGGTAAATTAGGTTTGTATGGATATAAATTATGTGAACAGGGAATAATATTTCATTCAAATTTTTATTGGATGATGTTAATTCACACAATAATTAATTCTTTTGGATATTTATTTTTTAATGGACACTATTATATGAAAGTGACTTATATGTTATTTACATCGATTAGTGATACAAAATTCCACTCTCATTGTTTATAATATTAATTATGTTTATACATATAGGTGAAATTATGTTATGATAAATTTTAATTGATTATTAATTATTAATAATCTTGACATCAGGAAAAAAAAATTTATTTAGTTATTATTAATCATACAATATATTTAATTTATTATGTAACATATATGGACACTGTCTTCACATAATAAAAAATTATAATAAATGATTTTTACAATTTTAATCTGATATAATTTATATTATTTCT